>CM054120.1:55324056-56024488 GCA_028673005.1 Tanypteryx hageni | reverse complement strand
GTTTTTGCATTTAACGTGTCTTTAATAATCATCCCGAATAGGTAGAAGATTGAAATTTGGCAGGGATGCTTTACATCTATATCTACATGATACCCTGCAAATCAACTTATTGGTGGATGTCAGGGGGTGCAGTACACCAAAGTTTCCTAGTTTTCCTACGTTACCTTTTCCTGCTATGCTCTCATATCGTCCTAGGGAAAACGTTCCTCTATATCGCTCCGTCCTACAGTCGATCTCGCAAATCTTATCCTCGCTGTCCTGTCTTCCAAGATTCTCGGGCTTCTGATCTACCACCTTCTTTGCTAGTCCCTCCGACATATTTATCCGGCAGTTTAAACTCAGCCTGCAGCCTACGTTCCTCTAACGAAGCACATTTCAGATTTCCTATTAATGACGTCACGCTTTGGGGTTAACATGTCAATATCTAGTATGTATGTATGTATGTATGTATGTATGTGTGTATGTGTGTGCGTGTGTGCGTGCGTGCGTGCGTGCGTGTGTGTGGTAGTGCGTGTGCGTGCGCGTGCGCGTAAGGCATCATTGTAATTGCAGTGCAGAGAAAAGTGGTGTAGTAGTGTTTTTAAACCGATTTGGTTGACCCTTTTAATTTAAAAAAATATAATCTCTTCTAATTTGATGAGTGTAGACAAATTTTAATTTGGACTTAAAAATTACTAATAACCATAGTACGAGTTCCAGACTTGAACCCAGGAACGCAGAAATGAATGAAGTTTTGTTTCCTAACCGTCGAATTTCAAATACGGACCAAAGAGTTCCTAAATGACACTTTTAACAGAAAAATTTCGAATTTTTTTTATGGTTGTCATGTATATCCAATTGTTGCCGACTTCTTGAGCTAGGAAGAACCGCGTATGCAAGTTAAGCAACTTTAAAGCTGGGAATAATTTTGAAACGAGAAAAAAAGTCTGCTATGACCGGGAATCGAACCCGGGTCTTCCACTTGCCGGGCGGATATTCTACCATTGAACTATCGTAGCAGATTATTTTTCTCGTTTCTGAACGCGGATGTTTTCTTGGTTGAATGAATTGTTATTGATTACGTGGGTGTTTAGAGGGAAGGGTTCGCGTGATGAGGTGTTTGGGTTTGATTCCGGTAAAATTATTTTTTTCTCGGTTCTTCATTCATTCATTTTTATTATTCCTTTCTTCTCATATCTTTCTCTTCTTATTTGATCTTACCCTTATTTCTTATATATTTTTGTTATCATATTATTTATATTTGTAAAAGTAAGTGTTAAACGACCTAATAATTTTCTATTTATAATGCATGTATTTTCTATTTTATATGGAGCACATTTTTTTCTTAGTAAGGCAGGTGTACTAAGCAGGGCCCACCTACTTTTTGACGATTTTTGCAATTATTTTTTATTTCCGTAGAAATGTGATAAGAAAAACTTTTTTTGCTACAAAACCTGTAGTAATACTTTTTTTAGCTGTTGTCAAGCGGGACTAATTAAAAACAAATGTCACTAATAAATACCGTGGCGTATTTAAAAAAGTACTCATCGTATAAACATGGTTTGAACGATATGAAATGAGAAACTGATTTAAATATTTCTTTGTACTATATAATAAGTAGTATAAAATGCAGGAGGCATATTTTAAAGGTGTATAGTGCGAAAATTGCGAAAAAAATAGAGAAAATGTAAAAATGCAAAGTTAAAAAAAAGTTCATCAGAAATGTCAAAACTATACAGTTCAAAACTTAAAACATTTGTCTGCTCAAAATAATTAATCCTTATTAAGTTGGGTGTAACATTATTAACAAAGTATCAAAGAATATAGGACTTTTATGTAATAGAAGGTTGGGTGATTAACACTCGTATATAATTTTCTTATTAATATTGAATCAGAAACCCGAACAACGTTGAATTGTGTCAAATAACTTGCAACTTTTTCGTACTTAAAGTGTTTCTGTATACTCTGCATTGATTATTTATTCTTAACTTTAAATTCGAGCAACGCCGGGTACTTCTGCTAGTGTGAAATAAAAAATATCGAGAGATAAAAATTAATGACCATAAATTAAGATTTCATAAGGTAAAATTTGGTTGGCGACTAAATCGAGGAAATATTTTTAAGTAAAAATTTATTAAATAATCTTAGCCTATAAAATGAGATTGTAAAAAATATCAATATAAAAAAATACTTTAAATTAGTGTTTAATTCCTTTAAACATATAAGCAAACGAAAAATGAGAACAAATTTTAAGTTATTTCCTTGGATAATAAAAATATTCCATCCCTCAGTTTGGTGATTTTATTTTCTGCATATTTTGATAACATATGTAGGTCATAGACTCAAACTATTTATTTTCAATGTCGTGTTTCTAGCATCAAAATGTCCTGTAAAATCCTGTTATAATTTTTTTTAATACAATAAAATCAACATATTCATCATTGTCAGCATTTATGCTGGAAATATTACAGGATCAATTAGAAATTTTATGTACAGTATTTTCATTAAATTGTCAAGAAAAGATTAGTTTTTGGCTGTAATAAGTCCAGTGGTAGTAGGAGATTATTTTTGTAATTTATCAGCTTTCCAAATTTTTGTTGGGATGAAATAATTTGGTTATGATTGTCATATTAATAAAAGTTGTACCTTCTACATTTGTTTTAATTTTTTTTCTTGATGCGCATTGTTAAGGAGATGATGAGTTATCCAAACGGAGACATCACTCCGCGGACGTAGACGAGACGGGAATCTGAAATTTGGCATGTAATAGTTGGATGTGCACAATCGACGATGCAACCCAAAAATTATAATTATTTCCATTTATTATGATGCTTGATGTTTTAGCTAGGCTAAAACATCAAACCATATATGGGGGTTTACTCATGTCATCTCAGTTTGTGCCGAATATCACTGCCTAAGGACTCGTAAAATAAAGGTTATGTTGTCATTAATGTTGCAGAGGATGTAAGTCTCTTTAGTTAGAAATATCTTATTTTTTAAACAACTGATCAGCAGTTTCATTCGGTTAGAATTTGTATGAATTCCGATGTGGGTTACAAATATAAATATATATATATATATATATATATATATATATATATATATATATATATATATATATATATATATTTATATACATGAAAGAGCAATTAAATCAATTTCATTAATTTGTAGTAACATTTTTCGTTATAAAGTTAAACGTAATGAAAAGCGAAATTAAAATTTGAGTGTAACAAAAAACGTAACAAAAACGATATAATTTTTTTCTCGTTTGCTATCACTGTAAGAAAGAAATAGACCTATCAGTGGGAATAGATGGAACCTTTAGAAGGGTAAGTATTTTTCAGGCTTTTACGTATGTTTCCCACTTCGTGGAGCTTTGTCGAGAGAGTGTGACGCATTGTCAAAACTCAGAGGGCCAACTTCTTACGCTCGTTTGTAGCTTGAGATTTACAAATTCGGATTTTCCCTTGGACAAACTCTGAACCTCCCGCGGCACACTTAGTACTTCGTCACGGCACACCGGTTGGAGAGCACAGCCATGAGGGACCCCTTGGACAACAGCAAATGCACTGTCGTCCCTTTAGTAACCGTTCGACCGCTAAATGTTAACCATAATTTTTTTACAATAAACCGACCCCGAAAAACCGACGCTTCAAAAGTCTGCTCGTATAAAGTCTGCTGTCAAACGTCCGCTTCTCAATTGTCTGTCTCCCAAACGTCCGGCTTCGAAACGCTGCCCGAATCACGGTGCTAAAACTTCACGCACGTTATAAGACCGTATATATGATGATATTGTGGTTGCATAAGATCAAGGATACGGCACTTAATAGCCATTCAAACTAATTATTTTCCTAAGTAATTACTTGCCATTTTCATAAATTGATAAATTCTCTTTTATGAAGAATGAAAAAAACTATAGTAATAATATCAGGGTAAAAATTTTTGAATTTATATTTGATGAAATTATTCATTTAAGATTCGATAAACCTTGTTATCAAAGTTCAAGAAAAATCGAGGTCGTTACATTTAATTTTTGGATAATTTTTGTGGAAAGCTCGTTTCTTCTACAAAAACTTAATCTCGAATTATGATGTGATGTAATGTATTGTGACGTATTGGGTTAAAATTACGATTTAACAAAAGAGGGTTTATTTCTTCATCCATTTAACAGCTACAAAGGCAGAAAATAATATTTCAGGACTCCTCGTTCCCATTCACTATGTCCCCAAAAACGGTTCCCATATCCTTAATTACTATCATCGCTCCACAATTACTCGAGATTTATGTAACTAATGAGGATAATAACAAGATATTATAATGCACTAGAGAATTATCGAGTTTGTCTTATGGCAGAAATCACATTCAAGAATAACAACTTAAGTATCAAATTTATTTACTAGAATTTATTTTAGGTGAATTATCGCTAAAGATGGCTCCATTGTAGCGTACATGCGTATCTGGTTCTTCATAACCTTGTTATTGCTATTGGAGATAGCATTTCTTATTTAAAATTTTCTCTTTTGAAGCTTAAGCTCTAATTCCTTGATACGATAATTACAGTTCTATTAACTTGCTTAGGCTTGAAAACCGCCACAACGTACCCTACAATATCGGACGATCACCAGATGGAAAAGATTTTCTAATAAGCGATCCTGAAAAAAGAGCATAATATATTTATATCTATAATTTTGAATTGAATTGAACATAGATATTATGTTCTTTTTTCAGGATCTCTTAGTCGAAAATCTTTTCCATCTGATGGTCGTCCATATTGTGAAACGTAAGCGTGGAGAGTCCTCGCCGTTTTCCGTTCGAGCGATAAACTGAGTACGCTCGAGGATGATAGCGACCATAACCGCCATTCCCGGCAGTGAAAACATCGACTTCCGCAGTTACCCACGCGCAGAGTGACTCACGGAAAGTACGTTAGAATTCTTCGCCGAGATAATCTTACAACGCGGAGCTTGGGTTTGGCCGAAGTTCTAGTTGGCGGTATTTGAAAAGGGCATTTTGAGGAACGCGTACGTTTCAGAATAAATTTTAACCCTTAAGTAAGCGAGTTGGGTCTTTAAAGACCCCACAGCTTTAAAATATGCTATAGTTTTTCTGTACTTAATTGCACAGTAAAATTGAATTTTTTTATCGATGGGGCGCCTACTTACATAACGACTTCGGATTTTTTTCCCTTCTTTTCGGCAAATGTATCTATTTTATTATAATTTTATTGTATCTTATTGTAATATGAATGGTTTACATTTAAGTTTAAATGAACTTTCGTGCGACACGGTTATCGGATGTAAATATCGTTAAAATAAATGCACATTTAGTTAAACAAATTTGATGCATATTTTCAACCCAGAATCGCATTTTCCATCAATTTTTTTATCCGACCCTTTTTAAATTGACTTTCACATATTTCTATAATTGTATACTATATCTGCACCATTCGGAAACTCACCTTTCAAAGATATGTCAATGTCGTACGCGAAGACCATCAAACTCTCCGAGAAAAATGACTACAGTGGAATGCTGGGAGAAATAAATGCTTTTTTTCTGTTGTTAGAATTCACTAGGTTCTTGTGACATTGGACCTATGAAAATATCCTGTCGCTTTCTTTGTTCACGGAATGAGTAATTCTTTATCAGTATAGGGGAATACCCGTATGGTTGACTCGAATGAAGGACATGACCGGCTACACGCTCTTCCCAGCAGGGTCAAGCGGGGAGAAGAAATACCCCGAGTGGGTGTCCCTTGCTCCTATCTAGAGATGATTCCAATAAACAAAAGGCATAAATAACAGCAAAAATAAACCATCACCATTTCTATAAATAAGGGAAGCCTTATAAGCAAAAAATAAATTAATGCTAGAGAGACTTTTTGAGAAAAGTAATTTATTTCTTTCCCAGAGTGAAACTTTTAATTGCATTATAATTTTAAAAGCTGTTTTGAATTTATTTGCAGTATACATGTAAATTCTTGATTAAAATACTACTTCTATGTGATAGTTAAATCGAATCAAATGCTAAGGAACGTATTTTTGGAAGATAAAAAATGTATATAATCAAAAGAAAAAAATCACTTATTTACTGACGCGTTAAATGAATATAATGAATTCATTATTATTAGATATTGCTTAAAGAAGATGAACAAAAAGATTAATTTACGTATTTAGATTTTTTGTGTTTATAGAGTCGACATGAACTATTTGATCTATGGTCAAATGTGTGACTGACTTAGCGTTACGTCACCATTTTAAAGTAATTTCCGCAATCCTTATGTTGATGCATAAATTAGAATACACTCAGGGCCGGATCAAGAGACACATGGGCCTCACGTATGTGGGATCCTTGCCCTCCACGTATTTAAGACACATATGCCACAAGCTTAGCACGTTGAAACTCCAACCTTATCCTTAAATTGTAAAAAACTTGATACTTGGAACTTGTTTTTTCCAATAACATTTCCATCATTAAGTTGTTCCTTTAAGTATTTATTCAATCCTCCATCAAAAGTCTTGTGGCGCTTAGTATCTCTATGCAGCGGGACGAAGTACGACAATAGCCAATAGCACCCGACAGTGGAAACCGTGAGATGTATTTGCGAATTACGCAAAGGGTGTTATAATATAACCGTTACATTGTAATAAAACCTAAGTAAAAACACGAGATGTGTACGTAAATATTATATTATTTTATTTGTGAAATATTTTACTAAACAAAATAGTGAAAAAAGTCGAGTTTTGGCTATTTCGACGCCCCCATGAGTGTCGGGGCCCCAGGCGAGCGCCTTATGCGCCTTTGCGGTAATCCGCCACTGCTTCACATACGCAGGGTGGTCCCGCAATTCGCGATTGCAAGTATCGTTCTTCTTGGCGGCCCTTTCAACTCAGAAACTTTAATCGAATGCCTAAAAGAGTCTGCCCACTCTGGGTCCCCTTTTCTTTGGGACCCACGCACTTGCGTGTTTTGCGTAACGATTAATCCCGCTTAATCCAGCTTAATCCCGCTTAATCTTGCTTAATCCCGCCGGAACGAATTTGAAGCCCCTGAAAAAATTTAGCGCCCTCACAAAAAAATGGGTTCTCTTTTTCATAGGTCGCTCCACCCCCAGCCGCACGTGGGTTTCCGGTACGCCTCAGAGCTGCACCAAAACACATTTTCTCGCCGACTTTAGCGTTTCCTCAAAAATTAAAAATGGTAGACTTATTTCGTTTTTATTACACCACGCCGCCATTTTTTTTACTTAGACCTTTTTCAAATAAATACTTCTTTCTAAAACATTGCCAGCGAAGGCAGATGTAAGGCGTATGTAGCGCTACTCCTTTGTTCCCCTAAGGAGGAAATGACGTGCT
The DNA here is from genome assembly GCA_028673005.1 of Tanypteryx hageni. NCBI lineage: Eukaryota > Metazoa > Arthropoda > Insecta > Odonata > Petaluridae > Tanypteryx > Tanypteryx hageni. The sequence continues at coordinate 56,017,154 of CM054120.1, read as the reverse complement.
TTTTATTTTAAATTTATTTTGAATTTTGCGGAGCCGCGCTAGACAGTTGAGTTCCGAACAAGTGGTTCTCGAGGCAGGTCAGTGCGTGTGGTATCTCCTTGAGCGCCTTTCGACAAACACTACGTGCGAGGCGGACGCGCCTTGTGACGGGACGTTAATAAATCCGACTCCGTCTAGACGATATTTCTCTACTGCTGAAAAGGCACGTTTCTTATGCCCTTGCGGCGGCTTACAGAAAATTACTTTTTCCTAGGTAATTACGAAAGAAAGAAACGCGCACTCTTGCAGTCACCCACGCGTAGGATTGCACACGAACAGTAATCCTCGCCGCCATAGCTTGTTCTGCATAGGCTCACTTTGAGTGTGGACCGAACCCTCCGTCAGCAAAATTTCAAATGGAAGAATACGTCGGATAGCGTTGCAAATTGATAGTGCCATGAGTAATGCTAAGTAATGCGGTAGTTTCTTTTATTGGCGTATTTACCCAATAAGTGTATTATTTTTAGCAGATAAATAAAATATAGTATAATAAAATGTGGGAGTGTGACGAGTGTGACAGAAAAGTGAGAGTATGAGAGAGAGTGTGTTGGAATATATGTGTGTGTGTGTGTGAGAAAGAGAGAGAGAAAGAGAGAGGGAGAAAGGGAGGGTCTTGGGCAATGGCCATGCCACGGAGCGAGGGTATGGAGGAGGGGGAAAGGACGCTCGGTGGAAGAGGTCAGGGGTGTTTGGGGATATGGTCGAGACTTCCGAGGCGGACCGTGAAGTATAAGGACGTAATGTAGTGACGACCTTAATTATTATTAAAGTTTGTTTTTTACGCCAGTGAGTGGTGCTATTGTGTGCTAGTCCCTGTTGTTACCCGCAATTCCCACATAAAATATAAAATTTTATTAAACAATATTAGCCAAGTCGACCCTAATAATGCCAACATTGCTTTTATTTTAGGTTAATGTCAGAATTGTGGTTGATGTCAACAATAGCCACTTTTGTTATGCGTAAACCGACGGCTCCTAAATGGTCGTTTCTAGGGGCGGTCGCTAAAAGAGGTTTCACCGTAGGAATGGGTATATAAACAACATTTTTTCATCCTGTCTTGTATTATTGTTACGAAGTATTAACCTTATCGAATGATATTCCATTTTTAATTTAGAAAAGTTTTATTTAGCTAAGCTAATCGCAATTCCATTTCAGTACTTTTAAATTTTTATTTGCATCCCAAATAGAATCTTTGCAGTCAAAACTTAATATTCTTACCCATCCGTTTTAGATGAAGATCTTGAGAAAACTGAAACACAGCAAAAGAAGATCGTTTTTATACAAAAAAATAGAAAAAGATACAATTTATGAGGCAAAAATAAACAAAAGATTCATGAAAATAAACAATAATGACACAGTTTTTTGTAACCGCTGGACAGGGTCGCCCCTATAGGGGTGCGGGCCCCGGGGCAAATCGACTTGTGCGGGTTTCCTTGCGGTGATATAGAAGCGCCCCCCCCCACCTCAAAGTGCGGGGCCCGGGGCGGTCGCCCCAATTCACCCTACCCTAGGGACGGCTCTGCCACTGGATTTCATTTAACCATAATGTTTTAACGTAGAACGTCGTCATCACGCGTCGGAATGAGAATCAAAACCTTGAAATTCCAAAAAAGCAAAATCACTGTGGTTTATTTTTATAACATTGTGATCATGTAATACCAAAAAGTTACGGATTATTCGGCTAACTGGATTCATCAAAAATAAAACCGAGGTGCTTACACAAAAATCCAATGATTTAAAAAATAATCATAGACTTCATTTTCTTGAACGGTTTGTTGTCTTTTGTGGAAATATAATCTCTTTCGCATTCAATAATTATTTTTAAATTAATAGTGCATTTACGAATGAAAAATAATCTCTCCGCATAAAAATTAGCTATTTTAATTGTTGTTTCATATATTGAGTCATTCTGTAGTTTTAAATGTTCTCCTATCGCAGCCTTGGAAAAATATTATTTTCAATCAGTTGTGACAATGAAAATACATTATATAAATATGTGCCCCAGGGGCGTAACCACTATGCTGCCAGGTCCGCCACAGCGGGAGGGGGCGGGGGCAAATGGTCTGGGGGCCCCGAAGAGTCTGGCGACGTAGGACTCAGCATTGTTATTTTTCCACCCACTGTAAACAGAGCATATCAGGCCGCTTGGCCTTATGAAGTTAAACATTATTCCTTGAGATCCATCTGGATCCATCAGACCCATATGAAAAACAAAAGGGGGGTCTTGTGTGCTGTGTTCATTAAGCAAAACGAAAGGAAGGAGACTGAGTTTAGCACTGTGAATGTGGAAACTTATCCCAGAATCTACGTAGTTGGAGTATAACTCTTGAAGTGTGCAGCTTACCAGAAAACTTCGAGTATTTTTCGGTGCGTTTGAGGAGAGAAACAAAATACAACTTCGTCTTTATCTTATTGCATTATAATGTATTTATTCATTCATATTATTATATATTGTTAGACATTCAGGGCCGGATTTAAAAATTACGCGCCCCTTTACAAAGCATCTCGAATTTTGGGTTTTCCGTAAAAATAAAGTATTAAGCTATACGTACTTAAATATAAGTCATTTGCGAATGTTAGGATTTCTCACGGATGGTTAAGAGAAACATAATATAAATTCTTTTTACTATATGAGCATACCCTGCCATCCACTAATAAGATGACTTGCAGGGTATCATGGTGATGTAGATGAACAATAATCATCGTATTACTAGAACTCGAACGTCCCTAAGCATATTTATACCTAATGGGAAATCTGCCCCTGTACATACATATCTGCGTTATAGAAGACAATGCTTTCATAAAAACGGGAAAATTGGGAAATTCCTAAGTAAGATAATATTTAGTTTATTAATTGCGTATCAAGACACCCTGCAGTCATATTTATTGTTTTACGTATTTATTTAGATGGAAAAGGATAATTAAAGTGCGACTAGCAGCTGCGAAAAAGACGGAAAGAAAATTAGAAGAAGAAAAACTTAAGAAGAGGAACACAAAATCACCCCATTGAAAAAGCCCAATTACTTGTAAATAAAACTATATATTAAATAATGCATTTTTTAAATTCATATCAACATTTTCGAAGCGAATGTAGAACGATTTAATATATAGTTGTTCAACATTTTCGCAGGGGGGAGGGGCAGGATTTGTTGTTACGCCACTGATGTGCCCAAACTGTTTAAATCGAGGGATAGAACTCGAGTTACCATTATATATGTGCCGTTAATGAGTATTAATTTGTGATGGAGATATTAAGAAAATTACCTGAAAATATGTCAGGCGGTTGCTTTTGTGGCGAATCATCCAGGAAATAACTATCAAACTCCAAACTCTCCAACTGACGTATGTGGAAGTACTCGCCGCTCGTGTCCCAATTTTCATAAATATCAAATTCGTCTTCGGAAGAAAAAAATGGGATAAATATACGAATATGTCCTTAGTTAATGGAGACCATATGCTTACAAATATGTAATAGTTAATAAGGGATTTCGTAAAGGCTAATAACAATCACGTTTCAAATAAGTATTTTAAGGCGACGGTGAAAAATGTGATAAACCACCCATATTCTAATAAAATTCGAACTTTAAGAGAAGGTAAAAAAATTTGATATTTTTGATCAATTTAGTAGGAAAGCTAGTGAGAAAACGTCCTCGTAGTCAAAGAGATTTTCCTGTGCATGTATATTAATGTAATAAAAGCATTTATTCCGTTTCAACCTCAGAATAAGTTTCATGCGCGAAAAATTTCTTCAAGCACACTAGAAAAAGTAATGATAAATACTGTATATGCAATAATAATTTTCCGTGGAGAATTTATAATAAAATACATCTTAAATCAACAGAATGATTTACCATTTCATGTTTAACATTTTACCGTTTCGTCATTCTTCCGCACTTAACACGAGGCACTGCTGAGAGAAGTGCGCATGATTGTGTGGTGTGCGTGTGTGTCTGCATGTGCAAGACCGTGGCGAGGAAGTCTACCGCCTGAGACGCAAAAACAACAACCTCCTCAGATCACGACTCATAGCAGCGGCGTTGCTATAATGACGCACTTAGAAACTGCCGGCTCTCGCCTCTCAAACCCAACTCACGCCGAGGTCCATTGTTGTGTGCGTGTGGGTTCGTGGGAAAGCGATTTCAGTTAAAAACTTCACAGTCCTGCAAATGTCCATGGACGACCATGATCTGTAGGCTTGGTTTCACAAGTAAAATGAATGACAAGTGGATGTTTAATTTCGTTTCATCCGTATTTCATCCAATAACATAAAAATAATTAATTCGAGAGACTAGAGAAGGAATTTTAAGAGAGGAGGCCAAATATTTACGGTACTCGGAGAGATGGACTATTTCACTAAAGAATTTATCCGACAAACCCTCGTTCTGACTGATTTTCCATTTTCATCCTCGTAAGGAAATTTCCCCCGGAAGGATTTTCGCCGAAGACGGTAACAAAGGTTGTACGTAAAATTTGACAGAAATAAGCGTGTTGCGCGATCCTTCCGAGTATCGTGCGACTTAAGCATGAGTAAAATGAACCAGAAAAGTATTGTGTGGCATCTTTCGTTCTCAACGGTGAAGTGTAAAAAGGTATATAATGGATGACTATCGATGAAATTGGCGTTAATGCATCAAAGAGAATTCTAACTTAATTAGCGCATGGGTGAGAATAGTATGTATCTCAAAAGTCATAGGCAGAAATTTCGACACAACTACAGACGGTGAAAATACAACAGCGCACAATATATATTCCACGATTAAGCTAATTGTACCCATAACACACATAACTCACCGTAAATTTTTCTAGGACAAATCTTCATGATTATGTCGAAAATTGTCACACATTTCATTTTTGATGTGGAGATAATTTCTGCGAACGTATTACAAATTCCCATGGCCGACTGAAAATCAAAGACATTGTCTATTAAACTCTATACCAAAATTTGAGAGGAAATTGATTTCTATAAATGTTTAACGACGGTCAGTTTTAATCTTTTACGCCGTTCAGATATGCGAAATAGTAATGTATGTACATACACTGGAAACAATACCTATATACTTTGATAATTTTCCTCGAAAATTACTTTATTTTCTTTCGTCGAGCTGACTCGCAGCCGTTAACGTTTTCTCTTTCGGACGCAATCGAACGAGATATTCGGTGAGTAAATTTCATGGATTGTTAACATTTTACTGGTATTTACCAGCGCAACGTGAGGAGAGTCGTTACTCGAAGCGGGGCTTGATAAAGGCACAACCTTCGCTTCGGCGCGCCTCGGCGATAACAATCGAGGGGACACGTCTTCCTCTCCTAATTTCCTTTGAGCCAATCGTCAACCTTTTGTCGCGAGATTTCTTCCCTCCCTTCTAAACCGTCCCATATCATTGCCCCTTTCTTTACACTTCTTGTGAGAGACGCACATAACCACCTGTCCAACGTTATCGTCACGAGGTGCCAACTAAAAAATTCGGCGAAAATATGCTTTGGTCTTAAGTATGTTTGGATAAAATCGAAATTGTAAAATTGTGCCTTTCTTCCGAATCCAACGAAGGAATAACATTCCACCTCACTGATTATGAAAGCGTCAATGACAGCGGAAGTGCCTGAGAAGGAATTATTTGAAACAAAGAATCAAATGGAATTACGCTAATTTTATTTTTTATCCGAAAAATTAACGACAGATGAATTCAACATTAATGATAAAACTCGTGGGTATTATGTGGTATATAAGCTGGTTCTCAAATTGTGCACTTTTCATAATCCGAGTTTTAAACGATATTATCGACCATTTGCTCGAAGGATGACTGAAGTAATTTCATTTGAATTTATCATCCTTCTAATAGTCACTATCCTTAGAAAGCCGTGTTGTGGCGAGTCAGACATTTTTTTGTGGACGAAAGAGAACGGTCTATAACTACTTCACGAGGCGTCGGGAAAATGTGATTTGGTTGAGGAGAAGGGAAGTGGGAATGGAGGGAGAGAAAGGAAAGAGAAAGGCAGTGTTGGGAGCTGAGAAAAACAAAGGTCGGTAGAAAAGGAGGAGAAGACGTAATAAGGAGAGGATGGGAGAGGGAGGGTGGAAGAGGACGGCACGAATGAAAGGCAGCCTTGAGAAGGGAGAGAAGGGCGAGAGCAGAAAACGAAGGGAGAGAAAAGGGGAGATGGCAGATGGAGGGTTCTCGGAGGAAGGAGTCGGGGAGGATTGCATGCGTGCGAGAAGAGGAAGGACTGGGAGGACCCAAAAGGGGGAGGTGGGGTGAAAACAGAGCCTCCGAGGTCGTGAAACACGACGGCTCATCGCAGCGGCGTTGGCAAGAACAGATTGGATGAGGACTTCTTTAGTTCGTTAGAAAGCGTGCACCATATATCTCACTCGTTCCCTCCCCCCTTTCTCTCTCTTGGGCAGTCAGATCGCGTTATATTAACTCGGTCTTTTTTCTCTTTTAGATTTTTATTTGTTATAGCGACGAATGAGTTTTTGAGGAATGCTCATTAACGCAGGTCGTAAATTATCCCTTTCATGATCCCTTTTCCGCTTTAGGGCGTGATTTATGAAAAATATGAACTTAGCGAGACTGATTGTTTGCTGTTGGTTTTCTCTCCTCGAAAAAGCCATCAAACTGGGTCCGAGTTTAACCCTGGACACAGAATTGAGACCTACCTACCTTCTGATTCTGTTCCCTGGAAATGGGTCCCAAGAGCTTGAATGTAAGAACGGCTGTGTGGGTTTGCGGAAGATATCTTAAAGATTTTCAGAGCATAGATTCTCCTCTAGGGAGATAACATCATAGAAAACAAAAAAGGTTCGAGCTGCTGAAGCTGAGGGTGAATAGCGTTCAAGAAAACTTTTAATACAGAATGTAAAAATTTATTAAGTTTACTGTGATTAGTATGAAATGACATTGCAAAAATGATAATTATTTTGGTTGTATAAAACCTAAAATTTATTTAATTTAATTTTTTTAATTTTTCAAAAACTAGGAAATTTAAATTAGTTTTTTATCCCCATTCTTCTGGCCGCTAGAATCTCCACACAGCATGCACAACGGGATGGAATACTAGATAGATTGGCATAAAAACGAAGTGTCTTCTATCGTCTAGGACGAGGTAGTGCGTCAGACAAACAGTGAAGAAAAACGCTAAAATTTCTTGTGGCCACATAACAATGAGTTTTAAATAAGTCACTCTAAAATCGAGAAAACTTTGCGTGACCAATTATTCTAACACTCGAGTAATTATCTCAGACTTTTTATAATATGAATAAATGTATGACAGATAAAAATAATTTTATGTGAATATACGAAAATTTATAATCCAATACTTGACATGAGAAAAAATATTAATACTAGCGCAATTGCCCGTAAAATATTACGGGTTCAAATTAATAAAAACTGAATTAAAAATTTTAAATTTAAATAAATTATTTTAAAAATCATTATTTATATTGATTTTGTCTCCCACTGCAGTCGTTTGTCAAGATAAACAAATGAGCGATTTCGGAAAATGATGAATGGAATAAGTGACTTTACTAACATTTCTTTAAAATAGCTCAAATCGGATGATCGTAGGTCAGATTTTTCCCATTTTAATTTCCAGAAGAAGAAAAGCCTGCACGAAAAAATAGATTTTTTAGTTTTATTTTATGCAGAAAGGAAATAACCCCCCGGAGTCGAAGTCGGGAATTTTTTCGTGAAATTTCTTTTGGCAAAGCATTTTTATATTTGAATAAATTATTTCTGCAAATTTTCAATTATCTATCTACATCCTTGATTGAGTTATTCGAGTTTTAATAGCTTGACACTCAGATAAACGGACGGATAACGTAGCCTTTTATTGTTGTTTTTGTGATTCTTTTAAACCTCTCTTTCTCTCCCGATTTTCCAAAACCGTCCATTCGTCTCCCATTCTTTTACCTAACTCCCGTTACCTATCGCACAATCCTTCACCCCAAAGATTTTTACATGCTTGGTTTGTTTATTAAAACGTTCAGCACGCTCCTCAGATTTTCATACCGTTTCTATTGCAATGATATTGAATTTAGCTCATAATTACGATATTTAATGTCTTTGAATAGTATTTCTGATTTTTAGGTATTTAGGTAATTACCCTCCTCTCCCAATATAAATCGAAAAGATAATAAAATATAAAAAATAACATCGGAGAAATGTTAAAATTTTGCTATATATATATTGCTGAACAAAACATTTTTAAAAATTAAAATCTGCATCATTTCGAAGAAATTTTCAAATAGTTTTTTATTCTAATATTTGATCACCTCCGCCCCTTCCCCAAGGATGAAACCTGGCCTGTAGCCGAGCGACGGGATTTTGGGTTTCGTAGCAAGTCTCGAGCTTATAGGTATGGTTGTTCTGTAATAGTCGTGCAGGATTATTGTTTCGAAAAAATCTTATTGCGAATGGTGTTGATCTCTTACTTATATGTCGTGTGTCTGGCCAGGTTATCCTTCCACGGTAATTGGGTAGACCGTGCAGCAAGGGACCCAACCCAATTTTTTCGTAAATTTTTCTTCGGCAAAACTTTTTTATATATGAAAGGATTATTTCTGCCTATTCTCAATTTTCTATCAACATCCTTGATGAAGTTATTCGTGTTTTAATAGCTTGACTCTAATAGTCAGACAAACGGATGTTCAACATAGCCAAATATTGTCAATTTTTTTTTAATTCTTTGATTCTTTTAAACCTGTCTTTGTCTCCCTAGGCCAAAAATCGTCCTCATGTCCTGCATTCTTTTACCTAACTCCCGTTACCTAACGTACAAACCTTCATTCCAAAATTATTTAAATTATTTACGTTCTTGCTTTGTTTATTAAAATGTAAAGCACGTTCCTCGGATTTTCACACTATTTCCATTTCAATGATATTGAAGTTAGTATAATTGTTATTTTTAGCGTCTTTAATTAATAGTTCTGTTTTTTAAGTATTAGTTCTCTGCAATAATGCAAGGAATCTTGTTTACAATGATTTCTAGGAAAATAGTTTTCCCTTCTTCCGTCTTTCTCTCCTTCTCGCAAGAATAACCTTTAAAGCACGCTTAAACCAATATGGATTTCTTTTACAGTTTTTATGATGTAAACAATTTAATTACAATTGTCACCAACGAATCAAATACATGCTTTTTATATGAGGGCGATACCGATTTCGGGTACAATAACAGTCGTTGCTATAGCATGACTCTTAATTTGGAATATCGTGCAGCCAGGGACCTAACGCCTAGTGCCAGGCGGCGGAAAATAACTTGACGACCCTAGGGGGCCAACGGCTTCGGGCGGATGAACCTCTTAGGGAGGGTGATGGTCCCTCAGGTGGAGGAAATGCCCCTGGAACCCATCTAGTAGCGTCTGTACCCCATGTTAGGGGCGGCTACAAAAGGCGTCTTTACCCCAGGTTAGGGGCGGCCTCTCTAGACAGAGGAATCCAACGGGAAACCACCGCTGGAATTATCGCATGTTATGGTGCGGAGGAATTAGAAATATCATGGATTCTTCGCAAATTAAATATTATGGAGTTAAAATAGTCTCGTGATCGGATCTCAGGGGGAGACAGTTTACGAAAAGTCTAGAGAATAAAGCGAAGTCAGGGGAAGGAAGAAGATTAAGGTTAGGATCCTGGAATGTAAGGACGTTATTAGGAGCTGGAAAATTGGAAAATCTCAAGAGAGAGATGGAGATAAACAAGATGGACATTATTGGGATAAGCGAGGTGAGATGGGAGGGAAATGGTGAGTTGAGGAGTGACGATACCAAGTTATACTACTCGGGGAATAACAGGCGAAGAAACTGGGTAGGAATGATAGTTAATAAGAAGATTGAACCGAGTGTTACCAGGGTCATTTATGACAGTGATAGATTTATTGGGCTGATATTAAATGCTAAACCCAAGAACAGGCTAGTCATTCAAGTATACATGCCACCTGGCGACCATGACGATGGGGAAGTGGAGGAAGTGTATGAGAGAATAAGTGCCATACTGGACCAGAAAGGAAAGGGATGCTGTAAATAGTGATGGGAGACTGGAATGCGAGTGTGTGAGAGGGACGAGCCGATGGAGTTGTGGAGCAGTTCGGGCTGGGACAGAGAAACGAAATGGGAGACAGACTTATCGAGTTCTGGAAAGGAACATGATATAAACCAACACCTGGTATAAGAATCATAAGAGAGGGCTATATACAAGGAAATCGCCAGGAGACATGTACAGGAAACAGATAGACTATATATAGGTAGAAGAACGGAGTGAAAAGAGTGTGTGGGCTCCCAGGAGCAGACATAGCATGCGACCACGTGCTGCTATTGGTGGAAATGAAGATCAAAATGAAAAGAGTTAGAAAAGCAAAGATGGATAAGAAATGGAATCTAGAGAAACTGAAAGAAAGGCAGAAAGAGGAAATCGGTTATGATATGGCAAACCAGATGAAGAGAGGAAATATACAGAACGAAGGAGTAGAGGAAAAATGGTGGAGAATTAGGAATGGAATAGTAAATGTGGCGGAAAGGGAAATAGGATACAGGAAAGGCAAGAGAGCTAAGAAACCCTGGGTAACAGGGGAAATGATAGCAAAGATGGAGGAGAGAAGGACATACAAGAATGTAAACACAGAGGAGGGGAGAAGGAACTACAGGCGGTTGAACAATGAACTGAAGAGGGAGACGGAAAGGGTGAAGGAAAAGTGGCTGGAGTGCAAGGAGATACAAGAGATCGAGAAGAGGGGAAGTTACGACCTAGCGTATCAGAAGATCAGGAGTATTACTTGGGATGGACAGAGATCTGGAGGAGGAGGCTCAAAAGAAATTGTGAGCAAGGATGGTAGGATACTGAACGAGGAAAGGGAGGTTATGTGCAGGTGGAAAGAATACATGGAGGAGTTGTATAAGGCGAAGGAAAATCCGGCAGAGCTGGAAATTGAAGAAGAAGGGGAAGTGGATAGGGAGTAGATGGGGGAGGCAATACTGAGGGAGGAAGTAGGGGCAGCTATGAAGGAAATGAGGGAGGGAAAGGCGGCAGGAGTAGACGGGATACCTGTGGAACTGTTCAAGTGTCTGCAAGACGAAGGCATTGAAGACTTGACCAACTAAACCAACTAAAAAAAAGGGGCAAAGAAGGACGGGGATCATAGAACTATTAGTCTGATAGCTCACGCGGCCGAGATAATGTTGAGAGTGATGAATAGAAGGTTGACGAGGGTAATGGAAGAGAATGTAGCAGAAGAAAAATTTGGATTTAGGAAATGAATGGGTACGAGGGATGCCATAGGGGTGGTAAGGTCGATTGGAGAAAGGTATTTAGAACAGGACAAGGGTATCAGTCTGTGCTTTGTTGACTTGGAGAAGGCTTTCCACTGTGTGAGGTGGGAAAGAATGATGGAGATATTGAGGGAGAAGAAAGTAGATTGGAGAGAGAGTAGGTTGATGAGGAATCTATACATGAGACAGGAGGCGGCCATGAGGATAGAGGAAAGAGGGACGGAGTCGTTCGAGATTGGGAGAGGAGTTAGTCAGGGCTGATGTTTGTCACCAACCCTGTTTAACATCTATACTGAAGAAATGATAAAGGAGTGTTGGGAGACGAGCACAGGTGTAAGCGTTGGAAGAAGAATTATATCGTCAATTAGGTTTGCTGACGACATGATACTGTTTGCTGAGAGGACGGAAGACTTGAGGCAGATGCTACAGAATCTGGTGAGCGTGGAAGACAGATATGGTTTGAGAATAAATGGAAAGTAAACGAATGAAGTGGGAATAGGGGGCGAGGAAAGGATGGAAGTTCAGGTGAGGGGGGAGAGAATAGAGCAGGTGGAACAGTACAGGTATCTTGGTACGCTGTTGACAGAGGACTGGAAATGTGAGAAGGAAATTAAGATGAGAATAGGTTTGGCAAAGGAAGCGTTCGATAGAAAAAGGAAGCTATTTAACAGCAAGATGGATTTGGGCTTGAGGAAGTGTCATGTTTGGAGTGTGATGCTATATGGGTCGGAGACCTGGACATTGAAGAAGAGAGACAGGGAGAGGGTGGAGGCATATGAAATGTGGGTGTGGAGGAGGATGCTGAAGGTTAAATGGCCTGACAGGATTACAAATGTGGAAGTGCTAAGAAGAGTAGAAGAGGAAAGGAGTTTGATGGACACGATAGTGACGAGGAAAAAGAAATGAATAGGACATGTTTTGAGAAGAGAGGAATTACTGAAGGATGTTATCGAAGGAACGGTGGAGGGAAGAAAGAAAAGAGGAAGAAGAAGAATTAAAATGTTGGATATTCTAAGGGAGAGAGGAGGGTATGGGGAGACGAAGAGAAGGGCACAGTATAGATAAATATAGGATCATCACATAAATTCATTACCAAAATTACATATTTGGACCAGATCGACTTAGCAGGCGTGTCACAATAATGAATTTGGAAGGAATTGGCCCATCCGATTTCAACAAACTTTTGCAAGAAGGTGGCTTACAGTAAAAAATAACAAAATCAATATGTTTAGTATAGATATGCAAAGCAGGTCTTCCACAATTTAAGTAATAGTAAATGTTTATTTTACAAGTATTTGTGTTGAACTGTCCCCATCAATTTTATCCATATATAATATTTATAATGCACACATATACAAAACCATAATAGAATATTTGAACCGTATCAACCAAACAGGGGTGTCACACTTACAAATTAAACTATTTCTGTAATTTTTGATATAGAAGGAATTGGCTGAACGAATTGCAAAAATTTCGTATTAAAGATTTGTACAACATAACATAATGAAATCAAAATGTTTAAAGCGGGACTAATAACTAGGAAGGAACTACTACAATTACAAGTAAAATATTATTTTTACACGTTTTTATAGAGAAATTACCCCAAGGATAATCCAGTATGGTATACCATATAATCTTCATATAAATAAATAACCAAAGTAGCATATTTCAACCGGGTCGACTAAACAGGGTTACCACAATATCAAGGTTAGAATTTTTCTGTAACTATGAATTTCGAAGGTATTGGATGAACCGATTACAAAAATAAATTTCGTTTATAGGGCGAGTATAGAATTGCAAAACGAAATGAACGTATAGAACGAATCTAAAAAGCGGGACTACCACAATACAAAGAAAAATAATTTTTCATTATACATGTAGGTATTTGCATAGAACCTTCTGCACCGATATTTAAAAGAAAAGCACTTCTGTAGTACGGGATACTCGTGTACTTTCCTACCTGTTATTTACTTTCTCCATACGTAGTTGAAGGTATTGATTCACGAAAAAATTCGATTTCAAGATTTCAGTGGAAGTACGCGTTTTGAGGTCCCCTGAACACGTTTTTACCGTTTTCCCCCTTGATGTCTGTGTGTGTGCGTGTGTATGTGATATGAATTTTCTGGGCGCTCTAACCCAAAAACTCTTGATCAGATCAACGCGAAATTTTATATTTGTCATTTATATTGAAAGGACAAGTGTTGGTTGGTTTTTGGTTTAAATAGGTCTAACGAAAGTGACACTTTACTCTTCATCTCTCATTCGTTTCGTTTTTACCAATGGTCTTCATTAAAACTTCATAATTTAAAATAACATTAAAATGGATATTTTAGAAAATGTAATTTCCTACAACGTTTCTTAGAACCTGTTTTTCCTAGAAAAATATTTTAAAATCCTATTAAAAATCTGTTTTAGCTACCACCAACATACTACATGGAGGCAACATTTGTAAACACTACCTTTTAGTTACACCCCTTATTCTTAATTTTTGGCGATTCGTGGCTATAACCAATATCAGAAGGCTACAGTATAAATTTATGTCTGTCCTTTATAAGGTCCTTGAATTTTTCACGCAGTTCCTTAAAATATTTATTATCATTTAACGTATTTGTAATTTTTAGAAATATTACACATATGGAGAAAGTCTTGAGGTGGCCACATCAGATATTTTTAATGAATATGTGAGAGAACTATCGTTCTGTGGTTATCGTTGATGCGACTGAAAAAGGCAAGACGTCTCACTTGATTTTAACTTATTAAAAAGACTACAAACATCTTCTTAATGTATCTCAATCCCTCTTTCATAAATTTTAGATACAGTTCTTGCCCCATTGAACGTATCATTCTCCTCACATCTCTTTTTCTCAGATTCATCTATTGGTGATATTACAGAGTGATGATCAACTTGGGAATTTTCAGTTATTGTGTCTTGAAGTTCATTTACTCCTTCGTGATTTTCCAATTTAGATGCCAAAGTAGCACTGAATTTTAAATATGTTGGTCAACTGTGAGCACTTCTTTGCTTAAAAGTATGATTTTCTTTTCGCGTAGTTTTTACGTTAATTTCCATTTAAACACAGGATTGGGTTGAGATTGAGTCACTCCTTCCATAACGTGTAGATCATTATAAGTAATTAATAAAAATAATAAATACTAATTTCATTGCTATCGAAAAACAATTTTATATGAAATATTAAATGTGTAATTACTTATAAAAGTACAGAGAGCTAAAACAAACAAAACTGTGGATTCGAATTTAATAATCTTAAAAGAGTGAAGTCTTAAATAAGGATGAAATTCACAGGTATTGTTAAATTTTAGAAAATTGAACTAATACGTACAAATTATATAAAGCTGTATTTAATGTCTTTTCGTGAACACGAATGATGTGAAAAGAATCATCTACAGGAATGGTATGAACGTACTTAAATACGCTTTTTTTCATTTTGTCCGCTTTTTGCGTTTTTTAAGTGAAAGTGGAATAGATTTACTACGATAAGTCAACGTTAACATAAGGATTTCATTACATCAACTTTACTTCAAGTGAGGTATATATTCATTATTTTTTATTATTGAATTTTTAGGCGTTATTATATAATTCCTAAACATCTCATCCAGCTTTCATGTACGAAAACAATTTTCATAGCAGCCGATGTAAATTAGATCTGCTATAATTACATAAATGCTTTTAATTTACAATGGTTCAGTATTCACGATTTCTGTTTAACGTCTAATAACTACTAAGCTCAATAAAATTCATATCAACATTTCACCCAAGTACTTCATCGAATGAAACGAGTCTATTTGTGCTACACTGTAGCACATTCTCTTGAATAGTTCCTTTCTACTTATGTCTCTCTTTCCTAATGCAATTACTATTACGAAATGAATAATACAAAGATTTTTGTAAATGTTAGTAACAAAAATGTTAGCAGTGGATGCTTTCAGTTGAGTTATAAAAATTAATTATTCTTTACGTTCGACGATGGATCAAATCTGCTGTTGTCACTAAGTAGTAGATTATCGTTGAAATAAATTACTTATTGAAATTACCGTAAGATTCATGTAAAAAGGAGTCACTTTTCCGGTGCATGTTTGTTGCTTCCCTCAAGTCGTGCAAAATGTTGTTACTTACTCCGGACAAGCTAATTTTTTCGGAATAATTAAATATCTATTAGTCTGTTTTCTTATGTTTCAAGCCACGATTAACATCCCTTAAATATGATAAAATAGTAAAGTAAGTTCAAATCGAAATTTAAACAACATTCGGGGAGAATTTCTCGAAGGGAAATAAAATTTCCCAGTAATAAAATTTACTCACTACCAAGTTACAAAGTAAGTTCGGGTTCGTTTCCCGGTCTAGTACTAAATTTTTCCCTCAAAATCTAAAAATTTATTTTCACTCACGACCTCAAATTTTAAAGAAAAATTCCCTCTAGACTAAACTTCTTAGCTAAGATCGAGAATCAGTATAATAGCAAGATACGTAATTGGATAAAACTAAATAATAATTTAACTCTAAACGTAAAGGATATGAATAAAAAGATCGAATAAAATTATATACCTACTAACCTTTTGGTTTTAAAATCTGTTGATCGTAGATATGGGATATCTTCAACACTCCGTGTGAAAAAACTGCTTTCATAAATAGGAAAAGAATAATATTTACACTAAATATAGATGTAACTTCTTGAGCAAAGACAAAAAAATTAATAATTTCCTCGGAAAACCATCCTTCTAAAACTGTATAATAGAGTCTTTAACCCATAAATACTACCTTTGGTGAAATTACACCACTTGCAAAACACAAAATTTTATTGCTTAATGAAACAGTTCTGATTTGAAAAATTGTTAGTTTAGGCCAAGATTTACCTTTCTGAAGTATTTCTTTTTAAAATTGGCCACTCGAATGAAGTTTCCACACGATGAACGTATTGGAACTAATGAGGGAGAACTGTTCTATTTCGACGTCACCAATGCAAAATGTCAGGGAGGAGGAAATACTGAAGGAGAAGGGGATGAAAACAAAAAGGTGAGAATGTGTACCCCGTTCTCAGTGCGACTTACCCAAGCGTAGGAATGACTACAAAGCAGAGAAAACACACGAAAGCGGCTCATGTGGTTGCCACATCAGATTATCTTCGTTTGAGAATGTAAGATATATTCGCCTATTATTATTAGGATTTACCTTTTAAGCTTTTTACCTGAAACGGGATAGTTCCTATCAACCGATTTCCTCGGTATACTTCTCCCGTTTAAGCGGCTGGTATTCTGCCGTCAATTATTTATGGAAAAAAGTATTTGCTTATTGAACACGGAGGCGTTGCATGCATACCGACGTTCTGATTATAAATCTTTTATACTTTATATCTTTTTTCAGTTGAGAAATCTGGATATATTCATCGTTCGCCATGAGAAATTATACGAAAGCCTTTTTACAATATTCGGTAAAGTCTCCAAGTATATTGACCTTGAAAATGACACTCATAGCCAGTTATTAAAAAATCGGAAGCTATCAATAGCAGATATAAGATTCTTATAGACGTATTATATTCAAATTTCAACTATCTTCGATGTTAATATTTCCATTTATGATGCAAATATAAATACGCCGAAGACCGCGAGTATATATTTTCGCGCGTAATAAGTATTATTGATCGAATTTACTAGATTGAAATAAGAAAAGATCTTATAACTGCATAAAAACATTTTATTTAATTTTTTTAATGTAAAAACATCAGGGAACCTTTATAAGAGCTTCATTATTGGAGAAGTAGCTTCATTTGCGGGTTAGAGGTTGTTTTGCTTTGACCTCTTTGGCCACCTCTGGCTGCTTGATATCTGCATAAGAAAAAGATAAAGAAAAATTAAAGTATAGAAAACGATATATGGCACATAGGGTTACTAAAATCTCCATATAAACCATTTAAATAATGAATAATAGAGCCTATGGTTGGATTTCAACAAATGATTCCAAGTACCTTAAAGGGATTTCAACTTCTTTAGTTTTATGCATCACGATTTGCATTCAATTAAAAAATTTTAATTCAGTAATGTTGCATATAGAAATAAATTCAAAACTAAATCAGCGTTTTCCAATTCTAGAACAAGTGCAACTCGAGGAATTTTGTGTCCCCGGGAGAGATAACACTCCATCGACTCCCTCCGTAAAAGTTTTTTTGTGATATGAGTACATGATAATTAATTATACAGTCAGAAAAAAGTACTGAAATTAAAAATAAAAGGAATGAAATCGGGATTATAGCCTGTTCTGCGATGTTAAAATTGGTATCCAATATTTGTTCACTTGCAAGTAATGCAAATGTAGATGATCGTGATAGGGACCCCGAGACTTGGACGGCCCGGGTATCCGCCCGGCTGTCCCGTACGTCGCGCCGGGTTTCTTAGGAGACTCGGCAAACGTTGAATGCTCTGCAAGAATTGTTGATTCTCATATCTTAAAAAGCAAAATTTCATTTTAGGAATTTTTTCGCAATAAATATTTTTAACAGGCGCTTTTCGCGCTAATATTTGAATATTTTTAAGTCGTCGACTCACTTCGCTCTCCACGATAGTTCAGTGATAGTATACCAATCATACAAGCGGATCGCACGAGTTCGATCTCCGTCAAAGATGTATATTTCCTTATTCTCAATTTCTACATACCTTTCCCCTCTGCGGGTAACTGATTCGGATTCTTTGTGTCAGGTTTATTGCCCACTGCCTTTTCGTTGTTCGGATTGCGCTGTGGTGCTCCTTTTAGTGGTACAGCATTGCACTTGGATTTATTTTGTTTATCCATGATGATACTGAAATTTCAGAAAAAAATATCCAATTGATAAAATTATACATTTGGAAGTATCATTAAAAAGCATCTACATAATACAATAAAATACAGACCAAAAGACATATATTCCTAATAGAATATATTATCAAAAAACGACATTCCGCATACCCGAAAAACTTAAAACTATATAAAAAAGCGAATGAAGTAAAAAGAAGATTGATTTATACATTAGGTGCAGCTTATTACTATCACTGGTTATGGTTCATCATCATCATGCTTCTGTCCGATGACAGGTTTTAACTGAATCGCTGCCTCCATTTCTCTCTCTCCCTAGAAGCCTCTTTTATACCTCTATAAGGATTATATCCCTGCTTTATATTATCTAATATTCCTATTCTTTTTCTCCCTCTTCCTCTTCTTCCACTAATTTTTCCTTCTAAGATAGTCCTTTGTAAACACTGTCTTCTCAATATGTGCCCTATCCAATTTGATTTTCTTTTCCTGATTGTTTTTATTAGCATCCTTTCTTCTCCCCCCATTTCTAATACTTCTTCATTTCTCTTCCTCTCTGTCCATTTCACTTTCATCATTCTTCTCCATACCAACATCTCAAAACTTTCTAAATATTTTTCCTCCTTTCTCCTTATCGTTCACGTCTCTGCACCATAAAGAGCTATGCTCCATATGTAGCATTTTTGCTAATTTCTTCCTTGTTTCTAAATTTATTTTCTTGCTTGTGAGAAGCTCCTTCTTCTCGTTAAATGCTGCTTTTGCCATTGCAATCCTACTTCTGATGTCCTGTGTACTACTTCCATCTTGTGCTAAAATACTGCCGAGATCTTTGAAACTACTTACTTGTTCCAATTTTTGGCCATTTCCCATTATATTTAATTCTTTATGTTCCTTTGAAACCACCATGACTTTCGTTTTTTCAGCATTGATCTTCATTCCATATTGTTGGCCAACCTCCACTAGTCTGTCTGTCATCCTCTGAAGCTCTTTCTCATCTTCTGCTGTTAATCCTTGATCATCTGCATATTTAATTGTGGTAATACTTTCACCTCCTATCTTAAATCCTTTCTCTTCCCTCAACGCTTCTTCTGTTATTGTTTCTGCATAAATATTAAATATCGCTGGTGAAATAGGACATCCCTGCCTCACTCCCCTCCCTATTGAAGTACATTCTGTTTCTTCTCCTTCAACCCTGACTCTAATCTTTTGATCAAAGTAAAGGTTTTTAAGTAGTCTTTTATCTTTCCAATCTATTCCAATTTTGTTTAAAATACCCAGCATTTTATCCCATTTCACTAGGTCAAAAGCTTTCTCCCAATCTACAAAACAAAAATACATATATTTATTGACTTCTAGCGCTCTTTCTATCATCATCCTTATACATCCTATAGCATCTCTAGTCCCTCTTCCTATTCTGAAACCAAACTGATTATCTTGCAGCTCCTTTTCTATTTTGCATTCAATTCTTTTGGTTATTATTCTAGTTAGAACTTTAGCTGTATGAGAAATTAAACTAATTGTTCTGTAATCCTTACAACATTTTGCATTGTTCTTTTTCTCCAGTGGTACCATAACAACATCTAAAAAATCTTCAGGCCATATGCCAGAATCATATACTTGGTTAAAAAATTTTGTTAGTTGCTTAATTGCTTTCGACCCCAAAACCTTAAGAACGTCCACTGGTATATCATCACTCCCAACAGCCTTCCTTCTTTTCATGTCATCAATTGCTCTTTTAACTTCAGACTCGAGAATACTTGGTCCTAGCTGATCTTTTTCCACATCCTCTTTTTCATTTAATTCAATATTTCTTGGCTTTCCTTCTTTGTCATACAGCACCTCAATGTATTCTTTCCAAACATTCTTTACATTGTCTGGCTCCGAGACTATTTTACCACTTTTGTTCATGATTCCTTTACGTCCTAACTTTTTGCTTTTTTCTTGAATAGTTCCCTTGCTTTGCTATACATCAGGTCTGTTCTACAAATTCTTTCACATTCGACAATCTCCTCACATTTCTCATTTAACCACTGTTCTCTGGCTTTATCTGTTTCCCTTCTTAAAGCATTATTTAACTCCTTGTACTTTCTTTGGCCTTCTTCAGTGTTTATGTTTTTCCACTTTCTCCGCTCTTCCATTTTTTGCAGCATGGCTGCTGTGATCCAGGGTTTTTTTGATTCTTTCACCCGTTACCTTTCCTACCTTCTTTTCCATTACATCTTTAATGTTGTTATGGATATATCTCCACTCCTCATCTACATTCTTCCTTTTTTCTTCAGATCTCTCCCCCAACCTTTCCTGCAGCTCTATCATGATAGCCTCCTTGTTTTTAAGGAGTTCCTCTAAGTTCCATTTCTTGTTAACTCTTATGTTTCTCTTAATGCTCTTCAGTCTACATTGTGTATTTGCCACCAAAAGGTTGTGGTCGGAATCGATATCTGCCCCTGGTAATGTTTTCACATTTTTAATGCTATTTCTAAATCTTTCATTGACTAGTATGTAATCTATCTGGTATCGTCTCTAGTCTCCTGGGCTTCTCCATGTGTAAAGTCTCCGCTGGTGATGCTTAAACCATGTATTAGTTACAATCAATCTATTTCTATGGGAGAATTCCACAAGTTTCTCCCCTCTTTCATTTCTCTTTCCTAGTCCATATTTTCCCACTATGTTATCTTCCTGTCCCTTTCCGACTACACTGTTCCAGTCTCCCATTACTATGGTGTTGACCCTTCCTTTTCCCTCCTCCTCCAATATCTCCATAATCTGTTCATACATTTCATCTACTTCGTCGTCGCCAGAATTAGTCGTTGGCATATACACTTGAATTATAAGCATTTCCACTGGCTCCATCTGAAGTTTTACGGCTATTAATCTATCATTAACTGTCACTACCTTGCTAATTCTTTCAGCTATCTCTTTTCTCATTATAGTCCCCACTCCCCTTTCCTTTTTCTCTCCTCCCGAGTAAATAATTTTAAATTCGTCTGAATTTATCTCGCCTTCTCCTTCCCACCGAACTTCACTAAGACCTACTATACCTACATTATTCCTTCTCATTTCCCTTTTTAAGTTTTCTAGTTTACCCCCTGAATTCATAGTCCTAACATTCCATGTGCCTATTCTTATATTCTCACCACTTGCTTTCCATTATTATGTTATATTTCCTCTGTGCATCCCCTAGGGTAGTCCCCACCCGGAGATCCGATTGGGGGACTATTTTACCTCCGGAATATTTTACCCCAGAGAGATCCATAGAGGTATTTGCAGCTTTTCAGCCTATCATGGGATATATAATGAGGTAGTTTCCCCTTGCTTTCCTCATCGCAGTTTCACAGAGTGATTACCCATCTTTAGCTTTTCAGATCCACATGATCACCACCTACAGAGGTACTGTGCAAGCTGCTGCCCTTGCACAGGGGGATGTAAAACCCCCAAGACTGCTTCTTAGTCTGACTCTTCCCCTCAGACCTTTCCGGCTTGGAAGGTCCTACCAGGAGAATTATCTCCCGCCGGCATAGCTCTTTGGTTCATAAGAGTACACAAACCCTCCCACCTCTGTAAGGTTATGCAGTCCTTAGGGAGGGGGTTATGGTTATCAACTGTCTATTGCAATCAGCCCCGGAATTCAAAAAGCAGATCTTGTTTTGAATATTTTGTTTATTGTAATTGTCACATTAATCGTATCCCACTGTATTAGAAACGAAGAAATAAATTTGAATAAGTGAAGGTTTGTTTTATAACTCAAATACCTACCTATTAAATTCACGAATTAAATATAAATTAATTTAATAAAAAATGGGCGAGCGAAGCGTGCCGTTAGACGACGTTGGAATAAGGAGCAGAGAAACTAGTAATGAAGTGCAATTCGTACTGCTAAATCACTCATTATCGAACTTGTTGGAGTTGCGTAAATCATTTCACAGCGTCGAAAATGCTATAATTCCTACAAGTACCAATTACTAATTTTGAATACAACTTTATAATATTATACCAAGGAACCGATTCCACCTTATTGCAAGTTAATGTAATCTTTAAGATTAATAAATCGCGTATCAAACATCGGAGTAAACAAATATTTAATTGGACGCGTTCTAGGAAATTTTACAACGGGAAGCTTAAATACATCTCTTCGCCATAAATATCCCCCCTGAGGGTATTCGTTGTTAGGGGGATTTCACTCTATAATAACTGCACTGCTGAATGCGCGAATAATCAATGTAAACTTGCTTTTTAAATGGAATATATATTCGTTCCTTATCAGCCAGTGTAAGTGCGGAAGAAAAAGTGCGATTCACCGCGACAAAGTATCATTGTGGAACCTGTATTAGAACCGAAACCAAACTTTTTTCTATTCCGTACACAGGACAGATACGTTGATCTCTTATCGCTCTCAGGAAATAGACGCAATGGAAAGATGAACAGGTATTATTGCGAGAGAAATAAAGCACTTTCTACTAGGAAAAAATTTGACAAACCTTTTAGATGCCAAAGACGTGATAATAATCTGCGGTGAAGTCGACACTGCACACTAGTGCTCGGAGAAACACAAAACTCTCTTAAGATTCCCTCGACCCTCCTCTTCTCCACTTTCCGTCCGCCAATCCTCTCTCCCTTCTTCATCCCCTATCCAACCTTCCTCCCCCACGCCTTCCATCCTTTAACTTTCCCACCATCCTTCCTCTCTTCCCCCTCCCTCCCTCGGCTCCCTCTTCCATACCTCCCTTCACCATGCGTCCCGCAGTTCTGATTTTAAGTATTCTCAGTTTAGGCCTAGATTTACCCTTCTGAAGTATTTCTTTTTAAAATTTTCTTCAGCAAATATCCAAAATGCAATCCCTCGGGTGAATTTTCACAGATTGTAGTGTTAGCGTAATATTTTTTATGAAAGGTCAAATTTTAATATGCATAATATGTCATTATGAAAACAAAATAATGCCCTATGTAATATATCGTAGTTATAAGGAAGGGATAGGTAAAACCTTTCTACTAAATGAAAGGTCGGTATCTTTGGTCAGCACTATAAATGAAGGTCATTCATAGGCTGCCAAACAATGGAGATGTAAGCTTTGGCCACGAAATGCAGATAAAAAGTTCAGCATCAGATGATCCATCTGCATCAATTTTATATGTGGCCATTATAGAAGCACAATTTGTAACAATTGCAAGTACCTTATAATGCTTTTTTAGTATTTCTCACTTTACTCAGTCTTTTGTAGCATAAAAGACCAAATATGAGTTATTTTGAATTTTAGCGCGTTTTTCAGATGTATTTGTATTAATAAAAAATGTAATGTTAATGGCAATCTATTTTATTTAAAAATGATAATTAGATTTCATATGAATAAAACTAGAATAAACGCACTGGGGTGAATTTTCAATACGTAGTAGTGTTACTGTGATTACATGGCATAGTGGTATTTGAGGTTAAACTCTAAAAGACGCACACCACTCGAATGAAGTTTCCACACGATGGACGTATTGGAACTAATGAGGGAGAACTGTTCTATTTCGACGTCACCAATGCAAAATGTCAGTGAGGAGGAAATACTGAAGGAGAAGTGGATGAAAACAAAGGGGTGAGAATGTGTACCCCGTTCTCAGTGCGACTTAACCAAGCGTGGTAATGACTACAAAGCAGTGAAAACACCCGAAAGCGGCTCATGTGGTTGCCACATCAGATTATCTTCGTTTGAGAATGTAAGATATATTCGCCTATTATTATTGGGATTTAACTTTTAAGCTTTTTACCTGAAACGGGATAGTTCCTATCAACCGATTTCCTCGGTATACTTCTCCCGTTTAAGCGGCTGGTATTCTGCCGTCAATTATTTATGGAAAAAAGTATTTGCTTATTGAACACGGAGGCGTTGCATGCATACCGACGTTCAGATTATAAATCTTTTATACTTTATATCTTTTTTCAGTTGAGAAATCTAGATATATTCATCGTTCGCCATGAGAAATTATACGAAAGCCTTTTTACAATATTCGGTAAAGTCTCCAAGTATATTGACCTTGAAAATGACACTCATAGCCAGTTATTAAAAAATCGGAAGCTATCAATAGCAGATATAAGATTCTTATAGACGTATTAAATTCAAATTTCAACTATCTTCGATGTTAATATTTCCATTTATGATGCAAATATAAATACGCCGAAGACCGCGAGTATATATTTTCGCGCGTAATAAGTATTATTGATCGAATTTACTAGATTGAAATAAGAAAAGATCTTATAACTGCATAAAAACATTTTATTTAATTTTTTTAATGTAAAAACATCAGGGAACCTTTATAAGAGCTTCATTATTGGAGAAGTAGCTTCATTTGCGGGTTAGAGGTTGTTTTGCTTTGACCTCTTTGGCCACCTCTGGCTGCTTGATATCTGCATAAGAAAAAGATAAAGAAAAATTAAAGTATAGAAAACGATATATGGCACATAGGGTTACTAAAATCTCCATATAAACCATTTAAATAATGAATAATAGAGCCTATGGTTGGATTTCAACAAATGATTCCAAGTACCTTAAAGGGATTTCAACTTCTTTAGTTTTATGCATCACGATTTGCATTCAATTAAAAAATTTTAATTCAGTAATGTTGCATATAGAAATAAATTCAAAACTAAATCAGCGTTTTCCAATTCTAGAACAAGTGCAACTGGAGGAATTTTGTGTCCCCGGGAGAGATAACACTCCATCGACTCCCTCCGTAAATGTTTTTTGTGATATGAGTACATGATAATTAATTATACAGTCAGAAAAAAGTACTGAAATTAAAAATAAAAGGAATGAAATCGGGATTATAGCCTGTTCTGCGATGTTAAAATTGGTATCCAATATTTGTTCACTTGCAAGTAATGCAAATGTAGATGATCGTGATAGGGACCCCGAGACTTGGACGGCCCGGGTATCCGCCCGGCTGTCCCGTACGTCGTGCCGGGTTTATTAGGAGACTCGGCAAACGTTGAATGCTCTGCAAGAATTGTTGATTCTGATATCTTAAAAAGCAAAATTTCATTTTAGGAATTTTTTCGCAATAAATATTTTTAACAGGCGCTTTTCGCGCTAATAATTGAATATTTTTAAGTCGTCGACTCACTTCGCTCTCAACGATAGTTCAGTGATATTATACCAATAATACAAGCGGATCACACGAGTTCGATCTCGGTCAAAGATGTATATTTCCTTATTCTCAATTTCTACATACCTTTCCCCTCTGCGGGTAACTGATTCGGATTCTTTGTGTCAGGTTTATTGCCCACTGCCTTTTCGTTGTTCGGATTGCGCTGTGGTGGTCCTTTTAGTGGTACAGCATTGCACTTGGATTTATTTTGTTTATCCATGACGATACTGAAATTTCAGAAAAAAATATCCAATTGATAAAATTATACATTTGGAAGTATCATTAAAAAGCATCTACATAATACAATAAAATACAGACCAAAAGACATATATTCCTAATAGAATATATTATCAAAAAACGACATTCCGCATACCCGAAAAACTTAAAACTATAAAAAAGCGAATGAAGTAAAAAGAAGATTGATTTATACATTAGGTGCAGCTTATTACTATCACTGGTTATGGTTCATCATCATCATGCTTCTGTCCGATGACAGGTTTTAACTGAATCGCTGCCTCCATTTCTCTCTCTCCCTAGAAGCCTCTTTTATACCTCTATAAGGATTATATCCCTGCTTTATATTATCTAATATTCCTATTCTTTTTCTCCCTCTTCCTCTTCTTCCACTAATTTTTCCTTCTAAGATAGTCCTTTGTAAACACTGTCTTCTCAATATGTGCCCTATCCAATTTGATTTTCTTTTCCTGATTGTTTTTATTAGCATCCTTTCTTCTCCCCCCATTTCTAATACTTCTTCATTTCTCTTCCTCTCTGTCCATTTCACTTTCATCATTCTTCTCCATACCAACATCTCAAAACTTTCTAAATATTTTTCCTCCTTTCTCCTTATCGTTCACGTCTCTGCACCATAAAGAGCTATGCTCCATATGTAGCATTTTGCTAATTTCTTCCTTGTTTCTAAATTTATTTTCTTGCTTGTGAGAAGCTCCTTCTTCTCGTTAAATGCTGCTTTTGCCATTGCAATCCTACTTCTGATGTCCTGTGTACTACTTCCATCTTGTGCTAAAATACTGCCGAGATCTTTGAAACTACTTACTTGTTCCAATTTTTGGCCATTTCCCATTATATTTAATTCTTTATGTTCCTTTGAAACCACCATGACTTTCGTTTTTTCAGCATTGATCTTCATTCCATATTGTTGGCCAACCTCCACTAGTCTGTCTGTCATCCTCTGAAGCTCTTTCTCATCTTCTGCTGTTAATCCTTGATCATCTGCATATTTAATTGTGGTAATACTTTCACCTCCTATCTTAAATCCTTTCTCTTCCCTCAACGCTTCTTCTGTTATTGTTTCTGCATAAATATTAAATATCGCTGGTGAAATAGGACATCCCTGCCTCACTCCCCTCCCTATTGAAGTACATTCTGTTTCTTCTCCTTCAACCCTGACTCTAATCTTTTGATCAAAGTAAAGGTTTTTAAGTAGTCTTTTATCTTTCCAATCTATTCCAATTTTGTTTAAAATACCCAGCATTTTATCCCATTTCACTCGGTCAAAAGCTTTCTCCCAATCTACAAAACAAAAATACATATCTTTATTGACTTCTAGCGCTCTTTCTATCATCATCCTTATACATCCTATAGCATCTCTAGTCCCTCTTCCTCTTCTGAAACCAAACTGATTATCTTGCAGCTCCTTTTCTATTTTGCATTCAATTCTTTTGGTTATTATTCTAGTTAGAACTTTAGCTGTATGAGAAATTAAACTAATTTTTCTGTAATACTTACAACATTTTGCATTGTTCTTTTTCTCCAGTGGTACCATAACAACATCTAAAAAATCTTCAGGCCATATGCCAGAATCATATACTTGGTTAAAAAATTTTGTTAGTTGCTTAATTGCTTTCGACCCCAAAACCTTAAGAACGTCCACTGGTATATCATCACTCCCAACAGCCTTCCTTCTTTTCATGTCATCAATTGCTCTTTTAACTTCAGACTCGAGAATACTTGGTCCTAGCTGATCTTTTTCCACATCCTCTTTTTCATTTAATTCAATATTTCTTGGCTTTCCTTCTTTGTCATACAGCACCTCAATGTATTCTTTCCAAACATTCTTTACATTGTCTGGCTCCGAGACTATTTTACCACTTTTGTTCATGATTCCTTTACGTCCTAACTTTTTGCTTTTTTCTTGAATAGTTCCCTTGCTTTGCTATACATCAGGTCTGTTCTACAAATTCTTTCACATTCGACAATCTCCTCACATTTCTCATTTAACCACTGTTCTCTGGCTTTATCTGTTTCCCTTCTTAAAGCATTATTTAACTCCTTGTACTTTCTTTGGCCTTCTTCAGTGTTTATGTTTTTCCACTTTCTCCGCTCTTCCATTTTTTGCAGCATGGCTGCTGTGATCCAGGGTTTTTTTGATTCTTTCACCCGTTACCTTTCCTACCTTCTTTTCCATTACATCTTTAATGTTGTTATGGATATATCTCCACTCCTCATCTACATTCTTCCTTTTTTCTTCAGATCTCTCCCCCAACCTTTCCTGCAGCTCTATCATGATAGCCTCCTTGTTTTTAAGGAGTTCCTCTAAGTTCCATTTCTTGTTAACTCTTATGTTTCTCTTAATGCTCTTCAGTCTACATTGTGTATTTGCCACCAAAAGGTTGTGGTCGGAATCGATATCTGCCCCTGGTAATGTTTTCACATTTTTAATGCTATTTCTAAATCTTTCATTGACTAGTATGTAATCTATCTGGTATCGTCTCTAGTCTCCTGGGCTTCTCCATGTGTAAAGTCTCCGCTGGTGATGCTTAAACCATGTATTAGTTACAATCAATCTATTTCTATGGGAGAATTCCACAAGTTTCTCCCCTCTTTCATTTCTCTTTCCTAGTCCATATTTTCCCACTATGTTATCTTCCTGTCCCTTTCCGACTACACTGTTCCAGTCTCCCATTACTATGGTGTTGACCCTTCCTTTTCCCTCCTCCTCCAATATCTCCATAATCTGTTCATACATTTCATCTACTTCGTCGTCGCCAGAATTAGTCGTTGGCATATACACTTGAATTATAAGCATTTCCACTGGCTCCATCTGAAGTTTTACGGCTATTAATCTATCATTAACTGTCACTACCTTGCTAATTCTTTCAGCTATCTCTTTTCTCATTATAGTCCCCACTCCCCTTTCCTTTTTCTCTCCTCCCGAGTAAATAATTTTAAATTCGTCTGAATTTATCTCGCCTTCTCCTTCCCACCGAACTTCACTAAGACCTACTATACCTACATTATTCCTTCTCATTTCCCTTTTTAAGTTTTCTAGTTTACCCCCTGAATTCATAGTCCTAACATTCCATGTGCCTATTCTTATATTCTCACCACTTGCTTTCCATTATTATGTTATATTTCCTCTGTGCATCCCCTAGGGTAGTCCCCACCCGGAGATCCGATTGGGGGACTATTTTACCTCCGGAATATTTTACCCCAGAGAGATCCATAGAGGTATTTGCAGCTTTTCAGCCTATCATGGGATATATAATGAGGTAGTTTCCCCTTGCTTTCCTCATCGCAGTTTCACAGAGTGATTACCCATCTGTAGCTTTTCAGATCCACATGATCACCACCTACAGAGGTACTGTGCAAGCTGCTGCCCTTGCACAGGGGGATGTAAAACCCCCAAGACTGCTTCTTAGTCTGACTCTTCCCCTCAGACCTTTCCGGCTTGGAAGGTCCTACCAGGAGAATTATCTCCCGCCGGCATAGCTCTTTGGTTCATAAGAGTACACAAACCCTCCCACCTCTGTAAGGTTATGCAGTCCTTAGGGAGGGGGTTATGGTTATCAACTGTCTATTGCAATCAGCCCCGGAATTCAAAAAGCAGATCTTGTTTTGAATATTTTGTTTATTGTAATTGTCACATTAATCGTATCCCACTGTATTAGAAACGAAGAAATAAATTTGAATAAGTGAAGGTTTGTTTTATAACTCAAATACCTACCTATTAAATTCACGAATTAAATATAAATTAATTTAATAAAAAATGGGCGAGCGAAGCGTGCCGTTAGACGACGTTGGAATAAGGAGCAGAGAAACTAGTAATGAAGTGCAATTCGTACTGCTAAATCACTCATTATCGAACTTGTTGGAGTTGCGTAAATCATTTCACAGCGTCGAAAATGCTATAATTCCTACAAGTACCAATTACTAATTTTGAATACAACTTTATAATATTATACCAAGGAACCGATTCCACCTTATTGCAAGTTAATGTAATCTTTAAGATTAATAAATCGCGTATCAAACATCGGAGTAAACAAATATTTAATTGGACGCGTTCTAGGAAATTTTACAACGGGAAGCTTAAATACATCTCTTCGCCATAAATATCCCCCCTGAGGGTATTCGTTGTTAGGGGGATTTCACTCTATAATAACTGCACTGCTGAATGCGCGAATAATCAATGTAAACTTGCTTTTTAAATGGAATATATATTCGTTCCTTATCAGCCAGTGTAAGTGCGGAAGAAAAAGTGCGATTCACCGCGACAAAGTATCATTGTGGAACCTGTATTAGAACCGAAACCAAACTTTTTTCTATTCCGTACACAGGACAGATACGTTGATCTCTTATCGCTCTCAGGAAATAGACGCAATGGAAAGATGAACAGGTATTATTGCGAGAGAAATAAAGCACTTTCTACTAGGAAAAAATTTGACAAACCTTTTAGATGCCAAAGACGTGATAATAATCTGCGGTGAAGTCGACACTGCACACTAGTGCTCGGAGAAACACAAAACTCTCTTAAGATTCCCTCGACCCTCCTCTTCTCCACTTTCCGTCCGCCAATCCTCTCTCCCTTCTTCATCCCCTATCCAACCTTCCTCCCCCACGCCTTCCATCCTTTAACTTTCCCACCATCCTTCCTCTCTTCCCCCTCCCTCCCTCGGCTCCCTCTTCCATACCTCCCTTCACCATGCGTCCCGCAGTTCTGATTTTAAGTATTCTCAGTTTAGGCCTAGATTTACCCTTCTGAAGTATTTCTTTTTAAAATTTTCTTCAGCAAATATCCAAAATGCAATCCCTCGGGTGAATTTTCACAGATTGTAGTGTTAGCGTAATATTTTTTATGAAAGGTCAAATTTTAATATGCATAATATGTCATTATGAAAACAAAATAATGCCCTATGTAATATATCGTAGTTATAAGGAAGGGATAGGTAAAACCTTTCTACTAAATGAAAGGTCGGTATCTTTGGTCAGCACTATAAATGAAGGTCATTCATAGGCTGCCAAACAATGGAGATGTAAGCTTTGGCCACGAAATGCAGATAAAAAGTTCAGCATCAGATGATCCATCTGCATCAATTTTATATGTGGCCATTATAGAAGCACAATTTGTAACAATTGCAAGTACCTTATAATGCTTTTTTAGTATTTCTCACTTTACTCAGTCTTTTGTAGCATAAAAGACCAAATATGAGTTATTTTGAATTTTAGCGCGTTTTTCAGATGTATTTGTATTAATAAAAAATGTAATGTTAATGGCAATCTATTTTATTTAAAAATGATAATTAGATTTCATATGAATAAAACTAGAATAAACGCACTGGGGTGAATTTTCAATACGTAGTAGTGTTACTGTGATTACATGGCATAGTGGTATTTGAGGTTAAACTCTAAAAGACGCACACCACTCGAATGAAGTTTCCACACGATGGACGTATTGGAACTAATGAGGGAGAACTGTTCTATTTCGACGTCACCAATGCAAAATGTCAGTGAGGAGGAAATACTGAAGGAGAAGTGGATGAAAACAAAGGGGTGAGAATGTGTACCCCGTTCTCAGTGCGACTTAACCAAGCGTGGTAATGACTACAAAGCAGTGAAAACACCCGAAAGCGGCTCATGTGGTTGCCACATCAGATTATCTTCGTTTGAGAATGTAAGATATATTCGCCTATTATTATTGGGATTTAACTTTTAAGCTTTTTACCTGAAACGGGATAGTTCCTATCAACCGATTTCCTCGGTATACTTCTCCCGTTTAAGCGGCTGGTATTCTGCCGTCAATTATTTATGGAAAAAAGTATTTGCTTATTGAACACGGAGGCGTTGCATGCATACCGACGTTCAGATTATAAATCTTTTATACTTTATATCTTTTTTCAGTTGAGAAATCTAGATATATTCATCGTTCGCCATGAGAAATTATACGAAAGCCTTTTTACAATATTCGGTAAAGTCTCCAAGTATATTGACCTTGAAAATGACACTCATAGCCAGTTATTAAAAAATCGGAAGCTATCAATAGCAGATATAAGATTCTTATAGACGTATTAAATTCAAATTTCAACTATCTTCGATGTTAATATTTCCATTTATGATGCAAATATAAATACGCCGAAGACCGCGAGTATATATTTTCGCGCGTAATAAGTATTATTGATCGAATTTACTAGATTGAAATAAGAAAAGATCTTATAACTGCATAAAAACATTTTATTTAATTTTTTTAATGTAAAAACATCAGGGAACCTTTATAAGAGCTTCATTATTGGAGAAGTAGCTTCATTTGCGGGTTAGAGGTTGTTTTGCTTTGACCTCTTTGGCCACCTCTGGCTGCTTGATATCTGCATAAGAAAAAGATAAAGAAAAATTAAAGTATAGAAAACGATATATGGCACATAGGGTTACTAAAATCTCCATATAAACCATTTAAATAATGAATAATAGAGCCTATGGTTGGATTTCAACAAATGATTCCAAGTACCTTAAAGGGATTTCAACTTCTTTAGTTTTATGCATCACGATTTGCATTCAATTAAAAAATTTTAATTCAGTAATGTTGCATATAGAAATAAATTCAAAACTAAATCAGCGTTTTCCAATTCTAGAACAAGTGCAACTCGAGGAATTTTGTGTCCCCGGGAGAGATAACACTCCATCGACTCCCTCCGTAAAAGTTTTTTGTGATATGAGTACATGATAATTAATTATACAGTCAGAAAAAAGTACTGAAATTAAAAATAAAAGGAATGAAATCGGGATTATAGCCTGTTCTGCGATGTTAAAATTGGTATCCAATATTTGTTCACTTGCAAGTAATGCAAATGTAGATGATCGTGATAGGGACCCCGAGACTTGGACGGCCCGGGTATCCGCCCGGCTGTCCCGTACGTCACGCCGGGTTTCTTAGGAGACTCGGCAAACGTTGAATGCTCTCCAAGAATTGTTGATTCTGATATCTTAAAAAGCAAAATTTCATTTTAGGAATTTTTTCGCAATAAATATTTTTAACAGGCGCTTTTCGCGCTAATATTTGAATACTTTTAAGTCGTCGACTCACTTCGCTCTCAACGATAGTTCAGTGATATTATACCAATAATACAAGCGGATCACACGAGTTCGATCTCGGTCAAAGATGTATATTTTCTTATTCTCAATTTCTACATACCTTTCCCCTCTGCGGGTAACTGATTCGGATTCTTTGTGTCAGGTTTATTGCCCACTGCCTTTTCGTTGTTCGGATTGCGCTGTGGTGCTCCTTTTAGTGGTACAGCATTGCACTTGGATTTATTTTGTTTATCCATGACGATACTGAAATTTCAGAAAAAAATATCCAATTGATAAAATTATACATTTGGAAGTATCATTAAAAAGCATCTACATAATACAATAAAATACAGACCAAAAGAAATATATTCCTAATAGAATATATTATCAAAAAACGACATTCCGCATACCCGAAAAACTTAAAACTATAAAAAAGCGAATGAAGTAAAAAGAAGATTGATTTATACATTAGGTGCAGCTTATTAATATCACAGGTTATGGTTCATCATTATCATGCTTCTGTCCGAAGACAGGTTTTAACTGAATCGCTGCCTCCATTTCTCTCTCTCCCTAGAAGCCTCTTTTATACCTCTATAAGGATTATATCCCTGCTTTATATTATCTAATATTCCTATTCTTTTTCTCCCTCTTCCTCTTCTTCCACTAATTTTTCCTTCTAAGATAGTCCTTTGTAAACACTGTCTTCTCAATATGTGCCCTATCCAATTTGATTTTCTTTTCCTGATTGTTTTTATTAGCATCCTTTCTTCTCCCCCCATTTCTAATACTTCTTCATTTCTCTTCCTCTCTGTCCATTTCACTTTCATCATTCTTCTCCATACCCACATCTCAAAACTTTCTAAATATTTTTCCTCCTTTCTCCTTATCGTCCACGTCTCTGCACCATAAAGAGCTATGCTCCATATGTAGCATTTTGCTAATTTCTTCCTTGTTTCTAAATTTATTTTCTTGCTTGTGAGAAGCTCCTTCTTCTCGTTAAATGCTGCTTTTGCCATTGCAATCCTACTTCTGATGTCCTGTGTACTACTTCCATCTTGTGCTAAAATACTGCCGAGATCTTTGAAACTACTTACTTGTTCCAATTTTTGGCCATTTCCCATTATATTTAATTCTTTATGTTCCTTTGAAACCACCATGACTTTCGTTTTTTCAGCATTGATCTTCATTCCATATTGTTGGCCAACCTCCACTAGTCTGTCTGTCATCCTCTGAAGCTCTTTCTCATCTTCTGCTGTTAATCCTTGATCATCTGCATATTTAATGGTGGTAATACTTTCACCTCCAATCTTAAATCCTTTCTCTTCCCTCAACGCTTCTTCTGTTATTGTTTCTGCATAAATATTAAATATCGCTGGTGAAATAGGACATCCCTGCCTCACTCCCCTCCCTATTGAAGTACATTCTGTTTCTTCTCCTTCAACCCTGACTCTAATCTTTTGATCAAAGTAAAGGTTTTTAAGTAGTCTTTTATCTTTCCAATCTATTCCAATTTTGTTTAAAATACCCAGCATTTTATCCCATTTCACTCGGTCAAAAGCTTTCTCCCAATCTACAAAACAAAAATACATATCTTTATTGACTTCTAGCGCTCTTTCTATTATCATCCTTATACATCCTATAGCATCTCTAGTCCCTCTTCCTCTTCTGAAACCAAACTGATTATCTTGCAGCTCCTTTTCTATTTTGCATTCAATTCTTTTGGTTATTATTCTAGTTAGAACTTTAGCTGTATGAGAAATTAAACTAATTGTTCTGTAATCCTTACAACATTTTGCATTGTTCTTTTTCTCCAGTGGTACCATAACAACATCTAAAAAATCTTCAGGCCATATGCCAGAATCATATACTTGGTTAAAAAATTTTGTTAGTTGCTTAATTGCTTTCGACCCCAAAACCTTAAGAACGTCCACTGGTATATCATCACTCCCAACAGCCTTCCTTCTTTTCATGTCATCAATTGCTCTTTTAACTTCAGACTCGAGAATACTTGGTCCTAGTTGATCTTTTTCCACATCCTCTTTTTCATTTAATTCAATATTTCTTGGCTTTCCTTCTTTGTCATACAGCACCTCAATGTATTCTTTCCAAACATTCTTTACATTGTCTGGCTCCGAGACTATTTTACCACTTTTGTTCATGATTCCTTTACGTCCTAACTTTTTGCTTTTTTCTTGAATAGTTCCCTTGCTTTGCTATACATCAGGTCTGTTCTACAAATTCTTTCACATTCGACAATCTCCTCACATTTCTCATTTAACCACTGTTCTCTGGCTTTATCTGTTTCCCTTCTTAAAGCATTATTTAACTCCTTGTACTTTCTTTGGCCTTCTTCAGTGTTTATGTTTTTCCACTTTCTCCGCTCTTCCATTTTTTGCAGCATGGCTGCTGTGATCCAGGGTTTTTTTGATTCTTTCACCCGTTACCTTTCCTACCTTCTTTTCCATTACATCTTTAATGTTGTTATGGATATATCTCCACTCCTCATCTACATTCTTCCTTTTTTCTTCAGATCTCTCCCCCAACCTTTCCTGCAGCTCTATCATGATAGCCTCCTTGTTTTTAAGGAGTTCCTCTAAGTTCCATTTCTTGTTAACTCTTATGTTTCTCTTAATGCTCTTCAGTCTACATTGTGTATTTGCCACCAAAAGGTTGTGGTCGGAATCGATATCTGCCCCTGGTAATGTTTTCACATTTTTAATGCTATTTCTAAATCTTTCATTGACTAGTATGTAATCTATCTGGTATCGTCTCTAGTCTCCTGGGCTTCTCCATGTGTAAAGTCTCCGCTGGTGATGCTTAAACCATGTATTAGTTACAATCAATCTATTTCTATGGCAGAATTCCACAAGTTTCTCCCCTCTTTCATTTCTCTTTCCTAGTCCATATTTTCCCACTATGTTATCTTCCTGTCCCTTTCCGACTACACTGTTCCAGTCTCCCATTACTATGGTGTTGACCCTTCCTTTTCCCTCCTCCTCCAATATCTCCATAATCTGTTCATACATTTCATCTACTTCGTCGTCGCCAGAATTAGTCGTTGGCATATACACTTGAATTATAAGCATTTCCACTGGCTCCATCTGAAGTTTTACGGCTATTAATCTATCATTAACTGTCACTACCTTGCTAATTCTTTCAGCTATCTCTTTTCTCATTATAGTCCCCACTCCCCTTTCCTTTTTCTCTCCTCCCGAGTAAATAATTTTAAATTCGTCTGAATTTATCTCTCCTTCTCCTTCCCACCGAACTTCACTAAGACCTACTATACCTACATTATTCCTTCTCATTTCCCTTTTTAAGTTTTCTAGTTTACCCCCTGAATTCATAGTCCTAACATTCCATGTGCCTATTCTTATATTCTCACCACTTGCTTTCCATTATTATGTTATATTTCCTCTGTGCATCCCCTAGGGTAGTCCCCACCCGGAGATCCGATTGGGGGACTATTTTACCTCCGGAATATTTTACCCCAGAGAGATCCATAGAGGTATTTGCAGCTTTTCAGCCTATCATGGGATATATAATGAGGTAGTTTCCCCTTGCTTTCCTCATCGCAGTTTCACAGAGTGATTACCCATCTGTAGCTTTTCAGATCCACATGATCACCACCTACAGAGGTACTGTGCAAGCTGCTGCCCTTGCACAGGGGGATGTAAAACCCCCAAGACTGCTTCTTAGTCTGACTCTTCCCCTCAGACCTTTCCGGCTTGGAAGGTCCTACCAGGAGAATTATCTCCCGCCGGCATAGCTCTTTGGTTCATAAGAGTACACAAACCCTCCCACCTCTGTAAGGTTATGCAGTCCTTAGGGAGGGGGTTATGGTTATCAACTGTCTATTGCAATCAGCCCCGGAATTCAAAAAGCAGATCTTGTTTTGAATATTTTGTTTATTGTAATTGTCACATTAATCGTATCCCACTGTATTAGAAACGAAGAAATAAATTTGAATAAGTGATGGTTTGTTTTATAACTCAAATACCTACCTATTAAATTCACGAATTAAATATAAATTAATTTAATAAAAAATGGGCGAGCGAAGCGTGCCGTTAGACGACGTTGGAATAAGGAGCAGAGAAACTAGTAATGAAGTGCAATTCGTACTGCTAAATCACTCATTATCGAACTTGTTGGAGTTGCGTAAATCATTTCACAGCGTCGAAAATGCTATAATTCCTACAAGTACCAATTACTAATTTTGAATACAACTTTATAATATTATACCAAGGAACCGATTCCACCTTATTGCAAGTTAATGTAATCTTTAAGATTAATAAATCGCGTATCAAACATCGGAGTAAACAAATATTTAATTGGACGCGTTCTAGGAAATTTTACAACGGGAAGCTTAAATACATCTCTTCGCCATAAATATCCCCCCTGAGGGTATTCGTTGTTAGGGGGATTTCACTCTATAATAACTGCACTGCTGAATGCGCGAATAATCAATGTAAACTTGCTTTTTAAATGGAATATATATTCGTTCCTTATCAGCCAGTGTAAGTGCGGAAGAAAAAGTGCGATTCACCGCGACAAAGTATCATTGTGGAACCTGTATTAGAACCGAAACCAAACTTTTTTCTATTCCGTACACAGGACAGATACGTTGATCTCTTATCGCTCTCAGGAAATAGACGCAATGGAAAGATGAACAGGTATTATTGCGAGAGAAATAAAGCACTTTCTACTAGGAAAAAATTTGACAAACCTTTTAGATGCCAAAGACGTGATAATAATCTGCGGTGAAGTCGACACTGCACACTAGTGCTCGGAGAAACACAAAACTCTCTTAAGATTCCCTCGACCCTCCTCTTCTCCACTTTCCGTCCGCCAATCCTCTCTCCCTTCTTCATCCCCTATCCAACCTTCCTCCCCCACGCCTTCCATCCTTTAACTTTCCCACCATCCTTCCTCTCTTCCCCCTCCCTCCCTCGGCTCCCTCTTCCATACCTCCCTTCACCATGCGTCCCGCAGTTCTGATTTTAAGTATTCTCAGTTTAGGCCTAGATTTACCCTTCTGAAGTATTTCTTTTTAAAATTTTCTTCAGCAAATATCCAAAATGCAATCCCTCGGGTGAATTTTCACAGATTGTAGTGTTAGCGTAATATTTTTTATGAAAGGTCAAATTTTAATATGCATAATATGTCATTATGAAAACAAAATAATGCCCTATGTAATATGTCGTAGTTATAACTAAGGGATAGGTAAAACCTCTCTACTAAATGAAAGGTCGGTATCTTTGGTCAGCACTATAAATGAAGGTCATTCATAGGCTGCCAAACAATGGAGATGTAAGCTTTGGCCACGAAATGCAGATAAAAAGTTCAGCATCAGATGATCCATCTGCATCAATTTTATATGTGGCCATTATAGAAGCACAATTTGTAACAATTGCAAGTACCTTATAATGCTTTTTTAGTATTTCTCACTTTACTCAGTCTTTTGTAGCATAAAAGACCAAATATGAGTTATTTTGAATTTTAGCGCGTTTTTCAGATGTATTTGAATTAATAAAAAATGTAATGTTAATGGCAATCTATTTTATTTAAAAATGATAATTAGATTTCATATGAATAAAACTAGAATAAACGCACTGGGGTGAATTTTCAATACGTAGTAGTGTTACTGTGATTACATGGCATAGTGGTATTTGAGGTTAAACTCTAAAAGACGCACACCACTCGAATGAAGTTTCCACACGATGGACGTATTGGAACTAATGAGGGAGAACTGTTCTATTTCGACGTCACCAATGCAAAATGTCAGTGAGGAGGAAATACTGAAGGAGAAGTGGATGAAAACAAAGGGGTGAGAATGTGTACCCCGTTCTCAGTGCGACTTAACCAAGCGTGGTAATGACTACAAAGCAGTGAAAACACCCGAAAGCGGCTCATGTGGTTGCCACATCAGATTATCTTCGTTTGAGAATGTAAGATATATTCGCCTATTATTATTGGGATTTAACTTTTAAGCTTTTTACCTGAAACGGGATAGTTCCTATCAACCGATTTCCTCGGTATACTTCTCCCGTTTAAGCGGCTGTTATTCTGCCGTCAATTATTTATGGAAAAAAGTATTTGCTTATTGAACACGGAGGCGTTGCATGCATACCGACGTTCAGATTATAAATCTTTTATACTTTATATCTTTTTTCAGTTGAGAAATCTAGATATATTCATCGTTCGCCATGAGAAATTATACGAAAGCCTTTTTACAATATTCGGTAAAGTCTCCAAGTATATTGACCTTGAAAATGACACTCATAGCCAGTTATTAAAAAATCGGAAGCTATCAATAGCAGATATAAGATTCTTATAGACGTATTAAATTCAAATTTCAACTATCTTCGATGTTAATATTTCCATTTATGATGCAAATATAAATACGCCGAAGACCGCGAGTATATATTTTCGCGCGTAATAAGTATTATTAATCGAATTTACTAGATTGAAATAAGAAAAGATCTTATAACTGCATAAAAACATTTTATTTAATTTTTTTAATGTAAAAACATCAGGGAACCTTTATAAGAGCTTCATTATTGGAGAAGTAGCTTCATTTGCGGGTTAGAGGTTGTTTTGCTTTGACCTCTTTGGCCACCTCTGGCTGCTTGATATCTGCATAAGAAAAAGATAAAGAAAAATTAAAGTATAGAAAACGATATATGGCACATAGGGTTACTAAAATCTCCATATAAACCATTTAAATAATGAATAATAGAGCCTATGGTTGGATTTCAACAAATGATTCCAAGTACCTTAAAGGGATTTCAACTTCTTTAGTTTTATGCATCACGATTTGCATTCAATTAAAAAATTTTAATTCAGTAATGTTGCATATAGAAATAAATTCAAAACTAAATCAGCGTTTTCCAATTCTAGAACAAGTGCAACTCGAGGAATTTTGTGTCCCCGGGAGAGATAACACTCCATCGACTCCCTCCGTAAAAGTTTTTTGTGATATGAGTACATGATAATTAATTATACAGTCAGAAAAAAGTACTGAAATTAAAAATAAAAGGAATGAAATCGGGATTATAGCCTGTTCTGCGATGTTAAAATTGGTATCCAATATTTGTTCACTTGCAAGTAATGCAAATGTAGATGATCGTGATAGGGACCCCGAGACTTGGACGGCCCGGGTATCCGCCCGGCTGTCCCGTACGTCGCGCCGGGTTTCTTAGGAGACTCGGCAAACGTTGAATGTTCTGCAAGAATTGTTGATTCTGATATCTTAAAAAGCAAAATTTCATTTTAGGAATTTTTTCGCAATAAATATTTTTAACAGGCGCTTTTCGCGCTAATATTTGAATACTTTTAAGTCGTCGACTCACTTCGCTCTCCACGACAGTTCAGTGATAGTATACCAATAATACAAGCGGATCACACGAGTTCGATCTCGGTCAAAGATGTATATTTCCTTATTCTCAATTTCTACATACCTTTCCCCTCTGCGGGTAACTGATTCGGATTCTTTGTGTCAGGTTTATTGCCCACTGCCTTTTCGTTGTTCGGATTGCGCTGTGGTGCTCCTTTTAGTGGTACAGCATTGCACTTGGATTTATTTTGTTTATCCATGACGATACTGAAATTTCAGAAAAAAATATCCAATTGATAAAATTATACATTTGGAAGTATCATT
This sequence comes from Tanypteryx hageni, assembly GCA_028673005.1. NCBI lineage: Eukaryota > Metazoa > Arthropoda > Insecta > Odonata > Petaluridae > Tanypteryx > Tanypteryx hageni. The sequence goes on along the minus strand of CM054120.1, from coordinate 55,976,972 downwards.
AAAAAGCATCTACATAATACAATAAAATACAGACCAAAAGAAATATATTCCTAATAGAATATATTATCAAAAAACGACATTCCGCATACCCGAAAAACTTAAAACTATAAAAAAGCGAATGAAGTAAAAAGAAGATTGATTTATACATTAGGTGCAGCTTATTAATATCACAGGTTATGGTTCATCATTATCATGCTTCTGTCCGAAGACAGGTTTTAACTGAATCGCTGCCTCCATTTCTCTCTCTCCCTAGAAGCCTCTTTTATACCTCTATAAGGATTATATCCCTGCTTTATATTATCTAATATTCCTATTCTTTTTCTCCCTCTTCCTCTTCTTCCACTAATTTTTCCTTCTAAGATAGTCCTTTGTAAACACTGTCTTCTCAATATGTGCCCTATCCAATTTGATTTTCTTTTCCTGATTGTTTTTATTAGCATCCTTTCTTCTCCCCCCATTTCTAATACTTCTTCATTTCTCTTCCTCTCTGTCCATTTCACTTTCATCATTCTTCTCCATACCCACATCTCAAAACTTTCTAAATATTTTTCCTCCTTTCTCCTTATCGTCCACGTCTCTGCACCATAAAGAGCTATGCTCCATATGTAGCATTTTGCTAATTTCTTCCTTGTTTCTAAATTTATTTTCTTGCTTGTGAGAAGCTCCTTCTTCTCGTTAAATGCTGCTTTTGCCATTGCAATCCTACTTCTGATGTCCTGTGTACTACTTCCATCTTGTGCTAAAATACTGCCGAGATCTTTGAAACTACTTACTTGTTCCAATTTTTGGCCATTTCCCATTATATTTAATTCTTTATGTTCCTTTGAAACCACCATGACTTTCGTTTTTTCAGCATTGATCTTCATTCCATATTGTTGGCCAACCTCCACTAGTCTGTCTGTCATCCTCTGAAGCTCTTTCTCATCTTCTGCTGTTAATCCTTGATCATCTGCATATTTAATGGTGGTAATACTTTCACCTCCAATCTTAAATCCTTTCTCTTCCCTCAACGCTTCTTCTGTTATTGTTTCTGCATAAATATTAAATATCGCTGGTGAAATAGGACATCCCTGCCTCACTCCCCTCCCTATTGAAGTACATTCTGTTTCTTCTCCTTCAACCCTGACTCTAATCTTTTGATCAAAGTAAAGGTTTTTAAGTAGTCTTTTATCTTTCCAATCTATTCCAATTTTGTTTAAAATACCCAGCATTTTATCCCATTTCACTCGGTCAAAAGCTTTCTCCCAATCTACAAAACAAAAATACATATCTTTATTGACTTCTAGCGCTCTTTCTATTATCATCCTTATACATCCTATAGCATCTCTAGTCCCTCTTCCTCTTCTGAAACCAAACTGATTATCTTGCAGCTCCTTTTCTATTTTGCATTCAATTCTTTTGGTTATTATTCTAGTTAGAACTTTAGCTGTATGAGAAATTAAACTAATTGTTCTGTAATCCTTACAACATTTTGCATTGTTCTTTTTCTCCAGTGGTACCATAACAACATCTAAAAAATCTTCAGGCCATATGCCAGAATCATATACTTGGTTAAAAAATTTTGTTAGTTGCTTAATTGCTTTCGACCCCAAAACCTTAAGAACGTCCACTGGTATATCATCACTCCCAACAGCCTTCCTTCTTTTCATGTCATCAATTGCTCTTTTAACTTCAGACTCGAGAATACTTGGTCCTAGCTGATCTTTTTCCACATCCTCTTTTTCATTTAATTCAATATTTCTTGGCTTTCCTTCTTTGTCATACAGCACCTCAATGTATTCTTTCCAAACATTCTTTACATTGTCTGGCTCCGAGACTATTTTACCACTTTTGTTCATGATTCCTTTACGTCCTAACTTTTTGCTTTTTTCTTGAATAGTTCCCTTGCTTTGCTATACATCAGGTCTGTTCTACAAATTCTTTCACATTCGACAATCTCCTCACATTTCTCATTTAACCACTGTTCTCTGGCTTTATCTGTTTCCCTTCTTAAAGCATTATTTAACTCCTTGTACTTTCTTTGGCCTTCTTCAGTGTTTATGTTTTTCCACTTTCTCCGCTCTTCCATTTTTTGCAGCATGGCTGCTGTGATCCAGGGTTTTTTTGATTCTTTCACCCGTTACCTTTCCTACCTTCTTTTCCATTACATCTTTAATGTTGTTATGGATATATCTCCACTCCTCATCTACATTCTTCCTTTTTTCTTCAGATCTCTCCCCCAACCTTTCCTGCAGCTCTATCATGATAGCCTCCTTGTTTTTAAGGAGTTCCTCTAAGTTCCATTTCTTGTTAACTCTTATGTTTCTCTTAATGCTCTTCAGTCTACATTGTGTATTTGCCACCAAAAGGTTGTGGTCGGAATCGATATCTGCCCCTGGTAATGTTTTCACATTTTTAATGCTATTTCTAAATCTTTCATTGACTAGTATGTAATCTATCTGGTATCGTCTCTAGTCTCCTGGGCTTCTCCATGTGTAAAGTCTCCGCTGGTGATGCTTAAACCATGTATTAGTTACAATCAATCTATTTATATGGCAGAATTCCACAAGTTTCTCCCCTCTTTCATTTCTCTTTCCTAGTCCATATTTTCCCACTATGTTATCTTCCTGTCCCTTTCCGACTACACTGTTCCAGTCTCCCATTACTATGGTGTTGACCCTTCCTTTTCCCTCCTCCTCCAATATCTCCATAATCTGTTCATACATTTCATCTACTTCGTCGTCGCCAGAATTAGTCGTTGGCATATACACTTGAATTATAAGCATTTCCACTGGCTCCATCTGAAGTTTTACGGCTATTAATCTATCATTAACTGTCACTACCTTGCTAATTCTTTCAGCTATCTCTTTTCTCATTATAGTCCCCACTCCCCTTTCCTTTTTCTCTCCTCCCGAGTAAATAATTTTAAATTCGTCTGAATTTATCTCGCCTTCTCCTTCCCACCGAACTTCACTAAGACCTACTATACCTACATTATTCCTTCTCATTTCCCTTTTTAAGTTTTCTAGTTTACCCCCTGAATTCATAGTCCTAACATTCCATGTGCCTATTCTTATATTCTCACCACTTGCTTTCCATTATTATGTTATATTTCCTCTGTGCATCCCCTAGGGTAGTCCCCACCCGGAGATCCGATTGGGGGACTATTTTACCTCCGGAATATTTTACCCCAGAGAGATCCATAGAGGTATTTGCAGCTTTTCAGCCTATCATGGGATATATAATGAGGTAGTTTCCCCTTGCTTTCCTCATCGCAGTTTCACAGAGTGATTACCCATCTGTAGCTTTTCAGATCCACATGATCACCACCTACAGAGGTACTGTGCAAGCTGCTGCCCTTGCACAGGGGGATGTAAAACCCCCAAGACTGCTTCTTAGTCTGACTCTTCCCCTCAGACCTTTCCGGCTTGGAAGGTCCTACCAGGAGAATTATCTCCCGCCGGCATAGCTCTTTGGTTCATAAGAGTACACAAACCCTCCCACCTCTGTAAGGTTATGCAGTCCTTAGGGAGGGGGTTATGGTTATCAACTGTCTATTGCAATCAGCCCCGGAATTCAAAAAGCAGATCTTGTTTTGAATATTTTGTTTATTGTAATTGTCACATTAATCGTATCCCACTGTATTAGAAACGAAGAAATAAATTTGAATAAGTGAAGGTTTGTTTTATAACTCAAATACCTACCTATTAAATTCACGAATTAAATATAAATTAATTTAATAAAAAATGGGCGAGCGAAGCGTGCCGTTAGACGACGTTGGAATAAGGAGCAGAGAAACTAGTAATGAAGTGCAATTCGTACTGCTAAATCACTCATTATCGAACTTGTTGGAGTTGCGTAAATCATTTCACAGCGTCGAAAATGCTATAATTCCTACAAGTACCAATTACTAATTTTGAATACAACTTTATAATATTATACCAAGGAACCGATTCCACCTTATTGCAAGTTAATGTAATCTTTAAGATTAATAAATCGCGTATCAAACATCGGAGTAAACAAATATTTAATTGGACGCGTTCTAGGAAATTTTACAACGGGAAGCTTAAATACATCTCTTCGCCATAAATATCCCCCCTGAGGGTATTCGTTGTTAGGGGGATTTCACTCTATAATAACTGCACTGCTGAATGCGCGAATAATCAATGTAAACTTGCTTTTTAAATGGAATATATATTCGTTCCTTATCAGCCAGTGTAAGTGCGGAAGAAAAAGTGCGATTCACCGCGACAAAGTATCATTGTGGAACCTGTATTAGAACCGAAACCAAACTTTTTTCTATTCCGTACACAGGACAGATACGTTGATCTCTTATCGCTCTCAGGAAATAGACGCAATGGAAAGATGAACAGGTATTATTGCGAGAGAAATAAAGCACTTTCTACTAGGAAAAAATTTGACAAACCTTTTAGATGCCAAAGACGTGATAATAATCTGCGGTGAAGTCGACACTGCACACTAGTGCTCGGAGAAACACAAAACTCTCTTAAGATTCCCTCGACCCTCCTCTTCTCCACTTTCCGTCCGCCAATCCTCTCTCCCTTCTTCATCCCCTATCCAACCTTCCTCCCCCACGCCTTCCATCCTTTAACTTTCCCACCATCCTTCCTCTCTTCCCCCTCCCTCCCTCGGCTCCCTCTTCCATACCTCCCTTCACCATGCGTCCCGCAGTTCTGATTTTAAGTATTCTCAGTTTAGGCCTAGATTTACCCTTCTGAAGTATTTCTTTTTAAAATTTTCTTCAGCAAATATCCAAAATGCAATCCCTCGGGTGAATTTTCACAGATTGTAGTGTTAGCGTAATATTTTTTATGAAAGGTCAAATTTTAATATGCATAATATGTCATTATGAAAACAAAATAATGCCCTATGTAATATGTCGTAGTTATAAGGAAGGGATAGGTAAAACCTTTCTACTAAATGAAAGGTCGGTATCTTTGGTCAGCACTATAAATGAAGGTCATTCATAGGCTGCCAAACAATGGAGATGTAAGCTTTGGCCACGAAATGCAGATAAAAAGTTCAGCATCAGATGATCCATCTGCATCAATTTTATATGTGGCCATTATAGAAGCACAATTTGTAACAATTGCAAGTACCTTATAATGCTTTTTTAGTATTTCTCACTTTACTCAGTCTTTTGTAGCATAAAAGACCAAATATGAGTTATTTTGAATTTTAGCGCGTTTTTCAGATGTATTTGAATTAATAAAAAATGTAATGTTAATGGCAATCTATTTTATTTAAAAATGATAATTAGATTTCATATGAATAAAACTAGAATAAACGCACTGGGGTGAATTTTCAATACGTAGTAGTGTTACTGTGATTACATGGCATAGTGGTATTTGAGGTTAAACTCTAAAAGACGCACACCACTCGAATGAAGTTTCCACACGATGGACGTATTGGAACTAATGAGGGAGAACTGTTCTATTTCGACGTCACCAATGCAAAATGTCAGTGAGGAGGAAATACTGAAGGAGAAGTGGATGAAAACAAAGGGGTGAGAATGTGTACCCCGTTCTCAGTGCGACTTAACCAAGCGTGGTAATGACTACAAAGCAGTGAAAACACCCGAAAGCGGCTCATGTGGTTGCCACATCAGATTATCTTCGTTTGAGAATGTAAGATATATTCGCCTATTATTATTGGGATTTAACTTTTAAGCTTTTTACCTGAAACGGGATAGTTCCTATCAACCGATTTCCTCGGTATACTTCTCCCGTTTAAGCGGCTGTTATTCTGCCGTCAATTATTTATGGAAAAAAGTATTTGCTTATTGAACACGGAGGCGTTGCATGCATACCGACGTTCAGATTATAAATCTTTTATACTTTATATCTTTTTTCAGTTGAGAAATCTAGATATATTCATCGTTCGCCATGAGAAATTATACGAAAGCCTTTTTACAATATTCGGTAAAGTCTCCAAGTATATTGACCTTGAAAATGACACTCATAGCCAGTTATTAAAAAATCGGAAGCTATCAATAGCAGATATAAGATTCTTATAGACGTATTAAATTCAAATTTCAACTATCTTCGATGTTAATATTTCCATTTATGATGCAAATATAAATACGCCGAAGACCGCGAGTATATATTTTCGCGCGTAATAAGTATTATTAATCGAATTTACTAGATTGAAATAAGAAAAGATCTTATAACTGCATAAAAACATTTTATTTAATTTTTTTAATGTAAAAACATCAGGGAACCTTTATAAGAGCTTCATTATTGGAGAAGTAGCTTCATTTGCGGGTTAGAGGTTGTTTTGCTTTGACCTCTTTGGCCACCTCTGGCTGCTTGATATCTGCATAAGAAAAAGATAAAGAAAAATTAAAGTATAGAAAACGATATATGGCACATAGGGTTACTAAAATCTCCATATAAACCATTTAAATAATGAATAATAGAGCCTATGGTTGGATTTCAACAAATGATTCCAAGTACCTTAAAGGGATTTCAACTTCTTTAGTTTTATGCATCACGATTTGCATTCAATTAAAAAATTTTAATTCAGTAATGTTGCATATAGAAATAAATTCAAAACTAAATCAGCGTTTTCCAATTCTAGAACAAGTGCAACTCGAGGAATTTTGTGTCCCCGGGAGAGATAACACTCCATCGACTCCCTCCGTAAAAGTTTTTTGTGATATGAGTACATGATAATTAATTATACAGTCAGAAAAAAGTACTGAAATTAAAAATAAAAGGAATGAAATCGGGATTATAGCCTGTTCTGCGATGTTAAAATTGGTATCCAATATTTGTTCACTTGCAAGTAATGCAAATGTAGATGATCGTGATAGGGACCCCGAGACTTGGACGGCCCGGGTATCCGCCCGGCTGTCCCGTACGTCACGCCGGGTTTCTTAGGAGACTCGGCAAACGTTGAATGCTCTCCAAGAATTGTTGATTCTGATATCTTAAAAAGCAAAATTTCATTTTAGGAATTTTTTCGCAATAAATATTTTTAACAGGCGCTTTTAGCGCTAATATTTGAATACTTTTAAGTCGTCGACTCACTTCGCTCTCCACGATAGTTCAGTGATAATATACCAATCATACAAGCGGATCACACGAGTTCGATCTCGGTCAAAGATGTATATTTCCTTATTCTCAATTTCTACATACCTTTCCCCTCTGCGGGTAACTGATTCGGATTCTTTGTGTCAGGTTTATTGCCCACTGCCTTTTCGTTGTTCGGATTGCGCTGTGGTGCTCCTTTTAGTGGTACAGCATTGCACTTGGATTTATTTTGTTTATCCATGACGATACTGAAATTTCAGAAAAAAATATCCAATTGATAAAATTATACATTTGGAAGTATCATTAAAAAGCATCTACATAATACAATAAAATACAGACCAAAAGACATATATTCCTAATAGAATATATTATCAAAAAACCACATTCCGCATACCCGAAAAACTTAAAACTATAAAAAAGCGAATGAAGTAAAAAGAAGATTGATTTATACATTAGGTGCAGCTTATTAATATCACAGGTTATGGTTCATCATTATCATGCTTCTGTCCGAAGACAGGTTTTAACTGAATCGCTGCCTCCATTTCTCTCTCTCCCTAGAAGCCTCTTTTATACCTCTATAAGGATTATATCCCTGCTTTATATTATCTAATATTCCTATTCTTTTTCTCCCTCTTCCTCTTCTTCCACTAATTTTTCCTTCTAAGATAGTCCTTTGTAAACACTGTCTTCTCAATATGTGCCCTATCCAATTTGATTTTCTTTTCCTGATTGTTTTTATTAGCATCCTTTCTTCTCCCCCCATTTCTAATACTTCTTCATTTCTCTTCCTCTCTGTCCATTTCACTTTCATCATTCTTCTCCATACCCACATCTCAAAACTTTCTAAATATTTTTCCTCCTTTCTCCTTATCGTCCACGTCTCTGCACCATAAAGAGCTATGCTCCATATGTAGCATTTTGCTAATTTCTTCCTTGTTTCTAAATTTATTTTCTTGCTTGTGAGAAGCTCCTTCTTCTCGTTAAATGCTGCTTTTGCCATTGCAATCCTACTTCTGATGTCCTGTGTACTACTTCCATCTTGTGCTAAAATACTGCCGAGATCTTTGAAACTACTTACTTGTTCCAATTTTTGGCCATTTCCCATTATATTTAATTCTTTATGTTCCTTTGAAACCACCATGACTTTCGTTTTTTCAGCATTGATCTTCATTCCATATTGTTGGCCAACCTCCACTAGTCTGTCTGTCATCCTCTGAAGCTCTTTCTCATCTTCTGCTGTTAATCCTTGATCATCTGCATATTTAATGGTGGTAATACTTTCACCTCCAATCTTAAATCCTTTCTCTTCCCTCAACGCTTCTTCTGTTATTGTTTCTGCATAAATATTAAATATCGCTGGTGAAATAGGACATCCCTGCCTCACTCCCCTCCCTATTGAAGTACATTCTGTTTCTTCTCCTTCAACCCTGACTCTAATCTTTTGATCAAAGTAAAGGTTTTTAAGTAGTCTTTTATCTTTCCAATCTATTCCAATTTTGTTTAAAATACCCAGCATTTTATCCCATTTCACTCGGTCAAAAGCTTTCTCCCAATCTACAAAACAAAAATACATATCTTTATTGACTTCTAGCGCTCTTTCTATTATCATCCTTATACATCCTATAGCATCTCTAGTCCCTCTTCCTCTTCTGAAACCAAACTGATTATCTTGCAGCTCCTTTTCTATTTTGCATTCAATTCTTTTGGTTATTATTCTAGTTAGAACTTTAGCTGTATGAGAAATTAAACTAATTGTTCTGTAATCCTTACAACATTTTGCATTGTTCTTTTTCTCCAGTGGTACCATAACAACATCTAAAAAATCTTCAGGCCATATGCCAGAATCATATACTTGGTTAAAAAATTTTGTTAGTTGCTTAATTGCTTTCGACCCCAAAACCTTAAGAACGTCCACTGGTATATCATCACTCCCAACAGCCTTCCTTCTTTTCATGTCATCAATTGCTCTTTTAACTTCAGACTCGAGAATACTTGGTCCTAGTTGATCTTTTTCCACATCCTCTTTTTCATTTAATTCAATATTTCTTGGCTTTCCTTCTTTGTCATACAGCACCTCAATGTATTCTTTCCAAACATTCTTTACATTGTCTGGCTCCGAGACTATTTTACCACTTTTGTTCATGATTCCTTTACGTCCTAACTTTTTGCTTTTTTCTTGAATAGTTCCCTTGCTTTGCTATACATCAGGTCTGTTCTACAAATTCTTTCACATTCGACAATCTCCTCACATTTCTCATTTAACCACTGTTCTCTGGCTTTATCTGTTTCCCTTCTTAAAGCATTATTTAACTCCTTGTACTTTCTTTGGCCTTCTTCAGTGTTTATGTTTTTCCACTTTCTCCGCTCTTCCATTTTTTGCAGCATGGCTGCTGTGATCCAGGGTTTTTTTGATTCTTTCACCCGTTACCTTTCCTACCTTCTTTTCCATTACATCTTTAATGTTGTTATGGATATATCTCCACTCCTCATCTACATTCTTCCTTTTTTCTTCAGATCTCTCCCCCAACCTTTCCTGCAGCTCTATCATGATAGCCTCCTTGTTTTTAAGGAGTTCCTCTAAGTTCCATTTCTTGTTAACTCTTATGTTTCTCTTAATGCTCTTCAGTCTACATTGTGTATTTGCCACCAAAAGGTTGTGGTCGGAATCGATATCTGCCCCTGGTAATGTTTTCACATTTTTAATGCTATTTCTAAATCTTTCATTGACTAGTATGTAATCTATCTGGTATCGTCTCTAGTCTCCTGGGCTTCTCCATGTGTAAAGTCTCCGCTGGTGATGCTTAAACCATGTATTAGTTACAATCAATCTATTTCTATGGCAGAATTCCACAAGTTTCTCCCCTCTTTCATTTCTCTTTCCTAGTCCATATTTTCCCACTATGTTATCTTCCTGTCCCTTTCCGACTACACTGTTCCAGTCTCCCATTACTATGGTGTTGACCCTTCCTTTTCCCTCCTCCTCCAATATCTCCATAATCTGTTCATACATTTCATCTACTTCGTCGTCGCCAGAATTAGTCGTTGGCATATACACTTGAATTATAAGCATTTCCACTGGCTCCATCTGAAGTTTTACGGCTATTAATCTATCATTAACTGTCACTACCTTGCTAATTCTTTCAGCTATCTCTTTTCTCATTATAGTCCCCACTCCCCTTTCCTTTTTCTCTCCTCCCGAGTAAATAATTTTAAATTCGTCTGAATTTATCTCGCCTTCTCCTTCCCACCGAACTTCACTAAGACCTACTATACCTACATTATTCCTTCTCATTTCCCTTTTTAAGTTTTCTAGTTTACCCCCTGAATTCATAGTCCTAACATTCCATGTGCCTATTCTTATATTCTCACCACTTGCTTTCCATTATTATGTTATATTTCCTCTGTGCATCCCCTAGGGTAGTCCCCACCCGGAGATCCGATTGGGGGACTATTTTACCTCCGGAATATTTTACCCCAGAGAGATCCATAGAGGTATTTGCAGCTTTTCAGCCTATCATGGGATATATAATGAGGTAGTTTCCCCTTGCTTTCCTCATCGCAGTTTCACAGAGTGATTACCCATCTTTAGCTTTTCAGATCCACATGATCACCACCTACAGAGGTACTGTGCAAGCTGCTGCCCTTGCACAGGGGGATGTAAAACCCCCAAGACTGCTTCTTAGTCTGACTCTTCCCCTCAGACCTTTCCGGCTTGGAAGGTCCTACCAGGAGAATTATCTCCCGCCGGCATAGCTCTTTGGTTCATAAGAGTACACAAACCCTCCCACCTCTGTAAGGTTATGCAGTCCTTAGGGAGGGGGTTATGGTTATCAACTGTCTATTGCAATCAGCCCCGGAATTCAAAAAGCAGATCTTGTTTTGAATATTTTGTTTATTGTAATTGTCACATTAATCGTATCCCACTGTATTAGAAACGAAGAAATAAATTTGAATAAGTGAAGGTTTGTTTTATAACTCAAATACCTACCTATTAAATTCACGAATTAAATATAAATTAATTTAATAAAAAATGGGCGAGCGAAGCGTGCCGTTAGACGACGTTGGAATAAGGAGCAGAGAAACTAGTAATGAAGTGCAATTCGTACTGCTAAATCACTCATTATCGAACTTGTTGGAGTTGCGTAAATCATTTCACAGCGTCGAAAATGCTATAATTCCTACAAGTACCAATTACTAATTTTGAATACAACTTTATAATATTATACCAAGGAACCGATTCCACCTTATTGCAAGTTAATGTAATCTTTAAGATTAATAAATCGCGTATCAAACATCGGAGTAAACAAATATTTAATTGGACGCGTTCTAGGAAATTTTACAACGGGAAGCTTAAATACATCTCTTCGCCATAAATATCCCCCCTGAGGGTATTCGTTGTTAGGGGGATTTCACTCTATAATAACTGCACTGCTGAATGCGCGAATAATCAATGTAAACTTGCTTTTTAAATGGAATATATATTCGTTCCTTATCAGCCAGTGTAAGTGCGGAAGAAAAAGTGCGATTCACCGCGACAAAGTATCATTGTGGAACCTGTATTAGAACCGAAACCAAACTTTTTTCTATTCCGTACACAGGACAGATACGTTGATCTCTTATCGCTCTCAGGAAATAGACGCAATGGAAAGATGAACAGGTATTATTGCGAGAGAAATAAAGCACTTTCTACTAGGAAAAAATTTGACAAACCTTTTAGATGCCAAAGACGTGATAATAATCTGCGGTGAAGTCGACACTGCACACTAGTGCTCGGAGAAACACAAAACTCTCTTAAGATTCCCTCGACCCTCCTCTTCTCCACTTTCCGTCCGCCAATCCTCTCTCCCTTCTTCATCCCCTATCCAACCTTCCTCCCCCACGCCTTCCATCCTTTAACTTTCACTCCATCCTTCCTCTCTTCCCCCTCCCTCCCTCGGCTCCCTCTTCCATACCTCCCTTCACCATGCTTCCCGCAGTTCTGATTTTAAGTATTCTCAGTTTAGGCCTCGATTTACCCTTCTGAAGTATTTCTTTTTAAAATTTTCTTCAGCAAATATCCAAAATGCAATCCCTCGGGTGAATTTTCACAGATTTTAGTGTTAGCGTAATATTTTTTATGAAAGGTCAAATTTTAATATGCATAATATGTCATTATGAAAACAAAATAATGCCCTATGTAATATGTCGTAGTTATAACTAAGGGATAGGTAAAACCTCTCTACTAAATGAAAGGTCGGTATCTTTGGTCAGCACTATAAATGAAGGTCATTCATAGGCTGCCAAACAATGGAGATGTAAGCTTTGGCCACGAAATGCAGATAAAAAGTTCAGCATCAGATGATCCATCTGCATCAATTTTATATGTGGCCATTATAGAAGCACAATTTGTAACAATTGCAAGTACCTTATAATGCTTTTTTAGTATTTCTCACTTTACTCAGTCTTTTGTAGCATAAAAGACCAAATATGAGTTATTTTGAATTTTAGCGCGTTTTTCAGATGTATTTGAATTAATAAAAAATGTAATGTTAATGGCAATCTATTTTATTTAAAAATGATAATTAGATTTCATATGAATAAAACTAGAATAAACGCACTGGGGTGAATTTTCAATACGTAGTAGTGTTACTGTGATTACATGGCATAGTGGTATTTGAGGTTAAACTCTAAAAGACGCACACCACTCGAATGAAGTTTCCACACGATGGACGTATTGGAACTAATGAGGGAGAACTGTTCTATTTCGACGTCACCAATGCAAAATGTCAGTGAGGAGGAAATACTGAAGGAGAAGTGGATGAAAACAAAGGGGTGAGAATGTGTACCCCGTTCTCAGTGCGACTTAACCAAGCGTGGTAATGACTACAAAGCAGTGAAAACACCCGAAAGCGGCTCATGTGGTTGCCACATCAGATTATCTTCGTTTGAGAATGTAAGATATATTCGCCTATTATTATTGGGATTTAACTTTTAAGCTTTTTACCTGAAACGGGATAGTTCCTATCAACCGATTTCCTCGGTATACTTCTCCCGTTTAAGCGGCTGTTATTCTGCCGTCAATTATTTATGGAAAAAAGTATTTGCTTATTGAACACGGAGGCGTTGCATGCATACCGACGTTCAGATTATAAATCTTTTATACTTTATATCTTTTTTCAGTTGAGAAATCTAGATATATTCATCGTTCGCCATGAGAAATTATACGAAAGCCTTTTTACAATATTCGGTAAAGTCTCCAAGTATATTGACCTTGAAAATGACACTCATAGCCAGTTATTAAAAAATCGGAAGCTATCAATAGCAGATATAAGATTCTTATAGACGTATTAAATTCAAATTTCAACTATCTTCGATGTTAATATTTCCATTTATGATGCAAATATAAATACGCCGAAGACCGCGAGTATATATTTTCGCGCGTAATAAGTATTATTAATCGAATTTACTAGATTGAAATAAGAAAAGATCTTATAACTGCATAAAAACATTTTATTTAATTTTTTTAATGTAAAAACATCAGGGAACCTTTATAAGAGCTTCATTATTGGAGAAGTAGCTTCATTTGCGGGTTAGAGGTTGTTTTGCTTTGACCTCTTTGGCCACCTCTGGCTGCTTGATATCTGCATAAGAAAAAGATAAAGAAAAATTAAAGTATAGAAAACGATATATGGCACATAGGGTTACTAAAATCTCCATATAAACCATTTAAATAATGAATAATAGAGCCTATGGTTGGATTTCAACAAATGATTCCAAGTACCTTAAAGGGATTTCAACTTCTTTAGTTTTATGCATCACGATTTGCATTCAATTAAAAAATTTTAATTCAGTAATGTTGCATATAGAAATAAATTCAAAACTAAATCAGCGTTTTCCAATTCTAGAACAAGTGCAACTCGAGGAATTTTGTGTCCCCGGGAGAGATAACACTCCATCGACTCCCTCCGTAAAAGTTTTTTGTGATATGAGTACATGATAATTAATTATACAGTCAGAAAAAAGTACTGAAATTAAAAATAAAAGGAATGAAATCGGGATTATAGCCTGTTCTGCGATGTTAAAATTGGTATCCAATATTTGTTCACTTGCAAGTAATGCAAATGTAGATGATCGTGATAGGGACCCCGAGACTTGGACGGCCCGGGTATCCGCCCGGCTGTCCCGTACGTCGCGCCGGGTTTCTTAGGAGACTCGGCAAACGTTGAATGCTCTGCAAGAATTGTTGATTCTGATATCTTAAAAAGCAAAATTTCATTTTAGGAATTTTTTCGCAATAAATATTTTTAACAGGCGCTTTTAGCGCTAATATTTGAATACTTTTAAGTCGTCGACTCACTTCGCTCTCCACGATAGTTCAGTGATAGTATACCAATCATACAAGCGGATCACACGAGTTCGATCTCGGTCAAAGATGTATATTTTCTTATTCTCAATTTCTACATACCTTTCCCCTCTGCGGGTAACTGATTCGGATTCTTTGTGTCAGGTTTATTGCCCACTGCCTTTTCGTTGTTCGGATTGCGCTGTGGTGCTCCTTTTAGTGGTACAGCATTGCACTTGGATTTATTTTGTTTATCCATGACGATACTGAAATTTCAGAAAAAAATATCCAATTGATAAAATTATACATTTGGAAGTATCATTAAAAAGCATCTACATAATACAATAAAATACAGACCAAAAGACATATATTCCTAATAGAATATATTATCAAAAAACGACATTCCGCATACCCGAAAAACTTAAAACTATAAAAAAGCGAATGAAGTAAAAAGAAGATTGATTTATACATTAGGTGCAGCTTATTAATATCACAGGTTATGGTTCATCATTATCATGCTTCTGTCCGAAGACAGGTTTTAACTGAATCGCTGCCTCCATTTCTCTCTCTCCCTAGAAGCCTCTTTTATACCTCTATAAGGATTATATCCCTGCTTTATATTATCTAATATTCCTATTCTTTTTCTCCCTCTTCCTCTTCTTCCACTAATTTTTCCTTCTAAGATAGTCCTTTGTAAACACTGTCTTCTCAATATGTGCCCTATCCAATTTGATTTTCTTTTCCTGATTGTTTTTATTAGCATCCTTTCTTCTCCCCCCATTTCTAATACTTCTTCATTTCTCTTCCTCTCTGTCCATTTCACTTTCATCATTCTTCTCCATACCCACATCTCAAAACTTTCTAAATATTTTTCCTCCTTTCTCCTTATCGTCCACGTCTCTGCACCATAAAGAGCTATGCTCCATATGTAGCATTTTGCTAACTTCTTCCTTGTTTCTAAATTTATTTTCTTGCTTGTGAGAAGCTCCTTCTTCTCGTTAAATGCTGCTTGTGCCATTGCAATCCTACTTCTGATGTCCTGTGTACTACTTCCATCTTGTGCTAAAATACTGCCGAGATCTTTGAAACTACTTACTTGTTCCAATTTTTGGCCATTTCCCATTATATTTAATTCTTTATGTTCCTTTGAAACCACCATGACTTTCGTTTTTTCAGCATTGATCTTCATTCCATATTGTTGGCCAACCTCCACTAGTCTGTCTGTCATCCTCTGAAGCTCTTTCTCATCTTCTGCTGTTAATCCTTGATCATCTGCATATTTAATGGTGGTAATACTTTCACCTCCTATCTTAAATCCTTTCTCTTCCCTCAACGCTTCTTCTGTTATTGTTTCTGCATAAATATTAAATATCGCTGGTGAAATAGGACATCCCTGCCTCACTCCCCTCCCTATTGAAGTACATTCTGTTTCTTCTCCTTCAACCCTGACTCTAATCTTTTGATCAAAGTAAAGGTTTTTAAGTAGTCTTTTATCTTTCCAATCTATTCCAATTTTGTTTAAAATACCCAGCATTTTATCCCATTTCACTCGGTCAAAAGCTTTCTCCCAATCTACAAAACAAAAATACATATCTTTATTGACTTCTAGCGCTCTTTCTATTATCATCCTTATACATCCTATAGCATCTCTAGTCCCTCTTCCTCTTCTGAAACCAAACTGATTATCTTGCAGCTCCTTTTCTATTTTGCATTCAATTCTTTTGGTTATTATTCTAGTTAGAACTTTAGCTGTATGAGAAATTAAACTAATTGTTCTGTAATCCTTACAACATTTTGCATTGTTCTTTTTCTCCAGTGGTACCATAACAACATCTAAAAAATCTTCAGGCCATATGCCAGAATCATATACTTGGTTAAAAAATTTTGTTAGTTGCTTAATTGCTTTCGACCCCAAAACCTTAAGAACGTCCACTGGTATATCATCACTCCCAACAGCCTTCCTTCTTTTCATGTCATCAATTGCTCTTTTAACTTCAGACTCGAGAATACTTGGTCCTAGCTGATCTTTTTCCACATCCTCTTTTTCATTTAATTCAATATTTCTTGGCTTTCCTTCTTTGTCATACAGCACCTCAATGTATTCTTTCCAAACATTCTTTACATTGTCTGGCTCCGAGACTATTTTACCACTTTTGTTCATGATTCCTTTACGTCCTAACTTTTTGCTTTTTTCTTGAATAGTTCCCTTGCTTTGCTATACATCAGGTCTGTTCTACAAATTCTTTCACATTCGACAATCTCCTCACATTTCTCATTTAACCACTGTTCTCTGGCTTTATCTGTTTCCCTTCTTAAAGCATTATTTAACTCCTTGTACTTTCTTTGGCCTTCATCAGTGTTTATGTTTTTCCACTTTCTCCGCTCTTCCATTTTTTGCAGCATGGCTGCTGTGATCCAGGGTTTTTTGATTCTTTCACCCGTTACCTTTCCTTCCTTCTTTTCCATTACATCTTTAATGTTGTTATGGATATATCTCCACTCCTCATCTACATTCTTCCATTTTTCTTCAGATCTCTCCCCAACCTTTCCTGCAGCTCTATCATGATAGCCTCCTTGTTTTTAAGGAGTTCCTCTAAGTTCCATTTCTTGTTAACTCTTATGTTTCTCTTAATGCTCTTCAGTCTACATTGTGTATTTGCCACCAAAAGGTTGTGGTCGGAATCGATATCTGCCCCTGGTAATGTTTTCACATTTTTAATGCTATTTCTAAATCTTTCATTGACTAGTATGTAATCTATCTGGTATCGTCTCTAGTCTCCTGGGCTTCTCCATGTGTAAAGTCTCCGCTGGTGATGCTTAAACCATGTATTAGTTACAATCAATCTATTTCTATTGGAGAATTCCACAAGTTTCTCCCCTCTTTCATTTCTCTTTCCTAGTCCATATTTTCCCACTATGTTATCTTCCTGTCCCTTTCCGACTACACTGTTCCAGTCTCCCATTACTATGGTGTTGACCCTTCCTTTTCCCTCCTCCTCCAATATCTCCATAATCTGTTCATACATTTCATCTACTTCGTCGTCGCCAGAATTAGTCGTTGGCATATACACTTGAATTATAAGCATTTCCACTGGCTCCATCTGAAGTTTTACGGCTATTAATCTATCATTAACTGTCACTACCTTGCTAATTCTTTCAGCTATCTCTTTTCTCATTATAGTCCCCACTCCCCTTTCCTTTTTCTCTCCTCCCGAGTAAATAATTTTAAATGCGTCTGAATTTATCTCGCCTTCTCCTTTCCACCGAACTTCACTAAGACCTACTATACCTACATTATTCCTTCTCATTTCCCTTTTTAAGTTTTCTAGTTTACCCCCTGAATTCATAGTCCTAACATTCCATGTGCCTATTCTTATATTCTCACCACTTGCTTTCCATTATTATGTTATATTTCCTCTGTGCATCCCCTAGGGTAGTCCCCACCCGGAGATCCGATTGGGGGACTATTTTACCTCCGGAATATTTTACCCCAGAGAGATCCATAGAGGTATTTGCAGCTTTTCAGCCTATCATGGGATATATAATGAGGTAGTTTCCCCTTGCTTTCCTCATCGCAGTTTCACAGAGTGATTACCCATCTGTAGCTTTTCAGATCCACATGATCACCACCTACAGAGGTACTGTGCAAGCTGCTGCCCTTGCACAGGGGGATGTAAAACCCCCAAGACTGCTTCTTAGTCTGACTCTTCCCCTCAGACCTTTCCGGCTTGGAAGGTCCTACCAGGAGAATTATCTCCCGCCGGCATAGCTCTTTGGTTCATAAGAGTACACAAACCCTCCCACCTCTGTAAGGTTATGCAGTCCTTAGGGAGGGGGTTATGGTTATCAACTGTCTATTGCAATCAGCCCCGGAATTCAAAAAGCAGATCTTGTTTTGAATATTTTGTTTATTGTAATTGTCACATTAATCGTATCCCACTGTATTAGAAACGAAGAAATAAATTTGAATAAGTGAAGGTTTGTTTTATAACTCAAATACCTACCTATTAAATTCACGAATTAAATATAAATTAATTTAATAAAAAATTGGCGATCGAAGCTTGCCGTTAGACGACGTTGGAATAAGGAGCAGAGAAACTAGTAATGAAGTGCAATTCGTACTGCTAAATCACTCATTATCGAACTTGTTGGAGTTGCGTAAATCATTTCACAGCGTCGAAAATGCTATAATTCCTACAAGTACCAATTACTAATTTTGAATACAACTTTATAATATTATACCAAAGAACCGATTCCACCTTATTGCAAGTTAATGTAATCTTTAAGATTATTTAATCGCGTATCAAACATCGGAGTAAGCAAGTATTTAATTGGACGCGTTCTAGGAAATTTTACAACGGGAAGCTTAAATACATCTCTTCGCCATAAATATCCCCCCTGAGGGTATTCGTTGTTAGGGGGATTTCACTCTATAATAACTGCACTGCTGAATGCGCGAATAATCAATGTAAACTTGCTTTTTAAATGGAATATATATTCGTTCCTTATCAGCCAGTGTAAGTGCGGAAGAAAAAGTGCGATTCACCGCGACAAAGTATCATTGTGGAACCTGTATTAGAACCGAAACCAAACTTTTTTCTATTCCGTACACAGGACAGATACGTTGATCTCTTATCGCTCTCAGGAAATAGACGCAATGGAAAGATGAACAGGTATTATTGCGAGAG
This sequence comes from Tanypteryx hageni, assembly GCA_028673005.1. Classification (NCBI taxonomy): domain Eukaryota; kingdom Metazoa; phylum Arthropoda; class Insecta; order Odonata; family Petaluridae; genus Tanypteryx; species Tanypteryx hageni. Next base: position 55,957,929 of record CM054120.1, on the reverse strand, counting down.
AAATAAAGCACTTTCTACTAGGAAAAAATTTGACAAAACATTTAGATGCCAAAGACGTGATAATAATCTGCGGTGAAGTCGACACTGCACACTAGTGCTCGGAGAAACACACAAAACTCTCTTAAGATTCCCTCGACCCTCCTCTTCTCCACATTCCGTCCGCCAATCCTCTCTCCCTTCTTCATCCCCTATCCAGCCTTCCTCCCCCACGCCTTCCATCCTTTAACTTTCACTCCATCCTTCCTCTCTTCCCCCTCCCTCCCTCGGCTCCCTCTTCCATACCTCCCTTCACCATGCTTCCCGCAGTTCTGATTTTAAGTATTCTCAGTTTAGGCCTCGATTTACCCTTCTGAAGTATTTCTTTTTAAAATTTTCTTCAGCAAATATCCAAAATGCAATCCCTCGGGTGAATTTTCACAGATTGTAGTGTTAGCGTAATATTTTTTATGAAAGGTCAAATTTTAATATGCATAATATGTCATTATGAAAACAAAATAATGCCCTATGTAATATATCGTAGTTATAAGGAAGGGATAGGTAAAACCTTTCTACTAAATGAAAGGTCGGTATCTTTGGTCAGCACTATAAATGAAGGTCATTCATAGGCTGCCAAACAATGGAGATGTAAGCTTTGGCCACGAAATGCAGATAAAAAGTTCAGCATCAGATGATCCATCTGCATCAATTTGATATGTGGCCATTATAGAAGCACAATTTGTAACAATTGCAAGTACCTTATAATGCTTTTTTAGTATTTCTCACTTTACTTAGTCTTTTGTAGCATAAAAGACCAAATATGAGTTATTTTGAATTTTAGCGCGTTTTTCAGATGTATTTGAATTAATAAAAAATGTAATGTTAATGGCAATCTATTTTATTTAAAAATGATAATTAGATTTCATATGAATAAAACTAGAATAAACGCACTGGGGTGAATTTTCAATACGTAGTAGTGTTACTGTGATTACATGGCATAGTGGTATTTGAGGTTAAACTCTAAAAGACGCACACCACTCGAATGAAGTTTCCACACGATGGACGTATTGGAACTAATGAGGGAGAACTGTTCTATTTCGACGTCACCAATGCAAAATGTCTGTGAGGAGGAAATACTGAAGGAGAAGTGGATGAAAACAAAGGGGTGAGAATGTGTACCCCGTTCTCAGTGCGACTTAACCAAGCGTAGGAATGACTACAAAGCAGTGAAAACACCCGAAAGCGGCTCATGTGGTTGCCACATCAGATTATCTTCGTTTGAGAATGTAAGATATATTCGCCTATTATTATTGGGATTTAACTTTTAAGCTTTTTACCTGAAACGGGATAGTTCCTATCAACCGATTTCCTCGGTATACTTCTCCCGTTTAAGCGGCTGGTATTCTGCCGTCAATTATTTATGGAAAAAAGTATTTGCTTATTGAACACGGAGGCGTTGCATGCATACCGACGTTCAGATTATAAATCTTTTATACTTTATATCTTTTTTCAGTTGAGAAATCTAGATATATTCATCGTTCGCCATGAGAAATTATACGAAAGCCTTTTTACAATATTCGGTAAAGTCTCCAAGTATATTGACCTTGAAAATGACACTCATAGCCAGTTATTAAAAAATCGGAAGCTATCAATAGCAGATATAAGATTCTTATAGACGTATTAAATTCAAATTTCAACTATCTTCGATGTTAATATTTCCATTTATGATGCAAATATAAATACGCCGAAGACCGCGAGTATATATTTTCGCGCGTAATAAGTATTATTGATCGAATTTACTAGATTGAAATAAGAAAAGATCTTATAACTGCATAAAAACATTTTATTTAATTTTTTTAATGTAAAAACATCAGGGAACCTTTATAAGAGCTTCATTGTTGTAGAAGTAGCTTCATTTGCGGGTTAGAGGTTGTTTTGCTTTGACCTCTTTGGCCACCTCTGGCTGCTTGATATCTGCATAAGAAAAAGATAAAGAAAAATTAAAGTATAGAAAACGATATATGGCACATAGGGTTACTAAAATCTCCATATAAACCATTTAAATAATGAATAATAGAGCCTATGGTTGGATTTCAACAAATGATTCCAAGTACCTTAAAGGGATTTCAACTTCTTTAGTTTTATGCGTCACGATTTGCATTCAATTAAAAAATTTTAATTCAGTAATGTTGCATATAGAAATAAATTCAAAACTAAATCAGCGTTTTCCAATTCTAGAACAAGTGCAACTCGAGGAATTTTGTGTCCCCGGGAGAGATAACACTCCATCGACTCCCTCCGTAAAAGTTTTTTGTGATATGAGTACATGATAATTAATTATACAGTCAGAAAAAAGTACTGAAATTAAAAATAAAAGGAATGATATCGGGATTATAGCCTGTTCTGCGATGTTAAAATTGGTATCCAATATTTGTTCACTTGCAAGTAATGCAAATGTAGATGATCGTGATAGGGACCCCGAGACTTGGACGGCCCGGGTATCCGCCCGGCTGTCCCGTACGTCGCGCCGGGTTTCTTAGGAGACTCGGCAAACGTTGAATGCTCTGCAAGAATTGTTGATTCTGATATCTTAAAAAGCAAAATTTCATTTTAGGAATTTTTTCGCAATAAATATTTTTAACAGGCGCTTTTCGCGCTTATATTTGAATACTTTTAAGTCGTCGACTCACTTCGCTCTCCACGATAGTTCAGTGATAGTATACCAATCATACAAGCGGATCACACGAGTTCGATCTCGGTCAAAGATGTATATTTCCTTATTCTCAATTTCTACATACCTTTCCCCTCTGCGGGTAACTGATTCGGATTCTTTGTGTCAGGTTTATTGCCCACTGCCTTTTCGTTGTTCGGATTGCGCTGTGGTGCTCCTATTAGTGGTACAGCATTGCACTTGGATTTATTTTGTTTATCCATGACGATACTGAAATTTCAGAAAAAAATATCCAATTGATAAAATTATACATTTGGAAGTATCATTAAAAAACATCTACATAATACGATAAAATACAGACCAAAAGACATATATTCCTAATAGAATATATTATCAAAAAACGACATTCCGCATACCCGAAAAACTTAAAACTATAAAAAAGCGAATGAAGTAAAAAGAAGATTGATTTATACATTAGGTGCAGCTTATTACTATCACTGGTTATGGTTCATCATCATCATGCTTCTGTCCGAAGACAGGTATTAACTGAATCGCTGCCTCCATTTCTCTCTCTCCCTAGAAGCCTCTTTTATACCTCTATAAGGATTATATCCCTGCTTTATATTATCTAATATTCCTATTCTTTTTCTCCCTCTTCCTCTTCTTCCACTAATTTTTCCTTCTCAGGTAGTCCTTTGTAAACACTGTCTTCTCAATATGTGCCCTATCCAATTTGATTTTCTTTTCCTGATTGTTTTTATTAGCATCCTTTCTTCTCCCCCCATTTCTAATACTTCTTCATTTCTCTTCCTCTCTGTCCATTTCACTTTTATCATTCTTCTCCATACCCACATCTCAAAACTTTCTAAATATTTTTCCTCCTTTCTCCTTATCGTCCACGTCTCTGCACCATAAAGAGCTATGCTCCATATGTAGCATTTTGCTAATTTCTTCCTTGTTTCTAAATTTATTTTCTTGCTTGTGAGAAGCTCCTTCTTCTCGTTAAATGCTGCTTGTGCCATTGCAATCCTACTTCTGATGTCCTGTGTACTACTTCCATCTTGTGCTAAAATACTGCCGAGATCTTTGAAACTACTTACTTGTTCCAATTTTTGGCCATTTCCCATTATATTTAATTCTTTATGTTCCTTTGAAACCACCATGACTTTCGTTTTTTCAGCATTGATCTTCATTCCATATTGTTGGCCAACCTCCACTAGTCTGTCTGTCATCCTCTGAAGCTCTTTCTCATCTTCTGCTGTTAATCCTTGATCATCTGCATATTTAATGGTGGTAATACTTTCACCTCCTATCTTAAATCCTTTCTCTTCCCTCAACGCTTCTTCTGTTATTGTTTCTGCATAAATATTAAATATCGCTGGTGAAATAGGACATCCCTGCCTCACTCCCCTCCCTATTGAAGTACATTCTGTTTCTTCTCCTTCAACCCTGACTCTAATCTTTTGATCAAAGTAAAGGTTTTTAAGTAGTCTTTTATCTTTCCAATCTATTCCAATTTTGTTTAAAATACCCAGCATTTTATCCCATTTCACTCGGTCAAAAGCTTTCTCCCAATCTACAAAACAAAAATACATATCTTTATTGACTTCTAGCGCTCTTTCTATTATCATCCTTATACATCCTATAGCATCTCTAGTCCCTCTTCCTCTTCTGAAACCAAACTGATTATCTTGCAGCTCCTTTTCTATTTTGCATTCAATTCTTTTGGTTATTATTCTAGTTAGAACTTTAGCTGTATGAGAAATTAAACTAATTGTTCTGTAATCCTTACAACATTTTGCATTGTTCTTTTTCTCCAGTGGTACCATAACAACATCTAAAAAATCTTCAGGCCATATGCCAGAATCATATACTTGGTTAAAAAATTTTGTTAGTTGCTTAATTGCTTTCGACCCCAAAACCTTAAGAACGTCCACTGGTATATCATCACTCCCAACAGCCTTCCTTCTTTTCATGTCATCAATTGCTCTTTTAACTTCAGACTCGAGAATACTTGGTCCTAGCTGATCTTTTTCCACATCCTCTTTTTCATTTAATTCAATATTTCTTGGCTTTCCTTCTTTGTCATACAGCACCTCAATGTATTCTTTCCAAACATTCTTTACATTGTCTGGCTCCGAGACTATTTTACCACTTTTGTTCATGATTCCTTTACGTCCTAACTTTTTGCTTTTTTCTTGAATAGTTCCCTTGCTTTGCTATACATCAGGTCTGTTCTACAAATTCTTTCACATTCGACAATCTCCTCACATTTCTCATTTAACCACTGTTCTCTGGCTTTATCTGTTTCCCTTCTTAAAGCATTATTTAACTCCTTGTACTTTCTTTGGCCTTCATCAGTGTTTATGTTTTTCCACTTTCTCCGCTCTTCCATTTTTTGCAGCATGGCTGCTGTGATCCAGGGTTTTTTGATTCTTTCACCCGTTACCTTTCCTTCCTTCTTTTCCATTACATCTTTAATGTTGTTATGGATATATCTCCACTCCTCATCTACATTCTTCCATTTTTCTTCAGATCTCTCCCCAACCTTTCCTGCAGCTCTATCATGATAGCCTCCTTGTTTTTAAGGAGTTCCTCTAAGTTCCATTTCTTGTTAACTCTTATGTTTCTCTTAATGCTCTTCAGTCTACATTGTGTATTTGCCACCAAAAGGTTGTGGTCGGAATCGATATCTGCCCCTGGTAATGTTTTCACATTTTTAATGCTATTTCTAAATCTTTCATTGACTAGTATGTAATCTATCTGGTATCGTCTCTAGTCTCCTGGGCTTCTCCATGTGTAAAGTCTCCGCTGGTGATGCTTAAACCATGTATTAGTTACAATCAATCTATTTCTATTGGAGAATTCCACAAGTTTCTCCCCTCTTTCATTTCTCTTTCCTAGTCCATATTTTCCCACTATGTTATCTTCCTGTCCCTTTCCGACTACACTGTTCCAGTCTCCCATTACTATGGTGTTGACCCTTCCTTTTCCCTCCTCCTCCAATATCTCCATAATCTGTTCATACATTTCATCTACTTCGTCGTCGCCAGAATTAGTCGTTGGCATATACACTTGAATTATAAGCATTTCCACTGGCTCCATCTGAAGTTTTACGGCTATTAATCTATCATTAACTGTCACTACCTTGCTAATTCTTTCAGCTATCTCTTTTCTCATTATAGTCCCCACTCCCCTTTCCTTTTTCTCTCCTCCCGAGTAAATAATTTTAAATGCGTCTGAATTTATCTCGCCTTCTCCTTTCCACCGAACTTCACTAAGACCTACTATACCTACATTATTCCTTCTCATTTCCCTTTTTAAGTTTTCTAGTTTACCCCCTGAATTCATAGTCCTAACATTCCATGTGCCTATTCTTATATTCTCACCACTTGCTTTCCATTATTATGTTATATTTCCTCTGTGCATCCCCTAGGGTAGTCCCCACCCGGAGATCCGATTGGGGGACTATTTTACCTCCGGAATATTTTACCCCAGAGAGATCCATAGAGGTATTTGCAGCTTTTCAGCCTATCATGGGATATATAATGAGGTAGTTTCCCCTTGCTTTCCTCATCGCAGTTTCACAGAGTGATTACCCATCTGTAGCTTTTCAGATCCACATGATCACCACCTACAGAGGTACTGTGCAAGCTGCTGCCCTTGCACAGGGGGATGTAAAACCCCCAAGACTGCTTCTTAGTCTGACTCTTCCCCTCAGACCTTTCCGGCTTGGAAGGTCCTACCAGGAGAATTATCTCCCGCCGGCATAGCTCTTTGGTTCATAAGAGTACACAAACCCTCCCACCTCTGTAAGGTTATGCAGTCCTTAGGGAGGGGGTTATGGTTATCAACTGTCTATTGCAATCAGCCCCGGAATTCAAAAAGCAGATCTTGTTTTGAATATTTTGTTTATTGTAATTGTCACATTAATCGTATCCCACTGTATTAGAAACGAAGAAATAAATTTGAATAAGTGAAGGTTTGTTTTATAACTCAAATACCTACCTATTAAATTCACGAATTAAATATAAATTAATTTAATAAAAAATTGGCGATCGAAGCTTGCCGTTAGACGACGTTGGAATAAGGAGCAGAGAAACTAGTAATGAAGTGCAATTCGTACTGCTAAATCACTCATTATCGAACTTGTTGGAGTTGCGTAAATCATTTCACAGCGTCGAAAATGCTATAATTCCTACAAGTACCAATTACTAATTTTGAATACAACTTTATAATATTATACCAAAGAACCGATTCCACCTTATTGCAAGTTAATGTAATCTTTAAGATTATTTAATCGCGTATCAAACATCGGAGTAAGCAAGTATTTAATTGGACGCGTTCTAGGAAATTTTACAACGGGAAGCTTAAATACATCTCTTCGCCATAAATATCCCCCCTGAGGGTATTCGTTGTTAGGGGGATTTCACTCTATAATAACTGCACTGCTGAATGCGCGAATAATCAATGTAAACTTGCTTTTTAAATGGAATATATATTCGTTCCTTATCAGCCAGTGTAAGTGCGGAAGAAAAAGTGCGATTCACCGCGACAAAGTATCATTGTGGAACCTGTATTAGAACCGAAACCAAACTTTTTTCTATTCCGTACACAGGACAGATACGTTGATCTCTTATCGCTCTCAGGAAATAGACGCAATGGAAAGATGAACAGGTATTATTGCGAGAGAAATAAAGCACTTTCTACTAGGAAAAAATTTGACAAAACATTTAGATGCCAAAGACGTGATAATAATCTGCGGTGAAGTCGACACTGCACACTAGTGCTCGGAGAAACACACAAAACTCTCTTAAGATTCCCTCGACCCTCCTCTTCTCCACATTCCGTCCGCCAATCCTCTCTCCCTTCTTCATCCCCTATCCAGCCTTCCTCCCCCACGCCTTCCATCCTTTAACTTTCACTCCATCCTTCCTCTCTTCCCCCTCCCTCCCTCGGCTCCCTCTTCCATACCTCCCTTCACCATGCTTCCCGCAGTTCTGATTTTAAGTATTCTCAGTTTAGGCCTCGATTTACCCTTCTGAAGTATTTCTTTTTAAAATTTTCTTCAGCAAATATCCAAAATGCAATCCCTCGGGTGAATTTTCACAGATTGTAGTGTTAGCGTAATATTTTTTATGAAAGGTCAAATTTTAATATGCATAATATGTCATTATGAAAACAAAATAATGCCCTATGTAATATATCGTAGTTATAAGGAAGGGATAGGTAAAACCTTTCTACTAAATGAAAGGTCGGTATCTTTGGTCAGCACTATAAATGAAGGTCATTCATAGGCTGCCAAACAATGGAGATGTAAGCTTTGGCCACGAAATGCAGATAAAAAGTTCAGCATCAGATGATCCATCTGCATCAATTTGATATGTGGCCATTATAGAAGCACAATTTGTAACAATTGCAAGTACCTTATAATGCTTTTTTAGTATTTCTCACTTTACTTAGTCTTTTGTAGCATAAAAGACCAAATATGAGTTATTTTGAATTTTAGCGCGTTTTTCAGATGTATTTGAATTAATAAAAAATGTAATGTTAATGGCAATCTATTTTATTTAAAAATGATAATTAGATTTCATATGAATAAAACTAGAATAAACGCACTGGGGTGAATTTTCAATACGTAGTAGTGTTACTGTGATTACATGGCATAGTGGTATTTGAGGTTAAACTCTAAAAGACGCACACCACTCGAATGAAGTTTCCACACGATGGACGTATTGGAACTAATGAGGGAGAACTGTTCTATTTCGACGTCACCAATGCAAAATGTCTGTGAGGAGGAAATACTGAAGGAGAAGTGGATGAAAACAAAGGGGTGAGAATGTGTACCCCGTTCTCAGTGCGACTTAACCAAGCGTAGGAATGACTACAAAGCAGTGAAAACACCCGAAAGCGGCTCATGTGGTTGCCACATCAGATTATCTTCGTTTGAGAATGTAAGATATATTCGCCTATTATTATTGGGATTTAACTTTTAAGCTTTTTACCTGAAACGGGATAGTTCCTATCAACCGATTTCCTCGGTATACTTCTCCCGTTTAAGCGGCTGGTATTCTGCCGTCAATTATTTATGGAAAAAAGTATTTGCTTATTGAACACGGAGGCGTTGCATGCATACCGACGTTCAGATTATAAATCTTTTATACTTTATATCTTTTTTCAGTTGAGAAATCTAGATATATTCATCGTTCGCCATGAGAAATTATACGAAAGCCTTTTTACAATATTCGGTAAAGTCTCCAAGTATATTGACCTTGAAAATGACACTCATAGCCAGTTATTAAAAAATCGGAAGCTATCAATAGCAGATATAAGATTCTTATAGACGTATTAAATTCAAATTTCAACTATCTTCGATGTTAATATTTCCATTTATGATGCAAATATAAATACGCCGAAGACCGCGAGTATATATTTTCGCGCGTAATAAGTATTATTGATCGAATTTACTAGATTGAAATAAGAAAAGATCTTATAACTGCATAAAAACATTTTATTTAATTTTTTTAATGTAAAAACATCAGGGAACCTTTATAAGAGCTTCATTGTTGTAGAAGTAGCTTCATTTGCGGGTTAGAGGTTGTTTTGCTTTGACCTCTTTGGCCACCTCTGGCTGCTTGATATCTGCATAAGAAAAAGATAAAGAAAAATTAAAGTATAGAAAACGATATATGGCACATAGGGTTACTAAAATCTCCATATAAACCATTTAAATAATGAATAATAGAGCCTATGGTTGGATTTCAACAAATGATTCCAAGTACCTTAAAGGGATTTCAACTTCTTTAGTTTTATGCGTCACGATTTGCATTCAATTAAAAAATTTTAATTCAGTAATGTTGCATATAGAAATAAATTCAAAACTAAATCAGCGTTTTCCAATTCTAGAACAAGTGCAACTCGAGGAATTTTGTGTCCCCGGGAGAGATAACACTCCATCGACTCCCTCCGTAAAAGTTTTTTGTGATATGAGTACATGATAATTAATTATACAGTCAGAAAAAAGTACTGAAATTAAAAATAAAAGGAATGATATCGGGATTATAGCCTGTTCTGCGATGTTAAAATTGGTATCCAATATTTGTTCACTTGCAAGTAATGCAAATGTAGATGATCGTGATAGGGACCCCGAGACTTGGACGGCCCGGGTATCCGCCCGGCTGTCCCGTACGTCGCGCCGGGTTTCTTAGGAGACTCGGCAAACGTTGAATGCTCTGCAAGAATTGTTGATTCTGATATCTTAAAAAGCAAAATTTCATTTTAGGAATTTTTTCGCAATAAATATTTTTAACAGGCGCTTTTCGCGCTTATATTTGAATACTTTTAAGTCGTCGACTCACTTCGCTCTCCACGATAGTTCAGTGATAGTATACCAATCATACAAGCGGATCACACGAGTTCGATCTCGGTCAAAGATGTATATTTCCTTATTCTCAATTTCTACATACCTTTCCCCTCTGCGGGTAACTGATTCGGATTCTTTGTGTCAGGTTTATTGCCCACTGCCTTTTCGTTGTTCGGATTGCGCTGTGGTGCTCCTATTAGTGGTACAGCATTGCACTTGGATTTATTTTGTTTATCCATGACGATACTGAAATTTCAGAAAAAAATATCCAATTGATAAAATTATACATTTGGAAGTATCATTAAAAAACATCTACATAATACGATAAAATACAGACCAAAAGACATATATTCCTAATAGAATATATTATCAAAAAACGACATTCCGCATACCCGAAAAACTTAAAACTATAAAAAAGCGAATGAAGTAAAAAGAAGATTGATTTATACATTAGGTGCAGCTTATTACTATCACTGGTTATGGTTCATCATCATCATGCTTCTGTCCGAAGACAGGTATTAACTGAATCGCTGCCTCCATTTCTCTCTCTCCCTAGAAGCCTCTTTTATACCTCTATAAGGATTATATCCCTGCTTTATATTATCTAATATTCCTATTCTTTTTCTCCCTCTTCCTCTTCTTCCACTAATTTTTCCTTCTCAGGTAGTCCTTTGTAAACACTGTCTTCTCAATATGTGCCCTATCCAATTTGATTTTCTTTTCCTGATTGTTTTTATTAGCATCCTTTCTTCTCCCCCCATTTCTAATACTTCTTCATTTCTCTTCCTCTCTGTCCATTTCACTTTTATCATTCTTCTCCATACCCACATCTCAAAACTTTCTAAATATTTTTCCTCCTTTCTCCTTATCGTCCACGTCTCTGCACCATAAAGAGCTATGCTCCATATGTAGCATTTTGCTAATTTCTTCCTTGTTTCTAAATTTATTTTCTTGCTTGTGAGAAGCTCCTTCTTCTCGTTAAATGCTGCTTTTGCCATTGCAATCCTACTTCTGATGTCCTGTGTACTACTTCCATCTTGTGCTAAAATACTGCCGAGATCTTTGAAACTACTTACTTGTTCCAATTTTTGGCCATTTCCCATTATATTTAATTCTTTATGTTCCTTTGAAACCACCATGACTTTCGTTTTTTCAGCATTGATCTTCATTCCATATTGTTGGCCAACCTCCACTAGTCGGTCTGTCATCCTCTGAAGCTCTTTCTCATCTTCTGCTGTTAATCCTTGATCATCTGCATATTAAATGGTGGTAATACTTTCACCTCATATCGTAAATCCTTTCTCTTCCCTCAACGCTTCTTCTGTTATTGTTTCTGCATAAATATTAAATATCGCTGGTGAAATAGGACATCCCTGCCTCACTCCCCTCCCTATTGAAGTACATTCCGTTTCTTCTCCTTCAACCCTGACTCTAATCTTTTGATCAAAGTAAAGGTTTTTAAGTAGTCTTTTATCTTTCCAATCTATTCCAATTTTGTTTAAAATACCCAGCATTTTATCCCATTTCACTCGGTCAAAAGCTTTCTCCCAATCTACAAAACAAAAATACACATCTTTATTGACTTCTAGCGCTCTTTCTATCATCATCCTTATACATCCTATAGCATCTCTAGTCCCTCTTCCTCTTCTGAAACCAAACTGATTATCTTGCAGCTCCTTTTCTATTTTGCATTCAATTCTTTTGGTTATTATTCTAGTTAGAACTTTAGCTGTATGAGAAATTAAACTAATTGTTCTGTAATCCTTACAACATTTTGCATTGTTCTATTTCTCCAGTGGTACCATAACAACATCTAAAAAATCTTCAGGCCATATGCCAGAATCATATACTTGGTTAAAGAATTTTGTTAGTTGCTTAATTGCTTTCGACCCCAAAACCTTAAGAACGTCCACTGGTATATCATCACTCCCAACAGCCTTCCTTCTTTTCATGTCATCAATTGCTCTTTTAACTTCAGACTCGAGAATACTTGGTCCTAGCTGATCTTTTTCCACATCCTCTTTTTCATTTAATTCAATATTTCTTGGCTTTCCTTCTTTGTCATACAGCACCTCAATGTATTCTTTCCAAACATTCTTTACATTGTCTGGCTCCGAGACTATTTTACCACTTTTGTTCATGATTCCTTTACGTCCTATCTTTTTGCTTTTTTCTTGAATAGTTCCCTTGCTTTGCTATACATCAGGTCTGTTCTACAAATTCTTTCACATTCGACAATCTCCTCACATTTCTCATTTAACCACTGTTCTCTGGCTTTATCTGTTTCCCTTCTTAAAGCATTATTTAACTCCTTGTACTTTCTTTGGCCTTCTTCAGTGTTTATGTTTTTCCACTTTCTCCGCTCTTCCATTTTTTGCAGCATGGCTGCTGTGATCCAGGGTTTTTTGATTCTTTCACCCGTTACCTTTCCTACCTTCTTTTCCATTACATCTTTAATGTTGTTATGGATATATCTCCACTCCTCATCTACATTCTTCCTTTTTTCTTCAGATCTCTCCCCCAACCTTTCCTGCAGCTCTATCATGATAGCCTCCTTGTTTTTAAGGAGTTCCTCTAAGTTCCATTTCTTGTTAACTCTTATGTTTCTCTTAATGCTCTTCAGTCTACATTGTGTATTTGCCACCAAAAGGTTGTGGTCGGAATCGATATCTGCCCCTGGTAATGTTTTCACATTTTTAATGCTATTTCTAAATCTTTCATTGACTAGTATGTAATCTATCTGGTATCGTCTCTAGTCTCCTGGGCTTCTCCATGTGTAAAGTCTCCGCTGGTGATGCTTAAACCATGTATAAGTTACAATCAATCTATTTCTATGGCAGAATTCCACAAGTTTCTCCCCTCTTTCATTTCTCTTTCCTAGTCCATATTTTCCCACTATGTTATCTTCCTGTCCCTTTCCGACTACACTGTTCCAGTCTCCCATTACTATGGTGTTGACCCTTCCTTTTCCCTCCTCCTCCAATATCTCCATAATCTGTTCATACATTTCATCTACTTCGTCGTCGCCAGAATTAGTCGTTGGCATATACACTTGAATTATAGGCATTTCCACTGGCTCCATCTGAAGTTTTACGTCTATTAATCTATCATTAACTGTCACTACCTTGCTAATTCTTTCAGCTATCTCTTTTCTTATTATAATCCCCACTCCCCTTTCTTTTTTCTCTCCTCCCGAGTAAATAATTTTAAATTCGTCTGAATTTATCTCGCCTTCTCCTTCCCACCGAACTTCACTAAGACCTACTATACCTACATTATTCCTTCTCATTTCCCTTTTTAAGTTTTCTAGTTTACCCCCTGAATTCATAGTCCTAACATTCCATGTGCCTATTCTTATATTCTCACCACTTGCTTTCCATTATTATGTTATATTTCCTCTGTGCATCCCCTAGGGTAGTCCCCACCCGGAGATCCGATTGGGGGACTATTTTACCTCCGGAATATTTTACCCCAGAGAGATCCATAGAGGTATTTGCAGCTTTTCACCCTATCATGGGATATATAATGAGGTAGTTTCCCCTTGCTTTCCTCATCGCAGTTTCACAGAGTGATTACCCATCTGTAGCTTTTCAGATCCACATGATCACCACCTACAGAGGTACTGTGCAAGCTGCTGCCCTTGCACAGGGGGATGTAAAACCCCCAAGACTGCTTCTTAGTCTGACTCTTCCCCTCAGACCTTTCCGGCTTGGAAGGTCCTACCAGGAGAATTATCTCCCGCCGGCATTGCTCTTTGGTTCATAGGAGTACACAAACCCTCCCACCTCTGTAAGGTTATGCAGTCCTTAGGGAGGGGGTTATTGTTATCAACTGTCTATTGCAATCAGCCCCGGAATTCAAAAAGCAGATCTTGTTTTGAATATTTTGTTTATTGTAATTGTCACATTAATCGTATCCCACTGTATTAGAAACGAAGAAATAAATTTGAATAAGTGAAGGTTTGTTTTATAACTCAAATACCTACCTATTAAATTCACGAATTAAATATAAATTAATTTAATAAAAAATGGGCGATCGAAGCGTGCCGTTAGACGACGTTGGAATAAGGAGCAGAGAAACTAGTAATGAAGTGCAATTCGTACTGCTAAATCACTCATTATCGAACTTGTTGGAGTTGCGTAAATCATTTCACAGCGTCGAAAATGCTATAATTCCTACAAGTACCAATTACTAATTTTGAATACAACTTTATAATATTATACCAAAGAACCGATTCCACCTTATTGCAAGTTAATGTAATCCTTAAGATTAATAAATCGCGTATCAAACATCGGAGTAAGCAAGTATTTAATTGGACGCGTTCTAGGAAATTTTACAACGGGAAGCTTAAATACATCTCTTCGCCATAAATATCCCCCCTGAGGGTATTCGTTGTTAGGGGGATTTCACTCTATAATAACTGCACTGCTGAATGCGCGAATAATCAATGTAAACTTGCATTTTAAATGGAATATATATTCGTTCCTTATCAGCCAGTGTAAGTGCGGAAGAAAAAGTGCGATTCACCGCGACAAAGTATCATTGTGGAACCTGTATTAGAACCGAAACCAAACTTTTTTCTATTCCGTACACAGGACAGATACGTTGATCTCTTATCGCTCTCAGGAAATAGACGCAATGGAAAGATGAACAGGTATTATTGCGAGAGAAATAAAGCACTTTCTACTAGGAAAAAATTTGACAAAACATTTAGATGCCAAAGACGTGATAATAATCTGCGGTGAAGTCGACACTGCACACTAGTGCTCGGAGAAACACACAAAACTCTCTTAAGATTCCCTCGACCCTCCTCTTCTCCACTTTCCGTCCGCCAATCCTCTCTCCCTTCTTCATCCCCTATCCAACCTTCCTCCTCCACGCCTTCCATCCTTTAACTTTCCCTCCATCCTTCCTCTCTTCCCCCTCCCTCCCTCGGCTCCCTCTTCCATACCTCCCTTCACCATGCTTCCCGCAGTTCTGATTTTAAGTATTCTCAGTTTAGGCCTAGATTTACCCTTCTGAAGTATTTCTTTTTAAAATTTTCTTCAGAAAATATCCAAAATGCAATCCCTCGGGTGAATTTTCACAGATTGTTGTGTTAGCGTAATATTTTTTATGAAAGGTCAAATTTTAATATGCATAATATGTCATTATGAAAACAAAACAATGCCCTATGTAATATATCGTAGTTATAAGGAAGGGATAGGTAAAACCTTTCTACTAAATGAAAGGTCGGTATCTTTGGTCAGCACTATAAATGAAGATCATTCATATGCTGCCAAACAATGGAGATGTAAGCTTTGGCCACGAAATGCAGATAAAAAGTTCAGCATCAGATGATCCATCTGCATCAATTTGATATGTGGCCATTATAGAAGCACAATTTGTAACAATTGCAAGTACCTTATAATGCTTTTTTAGTATTTCTCACTTTACTTAGTCTTTTGTAGCATAAAAGACCAAATATGAGTTATTTTGAATTTTAGCGCGTTTTTCAGATGTATTTGAATTAATAAAAAATGTAATGTTAATGGCAATCTATTTTATTTAAAAATGATAATTAGATTTCATATGAATAAAACTAGAATAAACGCACTGGGGTGAATTTTCAATACGTAGTAGTGTTACTGTGATTACATGGCATAGTGGTATTTGAGGTTAAACTCTAAAAGACGCACACCACTCGAATGAACTTTCCACACGATGGACGTATTGGAACTAATGAGGGAGAACTGTTCTATTTCGACGTCACCAATGCAAAATGTCAGTGAGGAGGAAATATTGAAGGAGAAGGGGATGAAAACAAAGGGGTGAGAATGTGTACCCCGTTCTCAGTGCGAGTTAACCAAGCGTCGGAATGACTACAAAGCAGTGAAAACACCCGAAAGCGGCTCATGTGGTTGCCACATCAGATTATCTTCGTTTGAGAATGTAAGATACATTCGCCTATTATTATTGGGATTTAACTTTTAAGCTTTTTACCTGAAACGGGATAGTTCCTATCAACCGATTTCCTCGGTATACTTCTCCCGTTTAAGCGGCTGGTATTCTGCCGTCAATTATTTATGGAAAAAAGTATTTGCTTATTGAACACGGAGGCGTTGCATGCATACCGACGTTCAGATTATAAATCTTTTATACTTTATATCTTTTTTCAGTTGAGAAATCTAGATATATTCATCGTTCGCCATGAGAAATTATACGAAAGCCTTTTTACAATATTCGGTAAAGTCTCCAAGTATATTGACCTTGAAAATGACACTCATAGCCAGTTATTAAAAAATCGGAAGCTATCAATAGCAGATATAAGATTCTTATAGACGTATTAAATTCAAATTTCAACTATCTTCGATGTTAATATTTCCATTTATGATGCAAATATAAATACGCCGAAGACCGCGAGTATATATTTTCGCGCGTAATAAGTATTATTGATCGAATTTACTAGATTGAAATAAGAAAAGATCTTATAACTGCATAAAAACATTTTATTTAATTTTTTTAATGTAAAAACATCAGGGAACCTTTATAAGAGCTTCATTATTGGAGAAGTAGCTTCATTTGCGGGTTAGAGGTTGTTTTGCTTTGACCTCTTTGGCCACCTCTGGCTGCTTGATATCTGCATAAGAAAAAGATAAAGAAAAAATAAAGTATAGAAAACGATATATGGCACATAGGGTTACTAAAATCTCCATATAAACCATTTAAATAATGAATAATAGAGCCTATGGTTGGATTTCAACAAATGATTCCAAGTACCTTAAAGGGATTTCAACTTCTTTAGTTTTATGCATCACGATTTGCATTCAATTAAAAAATTTTAATTCAGTAATGTTACATATAGAAATAAATTCAAAACTAAATCAGCGTTTTCCAATTCTAGAACAAGTGCAACTCGAGGAATTTTGTGTCCCCGGGAGAGATAACACTCCATCGACTCCCTCCGTAAAAGTTTTTTGTGATATGAGTACATGATAATTAATTATACAGTCAGAAAAAAGTACTGAAATTAAAAATAAAAGGAATGAAATCGGGATTATAGCCTGTTCTGCGATGTTAAAATTGGTATCCAATATTTGTTCACTTGCAAGTAATGCAAATGTAGATGATCGTGATAGGGACCCCGAGACTTGGACGGCCCGGGTATCCGCCCGGCTGTCCCGTACGTCGCGCCGGGTTTCTTAGGAGACTCGGCAAACGTTGAATGTTCTGCAAGAATTGTTGATTCTTATATCTTAAAAAGCAAAATTACATTTTAGGAATTTTTTCGCAATAAATATTTTTAACAGGCGCTTTTCGCGCTAATATTTGAATACTTTTAAGTCGTCGACTCACTTCGCTCTCCACGACAGTTCAGTGATAGTAAACCAATAATACAAGCGGATCACACGAGTTCGATCTCGGTCAAAGATGTATATTTCCTTATTCTCAATTTCTACATACCTTTCCCCTCTGCGGGTAACTGATTCGGATTCTTTGTGTCAGGTTTATTGCCCACTGCCTTTTCGTTGTTCGGATTGCGCTGTGGTGCTCCTTTTAGTGGTACAGCATTGCACTTGGATTTATTTTGTTTATCCATGACGATACTGAAATTTCAGAAAAAAATATCCAATTGATAAAATTATACATTTGGAAGTATCATTAAAAAGCATCTACATAATACAATAAAATACAGACCAAAAGACATATATTCCTAATAGAATATATTATCAAAAAACGACATTCCGCATACCCGAAAAACTTAAAACTATAAAAAAGCGAATGAAGTAAAAAGAAGATTGATTTATACATTAGGTGCAGCTTATTACTATCACTGGTTATGGTTCATCATCATCATGCTTCTGTCCGAAGACAGGTTTTAACTGAATCGCTGCCTCCATTTCTCTCTCTCCCTAGAAGCCTCTTTTATACCTCTATAAGGATTATATCCCTGCTTTATATTATCTAATATTCCTATTCTTTTTCTCCCTCTTCCTCTTCTTCCACTAATTTTTCCTTCTAAGATAGTCCTTTGTAAACACTGTCTTCTCAATATATGCCCTATCCAATTTGATTTTCTTTTCCTGATTGTTTTTATTAGCATCCTTTCTTCTCCTCCCATTTCTAATACTTCTTCATTTCTCTTCCTCTCTGTCCATTTCACTTTCATCATTCTTCTCCATACCCACATCTCAAAACTTTCTAAATATTTTTCCTCCTTTCTCCTTATCGTCCACGTCTCTGCACCATAAAGAGCTATGCTCCATATGTAGCATTTTGCTAACTTCTTCCTTGTTTCTAAGTTTATTTTCTTGCTTGTGAGAAGCTCCTTCTTCTCGTTAAATGCTGCTTTTGCCATTGCAATCCTACTTCTGATGTCCTGTGTACTACTTCCATCTTGTGCTAAAATACTGCCGAGATCTTTGAAACTACTTACTTGTTCCAATTTTTGGCCATTTCCCATTATATTTAATTCTTTATGTTCCTTTGAAACCACCATGACTTTCGTTTTTTCAGCATTGATCTTCATTCCATATTGTTGGCCAACCTCCACTAGTCTGTCTGTCATCCTCTGAAGCTCTTTCTCATCTTCTGCTGTTAATCCTTGATCATCTGCATATTAAATGGTGGTAATACTTTCACCTCATATCGTAAATCCTTTCTCTTCCCTCAACGCTTCTTCTGTTATTGTTTCTGCATAAATATTAAATATCGCTGGTGAAATAGGACATCCCTGCCTCACTCCCCTCCCTATTGAAGTACATTCTGTTTCTTCTCCTTCAACCCTGACTCTAATCTTTTGATCAAAGTAAAGGTTTTTAAGTAGTCTTTTATCTTTCCAATCTATTCCAATTTTGTTTAAAATACCCAGCATTTTATCCCATTTCACTCGGTCAAAAGCTTTCTCCCAATCTACAAAACAAAAATACACATCTTTATTGACTTCTAGCGCTCTTTCTATCATCATCCTTATACATCCTATAGCATCTCTAGTCCCTCTTCCTCTTCTGAAACCAAACTGATTATCTTGCAGCTCCTTTTCTATTTTGCATTCAATTCTTTTGGTTATTATTCTAGTTAGAACTTTAGCTGTATGAGAAATTAAACTAATTGTTCTGTAATCCTTACAACATTTTGCATTGTTCTATTTCTCCAGTGGTACCATAACAACATCTAAAAAATCTTCAGGCCATATGCCAGAATCATATACTTGGTTAAAAAATTTTGTTAGTTGCTTAATTGCTTTCGACCCCAAAACCTTAAGAACGTCCACTGGTATATCATCACTCCCAACAGCCTTCCTTCTTTTCATGTCATCAATTGCTCCTTTAACTTCAGACTCGAGAATACTTGGTCCTAGCTGATCTTTTTCCACATCCTCTTTTTCATTTAATTCAATATTTCTTGGCTTTCCTTCTTTGTCATACAGCACCTCAATGTATTCTTTCCAAACATTCTTTACATTGTCTGGCTCCGAGACTATTTTACCACTTTTGTTCATGATTCCTTTACGTCCTATCTTTTTGCTTTTTTCTTGAATAGTTCCCTTGCTTTACTATACATCAGGTCTGTTCTACAAATTCTTTCACATTCGACAATCTCCTCACATTTCTCATTTAACCACTGTTCTCTGGCTTTATCTGTTTCCCTTCTTAAGGCATTATTTAACTCCTTGTACTTTCTTTGGCCTTCTTCAGTGTTTATGTTTTTCCACTTTCTCCGCTCTTCCATTTTTTGCAGCATGGCTGCTGTGATCCAGGGTTTTTTGATTCTTTCACCCGTTACCTTTCCTACCTTCTTTTCCATTACATCTTTAATGTTGTTATGGATATATCTCCACTCCTCATCTACATTCTTCCTTTTTTCTTCAGATCTCTCCCCCAACCTTTCCTGCAGCTCTATCATGATAGCCTCCTTGTTTTTAAGGAGTTCCTCTAAGTTCCATTTCTTGTTAACTCTTATGTTTCTCTTAATGCTCTTCAGTCTACATTGTGTATTTGCCACCAAAAGGTTGTGGTCGGAATCGATATCTGCCCCTGGTAATGTTTTCACATTTTTAATGCTATTTCTAAATCTTTCATTGACTAGTATGTAATCTATCTGGTATCGTCTCTAGTCTCCTGGGCTTCTCCATGTGTAAAGTCTCCGCTGGTGATGCTTAAACCATGTATTAGTTACAATCAATCTATTTCTATGGCAGAATTCCACAAGTTTCTCCCCTCTTTCATTTCTCTTTCCTAGTCCATATTTTCCCACTATGTTATCTTCCTGTCCCTTTCCGACTACACTGTTCCAGTCTCCCATTACTATGGTGTTGACCCTTCCTTTTCCCTCCTCCTCCAATATCTCCATAATCTGTTCATACATTTCATCTACTTCGTCGTCGCCAGAATTAGTCGTTGGCCTATACACTTGAATTATAAGCATTTCCACTGGCTCCATCTGAAGTTTTACGGCTATTAATCTATCATTAACTGTCACTACCTTGCTAATTCTTTCAGCTATCTCTTTTCTCATTATAGTCCCCACTCCCCTTTCCTTTTTCTCTCCTCCCGAGTAAATAATTTTAAATTCGTCTGAATTTATCTCGCCTTCTCCTTCCCACCGAACTTCACTAAGACCTACTATACCTACATTATTCCTTCTCATTTCCCTTTTTAAGTTTTCTAGTTTACCCCCTGAATTCATAGTCCTAACATTCCATGTGCCTATTCTTATATTCTCACCACTTGCTTTCCATTATTATGTTATATTTCCTCTGTGCATCCCCTAGGGTAGTCCCCACCCGGAGATCCGATTGGGGGACTATTTTACCTCCGGAATATTTTACCCCAGAGAGATCCATAGAGGTATTTGCAGCTTTACAGCCTATCATGGTATATATAATGAGGTAGTTTCCCCTTGCTTTCCTCATCGCAGATTCACAGAGTGATTACCCATCTGTAGCTTTTCAGATCCACATGATCACCACCTACAGAGGTACTGTGCAAGCTGCTGCCCTTGCACAGGGGGATGTAAAACCCCAAGACTGCTTCTTAGTCTGACTCTTCCCCTCAGACCTTTCCGGCTTGGAAGGTCCTACCAGGAGAATTATCTCCCGCCGGCATAGCTCTTTGGTTCATAAGAGTACACAAACCCTCCCACCTCTGTAAGGTTATGCAGTCCTTAGGGAGGGGGTTATGGTTATCAACTGTCTATTGCAATCAGCCCCGGAATTCAAAAAGCAGATCTTGTTTTGAATATTTTGTTTATTGTAATTGTCACATTAATCGTATCCCACTGTATTAGAAACGAAGAAATAAATTTGAATAAGTGAAGGTTTGTTTTATAACTCAAATACCTACCTATTAAATTCACGAATTAAATATAAATTAATTTAATAAAAAATGGGCGAGCGAAGCGTGCCGTTAGACGACGTTGGAATAAGGAGCAGCGAAACTAGTAATGAAGTGCAATTCGTACTGCTAAATCACTCATTATCGAACTTGTTGGAGTTGCGTAAATCATTTCACAGCGTCGAAAATGCTATAATTCCTACAAGTACCAATTACTAATTTTGAATACAACTTTATAATATTATACCAAGGAACCGATTCCACCTTATTGCAAGTTAATGTAATCTTTAAGATTAATAAATCGCGTATCAAACATCGGAGTAAACAAATATTTAATTGGACGCGTTCTAGGAAATTTTACAACGGGAAGCTTAAATACATCTCTTCGCCATAAATATCCCCCCTGAGGGTATTCGTTGTTAGGGGGATTTCACTCTATAATAACTGCACTGCTGAATGCGCGAATAATCAATGTAAACTTGCTTTTTAAATGGAATATATATTCGTTCCTTATCAGCCAGTGTAAGTGCGGAAGAAAAAGTGCGATTCACCGCGACAAAGTATCATTGTGGAACCTGTATTAGAACCGAAACCAAACTTTTTTCTATTCCGTACACAGGACAGATACGTTGATCTCTTATCGCTCTCAGGAAATAGACGCAATGGAAAGATGAACAGGTATTATTGCGAGAGAAATAAAGCACTTTCTACTAGGAGAAAATTTGACAAACCTTTTAGATGCCAAAGACGTGATAATAATCTGCGGTGAAGTCGACACTGCACACTAGTACTCGGAGAAACACACAAAACTCTCTTAAGATTCCCTCGACCCTCCTCTTCTCCACTTTCCTTCCGCCAATCCTCTCTCCCTTCTTCATCCCCTATCCAACCTTCCTCCCCCACGCCTTCCATCCTTTAACTTTCCCTCCATCCTTCCTCTCTTCCCCCTCCCTCCCTCGGCTCCCTCTTCCATACCTCCCTTCACCATGCTTCCCGCAGTTCTGATTTTAAGTATTCTCAGTTTAGGCCTAGATTTACCCTTCTGAAGTATTTCTTTTTAAAATTTTCTTCAGCAAATATCCAAAATGCAATCCCTCGGGTGAATTTTCACATATTGTAGTGTTAGCGTAATATTTTTTATGAAAGGTCAAATTTTAATATGCATAATATGTCATTATGAAAACAAAATAATGCCCTATGTAATATATCGTAGTTATAAGGAAGGGATAGGTAAAACCTCTCTACTAAATGAAAGGTCGGTATCTTTGGTCAGCACTATAAATGAAGGTCATTCATAGGCTGCCAAACAATGGAGATGTAAGCTTTGGCCACGAAATGCAGATAAAAAGTTCAGCATCAGATGATCCATCTGCATCAATTTGATATGTGGCCATTATAGAAGCACAATTTGTAACAATTGCAAGTACCTTATAATGCTTTTTTAGTATTTCTCACTTTACTTAGTCTTTTGTAGCATAAAAGACCAAATATGAGTTATTTTGAATTTTAGCGCGTTTTTCAGATGTATTTGAATTAATAAAAAATGTAATGTTAATGGCAATCTATTTTATTTAAAAATGATAATTAGATTTCATATGAATAAAACTAGAATAAACGCACTGGGGTGAATTTTCAATACGTAGTAGTGTTACTGTGATTACATGGCATAGTGGTATTTGAGGTTAAACTCTAAAAGACGCACACCACTCGAATGAAGTTTCCACACGATGGACGTATTGGAACTAATGAGGGAGAACTGTTCTATTTCGACGTCACCAATGCAAAATGTCAGTGAGGAGGAAATACTGAAGGAGAAGGGGATGAAAACAAAGGGGTGAGAATGTGTACCCCGTTCTCAGTGCGACTTAACCAAGCGTAGGAATGAGTACAAAGCAGTGAAAACACCCGAAAGCGGCTCATGTGGTTGCCACATCAGATTATCTTCGTTTGAGAATGTAAGATATATTCGCCTATTATTATTGGGATTTAACTTTTAAGCTTTTTACCTGAAAAGGGATAGTTCCTATCAACCGATTTCCTCGGTATACTTCTCCCGTTTAAGCGGCTGGTATTCTGCCGTCAATTATTTATGGAAAAAAGTATTTGCTTATTGAACACGGAGGCGTTGCATGCATACCGACGTTCAGATTATAAATCTTTTATACTTTAGATCTTTTTTCAGTTGAGAAATCTAGATATATTCATCGTTCGCCATGAGAAATTATACGAAAGCCTTTTTACAATATTCGGTAAAGTCTCCAAGTATATTGACCTTGAAAATGACACTCATAGCCAGTTATTAAAAAATCGGAAGCTATCAATAGCAGATATAAGATTCTTATAGACGTATTAAATTCAAATTTCAACTATCTTCGATGTTAATATTTCCATTTATGATGCAAATATAAATACGCCGAAGACCGCGAGTATATATTTTCGCGCGTAATAAGTATTATTAATCGAATTTACTAGATTGAAATAAGAAAAGATCTTATAACTGCATAAAAACATTTTATTTAATTTTTTTAATGTAAAAACATCAGGGAACCTTTATAAGAGCTTCATTATTGGAGAAGTAGCTTCATTTGCGGGTTAGAGGTTGTTTTGCTTTGACCTCTTTGGCCACCTCTGGCTGCTTGATATCTGCATAAGAAAAAGATAAAGAAAAATTAAAGTATAGAAAACGATATATGGCACATAGGGTTACTAAAATCTCCATATAAACCATTTAAATAATGAATAATAGAGCCTATGGTTGGATTTCAACAAATGATTCCAAGTACCTTAAAGGGATTTCAACTTCTTTAGTTTTATGCATCACGATTTGCATTCAATTAAAAAATTTTAATTCAGTAATGTTGCATATAGAAATAAATTCAAAACTAAATCAGCGTTTTCCAATTCTAGAACAAGTGCAACTCGAGGAATTTTGTGTCCCCGGGAGAGATAACACTCCATCGACTCCCTCCGTAAAAGTTTTTTGTGATATGAGTATATGATAATTAATTATACAGTCAGAAAAATGTACTGAAATTAAAAATAAAAGGAATGATATCGGGATTATAGCCTGTTCTGCGATGTTAATATTGGTATCCAATATTTGTTCACTTGCATGTAATGCAAATGTAGATGATCGTGATAGGGACGCCGAGACTTGGACGGCCCGGGTATCCGCCCGGCTGTCTCGTACGTCGCGCCGGGTTTCTTAGGAGACTCGGCAAACGTTGAATGCTCTGCAAGAATTGTTGATTCTGATATCTTAAAAAGCAAAATTTCATTTTAGGAATTTTTTCGCAATAAATATTTTTAACAGGCGCTTTTCGCGCTAATATTTGAATACTTTTAAGTCGTCGACTCACTTCGCTCTCCACGATAGTTCAGTGATAGTATACCAATCATACAAGCGGATCACACGAGTTCGATCTCGGTCAAAGATGTATATTTCCTTATTCTCAATTTCTACATACCTTTCCCCTCTGCGGGTAACTGATTCGGATTCTTTGTGTCAGGTTTATTGCCCACTGCCTTTTAGTTGTTCGGATTGCGCTGTGGTGCTCCTTTTAGTGGTACAGCATTGCACTTGGATTTATTTTGTTAATCCATGACGATACTGAAATTTCAGAAAAAAATATCCAATTGATAAAATTATACATTTGGAAGTATCATTAAAAAGCATCTAAATAATACAATAAAATACAGACCAAAAGACATATATTCCTAATAGAATATATTATCAAAAAACGACATTTCGCATACCCGAAAAACTTAAAACTATAAAAAAGCGAATGAAGTAAAAAGAAGATTGATTTATACATTAGGTGCAGCTTATTACTATCACTGGTTATGGTTCATCATCATCATGCTTCTGTCCGAAGACAGGTTTTAACTGAATCGCTGCCTACATTTCTCTCTCTCCCTAGAAGCCTCTTTTACAACTCTATAAGGATTATATCCCTGCTTTATATTATCTAATATTCCTATTCTTTTCTCTCTCTTCCTCTTCTTCCACTTATTATTCCTTCTCAGGTTGTCCTTTGTAAACACTGTCTTCTCAATATGTGCCCTATCCAATTTGATTTTCTTTTCCTGATTGTTTTTATTAGCATCCTTTCTTCTCCCCCCATTTCTAATACTTCTTCATTTCTTTTCCTCCCTGTCCATTTCACTTTCATCATTCTTCTCCATACCCACATCTCAAAACTTTCTAAATATTTTTCCTCCTTTCTCCTTATCGTCCACGTCTCTGCACCATAAAGAGCTATGCTCCATATGTAGCATTTTGCTAATTTCTTCCTTATTTCTAAATTTATTTTCTTGCTTGTGAGAAGCTCCTTCTTCTCGTTAAATGCTGCTTTTGCCATTGCAATCCTACTTCTGATGTCCTGTGTACTACTTCCATCTTGTGCTAAAATACTGCCGATATCTTTGAAACTACTCACTTGTTCCAATTTTTGGCCATTTCCCATTATATTTAATTCTTTATGTTCCTTTGAAACCACCATGACTTTCGTTTTTTCAGCATTGATCTTCATTCCATATTGTTGGCCAACCTCCACTAGTCTGTCTGTCATCCTCTGAAGCTCTTTCTCATCTTCTGCTGTTAATCCTTGATCATCTGCATATTTAATGGTGGTAATACTTTCACCTCCTATCTTAAATCCTTTCTCTTCCCTCAGCGCTTCTTCTGTTATTGTTTCTTCATAAATATTAAATATCGCTGGTGAAATAGGACATCCCTGCCTCACTCCCCTCCCTATTGAAGTACATTCCGTTTCTTCTCCTTCAACCCTGACTCTAATCTTTTGATCAAAGTAAAGGTTTTTAAGTAGTCTTTTATCTTTCCAATCTATTCCAATTTTGTTTAAAATACCCAGCATTTTATCCCATTTTACTCGGTCAAAAGCTTTCTCCCAATCTACAAAACAAAAATACACATCTTTATTGACTTCTAGCGCTCTTTCTATCATCATCCTTATACATCCTATAGCATCTCTAGTCCCTCTTCCTCTTCTGAAACCAAACTGATTATCTTGCAGCTCCTTTTCTATTTTGCATTCAATTCTTTTGGTTATTATTCTAGTTAGAACTTTAGCTGTATGAGAAATTAAACTAATTGTTCTGTAATCCTTACAACATTTTGCATTGTTCTTTTTCTCCAGTGGTACCATAACAACATCTAAAAAATCTTCAGGCCATATGCCAGAATCATATACTTGGTTAAAAAATTTTGTTAGTTGCTTAATTGCTTTCGACCCCAAAACCTTAAGAACGTCCACTGGTATATCATCACTCCCAACAGCCTTCCTTCTTTTCATGTCATCAATTGCTCTTTTAACTTCAGACTCGAGAATACTTGGTCCTAGCTGATCTTTTTCCACATCCTCTTTTTCATTTAATTCAATATTTCTTGGCTTTCCTTCTTTGTCATACAGCACCTCAATGTATTCTTTCCAAACATTCTTTACATTGTCTGGCTCCGAGACTATTTTACCACTTTTGTTCATGATTCCTTTACGTCCTATCTTTTTGCTTTTTTCTTGAATAGTTCCCTTGCTTTGCTATACATCAGGTCTGTTCTACAAATTCTTTCACATTCGACAATCTCCTCACATTTCTCATTTAACCACTGTTCTCTGGCTTTATCTGTTTCCCTTCTTAAAGCATTATTTAACTCCTTGTACTTTCTTTTGCCTTCTTCAGTGTTTTTGTTTTTCCACTTTCTCCGCTCTTCCATTTTTTGCAGCATGGCTGCTGTGATCCAGGGTTTTTTGATTCTTTCACCCGTTACCTTTCCTACCTTCTTTTCCATTACATCTTTAATGTTGTTATGGATATATCTCCACTCCTCATCTACATTCTTCCTTTTTTCTTCAGATCTCTCCCCCAACCTTTCCTGCAGCTCTATCATGATAGCCTCCTTGTTTTTAAGGAGTTCCTCTAAGTTCCATTTCTTGTTAACTCTTATGTTTCTCTTAATGCTCTTCAGTCTACATTGTGTATTTGCCACCAAAAGGTTGTGGTCGGAATCGATATCTGCCCCTGGTAATGTTTTCACATTTTTAATGCTATTTCTAAATCTTTCATTGACTAGTATGTAATCTATCTGGTATCGTCTCTAGTCTCCTGGGCTTCTCCATGCGTAAAGTCTCCGCTGGTGATGCTTAAACAATGTATTAATTACAATCAATCTATTTCTATGGCAGAATTCCACAAGTTTCTCCCCTCTTTCATTTCTCTTTCCTAGTCCATATTTTCCCACTATGTTATCTTCCTGTCCCTTTCCGACTACACTGTTCCAGTCTCCCATTACTATGGTGTTGACCCTTCCTTTTCCCTCCTACTCCAATATCTCCATAATCTGTTCATACATTTCATCTACTTCGTCGTCGCCAGAATTAGTCGTTGGCATATACACTTGAATTATAAGCATTTCCACTGGCTCCATCTGAAGTTTTACGGCTATTAATCTATCATTAACTGTCACTACCTTGCTAATTCTTTCAGCTATCTCTTTTCTCATTATAGTCCCCACTCCCCTTTCCTTTTTCTCTCCTCCCGAGTAAATAATTTTAAATTCGTCTGAATTTATCTCGCCTTCTCCTTCCCACCGAACTTTACTAAGACCTACTATACCTACATTATTCCTTCTCATTTCCCTTTTTAAGTTTTCTAGTTTACCCCCTGAATTCATAGTCCTAACATTCCATGTGCCTATTCTTATATTCTCACCACTTGCTTTCCATTATTATGTTATATTTCATCTGTGCATCCCCTAGGGTAGTCCCCACCCGGAGATCCGATTGGGGGACTATTTTACCTCCGGAATATTTTACCCCAGAGAGATCCATAGAGGTATTTGCAGCTTTTCAGCCTATCATGGGATATATAATGAGGTAGTTTCCCCTTGCTTTCATCATCGCAGTTTCACAGAGTGATTACCCATCTGTAGCTTTTCAGATCCACATGATCACCACCTACAGAGGTACTGTGCAAGCTGCTGCCCTTGCACAGGGGGATGTAAAACCCCCAAGACTGCTTCTTAGTCTGACTCTTCCCCTCAGACCTTTCCGGCTTGGAAGGTCCTACCAGGAGAATTATCTCCCGCCGGCATAGCTCTTTGGTTCATAAGAGTACACAAACCCTCCCACCTCTGTAAGGTTATGCAGTCCTTAGGGAGGGGGTTATGGTTATCAACTGTCTATTGCAATCAGCCCCGGAATTCAAAAAGCAGATCTTGTTTTGAATATTTTGTTTATTGTAATTGTCACATTAATCGTATCCCACTGTATTAGAAACGAAGAAATAAATTTGAATAAGTGAAGGTTTGTTTTATAACTCAAATACCTACCTATTAAATTCACGAATTAAATATAAATTAATTTAATAAAAAATGGGAGAGCGAAGCGTGCCGTTAGACGACGTTGGAATAAGGAGCAGAGAAACTAGTAATGAAGTGCAATTCGTACTGCTAAATCACTCATTATCGAACTTGTTGGAGTTGCGTAAATCATTTCACAGCGTCGAAAATGCTATAATTCCTACAAGTACCAATTACTAATTTTGAATACAACTTTATAATATTATACCAAAGAACCGATTCCACCTTATTGCAAGTTAATGTAATCTTTAAGATTAATAAATCGCGTATCAAACATCGGAGTAAGCAAATATTTAAATGGACGCGTTCTAGGAAATTTTACAACGGGAAGCTTAAATACATCTCTTCGCCATAAATATCCCCCCTGAGGGTATTCGTTGTTAGGGGGATTTCACTCTATAATAACTGCACTGCTGAATGCGCGAATAATCAATGTAAACTTGCATTTTAAATGGAATATATATTCGTTCCTTATCAGCCAGTGTAAGTGCGGAAGAAAAAGTGCGATTCACCGCGACAAAGTATCAT
This sequence comes from Tanypteryx hageni, assembly GCA_028673005.1. Taxonomy (NCBI): domain Eukaryota; kingdom Metazoa; phylum Arthropoda; class Insecta; order Odonata; family Petaluridae; genus Tanypteryx; species Tanypteryx hageni. Next base: position 55,928,698 of record CM054120.1, on the reverse strand, counting down.
TGTGGAACCTGTATTAGAACCGAAACCAAACTTTTTTCTATTCCGTACACAGGACAGATACGTTGATCTCTTATCGCTCTCAGGAAATAGACGCAATGGAAAGATGAACAGGTATTATTGCGAGAGAAATAAAGCACTTTCTACTAGGAGAAAATTTGACAAACCTTTTAGATGCCAAAGACGTGATAATAATCTGCGGTGAAGTCAACACTGCACACTAGTGCTCGGAGAAACACACAAAACTCTCTTAAGATTCCCTCGACCCTCCTCTTCTCCACTTTTTCTTCCGCCAATCCTCTCTCCCTTCTTCATCCCCTATCCAACCTTCCTCCCCCACGCCTTCCATCCTTTAACTTTCCCTCCATCCTTCCTCTCTTCCCCCTCCCTCCCTCGGCTCCCTCTTCCACACCTCCCTTCACCATGCTTCCCGCAGTTCTGATTTTAAGTATTCTCAGTTTAGGCCTAGATTTACCCTTCTGAAGTATTTCTTTTTAAAATTTTCTTCAGCAAATATCCAAAATGCAATCCCTCGGGTGAATTTTCACATATTGTAGTGTTAGCGTAATATTTTTTATGAAAGGTCAAATTTTAATATGCATAATATGTCATTATGAAAACAAAATAATGCCCTATGTAATATATCGTAGTTATAAGGAAGGGATAGGTAAAACCTCTCTACTAAATGAAAGGTCGGTATCTTTGGTCAGCACTATAAATGAAGGTCATTCATAGGCTGCCAAACAATGGAGATGTAAGCTTTGGCCACGAAATGCAGATAAAAAGTTCAGCATCAGATGATCCATCTGCATCAATTTGATATGTGGCCATTATAGAAGCACAATTTGTAACAATTGCAAGTACCTTATAATGCTTTTTTAGTATTTCTCACTTTACTTAGTCTTTTGTAGCATAAAAGACCAAATATGAGTTATTTTGAATTTTAGCGCGTTTTTCAGATGTATTTGAATTAATAAAAAATGTAATGTTAATGGCAATCTATTTTATTTAAAAATGATAATTAGATTTCATATGAATAAAACTAGAATAAACGCACTGGGGTGAATTTTCAATACGTAGTAGTGTTACTGTGATTACATGGCATAGTGGTATTTGAGGTTAAACTCTAAAAGACGCACACCACTCGAATGAACTTTCCACACGATGGACGTATTGGAACTAATGAGGGAGAACTGTTCTATTTCGACGTCACCAATGCAAAATGTCAGTGAGGAGGAAATATTGAAGGAGAAGGGGATGAAAACAAAGGGGTGAGAATGTGTACCCCGTTCTCAGTGCGAGTTAACCAAGCGTCGGAATGACTACAAAGCAGTGAAAACACCCGAAAGCGGCTCATGTGGTTGCCACATCAGATTATCTTCGTTTGAGAATGTAAGATACATTCGCCTATTATTATTGGGATTTAACTTTTAAGCTTTTTACCTGAAACGGGATAGTTCCTATCAACCGATTTCCTCGGTATACTTCTCCCGTTTAAGCGGCTGGTATTCTGCCGTCAATTATTTATGGAAAAAAGTATTTGCTTATTGAACACGGAGGCGTTGCATGCATACCGACGTTCAGATTATAAATCTTTTATACTTTATATCTTTTTTCAGTTGAGAAATCTAGATATATTCATCGTTCGCCATGAGAAATTATACGAAAGCCTTTTTACAATATTCGGTAAAGTCTCCAAGTATATTGACCTTGAAAATGACACTCATAGCCAGTTATTAAAAAATCGGAAGCTATCAATAGCAGATATAAGATTCTTATAGACGTATTAAATTCAAATTTCAACTATCTTTGATGTTAATATTTCCATTTATGATGCAAATATAAATACGCCGAAGACCGCGAGTATATATTTTCGCGCGTAATAAGTATTATTGATCGAATTTACTAGATTGAAATAAGAAAAGATCTTATAACTGCATAAAAACATTTTATTTAATTTTTTTAATGTAAAAACATCAGGGAACCTTTATAAGAGCTTCATTGTTGTAGAAGTAGCTTCATTTGCGGGTTAGAGGTTGTTTTGCTTTGACCTCTTTGGCCACCTCTGGCTGCTTGATATCTGCATAAGAAAAAGATAAAGAAAAATTAAAGTATAGAAAACGATATATGGCACATAGGGTTACTAAAATCTCCATATAAACCATTTAAATAATGAATAATAGAGCCTATGGTTGGATTTCAACAAATGATTCCAAGTACCTTAAAGGGATTTCAACTTCTTTAGTTTTATGCATCACGATTTGCATTCAATTAAAAAATTTTAATTCAGTAATGTTGCATATAGAAATAAATTCAAAACTAAATCAGCGTTTTCCAATTCTAGAACAAGTGCAACTGGAGGAATTTTGTGTCCCCGGGAGAGATAACACTCCATCGACTCCCTCCGTAAAAGTTTTTTTGTGATATGAGTACATGATAATTAATTATACAGTCAGAAAAAAGTACTGAAATTAAAAATAAAAGGAATGATATCGGGATTATAGCCTGTTCTGCGATGTTAAAATTGGTATCCAATATTTGTTCACTTGCAAGTAATGCAAATGTAGATGATCGTGATAGGGACCCCGAGACTTGGACGGCCCGGGTATCCGCCCGGCTGTCCCGTACGTCGCGCCGGGTTTCTTAGGAGACTCGACAAACGTTGAATGCTCTGCAAGAATTGTTGATTCTCATATCTTAAAAAGCAAAATTTCATTTTATGAATTTTTTCGCAATAAATATTTTTAACAGGCGCTTTTAGCGCTAATATTTGAATACTTTTAAGTCGTCGACTCACTTCGCTCTCCACGATAGTTCAGTGATAGTATACCAATCATACAAGCGGATCACACGAGTTCGATCTCATTCAATGATGTATATTTCCTTATTATCAATTTCTACATACCTTTCCCCTCTGCGGGTAACTAATTCGGTTTCTTTGTGTCAGGTTTATTGCCCACTGCCTTTTCGTTGTTCGGATTGCGCTGTGGTGCTCCTTTTAGAGGTACAGCATTGCACTTGGATTTATTTTGTTTATCCATGACGATACTGAAATTTCAGAAAAAAAAATCCAATTGATAAAATTATACATTTGGAAGTATCATTAAAAAGCATCTACATAATACAATAAAATACAGACCAAAAGACATATATTCCTAATAGAATATATTATCAAAAAACGACATTCCGCATACCCGAAAAACTTAAAACTATAAAAAAGCGAATGAAGTAAAAAGAAGATTGATTTAAACATTAGGTGCAGCTTATTACTATCACTGGTTATGGTTCATCATCATCATGCTTCTGTCCGAAGACAGGTTTTAACGGAATCGCTGCCTCCATTTCTCTCTCTCCCTAGAAGCCTCTTTTATACCTCTATAAGGATTATATCCCTGCTTTATATTATCTAATATTCCTATTCTTTTTCTCCCTCTTCCTCTTCTTCCACTAATTTTTCCTTCTAAGATAGTCCTTTGTAAACACTGTCTTCTCAATATGTGCCCTATCCAATTTGATTTTCTTTTCCTGATTGTTTTTATTAGCATCCTTTCTTCTCCTCCCATTTCTAATACTTCTTCATTTCTCTTCCTCTCTGTCCATTTCACTTTCATCATTCTTCTCCATACCCACATCTCAAAACTTTCTAAATATTTTTCCTCCTTTCTCCTTATCGTCCACGTCTCTGCACCATAAAGAGCTATGCTCCATATGTAGCATTTTGCTAACTTCTTCCTTGTTTCTAAGTTTATTTTTTTGCTTGTGAGAAGCTCCTTCTTCTCGTTAAATGCTGCTTTTGCCATTGCAATCCTACTTCTGATGTCCTGTGTACTACTTCCATCTTGTGCTAAAATACTGCCGAGATCATTGAAACTACTTACTTGTTCCAATTTTTGGCCATTTCCCATTATATTTAATTCTTTATGTTCCTTTGAAACCACCATGACTTTCGTTTTTTCAGCATTGATCTTCATTCCATATTGTTGGCCAACCTCCACTAGTCTGTTTGTCATCCTCTGAAGCTCTTTCTCATCTTCTGCTGTTAATCCTTGATCATCTGCATATTAAATGGTGGTAATACTTTCACCTCATATCGTAAATCCTTTCTCTTCCCTCAACGCTTCTTCTGTTATTGTTTCTGCATAAATATTAAATATCGCTGGTGAAATAGGACATCCCTGCCTCACTCCCCTCCCTATTGAAGTACATTCTGTTTCTTCTCCTTCAACCCTGACTCTAATCTTTTGATCAAAGTAAAGGTTTTTAAGTAGTCTTTTATCTTTCCAATCTATTCCAATTTTGTTTAAAATACCCAGCATTTTATCCCATTTCACTCGGTCAAAAGCTTTCTCCCAATCTACAAAACAAAAATACACATCTTTATTGACTTCTAGCGCTCTTTCTATCATCATCCTTATACATCCTATAGCATCTCTAGTCCCTCTTCCTCTTCTGAAACCAAACTGATTATCTTGCAGCTCCTTTTCTATTTTGCATTCAATTCTTTTGGTTATTATTCTAGTTAGAACTTTAGCTGTATGAGAAATTAAACTAATTGTTCTGTAATCCTTACAACATTTTGCATTGTTCTTTTTCTCCAGTGGTACCATAACAACATCTAAAAAATCTTCAGGCCATATGCCAGAATCATATACTTGGTTAAAAAATTTTGTTAGTTGCTTAATTGCTTTCGACCCCAAAACCTTAAGAACGTCCACTGGTATATCATCACTCCCAACAGCCTTCCTTCTTTTCATGTCATCAATTGCTCTTTTAACTTCAGACTCGAGAATATTTGGTCCTAGCTGATCTTTTTCCACATCCTCTTTTTCATTTAATTCAATATTTCTTGGATTTCCTTCTTTGTCATACAGCACCTCAATGTATTCTTTCCAAACATTCTTTACATTGTCTGGCTCCGAGACTATTTTACCACTTTTGTTCATGATTCCTTTACGTCCTATCTTTTTGCTTTTTTCTTGAATAGTTCCCTTGCTTTGCTATACATCAGGTCTGTTCTACAAATTCTTTCACATTCGACAATCTCCTCACATTTCTCATTTAACCACTGTTCTCTGGCTTTATCTGTTTCCCTTCTTAAAGCATTATTTAACTCCTTGTACTTTCTTTGGCCTTCTTCAGTGTTTATGTTTTTCCACTTTCTCCGCTCTTCCATTTTTTGCAGCATGGCTGCTGTGATCCAGGGTTTTTTGATTCTTTCACCCGTTACCTTTCCTACCTTCTTTTCCATTACATCTTTAATGTTGTTATGGATATATCTCCACTCCTCATCTACATTCTTCCTTTTTTCTTCAGATCTCTCCCCCAACCTTTCCTGCAGCTCTATCATGATAGCCTCCTTGTTTTTAAGGAGTTCCTCTAAGTTCCATTTCTTGTTAACTCTTATGTTTCTCTTAATGCTCTTCAGTCTACATTGTGTATTTGCCACCAAAAGGTTGTGGTCGGAATCGATATCTGCCCCTGGTAAAGTTTTCACATTTTTAATGCTATTTCTAAATCTTTCATTGACTATTATGTAATCTATCTGGTATCGTCTCTAGTCTCCTGGGCTTCTCCATGTGTAAAGTCTCCGCTGGTGATGCTTAAACCATGTATTAGTTACAATCAATCTATTTCTATGGCAGAATTCCACAAGTTTCTCCCCTCTTTCATTTCTCTTTCCTAGTCCATATTTTCCCACTATGTTATCTTCCTGTCCCTTTCCGACTACACTGTTCCAGTCTCCCATTACTATGGTGTTGACCCTTCCTTTTCCCTCCTCCTCCAATATCTCCATAATCTGTTCATACATTTCATCTACTTCGTCGTCGCCAGAAATAGTCGTTGGCATATACACTTGAATTATAAGCATTTCCACTGGCTCCATCTGAAGTTTTACGGCTATTAATCTATCATTAACTGTCACTACCTTGCTAATTCTTTCAGCTATCTCTTTTCTCATTATAGTCCCCACTCCCCTTTCCTTTTTCTCTCCTCCCGAGTAAATAATTTTAAATTCGTCTGAATTTATCTCGCCTTCTCCTTCCCACCGAACTTCACTAAGACCTACTATACCTACATTATTCCTTCTCATTTCCCTTTTTAAGTTTTCTAGTTTACCCCCTGAATTCATAGTTCTAACATTCCATGTGCCTATTCTTATATTCTCACCACTTGCTTTCCATTATTATGTTATATTTCCTCTGTGCATCCCTTAGGGTAGTCCCCACCCGGAGATCCGATTGGGGGACTATTTTACCTCCGGAATATTTTACCCCAGAGAGATCCATAGAGGTATTTGCAGCTTTTCAGCCTATCATGGGATATATAATGAGGTAGTTTCCCCTTGCTTTCCTCATCGCAGTGTCACAGAGTGATTACCCATCTGTAGCTTTTCAGATCCACATGATCACCACCTACAGAGGTACTGTGCAAGCTGCTGCCCTTGCACAGGGGGATGTAAAACCCCAAGACTGCTTCTTAGTCTCACTCTTCCCCTCAGACCTTTCCGGCTTGGAAGGTCCTACCAGGAGAATTATCTCCCGCCGGCATAGCTCTTTGGTTCATAAGAGTACACAAACCCTCCCACCTCTGTAAGGTTATGCAGTCCTTAGGGAGGGGGTTATGGTTATCAACTGTCTATTGCAATCAGCCCCGGAATTCAAAAAGCAGATCTTGTTTTGAATATTTTGTTTATTGTAATTGTCACATTAATCGTATCCCACTGTATTAGAAACGAAGAAATAAATTTGAATAAGTGAAGGTTTGTTTTATAACTCAAATACCTACCTATTAAATTCACGAATTAAATATAAATTAATTTAATAAAAAATGGGAGAGCGAAGCGTGCCGTTAGACGACGTTGGAATAAGGAGCAGAGAAACTAGTAATGAAGTGCAATTCGTACTGCTAAATCACTCATTATCGAACTTGTTGGAGTTGCGTAAATCATTTCACAGCGTCGAAAATGCTATAATTCCTACAAGTACCAATTACTAATTTTGAATACAACTTTATAATATTATACCAAAGAACCGATTCCACCTTATTGCAAGTTAATGTAATCTTTAAGATTAATAAATCGCGTATCAAACATCGGAGTAAGCAAATATTTAAATGGACGCGTTCTAGGAAATTTTACAACGGGAAGCTTAAATACATCTCTTCGCCATAAATATCCCCCCTGAGGGTATTCGTTGTTAGGGGGATTTCACTCTATAATAACTGCACTGCTGAATGCGCGAATAATCAATGTAAACTTGCTTTTTAAATGGAATATATATTCGTTCCTTATCAGCCAGTGTAAGTGCGGAAGAAAAAGTGCGATTCACCGCGACAAAGTATCATTGTGGAACCTGTATTAGAACCGAAACCAAACTTTTTTCATTCCGTACACTGAACAGATACGTTGATCTCTTATCGCTCTCAGGAAATAGACGCAATGGAAAGATGAACAGGTATTATTGCGAGAGAAATAAAGCACTTTCTACTAGGAAAAAATTTGACAAACCTTTTAGATGCCAAAGACGTGATAATAATCTGCGGTGAATTCGACACTGCACACTAGTGCTCGGAGAAACACAAAACTCTCTTAAGATTCCCTCGACCCTCCTCTTCTCCACTTTTCGTCCGCCAATCCTCTCTCCCTTCTTCATCCCCTATCCAACCTTCCTCCCCCACGCCTTCCATCCTTTAACATTCCCTCCATCCTTCCTCTCTTCCCCCTCCCTCCCTCGGCTCCCTCTTCCATACCTCCCTTCACCATGCTTCCCGCAGTTCTGATTTTAAGTATTCTCAGTTTAGGCCTAGATTTACCCTTCTGAAGTATTTCTTTTTAAAATTTTCTTCAGCAAATATCCAAAATGCAATCCCTCGGGTGAATTTTCACATATTGTAGTGTTAGCGTAATATTTTTTATGAAAGGTCAAATTTTAATATGCATAATATGTCATTATGAAAACAAAATAATGCCCTATGTAATATATCGTAGTTATAAGGAAGGGATAGGTAAAACCTCTCTACTAAATGAAAGGTCGGTATCTTTGGTCAGCACTATAAATGAAGGTCATTCATAGGCTGCCAAACAATGGAGATGTAAGCTTTGGCCACGAAATGCAGATAAAAAGTTCAGCATCAGATGATCCATCTGCATCAATTTGATATGTGGCCATTATAGAAGCACAATTTGTAACAATTGCAAGTACCTTATAATGCTTTTTTAGTATTTCTCACTTTACTTAGTCTTTTGTAGCATAAAAGACCAAATATGAGTTATTTTGAATTTTAGCGCGTTTTTCAGATGTATTTGAATTAATAAAAAATGTAATGTTAATGGCAATCTATTTTATTTAAAAATGATAATTAGATTTCATATGAATAAAACTAGAATAAACGCACTGGGGTGAATTTTCAATACGTAGTAGTGTTACTGTGATTACATGGCATAGTGGTATTTGAGGTTAAACTCTAAAAGACGCACACCACTCGAATGAACTTTCCACACGATGGACGTATTGGAACTAATGAGGGAGAACTGTTCTATTTCGACGTCACCAATGCAAAATGTCAGTGAGGAGGAAATACTGAAGGAGAAGGGGATGAAAACAAAGGGGTGAGAATGTGTACCCCGTTCTCAGTGCGAGTTAACCAAGCGTCGGAATGACTACAAAGCAGTGAAAACACCCGAAAGCGGCTCATGTGGTTGCCACATCAGATTATCTTCGTTTGAGAATGTAAGATATATTCGCCTATTATTATTGGGTTTTAACTTTTTAAGCTTTTTACCTGAAACGGGATAGTTCCTATCAACCGATTTCCTCGGTATACTTCTCCCGTTTAAGCGGCTGGTATTCTGCCGTCAATTATTTATGGAAAAAAGTATTTGCTTATTGAACACGGAGGCGTTGCATGCATACCGACGTTCAGATTATAAATCTTTTATACTTTATATCTTTTTTCAGTTGAGAAATCTAGATATATTCATCGTTCGCCATGAGAAATTATACGAAAGCCTTTTTACAATATTCGGTAAAGTCTCCAAGTATATTGACCTTGAAAATGACACTCATAGCCAGTTATTAAAAAATCGGAAGCTATCAATAGCAGATATAAGATTCTTATAGACGTATTAAATTCAAATTTCAACTATCTTCGATGTTAATATTTCCATTTATGATGCAAATATAAATACGCCGAAGACCGCGAATATATATTTTCGCGCGTAATAAGTATTATTGATCGAATTTACTAGATTGAAATAAGAAAAGATCTTATAACTGCATAAAAACATTTTATTTAATTTTTTTAATGTAAAAACATCAGGGAACCTTTATAAGAGCTTCATTGTTGTAGAAGTAGCTTCATTTGCGGGTTAGAGGTTGTTTTGCTTTGACCTCTTTGGCCACCTCTGGCTGCTTGATATCTGCATAAGAAAAAGATAAAGAAAAATTAAAGTATAGAAAACGATATATGGCACATAGGGTTACTAAAATCTCCATATAAACCATTTAAATAATGAATAATAGAGCCTATGGTTGGATTTCAACAAATGATTCCAAGTACCTTAAAGGGATTTCAACTTCTTTGGTATTATGCATCACGATTTGCATTCAATTAAAAAATTTTAATTCAGTAATGTTGCATATAGAAATAAATTCAAAACTAAATCAGCGTTTTCCAATTCTAGAACAAGTGCAACTCGAGGAATTTTGTGTCCCCGGGAGAGATAACCCTCCATCGACTCCCTCCGTAAAAGTTTTTTGTGATATGAGTACATGATAATTAATTATACAGTCAGAAAAAAGTACTGAAATTAAAAATAAAAGGAATGATATCGGGATTATAGCCTGTTCTGCGATGTTAAAATTGGTATCCAATATTTGTTCACTTGCAAGTAATGCAAATGTAGATGATCGTGATAGGGACCCCGAGACTTGGACGGCCCGGGTATCCGCCCGGCTGTCCTGTACGTCGCGCCGGGTTTCTTAGGAGACTCGGCAAACGTTGAATGCTCTGCAAGAATTGTTGATTCTGATATCTTAAAAAGCAAAATTTCATTTTAGGAATTTTTTCGCAATAAATATTTTTAACAGGCGCTTTTCGCGCTAATATTTGAATACTTTTAAGTCGTCGACTCACTTCGCTCTCCACGATAGTTCAGTGATAGTATACCAATCATACAAGCGGATCACACGAGTTCGATCTCGGTCAAAGATGTATATTTCCTTATTCTCAATTTCTACATACCTTTCCCTTCTGCGGGTAACTGATTCGGATTCTTTGTGTCAGGTTTATTGCCCACTGCCTTTTCGTTGTTCGGATTGCGCTTTGGTGCTCCTTTTAGTGGTACAGCATTGCACTTGGATTTATTTTGTTTATCCATGACGATACTGAAATTTCAGAAAAAAATATCCAATTGATAAAATTATACATTTGGAAGTATCATTAAAAAGCATCTACATAATACAATAAAATACAGACCAAAAGACATATATTCCTAATAGAATATATTATCAAAAAACGACATTCCGCATACCAGAAAAACTTAAAACTATAAAAAAGCGAATGAAGTAAAAAGAAGATTGATTTATACATTAGGTGCAGCTTATTACTATCACTGGTTATGGTTCATCATCATCATGCTTCTGTCCGAAGACAGGTTTTAACTGAATCGCTGCCTACATTTCTCTCTCTCCCTAGAAGCCTCTTTTATACCTCTATAAGGATTATATCCCTGCTTTATATTATCTAATATTCCTATTCTTTTTCTCCCTCTTCCTCTTCTTCCACTAATTTTTCCTTCTCAGGTAGTCCTTTGTAAACACTGTCTTCTCAATATGTGCCCTATCCAATTTGATTTTCATTTCCTGATTGTTTTTATTAGCATCCTTTCTTCTCCCCCCATTTCTAATACTTCTTCATTTCTCTTCCTCTCTGTCCATTTCACTTTCATCATTCTTCTCCATACCCACATCTCAAAACTTTCTAAATATTTTTCCTCCTTTCTCCTTATCGTCCACGTCTCTGCACCATAAAGAGCTATGCTCCATATGTAGCATTTTGCTAACTTCTTCCTTGTTTCTAAATTTATTTTCTTGCTTGTGAGAAGCTCCTTCTTCTCGTTAAATGCTGCTTTTGCCATTGCAATCCTACTTCTGATGTCCTGTGTACTACTTCCATCTTGTGCTAAAATACTGCCGAGATCATTGAAACTACTTACTTGTTCCAATTTTTGGCCATTTCCCATTATATTTAATTCTTTATGTTCCTTTGAAACCACCATGACTTTCGTTTTTTCAGCATTGATCTTCATTCCATATTGTTGGCCAACCTCCGCTAGTCTGTCTGTCATCCTCTGAAGCTCTTTCTCATCTTCTGCTGTTAATTCATGATCATCTGAATATTTAATGGTGGTAATACTTTCACCTCCTATCTTAAATCCTTTCTCTTCCCTCAACGCTTCTTCTGTTATTGTTTCTGCATAAATATTAAATATCGCTGGTGAAATAGGACATCCCTGCCTCACTCCCCTCCCTATTGAAGTACATTCTGTTTTTTCTCCTTCAACCCTGACTCTAATCTTTTGATCAATGTACAGGTTTTTAAGTAGTCTTTTATCTTTCCAATCTATTCCAATTTTGTTTAAAATACCCAGCATTTTATCCCATTTCACTCGGTCAAAAGCTTTCTCCCAATCTACAAAACAAAAATACACATCTTTATTGATTTCTAGCGCTCTTTCTATCATCATCCTTATACATCCTATAGCATCTCTAGTCCCTCTTCCTCTTCTGAAACCAAACTGATTATCTTGCAGCTCCTTTTCTATTTTGCATTCAATTCTTTTGGTTATTATTCTAGTTAGAACGTTAGCTGTATGAGAAATTAAACTAATTGTTCTGTAATCCTTACAACATTTTGCATTGTTCTTTTGCTCCAGTGGTACCATATCAACATCTAAAAAATCTTCAGGCCATATGCCAGAATCATATACTTGGTTCAAAAATTTTGTTAGTTGCTTAATTGCTTTCGACCCCAAAACCTTAAGAACGTCCACTGGTATATCATCACTCCCAACAGCCTTCCTTCTTTTCATGTCATCAATTGCTCTTTTAACTTCAGACTCGAGAATACTTGGTCCTAGCTGATCTTTATCCACATCCTCTTTTTCATTTAATTCAATATTTCTTGGCTTTCCTTCTTTGTCATACAGCACCTCAATGTAATCTTTCCAAACATTCTTTACATTGTCTGGCTCCGAGACTATTTTACCACTTTTGTTCATGATTCCTTTACGTCCTATCTTTTTGCTTTTTTCTTGAATAGTTCCCTTGCTTTGCTATACATCAGGTCTGTTCTACAAATTCTTTCACATTCGACAATCTCCTCACATTTCTCATTTAACCACTGTTCTCTGGCTTTATCTGTTTCCCTTCTTAAAGCATTATTTAACTCCTTGTACTTTCTTTGGCCTTCTTCAGTGTTTATGTTTTTCCACTTTCTCCGCTCTTCCATTTTTTGCAGCATGGCTGCTGTGATCCAGGGTTTTTTGATTCTTTCACCCGTTACCTTTCCTACCTTCTTTTCCATTACATCTTTAATGTTGTTATGGATATATCTCCACTCCTCATCTACATTCTTCCTTTTTTCTTCAGATCTCTCCCCCAACCTTTCCTGCAGCTCTATCATGATAGCCTCCTTGTTTTTAAGGAGTTCCTCTAAGTTCCATTTCTTGTTAACTCTTATGTTTCTCTTAATGCTCTTCAGTCTACATTGTGTATTTGCCACCAAAAGGTTGTGGTCGGAATCGATATCTGCCCCTGGTAAAGTTTTCACATTTTTAATGCTATTTCTAAATCTTTCATTGACTATTATGTAATCTATCTGGTATCGTCTCTAGTCTCCTGGGCTTCTCCATGTGTAAAGTCTCCGCTGGTGATGCTTAAACCATGTATTAGTTACAATCAATCTATTTCTATGGCAGAATTCCACAAGTTTCTCCCCTCTTTCATTTCTCTTTCCTAGTCCATATTTTCCCACTATGTTATCTTCCTGTCCCTTTCCGACTACACTGTTCCAGTCTCCCATTACTATGGTGTTGACCCTTCCTTTTCCCTCCTCCTCCAATATCTCCATAATCTGTTCATACATTTCATCTACTTCGTCGTCGCCAGAATTAGTCGTTGGCATATACACTTGAATTATAAGCATTTCCACTGGCTCCATCTGAAGTTTTACGGCTATTAATCTATCATTAACTGTCACTACCTTGCTAATTCTTTCAGCTATCTCTTTTCTCATTATAGTCCCCACTCCCCTTTCCTTTTTCTCTCCTCCCGAGTAAATAATTTTAAATTCGTCTGAATTTATCTCGCCTTCTCCTTCCCACCGAACTTCACTAAGACCTACTATACCTACATTATTCCTTCTCATTTCCCTTTTTAAGTTTTCTAGTTTACCCCCTGAATTCATAGTCCTAGCATTCCATGTGCCTATTCTTATATTCTCACCACTTGCTTTCCATTATTATGTTATATTTCCTCTGTGCATCCCTTAGGGTAGTCCCCACCCGGAGATCCGATTGGGGGACTATTTTACCTCCGGAATATTTTACCCCAGAGAGATCCATAGAGGTATTTGCAGCTTTTCAGCCTATCATGGGATATATAATGAGGTAGTTTCCCCTTGCTTTCCTCATCGCAGTGTCACAGAGTGATTACCCATCTGTAGCTTTTCAGATCCACATGATCACCACCTACAGAGGTACTGTGCAAGCTGCTGCCCTTGCACAGGGGGATGTAAAACCCCCAAGACTGCTTCTTAGTCTGACTCTTCCCCTCAGACCTTTCCGGCTTGGAAGGTCCTACCAGGAGAATTATCTCCCGCCGGCATAGCTCTTTGGTTCATAAGAGTACACAAACCCTCCCACCTCTGTAAGGTTATGCAGTCCTTAGGGAGGGGGTTATGGTTATCAACTGTCTATTGCAATCAGCCCCGGAATTCAAAAAGCAGATCTTGTTTTGAATATTTTGTTTATTGTAATTGTCACATTAATCGTATCCCACTGTATTAGAAACGAAGAAATAAATTTGAATAAGTGAAGGTTTGTTTTATAACTCAAATACCTACCTATTAAATTCACGAATTAAATATAAATTAATTTAATAAAAAATGGGCGAGCGAAGCGTGCCGTTAGACGACGTTGGAATAAGGAGCAGAGAAACTAGTAATGAAGTGCAATTCGTACTGCTAAATCACTCATTATCGAACTTGTTGGAGTTGCGTAAATCATTTCACAGCGTCGAAAATGCTATAATTCCTACAAGTACCAATTACTAATTTTGAATACAACTTTATAATATTATACCAAAGAACCGATTCCACCTTATTGCAAGTTAATGTAATCTTTAAGATTAATAAATCGCGTATCAAACATCGGAGTAAGCAAATATTTAATTGGACGCGTTCTAGGAAATTTTACAACGGGAAGCTTAAATACATCTCTTCGCCATAAATATCCCCCCTGAGGGTATTCGTTGTTAGGGGGATTTCACTCTATAATAACTGCACTGCTGAATGCGCGAATAATCAATGTAAACTTGCTTTTTAAATGGAATATATATTCGTTCCTTATCAGCCAGTGTAAGTGCGGAAGAAAAAGTGCGATTCACCGCGACAAAGTATCATTGTGGAACCTGTATTAGAACCGAAACCAAACTTTTTTCTATTACGTACACAGGACAGATACGTTGATCTCTTATCGCTCTCAGGAAATAGACGCAATGGAAAGATGAACAGGTATTATTGCGAGAGAAATAAAGCACTTTCTACTAGGAAAAAATTTGACAAACCTTTTAGATGCCAAAGACGTGATAATAATCTGCGGTGAAGTCGACACTGCACACTAGTGCTCGGAGAAACACACAAAACTCTCTTAAGATTCACTCGACCCTCCTCTTCTCCACTTTCCGTCCGCCAATCCTCTCTCCCTTCTTCATCCCCTATCTAACCTTCCTCCCCCACGCCTTCCATCCTTTAACATTCCCTCCATCCTTCCTCTCTTCCCCCTCCCTCCCTCGGCTCCCTCTTCCATACCTCCCTTCACCATGCTTCCCGCAGTTCTGATTTTAAATATTCTCAGTTTAGGCATAGATTTACCCTTCTGAAGTATTTCTTTTTAAAATTTTCTTCAGCTAATATCCAAAATGCAATCCCTCGGGTGAATTTTCACAGATTGTAGTGTTAGCGTAATATTTTTTATGAAAGGTCAAATTTTAATATGCATAATATGTCATTATGAATACAAAATAATGCCCTATGTAATATATCGTAGTTATAAGGAAGGGATAGGTAAAACCTTTCTACTAAATGAAAGGTCGGTATCTTTGGTCAGCACTATAAATGAAGGTCATTCATATGCTGCCAAACAATGGAGATGTAAGCTTTGGCCACGAAATGCAGATAAAAAGTTCAGCATCAGATGATCCATCTGCATCAATTTTATATGTGGCCATTATAGAAGCACAATTTGTAACAATTGCAAGTACCTTATAATGCTTTTTTAGTATTATACTTTCTACTAGTATTATACCAAAGAACCGATTCCACCTTATTGCAAGATAATGTAATCTTTAAGATTAATAAATCGCGTATCAAACATCGGAGTAAGCAAATATTTAATTGGACGCGTTCTAGGAAATTTTACAACGGGAAGCTTAAATACATTTCTTTGCCATAAATATCCCCCCTGAGGGTATTCGTTGTTAGGGGGATTTCACTCTATAATAACTGCACTGCTGAATGCGCGAATAATCAATGTAAACTTGCTTTTTAAATGGAATATATATTCGTTCCTTATCAGCCAGTGTAAGTGCGGAAGAAAAAGTGCGATTCACCCCGACAAAGTATCATTGTGGAATCTGTATTAGAACCGAAACCAAACTTTTTTCTATTACGTACACAGGACAGATACGTTGATCTCTTATCGCTCTCAGGAAATAGACGCAATGGAAAGATGAACAGGTATTATTGCGAGAGAAATAAAGCACTTTCTACTAGGAAAAAATTTGACAAACCTTTTAGATGCCAAAGACGTGATAATAATCTGCGGTGAAGTCGACACTGCACACTAGTGCTCGGAGAAACACACAAAACTCTCTTAAGATTCACTCGACCCTCCTCTTCTCCACTTTCCGTCCGCCAATCCTCTCTCCCTTCTTCATCCCCTATCCAACCTTCCTCCCCCACGCCTTCCATCCTTTAACATTCCCTCCATCCTTCCTCTCTTCCCCCTCCCTCCCTCGGCTCCCTCTTCCATACCTCCCTTCACCATGCTTCCCGCAGTTCTGATTTTAAATATTCTCAGTTTAGGCCTAGATTTACCCTTCTGAAGTATTTCTTTTTAAAATTTTCTTCAGCTAATATCCAAAATGCAATCCCTCGGGTGAATTTTCACAGATTGTAGTGTTAGCGTAATATTTTTTATGAAAGGTCAAATTTTAATATGCATAATATGTCATTACGAATACAAAATAATGCCCTATGTAATATATCGTAGTTATAAGGAAGGGATAGGTAAAACCTTTCTACTAAATGAAAGGTCGGTATCTTTGGTCAGCACTATAAATGAAGGTCATTCATATGCTGCCAAACAATGGAGATGTAAGCTTTGGCCACGAAATGCAGATAAAAAGTTCAGCATCAGATGATCCATCTGCATCAATTTGATATGTGGCCATTATAGAAGCACAATTTGTAACAATTGCAAGTACCTTATAATGCTTTTTTAGTATTTCTCACTTTACTTAGTCTTTTGTAGCATAAAAGACCAAATATGAGTTATTTTGAATTTTAGCGCGTTTTTCAGATGTATTTGAATTAATAAAAAATGTAATGTTAATGGCAATCTATTTTATTTAAAAATGATAATTAGATTTCATATGAATAAAACTAGAATAAACGCACTGGGGTGAATTTTCAATACGTAGTAGTGTTACTGTGATTACATGGCATAGTGGTATTTGAGGTTAAACTCTAAAAGACTCACACCACTCGAATGAAGTTTCCACACGATGGACTTATTGGAACTAATGAGGGAGAACTGTTCTATTTCGACGTCACCAATGCAAAATGTCAGTGAGGAGGAAATACTGAAGGAGAAGGGGATGAAAACAAAGGAGTGAGAATGTGTACCCCGTTCTCAGTGCGAGTTAACCAAGCGTCGGAATGACTACAAAGCAGTGAAAACACCCGAAAGCGGCTCATGTGGTTGCCACATCAGATTATCTTCGTTTGAGAATGTAAGATATATTCGCCTATTATTATTGGGATTTAAATTTTAAGCTTTTTACCTGAAACGGGATAGTTCCTATCAACCGATTTCCTCGGTATACTTCTCCCGTTTAAGCGGCTGGTATTCTGCCGTCAATTATTTATGGAAAAAAGTATTTGCTTATTGAACTCGGAGGCGTTGCATGCATACCGACGTTCAGATTATAAATCTTTTATACTTTATATATTTTTTCAGTTGAGAAATCTAGATATATTCATCGTTCGCCATGAGAAATTATACGAAAGCCTTTTTACAATATTCGGTAAAGTCTCCAAGTATATTGACCTTGAAAATGACACTCATAGCCAGTTATTAAAAAATCGGAAGCTATCAATAGCAGATATAAGATTCTTATAGACGTATTAAATTCAAATTTCAACTATCTTCGATGTTAATATTTCCATTTATGATGCAAATATAAATACGCCGAAGACCGCGAGTATATATTTTCGCGCGTAATAAGTATTATTGATCGAATTTACTAGATTGAAATAAGAAAAGATCTTATAACTGCATAAAAACATTTTATTTAATTTTTTAATGTAAAAACATCAGGGAACCTTTATAAGAGCTTCATTATTAGAGAAGTAGCTTCATTTGCGGGTTAGAGGTTGTTTTGCTTTGACCTCTTTGGCCACCTCTGGCTGCTTGATATCTGCATAAGAAAAAGATAAAGAAAAATTAAAGTATAGAAAACGATATATGGCACATAGGGTTACTAAAATCTCCATATAAACCATTTAAATAATGAATAATAGAGCCTATGGTTGGATTTCAACAAATGATTCCAAGTACCTTAAAGGGATTTCAACTTCTTTAGTTTTATGCATCACGATTTGCATTCAATTAAAAAATTTTAATTCAGTAATGTTGCATATAGAAATAAATTCAAAACTAAATCAGCGTTTTCCAATTCTAGAACAAGTGCAACTCGAGGAATTTTGTGTCCCCGGGAGAGATAACACTCCATCGACTCCCTCCGTAAAAGTTTTTTGTGATATGAGTACATGATAATTAATTATACAGTCAGAAAAAAGTACTGAAATTAAAAATAAAAGGAATGATATCGGGATTATAGCCTGTTCTGCGATGTTAAAATTGGTATCCAATATTTGTTCACTTGCAAGTAATGCAAATGTAGATGATCGTGATAGGGACCCCGAGACTTGGACGGCCCGGGTATCCGCCCGGCTGTCCCGTACGTCACGCCGGGTTTCTTAGGAGACTCGGCAAACGTTGAATGCTCTGCGAGAATTGTTGATTCTCATATCTTAAAAAGCAAAATTTCATTTTAGGAATTTTTTCGCAATAAATATTTTTAACAGGCGCTTTTCGCGCTAATATTTGAATACTTTTAAGTCGTCGACTCACTTCGCTCTCCACGATAGTTCAGTGATAGTATACCAATCGTACAAGCGGATCACACGAGTTCGATCTCGGTCAAAGATGTATATTTCCTTATTCTCAATTTCTACATACCTTTCCCCTCTGCGGGTAACTGATTCGGATTCTTTGTGTCAGGTTTATTGCCCACTGCCTTTTCGTTGTTCGGATTGCGCTGTGGTGGTCCTTTTAGTGGTACAGCATTGCACTTGGATTTATTTTGTTTATCCATGACGATACTGAAATTTCAGAAAAAAATATCCAATTGATAAAATTATACATTTGGAAGTATCATTAAAAAGCTTCTACATAATAGAATAAAATACAGACCAAAAGACATATATTACTAATAGAATATATTATCAAAAAACGACATTCCGCATACCCGAAAAACTTAAAACTATAAAAAAGCGAATGAAGTAAAAAGAAGATTGATTTATACATTAGGTGCAGCTTATTACTATCACTGGTTATGGTTCATCATCATCATGCTTCTGTCCGAAGACAGGTATTAACTGAATCGCTGCCTCCATTTCTCTCTCTCCCTAGAAGCCTCTTTTATACCTCTATAAGGATTATATCCCTGCTTTATATTATCTAATATTCCTATTCTTTTTCTCCCTCTTCCTCTTCTTCCACTAATTTTTCCTTCTAAGATAGTCCTTTGTAAACACTGTCTTCTCAATATGTGCCCTATCCAATTTGATTTTCTTTTCCTGATTGTTTTTATTAGCATCCTTTCTTCTCCCCCCATTTCTAATACTTCTTCATTTCTCTTCCTCTCTGTCCATTTCACTTTCATCATTCTTCTCCATACCCACATCTCAAAACTTTCTAAATATTTTTCCTCCTTTCTCCTTATCGTCCACGTCTCTTCACCATAAAGAGCTATGCTCCATATGTAGCATTTTGCTAATTTCTTCCTTATTTCTAAATTTATTTTCTTGCTTGTGAGAAGCTCCTTCTTCTCGTTAAATGCTGCTTTTGCCATTGCAATCCTACTTCTGATGTCCTGTGTACTACTTCCATCTTGTGCTAATATACTGCCGAGATCTTTGAAACTACTTACTTGTTCCAATTTTTGGCCATTTCCCATTATATTTAATTCTTTATGTTCCTTTGAAACCACCATGACATTCGTTTTTTCAGCATTGATCTTCATTCCATATTGTTGGCCAACCTCCGCTAGTCTGTCTGTCATCCTCTGAAGCTCTTTCTCATCTTCTGCTGTTAATTCATGATCATCTGAATATTTAATGGTGGTAATACTTTCACCTCCTATCTTAAATCCTTTCTCTTCCCTCAACGCTTCTTCTGTTATTGTTTCTGCATAAATATTAAATATCGCTGGTGAAATAGGACATCCCTGCCTCACTCCCCTCCCTATTGAAGTACATTCTGTTTTTTCTCCTTCAACCCTGACTCTAATCTTTTGATCAATGTACAGGTTTTTAAGTAGTCTTTTATCTTTCCAATCTATTCCAATTTTGTTTAAAATACCCAGCATTTTATCCCATTTCACTCGGTCAAAAGCTTTCTCCCAATCTACAAAACAAAAATACATATCTTTATTGATTTCTAGCGCTCTTTCTATCATCATCCTTATACATCCTATAGCATCTCTAGTCCCTCTTCCTCTTCTGAAACTAAACTGATTATCTTGCAGCTCCTTTTCTATTTTGCATTCAATTCTATTGGTTATTATTCTAGTTAGAACTTTAGCTGTATGAGAAATTAAACTAATTGTTCTGTAATCCTTACAACATTTTGCATTGTTCTTTTTCTCCAGTGGTACCATAACAACATCTAAAAAATCTTCAGGCCATATGCCAGAATCATATACTTGGTTAAAAAATTTTGTTAGTTGCTTAATTGCTTTCGACCCCAAAACCTTAAGAACGTCCACTGGTATATCATCACTCCCAACAGCCTTCCTTCTTTTCATGTCATCAATTGCTCTTTTAACTTCAGACTCGAGAATACTTGGTCCTAGCTGATCTTTATCCACATCCTCTTTTTCATTTAATTCAATATTTCTTGGCTTTCCTTCTTTGTCATACAGCAACTCAATGTATTCTTTCCAAACATTCTTTACATTGTCTGGCTCCGAGACTATTTTACCACTTTCGTTCATGATTCCTTTACGTCCTATCTTTTTGCTTTTTTCTTGAATAGTTCCCTTGCTTTGCTATACATCAGGTCTGTTCTACAAATTCTTTCACATTCGACAATCTCCTCACATTTCTCATTTAACCACTGTTCTCTGGCTTTATCTGTTTCCCTTCTTAAAGCATTATTTAACTCCTTGTACTTTCTTTGGCCTTCTTCAGTGTTTATGTTTTTCCACTTTCTCCGCTCTTCCATTTTTTGCAGCATGGCTGCTGTGATCCAGGGTTTTTTGATTCTTTCACCCGTTACCTTTCCTACCTTCTTTTTCATTACATCTTTAATGTTGTTATGGATATATCTCCACTCCTCATCTACATTCTTCCTTTTTTCTTCAGATCTCTCCCCCAACCTTTCCTCCAGCTCTATCATGATAGCCTCCTTGTTTTTAAGGAGTTCCTCTAAGTTCCATTTCTTGTTAACTCTTATGTTTCTCTTAATGCTCTTCAGTCTACATTGTGTATTTGCCACCAAAAGGTTGTGGTCGGAATCGATATCTGCCCCTGGTAATGTTTTCACATTTTTAATGCTATTTCTAAATCTTTCATTGACTATTATGTAATCTATCTGGTATCGTCTCTAGTCTCCTGGGCTTCTCCATGTGTAAAGTCTCCGCTGGTGATGCTTAAACCATGTATTAGTTAAAATCAATCTATTTCTATGGCAGAATTCCACAAGTTTCTCCCCTCTTTCATTTCTCTTTCCTAGTCCATATTTTCCCACTATGTTATCTTCCTGTCCCTTTCCGACTACACTGTTCCAGTCTCCCATTACTATGGTGTTGACCCTTCCTTTTCCCTCCTCCTCCAATATCTCCATAATCTGTTCATACATTTCATCTACTTCGTCGTCGCCAGAATTAGTCGTTGGCATATACACTTGAATTATAAGCATTTCCACTGGCTCCATCTGAAGTTTTACGGCTATTAATCTATCATTAACTGTCACTACCTTGCTAATTCTTTCAGCTATCTCTTTTCTCATTATAATCCCCGCTCCCCTTTCTTTTTTCTCTCCTCCCGAGTAAATAATTTTAAATTCGTCTGAATTTATCTCGCCTTCTCCTTCCCACCGAACTTCACTAAGACCTACTATACCTACATTATTCCTTCTCATTTCCCTTTTTAAGTTTTCTAGTTTACCCCCTGAATTCATAGTCCTAACATTCCATGTGCCTATTCTTATATTCTCACCACTTGCTTTCCATTATTATGTTATATTTCCTCTGTGCATCCCCTAGGGTAGTCCCCACCCGGAGATCCGATTGGGGGACTATTTTACCTCCGGAATATTTTACCCCAGAGAGATCCATAGAGGTATTTGCAGCTTTTCAGCCTATCATGGGATATATAATGAGGTAGTTTCCCCTTGCTTTCCTCATCGCAGTTTCACAGAGTGATTACCCATCTGTAGCTTTTCAGATCCACATGATCACCACCTACAGAGGTACTGTGCAAGCTGCTGCCCTTGCACAGGGGGATGTAAAACCCCCAAGACTGCTTCTTAGTCTGACTCTTCCCCTCAGACCTTTCCGGCTTGGAAGGTCCTACCAGGAGAATTATCTCCCGCCGGCATAGCTCTTTGGTTCATAAGAGTACACAAACCCCCCCACCTCTGTAAGGTTATGCAGTCCTTAGGGAGGGGGTTATGGTTATCAACTGTCTATTGCAATCAGCCCCGGAATTCAAAAAGCAGATCTTGTTTTGAATATTTTGTTTATTGTAATTGTCACATTAATCGTATCCCACTGTATTAGAAACGAAGAAATAAATTTGAATAAACGAAGGTTTGTTTTATAACTCAAATACCTACCTATTAAATTCACGAATTAAATATAAATTAATTTAATAAAAAATGGGCGATCGAAGCGTGCCGTTAGACGACGTTGGAATAAGGAGCAGCGAAACTAGTAATGAAGTGCAATTCGTACTGCTAAATCACTCATTATCGAACTTGTTGGAGTTGCGTAAATCATTTCACAGCGTCGAAAATGCTATAATTCCTACAAGTACCAATTACTAATTTTGAATACAACTTTATAATATTATACCAAAGAACCGATTCCACCTTATTGCAAGTTAACGTAATCTTTAAGATTAATAAATCGCGTACCAAACATCGGAGTTAGCAAATATTTAATTGGACGCGTTCTAGGAAATTTTACAACGGGAAGCTTAAATACATCGCTTCGCCATAAATATCCCCCCTGAGGGTATTCGTTGTTAGGGGGATTTCACTCTATAATAACTGCACTGCTGAATGCGCGAATAATCAATGTAAACTTGCTTTTTAAATGGAATATATGTTCGTTCCTTATCAGCCAATGTAAGTGCGGAAGAAAAAGTGCGATTCACCGCGACAAAGTATCATTGTGGAACCTGTATTAGAACCGAAACCAAACTTTTTTCTATTCCGTACACAGGACAGATACGTTGATCTCTTATCGTTCTCAGGAAATAGACGCAATGGAAAGATGAACAGGTATTATTGCGAGAGAAATATAGCACTTTCTACTAGGAAAAAATTTCACAAACCTTTTAGATGCCAAAGACGTGATAATAATCTGCGGTGAAGTCGACACTGCACACTAGTGCTCGGAGAAACACACAAAACTCTCTTAAGATTCCCTCGACCCTCCTCTTCTCCACTTTCCGTCCGCCAATCCTCTCTCCCTTCTTCATCCCCTATCCAACCTTCCTCCCCCACGCCTTCCATCCTGTAACTTTCCCTCCATCCTTCCTCTCTTCCCCCTCCCTCCCTCGGCTCCCTCTTCCATACCTCCCTTCACCATGCTTCCCGCAGTTCTGATTTTAAGTATTCTCAGTTTAGGCCTAGATTTACCCTTCTGAAGTATTTCTTTTTAAAATTTTCTTCAGCAAATATCCAAAATGCAATCCCTCGGGTGAATTTTCACAGATTGTAGTGTTAGCGTAATATTTTTTATGAAAGGTCAAATTTTAATATGCATAATATGTCATTATGAAAACAAAACAATGCCCTATGTAATATATCGTAGTTATAAGGAAGGGATCGGTAAAACCTTTCTACTAAATGAAAGGTCGGTATCTTTGGTCAGCACTATAAATGAACGTCATTCATATGCTGCCAAACAATGGAGATGTAAGCTTTGGCCACGAAAGGCATATAAAAAGTTCAGCATCAGATGATCCATCTGCATCAATTTGATATGTGGCCATTATAGAAGCACAATTTGTAACAATTGCAAGTACCTTATAATGCTTTTTTAGTATTTCTCACTTTACTTAGTCTTTTGTAGCATAAAATACCAAATATGAGTTATTTTGAATTTTAGCGCGTTTTTCAGATGTACAGTGAACTCCCGATCCAACGTTTTTTGCCGGACCAAGGGAAATCGACTTTAGATGCGGAAAAACGTAAGGTGCGGAAATGGAGATAATGATATTCGCACATAATAGTACTTTGTCCGTTACATTTTAAATTATTGTACAGGACGCCCAAATGTCCTGTACTTCATCAACTGTCCCGTAAAATGCTGTATTTCATCAACTGTCCCATAAAATCCTGTATTTTCTGAAGTGAAAGTTTTTACAAATATATTATAATAAGAAAAACATCGTAAATAAATGACATGGTGGTGATGTCCGGGATTCTGCCTTCGGCTTCTTCAGGTCACTTCGGACCTGAAGAAGCCGACTGGAACGCCGGCGAAATATTGTCCAGAAAATGGATCAACACGGCAGAATCTCGGAAATCACCACCATGTCAACAGCACGTCGCGGAAGCCTTCGTACTAATTTATCGCAAATAAATTTATATTTTCAATTGTATTCCAAATTCTTGCTCTCGTTCTTATTCTAATTAAAACGCGGATATGTCATTCTTTAAAGGTAAGGGGATATTTTCTATACATTTCTGAACCATTCAGATAAAATCAAACGCACGCAGTACCATGGTAAGAATTGAATGATTAAAAAATGATAATTGAAATTTTCTCTTCTCACGTCTTTAAAAGGTAGAAGTGTTACCGTTACCGAATATGAAGATTCTACTACAGTTGTAACGAAGAAAACTACTCTAGATAAGTCATGAGAAAAGGTATTAGCAACTTACCTGGTTAACCTCCAATATCATACCCATAACAGGAACAAAATTAGCATGTGCACACAGCTGAATATCGAAGATCAAAACTAAATGGTGAACCCACAGCGTCGGAAGTAAGTCTTGTGCGCATGCGTCGATTGAATAAAATGTTTTTTTTCCGGATGGATAAAATAAGGAAAACCAAGAGATTAAGACATTAAATTGTAAAAAATTGATTGGAGAGATATTAAGGAAAAAATCTTTAAAAGTTTTTAAAAAATGCAAGGTACATACCATATCTGTTTAGGATATGTTATTTGAAGAAAAACGATCACTACTAATTTTGAATGACAATTACAAATGAAAACCATACAAATATAAATGATAAAATTTAGTATTTTTTGAAAAAGTCGGATATTTTACTTTGTTGCTTTCTTTCATTTGAGTGAATACCATAGAGTCCCTTTTCAAGTTTATCAGTTCCTTCAAGAAGGTGTTCCGTCCCAATACGGGACCACAAATATCTCTTGATGGTAACCAAGCCCTCCAGAGCTTGTTTAAAGCTTGGTTGGTGGTTCAGTTTCGTTTACATCATCATCTTCACTTTCAGGACAGTCATCATGTTGTAAATCACAAATTTCACTCACTGTTAGTAAACCACAAGTAGCAACATTATCATCAAAGGTCACAAACTCATCGAATGTCATTTCATTCAACTGCAACAGTTTCCAGTCATCATTATCGACTTCATGAAGAGCATCTTGTTCTTCATAGTCAGCAACGGCATCACGGAAGAACCCAGCTTTTCTAAAACAATTCTTTATCGTTTCAGTCTTAATGGCTTTCCAAGCTGATGCTATATAATGATGGCCTCTAAAACTGTCAATTTCAGTGTACTTTTGCTGGAATCCATAATTGCCAATGCTATGGATACCAGCGCCTTTCTATACTGCTGTTTCAAGCTGTGTAAAATACCTAGATCCAATGGTTGCAAATGACTTGTGCAATTTGCTGGTAAAAAAATAACTTGAACATTCCGTAGATTGGCAGTATCTTGTGGATGAGCTGCACAACTATCCACAAACAGCAACACTTTTCTCGAGGTGGAACCCATTTTTGCATCAAACTCTTGCAAATACTCCATGAATAATTTTGATGTCATCCATGCCTTGGAGTTGTTTTTATACTTACATGGGAGTGTCCTCACATTCTTGAAGCATCGCGGTTTGGCGAATTTTCCAATCACAAGTGGTTGGAGTTTTTCGCTACCGTCTGCATTGCAGCACAGCAAAACTGTCAGTCTCTCCTTGCTTTTCTTCCCTCCATGGCAAGCTTCTCCTCGAAAAGTTAAGGTTCAAGCTGGTAACAAATTATAAAACAATCCTGTTTCATCGGCGTTAAATATATCGCATGGTGCATAGTTCTTTATTTTCTCGGGTAACTCTCCTGTCATCCAATGATTCACTGATGCAAGATCTACGTTTGCACTCTCTCCGGCAATGACTTTTTAAACCTATCAAGCCATCCGCTGGATGCCGTAAAAGTAGGAAACCCCATTTGATTTGCGATTTGTATTGCCTTTTCACGCATTATAACACCGCTAATCGGGATGTTGGAAGCTCGAGCCTGCTGAAACCACTCGAGTAACAATGCTTCCACTCTTTCGTATGGTAATGCTCGAGAGTTCTTCCTCCTTTTCGCAGCCACACCGCAGTCGTTTACAGCTTTGAGGATCGATGTTCGGTGAGCCATAAGTGTGTTCAGCGATGTCACTGCCAGCCCTAATCGCCTTGCCATTTCAACACGTTTCAGATGTGGATTTCTATCTACTTCTTCGATTATTAATCTTTTTTCATCAAGAGATATAACCTTTCTTTTTGATGCCATTAGAAATATATGGGGTGGAGTACAAAAACTTTTTAACAGCACTGAGAGTAAAATTCTCTAAAATATTTAAAACTTCGTAAATTTACAGCTTTCAACTTACGAGGTGCAACTGTCACTAAAATAGAAATGACATAGAATGCACTGATTGTATTATGTCAATCAGACAAACGAGCAGAGTTCCAACGGTAGACGACTGAACTTGGCTTGTTGCGTACCGAAGAAGACGGCTGATAAAGAACTGCCACTGAGAAAGTTTAGAAGGTGGAGACTGAGAGTAGGGATGCTACAATGTATGTAGACAAAGTTTGATGGTAATTTAATGAAAGTGAAATCTAGTAGACTCTGCATAGCCACATTTTTCTGTACATAGATTGTAAATAAATAGGGCATACTGGAAGCAAAATAAACACTTTTACTGACCTTATTGAGTTAATCGTAAACTATGTATAATACAAATTAACTTAATAGAGGTTGTGTTGCGTTTATGTACCTTTTCCAGTTCTCGTAATTTTTATTCTCACGTTATAAGCGGATGTAATTCTAGACGGGGAGTTGAAACTCGATACTTAGGATGCGGAAAAACGTTACAAACGATAAACTTTAGAAGCGGGAAAAGATATAATGGAAGTAAATGGAGCTCTAGCTGGGATCTCAAAATTTCGACTTAAGATGCGGAAAAACGTTAGAAGCGAAAACGTTAGAACGAGAGTTCACTGTATTTGAATTAATAAAAAATGTAATGTTAATGGCAATCTATTTTATTTAAAAATGATAATTAGATTTCATATGAATAAAACTAGAATAAACGCACTGGGGTGAATTTTCAATTCGTAGTAGTGTTACTGTGATTACATGGCATAGTGGTATTTGAGGTTAAACTCAAAAAGACGTACACCACTCGAATGAAGTTTCCACACGATGGACGTATTTGAACTAATGAGGGAGAACTGTTCTATTTCGACGTCACCAATGCAAAATGTCAGTGAGGAGGAAATACTGAAGGAGAAGGGGATGAAAACAAAGGGGTGAGAATGTGTACCCCGTTCTCAGTGCGAGTTAACCAAGCGTCGGAATGACTACAAAGCAGTGAAAACACCCGAAAGCGGCTCATGTGGTTGCCACATCAGATTATCTTCGTTTGAGAATGTAAGATATATTCGCCTATTATTATTGGGATTTAACTTTTAAGCTTTTTACCTGAAACGGGATAGTTCCTATCAACCGATTTCCTCGGTATACTTCTCCCGTTTAAGCGGCTGGTATTCTGCCGTCAATTATTTATGGAAAAAAGTATTTGCTTATTGAACACGGAGGCGTTGCATGCATACCGACGTTCAGATTATAAATCTTTTATACTTTATATCTTTTTTCAGTTGAGAAATCTAGATATATTCATCGTTCGCCATGAGAAATTATACGAAAGCCTTTTTACAATATTCGGTAAAGTCTCCAAGTATATTGACCTTGAAAATGACACTCATAGCCAGTTATTAAAAAATCGGAAGCTATCAATAGCAGATATAAGATTCTTATAGACGTATTAAATTCAAATTTCAACTATCTTCGATGTTAATATTTCCATTTATGATGCAAATATAAATACGCCGAAGACCGCGAGTATATATTCTCGCGCGTAATAAGTATTATTGATCGAATTTACTAGATTGAAATAAGAAAAGATCTTATAACTGCATAAAAACATTTTATTTAATTTTTTTAATGTAAAAACATCAGGGAACCTTTATAAGAGCTTCATTATTGGAGAAGTAGCTTCATTTGCGGGTTAGAGGTTGTTTTGCTTTGACCTCTTTGGCCACCTCTGGCTGCTTGATATCTGCATAAGAAAAAGATAAAGAAAAAATAAAGTATAGAAAACGATATATGGCACATAGGGTTACTAAAATCTCCATATAAACCATTTAAATAATGAATAATAGAGCCTATGGTTGGATTTCAACAAATGATTCCAAGTACCTTAAAGGGATTTCAACTTCTTTAGTTTTATGCATCACGATTTGCATTCAATTAAAAAATTTTAATTCAGTAATGTTGCATATAGAAATAAATTCAAAACTAAATCAGCGTTTTCCAATTCTAGAACAAGTGCAACTCGAGGAATTTTGTGTCCCCGGGAGAGATAACACTCCATCGACTCCCTCCGTAAAAGTTTTTTGTGATATGAGTACATGATAATTAATTATACAATCAGAAAAAAGTACTGAAATTAAAAATAAAAGGAATGATATCGGGATTATAGCCTGTTCTGCGATGTTAAAATTGGTATCCAATATTTGTTCACTTGCAAGTAATGCAAATGTAGATGATCGTGATAGGGACCCCGAGACTTGGACGGCCCGGGTATCCGCCCGGCTGTCCCGTACGTCACGCCGGGTTTCTTAGGAGACTCGGCAAACGTTGAATGCTCTCCAAGAATTGTTGATTCTGATATCTTAAAAAGCAAAATTTCATTTTAGGAATTTTTTCGCAATAAATATTTTTAACAGGCGCTTTTAGCGCTAATATTTGAATACTTTTAAGTCGTCGACTCACTTCGCTCTCAACGATAGTTCAGTGATATTATACCAATAATACAAGCGGATCACACGAGTTCGATCTCGGTCAAAGATGTATATTTCCTTATTCTCAATTTCTACATACCTTTCCCCTCTGCGGGTAACTGATTCGGATTCTTTGTGTCAGGTTTATTGCCCACTGCCTTTTCGTTGTTCGGATTGCGCTGTGGTGGTCCTTTTAGTGGTACAGCATTGCACTTGGATTTATTTTGTTTATCCATGACGATACTGAAATTTCAGAAAAAAATATCCAATTGATAAAATTATACATTTGGAAGTATCATTAAAAAGCATCTACATAATACAATAAAATACAGACCAAAAGACATATATTCCTAATAGAATATATTATCAAAAAACGACATTCCGCATACCCGAAAAACTTAAAACTATAAAAAAGCGAATGAAGTAAAAAGAAGATTGATTTATACATTAGGTGCAGCTTATTACTATCACTGGTTATGGTTCATCATCATCATGCTTCTGTCCGAAGACAGGTTTTAACTGAATCGCTGCCTCCATTTCTCTCTCTCCCTAGAAGCCTCATTTATACCTCTATAAGGATTATATCCCTGCTTTATATTATCTAATATTCCTATTCTTTTTCTCCCTCTTCCTCTTCTTCCACTAATTTTTCCTTCTAAGATAGTCCTTTGTAAACACTGTCTTCTCAATATGTGCCCTATCCAATTTGATTTTCTTTTCCTGATTGTTTTTATTAGCATCCTTTCTTCTCCCCCCATTTCTAATACTTCTTCATTTCTCTTCTTCTCTGTCCATTTCACTTTCATCATTCTTCTCCATACCCACATCTCAAAACTTTCTAAATATTTTTCCTCCTTTCTCCTTATCGTCCACGTCTCTGCACCATAAAGAGCTATGCTCCATATGTAGCATTTTGCTAACTTCTTCCTTGTTTCTAAATTTATTTTCTTGCTTGTGAGAAGCTCCTTCTTCTCGTTAAATGCTGCTTTTGCCATTGCAATCCTACTTCTGATGTCCTGTGTACTACTTCCATCTTGTGCTAAAATACTGCCGAGATCTTTGAAACTACTTAATTGTTCCAATTTTTGGCCATTTCCCATTATATTTAATTCTTTATGTTCCTTTGAAACCACCATGACTTTCGTTTTTTCAGCATTGATCTTCATTCCATATTGTTGGCCAACCTCCACTAGTCTGTCTGTCATCCTCTGAAGCTCTTTCTCATCTTCTGCTGTTAATCCTTGATCATCTGCATATTTAATGGTGGTAATACTTTCACCTCATATCTTAAATCCTTTCTCTTCCCTCAGCGCTTCTTCTGTTATTGTTTCTTCATAAATATTAAATATCGCTGGTGAAATAGGACATCCCTGCCTCACTCCCCTCCCTATTAAAGTACATTCCGTTTCTTCTCCTTCAACCCTGACTCTAATCTTTTGATCAAAGTAAAGGTTTTTAAGTAGTCTTTTATCTTTCCAATCTATTCCAATTTTGTTTAAAATACCCAGCATTTTATCCCATTTCACTCGGTCAAAAGCTTTCTCCCAATCTACAAAACAAAAATACATATCTTTATTGACTTCTAGCGCTCTTTCTATCATCATCCTTATACATCCTATAGCATCTCTAGTCCCTCTTCCTCTTCTGAAACCAAACTGATTATCTTGCTGCTCCTTTTCTATTTTGCATTCAATTCTTTTGGTTATTATTCTAGTTAGAACTTTAGCTGTATGAGAAATTAAACTAATTGTTCTGTAATCCTTACAACATTTTGCATTGTTCTTTTCTCCAGTGGTACCATAACAACATCTAAAAAATCTTCAGGCCATATGCCAGAATCATAAACTTGGTTAAAAAATTTTGTTAGTTGCTTAATTGCTTTCGACCCCAAAACCTTAAGAACGTCCACTGGTATATCATCACTCCCAACAGCCTTCCTTCTTTTCATGTCATCAATTGCTCTTTTAACTTCAGACTCGAGAATACTTGGTCCTAGCTGATCTTTATCCACATCCTCTTTTTCATTTAATTCAATATTTCTTGGCTTTCCTTCTTTGTCATACAGCAACTCAATGTATTCTTTCCAAACATTCTTTACATTGTCTGGCTCCGAGACTATTTTACCACTTTTGTTCATGATTCCTTTACGTCCTATCTTTTTGCTTTTTTCTTGAATAGTTCCCTTGCTTTGCTATACATCAGGTCTGTTCTACAAATGCTTTCACATTAGACAATCTCCTCACATTTCTCATTTAACCACTGTTCTCTGGCTTTATCTGTTTCACTTCTTAAAGCATTATTGAACTCCTTGTACTTTCTTTGGCCTTCTTCAGTGTTTATGTTTTTCCACTTTCTCCGCTCTTCCATTTTTTGCAGCATGGCTGCTGTGATCCAGGGTTTTTTGATTCTTTCACCCGTTACCTTTCCTACCTTCTTTTCCATTACATCTTTAATGTTGTTATGGATATATCTCCACTCCTCATCTACATTCTTCCTTTTTTCTTCAGATCTCTCCCCCAACCTTTCCTGCAGCTCTATCATGATAGCCTCCTTGTTTTTAAGGAGTTCCTCTAAGTTCCATTTCTTGTTAACTCTTATGTTTCTCTTAATGCTCTTCAGTCTACATTGTGTATTTGCCACCAAAAGGTTGTGGTCGGAATCGATATCTGCCCCTGGTAATGTTTTCACATTTTTAATGCTATTTCTAAATCTTTCATTGACTAGTATGTAATCTATCTGGTATCGTCTCTAGTCTCCTGGGCTTCTCCATGTGTAAAGTCTCCGCTGGTGATGCTTAAACCATGTATTAGTTACAATCAATCTATTTCTATGGCAGAATTCCACAAGTTTCTCCCCTCTTTCATTTCTCTTTCCTAGTCCATATTTTCCCACTATGTTATCTTCCTGTCCCTTTCCGACTACACTGTTCCAGTCTCCCATTACTATGGTGTTGACCCTTCCTTTTCCCTCCTCCTCCAATATCTCCATAATCTGTTCATACATTTCATCTACTTCGTCGTCGCCAGAAATAGTCGTTGGCATATACACTTGAATTATAAGCATTTCCACTGGCTCCATCTGAAGTTTTACGGCTATTAATCTATCATTAACTGTCACTACCTTGCTAATTCTTTCAGCTATCTCTTTTCTCATTATAATCCCCACCCCCCTTTCCTTTTTCTCTCCTCCCGAGTAAATAATTTTAAATTCGTCTGAATTTATCTCGCCTTCTCCTTCCCACCGAACTTCACTAAGACCTACTATACCTACATTATTCCTTCTCATTTCCCTTTTTAAGTTTTCTAGTTTACCCCCTGAATTCATAGTCCTAACATTCCATGTGCCTATTCTTATATTCTCACCACTTGCTTTCCATTATTATGTTATATTTCCTCTGTGCATCCCCTAGGGTAGTCCCCACCCGGAGATCCGATTGGGGGACTATTTTACCTCCGGAATATTTTACCCCAGAGAGATCCATAGAGGTATTTGCAGCTTTTCAGCCTATCATGGGATATATAATGAGGTAGTTTCCACTTGCTTTCCTCATCGCAGTTTCACAGAGTGATTACCCATCTGTAGCTTTTCAGATCCACATGATCACCACCTACAGAGGTACTGTGCAAGCTGCTGCCCTTGCACAGGGGGATGTAAAACCCCCAAGACTGCTTCTTAGTCTGACTCTTCCCCTCAGACCTTTCCGGCTTGGAAGGTCCTACCAGGAGAATTATCTCCCGCCGGCATAGCTCTTTGGTTCATAAGAGTACACAAACCCTCCCACCTCTGTAAGGTTATGCAGTCCTTAGGGAGGGGGTTATGGTTATCAACTGTCTATTGCAATCAGCCCCGGAATTCAAAAAGCAGATCTTGTTTTGAATATTTTGTTTATTGTAATTGTCACATTAATCGTATCCCACTGTATTAGAAACGAAGAAATAAATTTGAATAAACGAAGGTTTGTTTTATAACTCAAATACCTACCTATTAAATTCACGAATTAAATATAAATTAATTTAATAAAAAATGGGCGATCGAAGCGTGCCGTTAGACGACGTTGGAATAAGGAGCAGCGAAACTAGTAATGAAGTGCAATTCGTACTGCTAAATCACTCATTATCGAACTTGTTGGAGTTGCGTAAATCATTTCACAGCGTCGAAAATGCTATAATTCCTACAAGTACCAATTACTAATTTTGAATACAACTTTATAATATTATACCAAAGAACCGATTCCACCTTATTGCAAGTTAATGTAATCTTTAAGATTAATAAATCGCGTATCAAACATCGGATTAAGCAAATATTTAATTGGACGCGTTCTAGGAAATTTTACAACGGGAAGCTTAAATACATCTCTTCGCCATAAATATCCCCCCTGAGGGTATTCGTTGTTAGGGGGATTTCACTCTATAATAACTGCACTGCTGAATGCGCGAATAATCAATGTAAACTTGCATTTTAAATGGAATATATATTCGTTCCTTATCAGCCAATGTAAGTGCGGAAGAAAAAGTGCGATTCACCGCGACAAAGTATCATTGTGGAACCTGTATTAGAACCGAAACCAAACTTTTTTCTATTCCGTACACAGGACAGATACGTTGATCTCTTATCGCTCTCAGGAAATAGACGCAATGGAAAGATGAACAGGTATTATTGCGAGAGAAATAAAGCACTTTCTACTAGGAAAAAATTTGACAAACCTTTTAGATGCCAAAGACGTGATAATAATCTGCGGGGAAGTCGACACTGCACACTAGTGCTCGGAGAAACACACAAAACTCTCTTAAGATTCCCTCGACCCTCCTCTTCTCCACTTTCCGTCCGCCAATCCTCTCTCCCTTCTTCATCCCCTATCCAACCTTCCTCCCCCACGCCTTCCATCCTTTAACTTTCCCTCCATCCTTCCTCTCTTCCCCCTCCCTCCCTCGGCTCCCTCTTCCATACCTCCCTTCACCATGCTTCCCGCAGTTCTGATTTTAAGTATTCTCAGTTTAGGCCTAGATTTACCCTTCTGAAATATTTCTTTTTAAAATTTTCTTCAGCAAATATCCAAAATGCAATCCCTCGGGTGAATTTTCACAGATTGTAGTGTTAGCGTAATATTTTTTATGAAAGGTCAAATTTTAATATGCATAATATGTCATTATGAAAACAAAATAATGCCCAATGTAATATATCGTAGTTATAAGGAAGGGATAGGTAAAACCTTTCTACTAAATGAAAGGTCGGTATCTTTGGTCAGCACTATAAATGAAGGTCATTCATAGGCTGCCAAACAATGGAGATGTAAGCTTTGGCCACGAAATGCAGATAAAAAGTTCAGCATCAGATGATCCATCTGCATCAATTTGATATGTGGCCATTATAGAAGCACAATTTGTAACAATTGCAAGTACCTTATAATGCTTTTTTAGTATTTCTCACTTTACTTAGTCTTTTGTAGCATAAAAGACCAAATATGAGTTATTTTGAATTTTAGCGCGTTTTTCAGATGTATTTGAATTAATAAAAAATGTAATGTTAATGGCAATCTATTTTATTTAAAAATGATAATTAGATTTCATATGAATAAAACTAGAATAAACGCACTGGGGTGAATTTTCAATACGTAGTAGTGTTACTGTGATTACATGGCATAGTGGTATTTGAGGTTAAACTCTAAAAGACGCACACCACTCGAATGAACTTTCCACACGATGGACGTATTGGAACTAATGAGGGAGAACTGTTCTATTTCGACGTCACCAATGCAAAATGTCAGTGAGGAGGAAATACTGAAGGAGAAGGGGATGAAAACAAAGGGGTGAGAATGTGTACCCCGTTCTCAGTGCGAGTTAACCAAGCGTCGGAATGACTACAAAGCAGTGAAAACACCCGAAAGCGGCTCATGTGGTTGCCACATCAGATTATCTTCGTTTGAGAATGTAAGATATATTCGCCTATTATTATTGGGATTTAACTTTTAAGCTTTTTACCTGAAACGGGATAGTTCCTATCAACCGATTTCCTCGGTATACTTCTCCCGTTTAAGCGGCTGGTATTCTGCCGTCAATTATTTATGGAAAAAAGTATTTGCTTATTGAACACGGAGGCGTTGCATGCATACCGACCTTCAGATTATAAATCTTTTATACTTTATATCTTTTATCAGTTGAGAAATCTAGATATATTTATCGTTCGCCATGAGAAATTATACGAAAGCCTTTTTACAATATTCGGTAAAGTCTCCAAGTATATTGACCTTGAAAATGACACTCATAGCCAGTTATTAAAAAATCGGAAGCTACCAATAGCAGATATAAGATTCTTATAGACGTATTAAATTCAAATTTCAACTATCTTCGATGTTAATATTTCCATTTATGATGCAAATATAAATACGCCGAAGACCGCGAGTATATATTTTCGCGCGTAATAAGTATTATTGATCGAATTTACTAGATTGAAATAAGAAAAGATCTTATAACTGCATAAAAACATTTTATTTAATTTTTTTAATGTAAAAACATCCGGGAACCTTTATAAGAGCTTCATTATTGGAGAAGTAGCTTCATTTGCGGGTTAGAGGTTGTTTTGCTTTGACCTCTTTGGCCACCTCTGGCTGCTTGATATCTGCATAAGAAAAAGATAAAGAAAAATTAAAGTATAGAAAACGATATATGGCACATAGGGTTACTAAAATCTCCATATAAACCATTTAAATAATGAATAATAGAGCCTATGGTTGGATTTCAACAAATGATTCCAAGTACCTTAAAGGGATTTCAACTTCTTTAGTTTTATGCATCACGATTTGCATTCAATTAAAAAATTTTAATTCAGTAATGTTGCATATAGAAATAAATTCAAAACTAAATCAGCGTTTTCCAATTCTAGAACAAGTGCAACTCGAGGAATTTTGTGTCCCCGGGAGAGATAACACTCCATCGACTCCCTCCGTAAAAGTTTTTTGTGATATGAGTACATGATAATTAATTATACAGTCAGAAAAAAGTACTGAAATTAAAAATAAAAGGAATGAAATCGGGATTATAGCCTGTTCTGCGATGTTAAAATTGGTATCCAATATTTGTTCACTTGCAAGTAATGCAAATGTAGATGATCGTGATAGGGACCCCGAGACTTGGACGGCCCGGGTATCCGCCCGGCTGTCCCGTACGTCGCGCCGGGTTTCTTAGGAGACTCGGCAAACGTTGAATGTTCTGCAAGAATTGTTGATTCTGATATCTTAAAAAGCAAAATTTCATTTTAGGAATTTTTTCGCAATAAATATTTTTAACAGGCGCTTTTCGCGCTAATATTTGAATACTTTTAAGTCGTCGACTCACTTCGCTCTCCACGACAGTTCAGTGATAGTATACCAATAATACAAGCGGATCACACGAGTTCGATCTCGGTCAAAGATGTATATTTCCTTATTCTCAATTTCTACATACCTTTCCCCTCTGCGGGTAACTGATTCGGATTCTTTGTGTCAGGTTTATTGCCCACTGCCTTTTCGTTGTTCGGATTGCGCTGTGGTGCTCCTTTTAGTGGTACAGCATTGCACTTGGATTTATTTTGTTTATCCATGATGATACTGAAATTTCAGAAAAAAATATCCAATTGATAAAATTATACATTTGGAAGTATCATTAAAAAGCATCTACATAATACAATAAAATACAGACCAAAAGACATATATTCCTAATAGAATATATTATCAAAAAACGACATTCCGCATACCCGAAAAACTTAAAACTATAAAAAAGCGAATGAAGTAAAAAGAAGATTGATTTATACATTAGGTGCAGCTTATTACTATCACTGGTTATGGTTCATCATCATCATGCTTCTGTCCGAAGACAGGTTTTAACTGAATCGCTGCCTCCATTTCTCTCTCTCCCTAGAAGCCTCTTTTATACCTCTATAAGGATTATATCCCTGCTTTATATTATCTAATATTCCTATTCTTTTTCTCCCTCGTCCTCTTCTTCCACTAATTTTTCCTTCTAAGATAGTCCTTTGTAAACACTGTCTTCTCAATATGTGCCCTATCCAATTTGATTTTCTTTTCCTGATTGTTTTTATTAGCATCCTTTCTTCTCCCCCCATTTCTAATACTTCTTCATTTCTCTTCCTCTCTGTCCATTTCACTTTCATCATTCTTCTCCATACCCACATCTCAAAACTTTCTAAATATTTTTCCTCCTTTCTCCTTATCGTCCACGTCTCTGCACCATAAAGAGCTATGCTCCATATGTAGCATTTTGCTAATTTCTTCCTTGTTTCTAAATTTATTTTCTTGCTTGTGAGAAGCTCCTTCTTCTCGTTAAATGCTGCTTTTGCCATTGCAATCCTACTTCTGATGTCCTGTGTACTACTTCCATCTTGTGCTAAAATACTGCCGAGATCTTTGAAACTACTTACTTGTTCCAATTTTTGGCCATTTCCCATTATATTTAATTCTTTATGTTCCTTTGAAACCACCATGACTTTCGTTTTTTCAGCATTGATCTTCATTCCATATTGTTGGCCAACCTCCACTAGTCTGTCTGTCATCCTCTGAAGCTCTTTCTCATCTTCTGCTGTTAATCCTTGATCATCTGCATATTTAATGGTGGTAATACTTTCACCTCATATCTTAAATCCTTTCTCTTCCCTCAGCGCTTCTTCTGTTATTGTTTCTTCATAAATATTAAATATCGCTGGTGAAATAGGACATCCCTGCCTCAATCCCCTCCCTATTGAAGTACATTCCGTTTCTTCTCCTTCAACCCTGACTCTAATCTTTTGATCAAAGTAAAGGTTTTTAAGTAGTCTTTTATCTTTCCAATCTATTCCAATTTTGTTTAAAATACCCAGCATTTTATCCCATTTCACTCGGTCAAAAGCTTTCTCCCAATCTACAAAACAAAAATACATATCTTTATTGACTTCTAGCGCTCTTTCTATCATCATCCTTATACATCCTATAGCATCTCTAGTCCCTCTTCCTCTTCTGAAACCAAACTGATTATCTTGCTGCTCCTTTTCTATTTTGCATTCAATTCTTTTAGTTATTATTCTAGTTAGAACTTTAGCTGTATGAGAAATTAAACTAATTGTTCTGTAATCCTTACAACATTTTGCATTGTTCTTTTTCTCCAGTGGTACCATAACAACAACTAAAAAATCTTCAGGCCATATGCCAGAAACATAAACTTGGTTAAAAAATTTTGTTAGTTGCTTAATTGCTTTCGACCCCAAAACCTTAAGAACGTCCACTGGTATATCATCACTCCCAACAGCCTTCCTACTTTTCATGTCATCAATTGCTCTTTTAACTTCAGACTCGAGAATACTTGGTCCTAGCTGATCTTTATCCACATCCTCTTTTTCATTTAATTCAATTTTTCTTTGCTTTCCTTCTTTGTCATACAGCAACTCAATGTATTCTTTCCAAACATTCTTTACATTGTCTGGCTCCGAGACTATTTTACCACTTTTGTTCATGATTCCTTTACGTCCTATCTTTTTGCTTTTTTCTTGAATAGTTCCCTTGCTTTGCTATACATCAGGTCTGTTCTACAAATGCTTTCACATTCGACAATCTCCTCACATTTCTCATTTAACCACTGTTTTCTGGCTTTATCTGTTTCCCTTCTTAAAGCATTATTTAACTCCTTGTACTTTCTTTGGCCTTCTTCAGTGTTTATGTTTTTCCACTTTCTCCGCTCTTCCATTTTTTGCAGCATGGCTGCTGTGATCCAGGGTTTTTTGATTCTTTCACCCGTTACCTTTCCTACCTTCTTTTCCATTACATCTTTAATGTTGTTATGGATAT
Organism: Tanypteryx hageni; assembly: GCA_028673005.1. Taxonomy (NCBI): domain Eukaryota; kingdom Metazoa; phylum Arthropoda; class Insecta; order Odonata; family Petaluridae; genus Tanypteryx; species Tanypteryx hageni. The sequence continues at coordinate 55,889,511 of CM054120.1, read as the reverse complement.
ATCTCCACTCCTCATCTACATTCTTCCTTTTTTCTTCAGATCTCTCCCCCAACCTTTCCTCCAGCTCTATCATGATAGCCTCCTTGTTTTTAAGGAGTTCCTCTAAGTTCCAATTCTTGTTAACTCTTATGTTTCTCTTAATGCTCTTCAGTCTACATTGTGTATTTGCCACCAAAAGGTTGTGGTCGGAATCGATATCTGCCCCTGGTAATGTCTTCACATTTTTAATGCTATTTCTAAATCTTTCATTGACTAGTATGTAATCTATCTGGTATCGTCTCTAGTCTCCTGGGCTTCTCCATGTGTAAAGTCTCCGCTGGTGATGCTTAAACCATGTATTAGTTACAATCAATCTATTTCTATGGCAGAATTCCACAAGTTTCTCCCCTCTTTCATTTCTCTTTCCTAGTCCATATTTTCCCACTATGTTATCTTCCTGTCCCTTTCCGACTACACTGTTCCAGTCTCCCATTACTATGGTGTTGACCCTTCCTTTTCCCTCCTCCTCCAATATCTCCATAATCTGTTCATACATTTCATCTACTTCGTCGTCGCCAGAATTAGTCGTTGGCATATACACTTGAATTATAAGCATTTCCACTGGCTCCATCTGAAGTTTTAAGGCTTTTAATCTATCATTAACTGTCACTACCTTGCTAATTCTTTCAGCTATCTCTTTTCTCATTATAATCCCCACCCCCCTTTCCTTTTTCTCTCCTCCCGAGTAAATAATTTTAAATTCGTCTGAATTTATCTCGCCTTCTCCTTCCCACCGAACTTCACTAAGACCTACTATACCTACATTATTCCTTCTCATTTCCCTTTTTAAGTTTTCTAGTTTACCCCCTGAATTCATAGTCCTAACATTCCATGTGCCTATTCTTATATTCTCACCACTTGCTTTCCATTATTATGTTATATTTCCTCTGTGCATCCCCTAGGGTAGTCCCCACTCGGAGATCCGATTGGGGGACTATTTTACCTCCGGAATATTTTACCCCAGAGAGATCCATAGAGGTATTTGCAGCTTTTCAGCCTATCATGGGATATATAATGAGGTAGTTTCCACTTGCTTTCCTCATCGCAGTTTCACAGAGTGATTACCCATCTGTAGCTTTTCAGATCCACATGATCACCACCTACAGAGGTACTGTGCAAGCTGCTGCCCTTGCACAGGGGGATGTAAAACCCCCAAGACTGCTTCTTAGTCTGACTCTTCCCCTCAGACCTTTCCGGCTTGGAAGGTCCTACCAGGAGAATTATCTCCCGCCGGCATAGCTCTTTGGTTCATAAGAGTACACAAACCCTCCCACCTCTGTAAGGTTATGCAGTCCTTAGGGAGGGGGTTATGGTTATCAACTGTCTATTGCAATCAGCCCCGGAATTCAAAAAGCAGATCTTGTTTTGAATATTTTGTTTATTGTAATTGTCACATTAATCGTATCCCACTGTATTAGAAACGAAGAAATAAATTTGAATAAACGAAGGTTTGTTTTATAACTCAAATACCTACCTATTAAATTCACGAATTAAATATAAATTAATTTAATAAAAAATGGGCGATCGAAGCGTGCCGTTAGACGACGTTGGAATAAGGAGCAGCGAAACTAGTAATGAAGTGCAATTCGTACTGCTAAATCACTCATTATCGAACTTGTTGGAGTTGCGTAAATCATTTCACAGCGTCGAAAATGCTATAATTCCTACAAGTACCAATTACTAATTTTGAATACAACTTTATAATATTATACCAAAGAACCGATTCCACCTTATTGCAAGTTAATGTAATCTTTAAGATTAATAAATCGCGTATCAAACATCGGAGTAAGCAAATATTTAATTGGACGCGTTCTAGGAAATTTTACAACGGGAAGCTTAAATACATCTCTTCGCCATAAATATCCCCCCTGAGGGTATTCGTTGTTAGGGGGATTTCACTCTATAATAACTGCACTGCTGAATGCGCGAATAATCAATGTAAACTTGCATTTTAAATGGAATATATATTCGTTCCTTATCAGCCAATGTAAGTGCGGAAGAAAAAGTGCGATTCACCGCGACAAAGTATCATTGTGGAACCTGTATTAGAACCGAAACCAAACTTTTTTCTATTCCGTACACAGGACAGATACGTTGATCTCTTATCGCTCTCAGGAAATAGACGCAATGGAAAGATGAACAGGTATTATTGCGAGAGAAATAAAGCACTTTCTACTAGGAAAAAATTTGACAAACCTTTTAGATGCCAAAGACGTGATAATAATCTGCGGGGAAGTCGACACTGCACACTAGTGCTCGGAGAAACACACAAAACTCTCTTAAGATTCCCTCGACCCTCCTCTTCTCCACTTTCCGTCCGCCAATCCTCTCTCCCTTCTTCATCCCCTATCCAACCTTCCTCCCCCACGCCTTCCATCCTTTAACTTTCCCTCCATCCTTCCTCTCTTCCCCCTCCCTCCCTCGGCTCCCTCTTCCATACCTCCCTTCACCATGCTTCCCGCAGTTCTGATTTTAAGTATTCTCAGTTTAGGCCTAGATTTACCCTTCTGAAATATTTCTTTTTAAAATTTTCTTCAGCAAATATCCAAAATGCAATCCCTCGGGTGAATTTTCACAGATTGTAGTGTTAGCGTAATATTTTTTATGAAAGGTCAAATTTTAATATGCATAATATGTCATTATGAAAACAAAATAATGCCCTATGTAATATATCGTAGTTATAAGGAAGGGATAGGTAAAACCTTTCTACTAAATGAAAGGTCGGTATCTTTGGTCAGCACTATAAATGAAGGTCATTCATAGGCTGCCAAACAATGGAGATGTAAGCTTTGGCCACGAAATGCAGATAAAAAGTTCAGCATCAGATGATCCATCTGCATCAATTTGATATGTGGCCATTATAGAAGCACAATTTGTAACAATTGCAAGTACCTTATAATGCTTTTTTAGTATTTCTCACTTTACTTAGTCTTTTGTAGCATAAAAGACCAAATATGAGTTATTTTGAATTTTAGCGCGTTTTTCAGATGTATTTGAATTAATAAAAAATGTAATGTTAATGGCAATCTATTTTATTTAAAAATGATAATTAGATTTCATATGAATAAAACTAGAATAAACGCACTGGGGTGAATTTTCAATACGTAGTAGTGTTACTGTGATTACATGGCATAGTGGTATTTGAGGTTAAACTCTAAAAGACGCACACCACTCGAATGAAGTTTCCACACGATGGACGTATTGGAACTAATGAGGGAGAACTGTTCTATTTCGACGTCACCAATGCAAAATGTCAGTGAGGAGGAAATATTGAAGGAGAAGGGGATGAAAACAAAGGGGTGAGAATGTGTACCCCGTTCTCAGTGCGAGTTAACCAAGCGTCGGAATGACTACAAAGCAGTGAAAACACCCGAAAGCGGCTCATGTGGTTGCCACATCAGATTATCTTCGTTTGAGAATGTAAGATATATTCGCCTATTATTATTGGGATTTAACTTTTAAGCTTTTTACCTGAAACGGGATAGTTCCTATCAACCGATTTCCTCGGTATACTTCTCCCGTTTAAGCGGCTGGTATTCTGCCGTCAATTATTTATGGAAAAAAGTATTTGCTTATTGAACACGGAGGCGTTGCATGCATACCGACGTTCAGATTATAAATCTTTTATACTTTATATCTTTTTTCAGTTGAGAAATCTAGATATATTCATCGTTCGCCATGAGAAATTATACGAAAGCCTTTTTACAATATTCGGTAAAGTCTCCAAGTATATTGACCTTGAAAATGACACTCATAGCCAGTTATTAAAAAATCGGAAGCTATCAATAGCAGATATAAGATTCTTATAGACGTATTAAATTCAAATTTCAACTATCTTCGATGTTAATATTTCCATTTATGATGCAAATATAAATACGCCGAAGACCGCGAGTATATATTTTCGCGCGTAATAAGTATTATTGATCGAATTTACTAGATTGAAATAAGAAAAGATCTTATAACTGCATAAAAACATTTTATTTAATTTTTTTAATGTAAAAACATCAGGGAACCTTTATAAGAGCTTCATTGTTGTAGAAGTAGCTTCATTTGCGGGTTAGAGGTTGTTTTGCTTTGACCTCTTTGGCCACCTCTGGCTGCTTGATATCTGCATAAGAAAAAGATAAAGAAAAATTAAAGTATAGAAAACGATATATGGCACATAGGGTTACTAAAATCTCCATATAAACCACTTAAATAATGAATAATAGAGCCTATGGTTGGATTTCAACAAATGATTCCAAGTACCTTAAAGGGATTTCAACTTCTTTAGTTTTATGCATCACGATTTGCATTCCATTAAAAAATTTTAATTCAGTAATGTTGCATATAGAAATAAATTCAAAACTAAATCAGCGTTTTCCAATTCTAGAACAAGTGCAACTCGAGGAATTTTGTGTCCCCGGGAGAGATAACACTCCATCGACTCCCTCCGTAAAAGTTTTTTGTGATATGAGTACATGATAATTAATTATACAGTCAGAAAAAAGTACTGAAATTAAAAATAAAAGGAATGAAATCGGGATTATAGCCTGTTCTGCGATGTTAAAATTTGTATCCAATATTTGTTCACTTGCAAGTAATGCAAATGTAGATGATCGTGATAGGGACCCCGAGACTTGGACGGCCCGGGTATCCGCCCGGCTGTCCCGTACGTCGCGCCGGGTTTCTTAGGAGACTCGGCAAACGTTGAATGTTCTGCAAGAATTGTTGATTCTGATATCTTAAAAAGCAAAATTTCATTTTAGGAATTTTTTCGCAATAAATATTTTTAACAGGCGCTTTTCGCGCTAATATTTGAATACTTTTAAGTCGTCGACTCACTTCGCTCTCCACGACAGTTCAGTGATAGTATACCAATAATACAAGCGGATCACACGAGTTCGATCTCGGTCAAAGATGTATATTTCCTTATTCTCAATTTCTACATACCTTTCCCCTCTGCGGGTAACTGATTCGGATTCTTTGTGTCAGGTTTATTGCCCACTGCCTTTTCGTTGTTCGGATTGCGCTGTGGTGCTCCTTTTAGTGGTACAGCATTGCACTTGGATTTATTTTGTTTATCCATGATGATACTGAAATTTCAGAAAAAAATATCCAATTGATAAAATTATACATTTGGAAGTATCATTAAAAAGCATCTACATAATACAATAAAATACAGACCAAAAGACATATATTCCTAATAGAATATATTATCAAAAAACGACATTCCGCATACCCGAAAAACTTAAAACTATAAAAAAGCGAATGAAGTAAAAAGAAGATTGATTTATACATTAGGTGCAGCTTATTACTATCACTGGTTATGGTTCATCATCATCATGCTTCTGTCCGAAGACAGGTTTTAACTGAATCGCTGCCTCCATTTCTCTCTCTCCCTAGAAGCCTCTTTTATACCTCTATAAGGATTATATCCCTGCTTTATATTATCTAATATTCCTATTCTTTTTCTCCCTCTTCCTCTTCTTCCACTAATTTTTCCTTCTAAGATAGTCCTTTGTAAACACTGTCTTCTCAATATGTGCCCTATCCAATTTGATTTTCTTTTCCTGATTGTTTTTATTAGCATCCTTTCTTCTCCCCCCATTTCTAATACTTCTTCATTTCTCTTCCTCTCTGTCCATTTCACTTTCATCATTCTTCTCCATACCCACATCTCAAAACTTTCTAAATATTTTTCCTCCTTTCTCCTTATCGTCCACGTCTCTGCACCATAAAGAGCTATGCTCCATATGTAGCATTTTGCTAATTTCTTCCTTGTTTCTAAATTTATTTTCTTGCTTGTGAGAAGCTCCTTCTTCTCGTTAAATGCTGCTTTTGCCATTGCAATCCTACTTCTGATGTCCTGTGTACTACTTCCATCTTGTGCTAAAATACTGCCGAGATCTTTGAAACTACTTACTTGTTCCAATTTTTGGCCATTTCCCATTATATTTAATTCTTTATGTTCCTTTGAAACCACCATGACTTTCGATTTTTCAGCATTGATCTTCATTCCATATTGTTGGCCAACCTCCACTAGTCTGTCTGTCATCCTCTGAAGCTCTTTCTCATCTTCTGCTGTTAATCCTTGATCATCTGCATATTTAATGGTGGTAATACTTTCACCTCATATCTTAAATCCTTTCTCTTCCCTCAGCGCTTCTTCTGTTATTGTTTCTTCATAAATATTAAATATCGCTGGTGAAATAGGACATCCCTGCCTCACTCCCCTCCCTATTGAAGTACATTCCGTTTCTTCTCCTTCAACCCTGACTCTAATCTTTTGATCAAAGTAAAGGTTTTTAAGTAGGCTTTTATCTTTCCAATCTATTCCAATTTTGTTTAAAATACCCAGCATTTTATCCCATTTCACTCGGTCAAAAGCTTTCTCCCAATCTACAAAACAAAAATACATATCTTTATTGACTTCTAGCGCTCTTTCTATCATCATCCTTATACATCCTATAGCATCTCTAGTCCCTCTTCCTCTTCTGAAACCAAACTGATTATCTTGCTGCTCCTTTTCTATTTTGCATTCAATTCTTTTAGTTATTATTCTAGTTAGAACTTTAGCTGTATGAGAAATTAAACTAATTGTTCTGTAATCCTTACAACATTTTGCATTGTTCTTTTTCTCCAGTGGTACCATAACAACATCTAAAAAATCTTCAGGCCATATGCCAGAATCATAAACTTGGTTCAAAAATTTTGTTAGTTGCTTAATTGCTTTCGACCCCAAAACCTTAAGAACGTCCACTGGTATATCATCACTCCCAACAGCCTTCCTTCTTTTCATGTCATCAATTGCTCCTTTAACTTCAGACTCGAGAATACTTGGTCCTAGCTGATCTTTATCCACATCCTCTTTTTCATTTAATTCAATATTTCTTTGCTTTCCTTCTTTGTCATACAGCAACTCAATGTATTCTTTCCAAACATTCTTTACATTGTCTGGCTCCGAGACTATTTTACCACTTTTGTTCATGATTCCTTTACGTCCTATCTTTTTGCTTTTTTCTTGAATAGTTCCCTTGCTTTGCTATACATCAGGTCTGTTCTACAAATGCTTTCACATTCGACAATCTCCTCACATTTCTCATTTAACCACTGTTCTCTGGCTTTATCTGTTTCCCTTCTTAAAGCATTATTTAACTCCTTGTACTTTCTTTGGCCTTCTTCAGTGTTTATGTTTTTCCACTTTCTCCGCTCTTCCATTTTTTGCAGCATGGCTGCTGTGATCCAGGGTTTTTTGATTCTTTCACCCGTTACCTTTCCTACCTTCTTTTCCATTACATCTTTAATGTTGTTATGGATATATCTCCACTCCTCATCTACATTCTTCCTTTTTTCTTCAGATCTCTCCCCCAACCTTTCCTGCAGCTCTATCATGATAGCCTCCTTGTTTTTATGGAGTTCCTCTAAGTTCCATTTCTTGTTAACTCTTATGTTTCTCTTAATGCTCTTCAGTCTACATTGTGTATTTGCCACCAAAAGGTTGTGGTCGGAATCGATATCTGCCCCTGGTAATGTCTTCACATTTTTAATGCTATTTCTAAATCTTTCATTGACTAGTATGTAATCTATCTGGTATCGTCTCTAGTCTCCTGGGCTTCTCCATGTGTAAAGTCTCCGCTGGTGATGCTTAAACCATGTATTAGTTACAATCAATCTATTTCTATGGCAGAATTCCACAAGTTTCTCCCCTCTTTCATTTCTCTTTCCTAGTCCATATTTTCCCACTATGTTATCTTCCTGTCCCTTTCCGACTACACTGTTCCAGTCTCCCATTACTATGGTGTTGACCCTTCCTTTTCCCTCCTCCTCCAATATCTCCATAATCTGTTCATACATTTCATCTACTTCGTCGTCGCCAGAATTAGTCGTTGGCATATACACTTGAATTATAAGCATTTCCACTGGCTCCATCTGAAGTTTTACGGCTATTAATCTATCATTAACTGTCACTACCTTGCTAATTCTTTCAGCTATCTCTTTTCTCATTATAATCCCCACCCCCCTTTCCTTTTTCTCTCCTCCCGAGTAAATAATTTTAAATTCGTCTGAATTTATCTCGCCTTCTCCTTCCCACCGAACTTCACTAAGACCTACTATACCTACATTATTCCTTCTCATTTCCCTTTTTAAGTTTTCTAGTTTACCCCCTGAATTCATAGTCCTAACATTCCATGTGCCTATTCTTATATTCTCACCACTTGCTTTCCATTATTATGTTATATTTCCTCTGTGCATCCCCTAGGGTAGTCCCCACCCGGAGATCCGATTGGGGGACTATTTTACCTCCGGAATATTTTACCCCAGAGAGATCCATAGAGGTATTTGCAGCTTTTCAGCCTATCATGGGATATATAATGAGGTAGTTTCCACTTGCTTTCCTCATCGCAGTTTCACAGAGTGATTACCCATCTGTAGCTTTTCAGATCCACATGATCACCACCTACAGAGGTACTGTGCAAGCTGCTGCCCTTGCACAGGGGGATGTAAAACCCCCAAGACTGCTTCTTAGTCTGACTCTTCCCCTCAGACCTTTCCGGCTTGGAAGGTCCTACCAGGAGAATTATCTCCCGCCGGCATAGCTCTTTGGTTCATAAGAGTACACAAACCCTCCCACCTCTGTAAGGTTATGCAGTCCTTAGGGAGGGGGTTATGGTTATCAACTGTCTATTGCAATCAGCCCCGGAATTCAAAAAGCAGATCTTGTTTTGAATATTTTGTTTATTGTAATTGTCACATTAATCGTATCCCACTGTATTAGAAACGAAGAAATAAATTTGAATAAACGAAGGTTTGTTTTATAACTCAAATACCTACCTATTAAATTCACGAATTAAATATAAATTAATTTAATAAAAAATGGGCGATCGAAGCGTGCCGTTAGACGACGTTGGAATAAGGAGCAGCGAAACTAGTAATGAAGTGCAATTCGTACTGCTAAATCACTCATTATCGAACTTGTTGGAGTTGCGTAAATCATTTCACAGCGTCGAAAATGCTATAATTCCTACAAGTACCAATTACTAATTTTGAATACAACTTTATAATATTATACCAAAGAACCGATTCCACCTTATTGCAAGTTAATGTAATCTTTAAGATTAATAAATCGCGTATCAAACATCGGATTAAGCAAATATTTAATTGGACGCGTTCTAGGAAATTTTACAACGGGAAGCTTAAATACATCTCTTCGCCATAAATATCCCCCCTGAGGGTATTCGTTGTTAGGGGGATTTCACTCTATAATAACTGCACTGCTGAATGCGCGAATAATCAATGTAAACTTGCATTTTAAATGGAATATATATTCGTTCCTTATCAGCCAATGTAAGTGCGGAAGAAAAAGTGCGATTCACCGCGACAAAGTATCATTGTGGAACCTGTATTAGAACCGAAACCAAACTTTTTTCTATTCCGTACACAGGACAGATACGTTGATCTCTTATCGCTCTCAGGAAATAGACGCAATGGAAAGATGAACAGGTATTATTGCGAGAGAAATAAAGCACTTTCTACTAGGAAAAAATTTGACAAACCTTTTAGATGCCAAAGACGTGATAATAATCTGCGGGGAAGTCGACACTGCACACTAGTGCTCGGAGAAACACACAAAACTCTCTTAAGATTCCCTCGACCCTCCTCTTCTCCACTTTCCGTCCGCCAATCCTCTCTCCCTTCTTCATCCCCTATCCAACCTTCCTCCCCCACGCCTTCCATCCTTTAACTTTCCCTCCATCCTTCCTCTCTTCCCCCTCCCTCCCTCGGCTCCCTCTTCCATACCTCCCTTCACCATGCTTCCCGCAGTTCTGATTTTAAGTATTCTCAGTTTAGGCCTAGATTTACCCTTCTGAAATATTTCTTTTTAAAATTTTCTTCAGCAAATATCCAAAATGCAATCCCTCGGGTGAATTTTCACAGATTGTAGTGTTAGCGTAATATTTTTTATGAAAGGTCAAATTTTAATATGCATAATATGTCATTATGAAAACAAAATAATGCCCTATGTAATATATCGTAGTTATAAGGAAGGGATAGGTAAAACCTTTCTACTAAATGAAAGGTCGGTATCTTTGGTCAGCACTATAAATGAAGGTCATTCATAGGCTGCCAAACAATGGAGATGTAAGCTTTGGCCACGAAATGCAGATAAAAAGTTCAGCATCAGATGATCCATCTGCATCAATTTGATATGTGGCCATTATAGAAGCACAATTTGTAACAATTGCAAGTACCTTATAATGCTTTTTTAGTATTTCTCACTTTACTTAGTCTTTTGTAGCATAAAAGACCAAATATGAGTTATTTTGAATTTTAGCGCGTTTTTCAGATGTATTTGAATTAATAAAAAATGTAATGTTAATGGCAATCTATTTTATTTAAAAATGATAATTAGATTTCATATGAATAAAACTAGAATAAACGCACTGGGGTGAATTTTCAATACGTAGTAGTGTTACTGTGATTACATGGCATAGTGGTATTTGAGGTTAAACTCTAAAAGACGCACACCACTCGAATGAACTTTCCACACGATGGACGTATTGGAACTAATGAGGGAGAACTGTTCTATTTCGACGTCACCAATGCAAAATGTCAGTGAGGAGGAAATACTGAAGGAGAAGGGGATGAAAACAAAGGGGTGAGAATGTGTACCCCGTTCTCAGTGCGAGTTAACCAAGCGTCGGAATGACTACAAAGCAGTGATAACACCCGAAAGCGGCTCATGTGGTTGCCACATCAGATTATCTTCGTTTGAGAATGTAAGATATATTCGCCTATTATTATTGGGATTTAACTTTTAAGCTTTTTACCTGAAACGGGATAGTTCCTATCAACCGATTTCCTCGGTATACTTCTCCCGTTTAAGCGGCTGGTATTCTGCCGTCAATTATTTATGGAAAAAAGTATTTGCTTATTGAACACGGAGGCGTTGCATGCATACCGACCTTCAGATTATAAATCTTTTATACTTTATATCTTTTATCAGTTGAGAAATCTAGATATATTTATCGTTCGCCATGAGAAATTATACGAAAGCCTTTTTACAATATTCGGTAAAGTCTCCAAGTATATTGACCTTGAAAATGACACTCATAGCCAGTTATTAAAAAATCGGAAGCTACCAATAGCAGATATAAGATTCTTATAGACGTATTAAATTCAAATTTCAACTATCTTCGATGTTAATATTTCCATTTATGATGCAAATATAAATACGCCGAAGACCGCGAGTATATATTTTCGCGCGTAATAAGTATTATTGATCGAATTTACTAGATTGAAATAAGAAAAGATCTTATAACTGCATAAAAACATTTTATTTAATTTTTTTAATGTAAAAACATCCGGGAACCTTTATAAGAGCTTCATTATTGGAGAAGTAGCTTCATTTGCGGGTTAGAGGTTGTTTTGCTTTGACCTCTTTGGCCACCTCTGGCTGCTTGATATCTGCATAAGAAAAAGATAAAGAAAAATTAAAGTATAGAAAACGATATATGGCACATAGGGTTACTAAAATCTCCATATAAACCACTTAAATAATGAATAATAGAGCCTATGGTTGGATTTCAACAAATGATTCCAAGTACCTTAAAGGGATTTCAACTTCTTTAGTTTTATGCATCACGATTTGCATTCCATTAAAAAATTTTAATTCAGTAATGTTGCATATAGAAATAAATTCAAAACTAAATCAGCGTTTTCCAATTCTAGAACAAGTGCAACTCGAGGAATTTTGTGTCCCCGGGAGAGATAACACTCCATCGACTCCCTCCGTAAAAGTTTTTTGTGATATGAGTACATGATAATTAATTATACAGTCAGAAAAAAGTACTGAAATTAAAAATAAAAGGAATGAAATCGGGATTATAGCCTGTTCTGCGATGTTAAAATTGGTATCCAATATTTGTTCACTTGCAAGTAATGCAAATGTAGATGATCGTGATAGGGACCCCGAGACTTGGACGGCCCGGGTATCCGCCCGGCTGTCCCGTACGTCGCGCCGGGTTTCTTAGGAGACTCGGCAAACGTTGAATGTTCTGCAAGAATTGTTGATTCTGATATCTTAAAAAGCAAAATTTCATTTTAGGAATTTTTTCGCAATAAATATTTTTAACAGGCGCTTTTCGCGCTAATATTTGAATACTTTTAAGTCGTCGACTCACTTCGCTCTCCACGACAGTTCAGTGATAGTATACCAATAATACAAGCGGATCACACGAGTTCGATCTCGATCAAAGATGTATATTTCCTTATTCTCAATTTCTACATACCTTTCCCCTCTGCGGGTAACTGATTCGGATTCTTTGTGTCAGGTTTATTGCCCACTGCCTTTTCGTTGTTCGGATTGCGCTGTGGTGCTCCTTTTAGTGGTACAGCATTGCACTTGGATTTATTTTGTTTATCCATGATGATACTGAAATTTCAGAAAAAAATATCCAATTGATAAAATTATACATTTGGAAGTATCATTAAAAAGCATCTACATAATACAATAAAATACAGACCAAAAGACATATATTCCTGATAGAATATATTATCAAAAAACGACATTCCGCATACCCGAAAAACTTAAAACTATAAAAAAGCGAATGAAGTAAAAAGAAGATTGATTTATACATTAGGTGCAGCTTATTACTATCACTGGTTATGGTTCATCATCATCATGCTTCTGTCCGAAGACAGGTTTTAACTGAATCGCTGCCTCCATTTCTCTCTCTCCCTAGAAGCCTCTTTTATACCTCTATAAGGATTATATCCCTGCTTTATATTATCTAATATTCCTATTCTTTTTCTCCCTCTTCCTCTTCTTCCACTAATTTTTCCTTCTAAGATAGTCCTTTGTAAACACTGTCTTCTCAATATGTGCCCTATCCAATTTGATTTTCTTTTCCTGATTGTTTTTTTTAGCATCCTTTCTTCTCCCCCCATTTCTAATACTTCTTCATTTCTCTTCCTCTCTGTCCATTTCACTTTCATCATTCTTCTCCATACCCACATCTCAAAACTTTCTAAATATTTTTCCTCCTTTCTCCTTATCGTCCACGTCTCTGCACCATAAAGAGCTATGCTCCATATGTAGCATTTTGCTAACTTCTTCCTTGTTTCTAAATTTATTTTCTTGCTTGTGAGAAGCTCCTTCTTCTCGTTAAATGCTGCTTTTGCCATTGCAATCCTACTTCTGATGTCCTGTGTACTACTTCCATCTTGTGCTAAAATACTGCCGAGATCTTTGAAACTACTTACTTGTTCCAATTTTTGGCCATTTCCCATTATATTTAATTCTTTATGTTCCTTTCAAACCACCATGACTTTCGTTTTTTCAGCATTGATCTTCATTCCATATTGTTGGCCAACCTCCACTAGTCTCTCTGTCATCCTCTGAAGCTCTTTCTCATCTTCTGCTGTTAATCCTTGATCATCTGCATATTTAATGGTGGTAATACTTTCACCTCATATCTTAAATCCTTTCTCTTCCCTCAGCGCTTCTTCTGTTATTGTTTCTTCATAAATATTAAATATCGCTGGTGAAATAGGACATCCCTGCCTCACTCCCCTCCCTATTGAAGTACATTCCGTTTCTTCTCCTTCAACCCTGACTCTAATCTTTTGATCAAAGTAAAGGTTTTTAAGTAGTCTTTTATCTTTCCAATCTATTCCAATTTTGTTTAAAATACCCAGCATTTTATCCCATTTCACTCGGTCAAAAGCTTTCTCCCAATCTACAAAACAAAAATACATATCTTTATTGACTTCTAGCGCTCTTTCTATCATCATCCTTATACATCCTATAGCATCTCTAGTCCCTCTTCCTCTTCTGAAACCAAACTGATTATCTTGCTGCTCCTTTTCTATTTTGCATTCAATTCTTTTGGTTATTATTCTAGTTAGAACTTTAGCTGTATGAGAAATTAAACTAATTGTTCTGTAATCCTTACAACATTTTGCATTGTTCTTTTTCTCCAGTGGTACCATAACAACATCTAAAAAATCTTCAGGCCATATGCCAGAATCATAAACTTGGTTAAAAAATTTTGTTAGTTGCTTAATTGCTTTCGACCCCAAAACCTTAAGAACGTCCACTGGTATATCATCACTCCCAACAGCCTTCCTTCTTTTCATGTCATCAATTGCTCTTTTAACTTCAGACTCGAGAATACTTGGTCCTAGCTGATCTTTATCCACATCCTCTTTTTCATTTAATTCAATATTTCTTGGCTTTCCTTCTTTGTCATACAGCAACTCAATGTATTCTTTCCAAACATTCTTTACATTGTCTGGCTCCGAGACTATTTTACCACTTTTGTTCATGATTCCTTTACGTCCTATCTTTTTGCTTTTTTCTTGAATAGTTCCCTTGCTTTGCTATACATCAGGTCTGTTCTACAAATGCTTTCACATTCGACAATCTCCTCACATTTCTCATTTAACCACTGTTCTCTGGCTTTATCTGTTTCCCTTCTTAAAGCATTATTTAACTCCTTGTACTTTCTTTGGCCTTCTTCAGTGTTTATGTTTTTCCACTTTCTCCGCTCTTCCATTTTTTGCAGCATGGCTGCTGTGATCCAGGGTTTTTTGATTCTTTCACCCGTTACCTTTCCTACCTTCTTTTCCATTACATCTTTAATGTTGTTATGGATATATCTCCACTCCTCATCTACATTCTTCCTTTTTTCTTCAGATCTCTCCCCCAACCTTTCCTCCAGCTCTATCATGATAGCCTCCTTGTTTTTAAGGAGTTCCTCTAAGTTCCATTTCTTGTTAACTCTTATGTTTCTCTTAATGCTCTTCAGTCTACATTGTGTATTTGCCACCAAAAGGTTGTGGTCGGAATCGATATCTGTCCCTGGTAATGTCTTCACATTTTTAATGCTATTTCTAACTCTTTCATTGACTAGTATGTAATCTATCTGGTATCGTCTCTAGTCTCCTGGGCTTCTCCATGTGTAAAGTCTCCGCTGGTGATGCTTAAACCATGTATTAGTTACAATCAATCTATTTCTATGGCAGAATTCCACAAGTTTCTCCCCTCTTTCATTTCTCTTTCCTAGTCCATATTTTCCCACTATGTTATCTTCCTGTCCCTTTCCGACTACACTGTTCCAGTCTCCCATTACTATGGTGTTGACCCTTCCTTTTCCCTCCTCCTCCAATATCTCCATAATCTGTTCATACATTTCATCTACTTCGTCGTCGCCAGAATTAGTCGTTGGCATATACACTTGAATTATAAGCATTTCCACTGGCTCCATCTGAAGTTTTACGGCTATTAATCTATCATTAACTGTCACTACCTTGCTAATTCTTTCAGCTATCTCTTTTCTCATTATAATCCCCACCCCCCTTTCCTTTTTCTCTCCTCCCGAGTAAATAATTTTAAATTCGTCTGAATTTATCTCGCCTTCTCCTTCCCACCGAACTTCACTAAGACCTACTATACCTACATTATTCCTTCTCATTTCCCTTTTTAAGTTTTCTAGTTTACCCCCTGAATTCATAGTCCTAACATTCCATGTGCCTATTCTTATATTCTCACCACTTGCTTTCCATTATTATGTTATATTTCCTCTGTGCATCCCCTAGGGTAGTCCCCACCCGGAGATCCGATTGGGGGACTATTTTACCTCCGGAATATTTTACCCCAGAGAGATCCATAGAGGTATTTGCAGCTTTTCAGCCTATCATGGGATATATAATGAGGTAGTTTCCACTTGCTTTCCTCATCGCAGTTTCACAGAGTGATTACCCATCTGTAGCTTTTCAGATCCACATGATCACCACCTACAGAGGTACTGTGCAAGCTGCTGCCCTTGCACAGGGGGATGTAAAACCCCCAAGACTGCTTCTTAGTCTGACTCTTCCCCTCAGACCTTTCCGGCTTGGAAGGTCCTACCAGGAGAATTATCTCCCGCCGGCATAGCTCTTTGGTTCATAAGAGTACACAAACCCTCCCACCTCTGTAAGGTTATGCAGTCCTTAGGGAGGGGGTTATGGTTATCAACTGTCTATTGCAATCAGCCCCGGAATTCAAAAAGCAGATCTTGTTTTGAATATTTTGTTTATTGTAATTGTCACATTAATCGTATCCCACTGTATTAGAAACGAAGAAATAAATTTGAATAAGTGAAGGTTTGTTTTATAACTCAAATACCTACCTATTAAATTCACGAATTAAATATAAATTAATTTAATAAAAAATGGGCGATCGAAGCGTGCCGTTAGACGACGTTGGAATAAGGAGCAGAGAAACTAGTAATGAAGTGCAATTCGTACTGCTAAATCACTCATTATCGAACTTGTTGGAGTTGCGCAAATCATTTCACAGCGTCGAAAATGCTATAATTCCTACAAGTACCAATTACTAATTTTGAATACAACTTTATAATATTATACCAAAGAACCGATTCCACCTTATTGCAAGTTAATGTAATCTTTAAGATTAATAAATCGCGTATCAAACATCGGATTAAGCAAATATTTAATTGGACGCGTTCTAGGAAATTTTACAACGGGAAGCTTAAATACATCTCTTCGCCATAAATATCCCCCCTGAGGGTATTCGTTGTTAGGGGGATTTCACTCTATAATAACTGCACTGCTGAATGCGCGAATAATCAATGTAAACTTGCATTTTAAATGGAATATATATTCGTTCCTTATCAGCCAATGTAAGTGCGGAAGAAAAAGTGCGATTCACCGCGACAAAGTATCATTGTGGAACCTGTATTAGAACCGAAACCAAACTTTTTTCTATTCCGTACACAGGACAGATACGTTGATCTCTTATCGCTCTCAGGAAATAGACGCAATGGAAAGATGAACAGGTATTATTGCGAGAGAAATAAAGCACTTTCTACTAGGAAAAAATTTGACAAACCTTTTAGATGCCAAAGACGTGATAATAATCTGCGGGGAAGTCGACACTGCACACTAGTGCTCGGAGAAACACACAAAACTCTCTAAAGATTCCCTCGACCCTCCTCTTCTCCACTTTCCGTCCGCCAATCCTCTCTCCCTTCTTCATCCCCTATCCAACCTTCCTCCCCCACGCCTTCCATCCTTTAACTTTCCCTCCATCCTTCCTCTCTTCCCCCTCCCTCCCTCGGCTCCCTCTTCCATACCTCCCTTCACCATGCTTCCCGCAGTTCTGATTTTAAGTATTCTCAGTTTAGGCCTAGATTTACCCTTCTGAAATATTTCTTTTTAAAATTTTCTTCAGCAAATATCCAAAATGCAATCCCTCGGGTGAATTTTCACAGATTGTAGTGTTAGCGTAATATTTTTTATGAAAGGTCAAATTTTAATATGCATAATATGTCATTATGAAAACAAAATAATGCCCTATGTAATATATCGTAGTTATAAGGAAGGGATAGGTAAAACCTTTCTACTAAATGAAAGGTCGGTATCTTTGGTCAGCACTATAAATGAAGGTCATTCATAGGCTGCCAAACAATGGAGATGTAAGCTTTGGCCACGAAATGCAGATAAAAAGTTCAGCATCAGATGATCCATCTGCATCAATTTGATATGTGGCCATTATAGAAGCACAATTTGTAACAATTGCAAGTACCTTATAATGCTTTTTTAGTATTTCTCACTTTACTTAGTCTTTTGTAGCATAAAAGACCAAATATGAGTTATTTTGAATTTTAGCGCGTTTTTCAGATGTATTTGAATTAATAAAAAATGTAATGTTAATGGCAATCTATTTTATTTAAAAATGATAATTAGATTTCATATGAATAAAACTAGAATAAACGCACTGGGGTGAATTTTCAATACGTAGTAGTGTTACTGTGATTACATGGCATAGTGGTATTTGAGGTTAAACTCTAAAAGACGCACACCACTCGAATGAAGTTTCCACACGATGGACGTATTGGAACTAATGAGGGAGAACTGTTCTATTTCGACGTCACCAATGCAAAATGTCAGTGAGGAGGAAATACTGAAGGAGAAGGGGATGAAAACAAAGGGGTGAGAATGTGTACCCCGTTCTCAGTGCGAGTTAACCAAGCGTCGGAATGACTACAAAGCAGTGAAAACACCCGAAAGCGGCTCATGTGGTTGCCACATCAGATTATCTTCGTTTGAGAATGTAAGATATATTCGCCTATTATTATTGGGATTTAACTTTTAAGCTTTTTACCTGAAACGGGATAGTTCCTATCAACCGATTTCCTCGGTATACTTCTCCCGTTTAAGCGGCTGGTATTCTGCCGTCAATTATTTATGGAAAAAAGTATTTGCTTATTGAACACGGAGGCGTTGCATGCATACCGACGTTCAGATTATAAATCTTTTATACTTTATATCTTTTTTCAGTTGAGAAATCTAGATATATTCATCGTTCGCCATGAGAAATTATACGAAAGCCTTTTTACAATATTCGGTAAAGTCTCCAAGTATATTGACCTTGAAAATGACACTCATAGCCAGTTATTAAAAAATCGGAAGCTATCAATAGCAGATATAAGATTCTTATAGACGTATTAAATTCAAATTTCAACTATCTTCGATGTTAATATTTCCATTTATGATGCAAATATAAATACGCCGAAGACCGCGAGTATATATTTTCGCGCGTAATAAGTATTATTGATCGAATTTACTAGATTGAAATAAGAAAAGATCTTATAACTGCATAAAAACATTTTATTTAATTTTTTTAATGTAAAAACATCAGGGAACCTTTATAAGAGCTTCATTGTTGGAGAAGTATCTTCATTTGCGGGTTAGAGGTTGTTTTGCTTTGACCTCTTTGGCCACCTCTGGCTGCTTGATATCTGCATAAGAAAAAGATAAAGAAAAATTAAAGTATAGAAAACGATATATGGCACATAGGGTTACTAAAATCTCCATATAAACCATTTAAATAATGAATAATAGAGCCTATGGTTGGATTTCAACAAATGATTCCAAGTACCTTAAAGGGATTTCAACTTCTTTAGTTTTATGCATCACGATTTGCATTCAATTAAAAAATTTTAATTCAGTAATGTTGCATATAGAAATAAATTCAAAACTAAATCAGCGTTTTCCAATTCTAGAACAAGTGCAACTCGAGGAATTTTGTGTCCCCGGGAGAGATAACACTCCATCGACTCCCTCCGTAAAAGTTTTTTGTGATATGAGTACATGATAATTAATTATACAGTCAGAAAAAAGTACTGAAATTAAAAATAAAAGGAATGAAATCGGGATTATAGCCTGTTCTGCGATGTTAAAATTGGTATCCAATATTTGTTCACTTGCAAGTAATGCAAATGTAGATGATCGTGATAGGGACCCCGAGACTTGGACGGCCCGGGTATCCGCCCGGCTGTCCCGTACGTCGCGCCGGGTTTCTTAGGAGACTCGGCAAACGTTGAATGCTCTGCAAGAATTGTTGATTCTGATATCTTAAAAAGCAAAATTTCATTTTAGGAATTTTTTCGCAATAAATATTTTTAACAGGCGCTTTTCGCGCTAATATTTGAATACTTTTAAGTCGTCGACTCACTTCGCTCTCCACGACAGTTCAGTGATAGTATACCAATAATACAAGCGGATCACACGAGTTCGATCTCGGTCAAAGATGTATATTTCCTTATTCTCAATTTCTACATACCTTTCCCCTCTGCGGGTAACTGATTCGGATTCTTTGTGTCAGGTTTATTGCCCACTGCCTTTTCGTTGTTCGGATTGCGCTGTGGTGCTCCTTTTAGTGGTACAGCATTGCACTTGGATTTATTTTGTTTATCCATGATGATACTGAAATTTCAGAAAAAAATATCCAATTGATAAAATTATACATTTGGAAGTATCATTAAAAAGCATCTACATAATACAATAAAATACAGACCAAAAGACATATATTCCTGATAGAATATATTATCAAAAAACGACATTCCGCATACCCGAAAAACTTAAAACTATAAAAAAGCGAATGAAGTAAAAAGAAGATTGATTTATACATTAGGTGCAGCTTATTACTATCACTGTTTATGGTTCATCATCATCATGCTTCTGTCCGAAGACAGGTTTTAACTGAATCGCTGCCTCCATTTCTCTCTCTCCCTAGAAGCCTCTTTTATACCTCTATAAGGATTATATCCCTGCTTTATATTATCTAATATTCCTATTCTTTTTCTCCCTCTTCCCCTTCTTCCACTAATTTTTCCTTCTAAAATAGTCCTTTGTAAACACTGTCTTCTCAATATGTGCCCTATCCAATTTGATTTTCTTTTCCTGATTGTTTTTATTAGCATCCTTTCTTCTCCCCCCATTTCTAATACTTCTTCATTTCTCTTCCTCTCTGTCCATTTCACTTTCATCATTCTTCTCCATACCCACATCTCAAAACTTTCTAAATATTTTTCCTCCTTTCTCCTTATCGTCCACGTCTCTGCACCATAAAGAGCTATGCTCCATATGTAGCATTTTGCTAATTTCTTCCTTGTTTCTAAATTTATTTTCTTGCTTGTGAGAAGCTCCTTCTTCTCGTTAAATGCTGCTTTTGCCATTGCAATCCTACTTCTGATGTCCTGTGTACTACTTCCATCTTGTGCTAAAATACTGCCGAGATCTTTGAAACTACTTACTTGTTCCAATTTTTGGCCATTTCCCATTATATTTAATTCTTTATGTTCCTTTGAAACCACCATGACTTTCGTTTTTTCAGCATTGATCTTCATTCCATATTGTTGGCCAACCTCCACTAGTCTGTCTGTCATCCTCTGAAGCTCTTTCTCATCTTCTGCTGTTAATCCTTGATCATCTGCATATTTAATGGTGGTAATACTTTCACCTCATATCTTAAATCCTTTCTCTTCCCTCAGCGCTTCTTCTGTTATTGTTTCTTCATAAATATTAAATATCGCTGGTGAAATAGGACATCCCTGCCTCACTCCCCTCCCTATTGAAGTACATTCCGTTTCTTCTCCTTCAACCCTGACTCTAATCTTTTGATCAAAGTAAAGGTTTTTAAATAGTCTTTTATCTTTCCAATCTATTCCAATTTTGTTTAAAATACCCAGCATTTTATCCCATTTCACTCGGTCAAAAGCTTTCTCCCAATCTACAAAACAAAAATACATATCTTTATTGACTTCTAGCGCTCTTTCTATCATCATCCTTATACATCCTATAGCATCTCTAGTCCCTCTTCCTCTTCTGAAACCAAACTGATTATCTTGCTGCTCCTTTTCTATTTTGCATTCAATTCTTTTGGTTATTATTCTAGTTAGAACTTTAGCTGTATGAGAAATTAAACTAATTGTTCTGTAATCCTTACAACATTTTGCATTGTTCTTTTTCTCCAGTGGTACCATAACAACATCTAAAAAATCTTCAGGCCATATGCCAGAATCATAAACTTGGTTAAAAAATTTTGTTAGTTGCTTAATTGCTTTCGACCCCAAAACCTTAAGAACGTCCACTGGTATATCATCACTCCCAACAGCCTTCCTACTTTTCATGTCATCAATTGCTCTTTTAACTTCAGACTCGAGAATACTTGGTCCTAGCTGATCTTTATCCACATCCTCTTTTTCATTTAATTCAATTTTTCTTTGCTTTCCTTCTTTGTCATACAGCAACTCAATGTATTCTTTCCAAACATTCTTTACATTGTCTGGCTCCGAGACTATTTTACCACTTTTGTTCATGATTCCTTTACGTCCTATCTTTTTGCTTTTTTCTTGAATAGTTCCCTTGCTTTGCTATACATCAGGTCTGTTCTACAAATGCTTTCACATTCGACAATCTCCTCACATTTCTCATTTAACCACTGTTTTCTGGCTTTATCTGTTTCCCTTCTTAAAGCATTATTTAACTCCTTGTACTTTCTTTGGCCTTCTTCAGTGTTTATGTTTTTCCACTTTCTCCGCTCTTCCATTTTTTGCAGCATGGCTGCTGTGATCCAGGGTTTTTTGATTCTTTCACCCGTTACCTTTCCTACCTTCTTTTCCATTACATCTTTAATGTTGTTATGGATATATCTCCACTCCTCATCTACATTCTTCCTTTTTTCTTCAGATCTCTCCCCCAACCTTTCCTCCAGCTCTATCATGATAGCCTCCTTGTTTTTAAGGAGTTCCTCTAAGTTCCATTTCTTGTTAACTCTTATGTTTCTCTTAATGCTCTTCAGTCTACATTGTGTATTTGCCACCAAAAGGTTGTGGTCGGAATCGATATCTGCCCCTGGTAATGTCTTCACATTTTTAATGCTATTTCTAAATCTTTCATTGACTAGTATGTAATCTATCTGGTATCGTCTCTAGTCTCCTGGGCTTCTCCATGTGTAAAGTCTCCGCTGGTGATGCTTAAACCATGTATTAGTTACAATCAATCTATTTCTATGGCAGAATTCCACAAGTTTCTCCCCTCTTTCATTTCTCTTTCCTAGTCCATATTTTCCCACTATGTTATCTTCCTGTCCCTTTCCGACTACACTGTTCCAGTCTCCCATTACTATGGTGTTGACCCTTCCTTTTCCCTCCTCCTCCAATATCTCCATAATCTGTTCATACATTTCATCTACTTCGTCGTCGCCAGAATTAGTCGTTGGCATATTCACTTGAATTATAAGCATTTCCACTGGCTCCATCTGAAGTTTTACGGCTATTAATCTATCATTAACTGTCACTACCTTGCTAATTCTTTCAGCTATCTCTTTTCTCATTATAATCCCCACCCCCCTTTCCTTTTTCTCTCCTCCCGAGTAAATAATTTTAAATTCGTCTGAATTTATCTCGCCTTCTCCTTCCCACCGAACTTCACTAAGACCTACTATACCTACATTATTCCTTCTCATTTCCCTTTTTAAGTTTTCTAGTTTACCCCCTGAATTCATAGTCCTAACATTCCATGTGCCTATTCTTATATTCTCACCACTTGCTTTCCATTATTATGTTATATTTCCTCTGTGCATCCCCTAGGGTAGTCCCCACCCGGAGATGCGATTGGGGGACTATTTTACCTCCGGAATATTTTACCGCAGAGAGATCCATAGAGGTATTTGCAGCTTTTCAGCCTATCATGAGATATATAATGAGGTAGTTTCCACTTGCTTTCCTCATCGCAGTTTCACAGAGTGATTACCCATCTGTAGCTTTTCAGATCCACATGATCACCACCTACAGAGGTACTGTGCAAGCTGCTGCCCTTGCACAGGGGGATGTAAAACCCCCAAGACTGCTTCTTAGTCTGACTCTTCCCCTCAGACCTTTCCGGCTTGGAAGGTCCTACCAGGAGAATTATCTCCCGCCGGCATAGCTCTTTGGTTCATAAGAGTACACAAACCCTCCCACCTCTGTAAGGTTATGCAGTCCTTAGGGAGGGGGTTATGGTTATCAACTGTCTATTGCAATCAGCCCCGGAATTCAAAAAGCAGATCTTGTTTTGAATATTTTGTTTATTGTAATTGTCACATTAATCGTATCCCACTGTATTAGAAACGAAGAAATAAATTTGAATAAACGAAGGTTTGTTTTATAACTCAAATACCTACCTATTAATTTCACGAATTAAATATAAATTAATTTAATAAAAAATGGGCGATCGAAGCGTGCCGTTAGACGACGTTGGAATAAGGAGCAGAGAAACTAGTAATGAAGTGCAATTCGTACTGCTAAATCACTCATTATCGAACTTGTTGGAGTTGCGCAAATCATTTCACAGCGTCGAAAATGCTATAATTCCTACAAGTACCAATTACTAATTTTGAATACAACTTTATAATATTATACCAAAGAACCGATTCCACCTTATTGCAAGTTAATGTAATCTTTAAGATTAATAAATCGCGTATCAAACATCGGAGTAAGCAAATATTTAATTGGACGCGTTCTAGGAAATTTTACAACGGGAAGCTTAAATACATCTCTTCGCCATAAATATCCCCCCTGAGGGTATTCGTTGTTAGGGGGATTTCACTCTATAATAACTGCACTGCTGAATGCGCGAATAATCAATGTAAACTTGCATTTTAAATGGAATATATATTCGTTCCTTATCAGCCAATGTAAGTGCGGAAGAAAAAGTGCGATTCACCGCGACAAAGTATCATTGTGGAACCTGTATTAGAACCGAAACCAAACTTTTTTCTATTCCGTACACAGGACAGATACGTTGATCTCTTATCGCTCTCAGGAAATAGACGCAATGGAAAGATGAACAGGTATTATTGCGAGAGAAATAAAGCACTTTCTACTAGGAAAAAATTTGACAAACCTTTTAGATGCCAAAGACGTGATAATAATCTGCGGGGAAGTCGACACTGCACACTAGTGCTCGGAGAAACACACAAAACTCTCTTAAGATTCCCTCGACCCTCCTCTTCTCCACTTTCCGTCCGCCAATCCTCTCTCCCTTCTTCATCCCCTATCCAACCTTCCTCCCCCACGCCTTCCATCCTTTAACTTTCCCTCCATCCTTCCTCTCTTCCCCCTCCCTCCCTCGGCTCCCTCTTCCATACCTCCCTTCACCATGCTTCCCGCAGTTCTGATTTTAAGTATTCTCAGTTTAGGCCTAGATTTACCCTTCTGAAATATTTCTTTTTAAAATTTTCTTCAGCAAATATCCAAAATGCAATCCCTCGGGTGAATTTTCACAGATTGTAGTGTTAGCGTAATATTTTTTATGAAAGGTCAAATTTTAATATGCATAATATGTCATTATGAAAACAAAATAATGCCCTATGTAATATATCGTAGTTATAAGGAAGGGATAGGTAAAACCTTTCTACTAAATGAAAGGTCGGTATCTTTGGTCAGCACTATAAATGAAGGTCATTCATAGGCTGCCAAACAATGGAGATGTAAGCTTTGGCCACGAAATGCAGATAAAAAGTTCAGCATCAGATGATCCATCTGCATCAATTTGATATGTGGCCATTATAGAAGCACAATTTGTAACAATTGCAAGTACCTTATAATGCTTTTTTAGTATTTCTCACTTTACTTAGTCTTTTGTAGCATAAAAGACCAAATATGAGTTATTTTGAATTTTAGCGCGTTTTTCAGATGTATTTGAATTAATAAAAAATGTAATGTTAATGGCAATCTATTTTATTTAAAAATGATAATTAGATTTCATATGAATAAAACTAGAATAAACGCACTGGGGTGAATTTTCAATACGTAGTAGTGTTACTGTGATTACATGGCATAGTGGTATTTGAGGTTAAACTCTAAAAGACGCACACCACTCGAATGAAGTTTCCACACGATGGACGTATTGGAACTAATGAGGGAGAACTGTTCTATTTCGACGTCACCAATGCAAAATGTCAGTGAGGAGGAAATACTGAAGGAGAAGGGGATGAAAACAAAGGGGTGAGAATGTGTACCCCGTTCTCAGTGCGAGTTAACCAAGCGTCGGAATGACTACAAAGCAGTGAAAACACCCGAAAGCGGCTCATGTGGTTGCCACATCAGATTATCTTCGTTTGAGAATGTAAGATATATTCGCCTATTATTATTGGGATTTAACTTTTAAGCTTTTTACCTGAAACGGGATAGTTCCTATCAACCGATTTCCTCGGTATACTTCTCCCGTTTAAGCGGCTGGTATTCTGCCGTCAATTATTTATGGAAAAAAGTATTTGCTTATTGAACACGGAGGCGTTGCATGCATACCGACGTTCAGATTATAAATCTTTTATACTTTATATCTTTTTTCAGTTGAGAAATCTAGATATATTCATCGTTCGCCATGAGAAATTATACGAAAGCCTTTTTACAATATTCGGTAAAGTCTCCAAGTATATTGACCTTGAAAATGACACTCATAGCCAGTTATTAAAAAATCGGAAGCTATCAATAGCAGATATAAGATTCTTATAGACGTATTAAATTCAAATTTCAACTATCTTCGATGTTAATATTTCCATTTATGATGCAAATATAAATACGCCGAAGACCGCGAGTATATATTTTCGCGCGTAATAAGTATTATTGATCGAATTTACTAGATTGAAATAAGAAAAGATCTTATAACTGCATAAAAACATTTTATTTAATTTTTTTAATGTAAAAACATCAGGGAACCTTTATAAGAGCTTCATTGTTGGAGAAGTATCTTCATTTGCGGGTTAGAGGTTGTTTTGCTTTGACCTCTTTGGCCACCTCTGGCTGCTTGATATCTGCATAAGAAAAAGATAAAGAAAAATTAAAGTATAGAAAACGATATATGGCACATAGGGTTACTAAAATCTCCATATAAACCATTTAAATAATGAATAATAGAGCCTATGGTTGGATTTCAACAAATGATTCCAAGTACCTTAAAGGGATTTCAACTTCTTTAGTTTTATGCATCACGATTTGCATTCAATTAAAAAATTTTAATTCAGTAATGTTGCATATAGAAATAAATTCAAAACTAAATCAGCGTTTTCCAATTCTAGAACAAGTGCAACTCGAGGAATTTTGTGTCCCCGGGAGAGATAACACTCCATCGACTCCCTCCGTAAAAGTTTTTTGTGATATGAGTACATGATAATTAATTATACAGTCAGAAAAAAGTACTGAAATTAAAAATAAAAGGAATGAAATCGGGATTATAGCCTGTTCTGCGATGTTAAAATTGGTATCCAATATTTGTTCACTTGCAAGTAATGCAAATGTAGATGATCGTGATAGGGACCCCGAGACTTGGACGGCCCGGGTATCCGCCCGGCTGTCCCGTACGTCGCGCCGGGTTTCTTAGGAGACTCGGCAAACGTTGAATGTTCTGCAAGAATTGTTGATTCTGATATCTTAAAAAGCAAAATTTCATTTTAGGAATTTTTTCGCAATAAATATTTTTAACAGGCGCTTTTCGCGCTAATATTTGAATACTTTTAAGTCGTCGACTCACTTCGCTCTCCACGACAGTTCAGTGATAGTATACCAATAATACAAGCGGATCACACGAGTTCGATCTCGGTCAAAGATGTATATTTCCTTATTCACAATTTCTACATACCTTTCCCCTCTGCGGGTAACTGATTCGGATTCTTTGTGTCAGGTTTATTGCCCACTGCCTTTTCGTTGTTCGGATTGCGCTGTGGTGCTCCTTTTAGTGGTACAGCATTGCACTTGGATTTATTTTGTTTATCCATGACGATACTGAAATTTCAGAAAAAAATATCCAATTGATAAAATTATACATTTGGAAGTATCATTAAAAAGCATCTACATAATACAATAAAATACAGACCAAAAGACATATATTCCTGATAGAATATATTATCAAAAAACGACATTCCGCATACCCGAAAAACTTAAAACTATAAAAAAGCGAATGAAGTAAAAAGAAGATTGATTTATACATTAGGTGCAGCTTATTACTATCACTGGTTATGGTTCATCATCATCATGCTTCTGTCCGAAGACAGGTTTTAACTGAATCGCTGCCTCCATTTCTCTCTCTCCCTAGAAGCCTCTTTTATACCTCTATAAGGATTATATCCCTGCTTTATATTATCTAATATTCCTATTCTTTTTTTCCCTCTTCCTCTTCTTCCACTAATTTTTCCTTCTAAGATAGTCCTTTGTAAACACTGTCTTCTCAATATGTGCCCTATCCAATTTGATTTTCTTTTCCTGATTGTTTTTATTAGCATCCTTTCTTCTCCCCCCATTTCTAATACTTCTTCATTTCTCTTCCTCTCTGTCCATTTCACTTTCATCATTCTTCTCCATACCCACATCTCAAAACTTTCTAAATATTTTTCCTCCTTTCTCCTTATCGTCCACGTCTCTGCACCATAAAGAGCTATGCTCCATATGTAGCATTTTGCTAATTTCTTCCTTGTTTCTAAATTTATTTTCTTGCTTGTGAGAAGCTCCTTCTTCTCGTTAAATGCTGCTTTTGCCATTGCAATCCTACTTCTGATGTCCTGTGTACTACTTCCATCTTGTGCTAAAATACTGCCGAGATCTTTGAAACTACTTACTTGTTCCAATTTTTGGCCATTTCCCATTATATTTAATTCTTTATGTTCCTTTGAAACCACCATGACTTTCGTTTTTTCAGCATTGATCTTCATTCCATATTGTTGGCCAACCTCCACTAGTCTGTCTGTCATCCTCTGAAGCTCTTTCTCATCTTCTGCTGTTAATCCTTGATCATCTGCATATTTAATGGTGGTAATACTTTCACCTTATATCTTAAATCCTTTCTCTTCCCTCAGCGCTTCTTCTGTTATTGTTTCTTCATAAATATTAAATATCGCTGGTGAAATAGGACATCCCTGCCTCACTCCCCTCCCTATTGAAGTACATTCCGTTTCTTCTCCTTCAACCCTGACTCTAATCTTTTGATCAAAGTAAAGGTTTTTAAGTAGTCTTTTATCTTTCCAATCTATTCCAATTTTGTTTAAAATACCCAGCATTTTATCCCATTTCACTCGGTCAAAAGCTTTCTCCCAATCTACAAAACAAAAATACATATCTTTATTGACTTATAGCGCTCTTTCTATCATCATCCTTATACATCCTATAGCATCTCTAGTCCCTCTTCCTCTTCTGAAACCAAACTGATTATCTTAAAGCTCCTTTTCTATTTTGCATTCAATTCTTTTGGTTATTATTCTAGTTAGAACTTTAGCTGTATGAGAAATTAAACTAATTGTTCTGTAATCCTTACAACATTTTGCATTGTTCTTTTTCTCCAGTGGTACCATAACAACATCTAAAAACTCTTCAGGCCATATGCCAGAATCATAAACTTGGTTCAAAAATTTTGTTAGTTGCTTAATTGCTTTCGACCCCAAAACCTTAAGAACGTCCACTGGTATATCATCACTCCCAACAGCCTTCCTTCTTTTCATGTCATCAATTGCTCTTTTAACTTCAGACTCGAGAATACTTGGTCCTAGCTGATCTTTATCCACATCCTCTTTTTCATTTAATTCAATTTTTCTTTGCTTTCCTTCTTTGTCATACAGCAACTCAATGTATTCTTTCCAAACATTCTTTACATTGTCTGGCTCCGAGACTATTTTACCACTTTTGTTCATGATTCCTTTACGTCCTATCTTTTTGCTTTTTTCTTGAATAGTTCCCTTGCTTTGCTATACATCAGGTCTGTTCTACAAATGCTTTCACATTCGACAATCTCCTCACATTTCTCATTTAACCACTGTTTTCTGGCTTTATCTGTTTCCCTTCTTAAAGCATTATTTAACTCCTTGTACTTTCTTTGGCCTTCTTCAGTGTTTATGTTTTTCCACTTTCTCCGCTCTTCCATTTTTTGCAGCATGGCTGCTGTGATCCAGGGTTTTTTGATTCTTTCACCCGTTACCTTTCCTACCTTCTTTTCCATTACATCTTTAATGTTGTTATGGATATATCTCCACTCCTCATCTACATTCTTCCTTTTTTCTTCAGATCTCTCCCCCAACCTTTCCTCCAGCTCTATCATGATAGCCTCCTTGTTTTTAAGGAGTTCCTCTAAGTTCCATTTCTTGTTAACTCTTATGTTTCTCTTAATGCTCTTCAGTCTACATTGTGTATTTGCCACCAAAAGGTTGTGGTCGGAATCGATATCTGCCCCTGGTAATGTCTTCACATTTTTAATGCTATTTCTAAATCTTTCATTGACTAGTATGTAATCTATCTGGTATCGTCTCTAGTCTCCCGGGCTTCTCCATGTGTAAAGTCTCCGCTGGTGATGCTTAAACCATGTATTAGTTACAATCAATCTATTTCTATGGCAGAATTCCACAAGTTTCTCCCCTCTTTCATTTCTCTTTCCTAGTCCATATTTTCCCACTATGTTATCTTCCTGTCCCTTTCCGACTACACTGTTCCAGTCTCCCATTACTATGGTGTTGACCCTTCCTTTTCCCTCCTCCTCCAATATCTCCATAATCTGTTCATACATTTCATCTACTTCGTCGTCGCCAGAATTAGTCGTTGGCATATACACTTGAATTATAAGCATTTCCACTGGCTCCATCTGAAGTTTTACGGCTATTAATCTATCATTAACTGTCACTACCTTGCTAATTCTTTCAGCTATCTCTTTTCTCATTATAATCCCCACCCCCCTTTCCTTTTTCTCTCCTCCCGAGTAAATAATTTTAAATTCGTCTGAATTTATCTCGCCTTCTCCTTCCCACCGAACTTCACTAAGACCTACTATACCTACATTATTCCTTCTCATTTCCCTTTTTAAGTTTTCTAGTTTACCCCCTGAATTCATAGTCCTAACATTCCATGTGCCTATTCTTATATTCTCACCACTTGCTTTCCATTATTATGTTATATTTCCTCTGTGCATCCCCTAGGGTAGTCCCCACCCGGAGATCCGATTGGGGGACTATTTTACCTCCGGAATATTTTACCCCAGAGAGATCCATAGAGGTATTTGCAGCTTTTCAGCCTATCATGGGATATATAATGAGGTAGTTTCCACTTGCTTTCCTCATCGCAGTTTCACAGAGTGATTACCCATCTGTAGCTTTTCAGATCCACATGATCACCACCTACAGAGGTACTGTGCAAGCTGCTGCCCTTGCACAGGGGGATGTAAAACCCCCAAGACTGCTTCTTAGTCTGACTCTTCCCCTCAGACCTTTCCGGCTTGGAAGGTCCTACCAGGAGAATTATCTCCCGCCGGCATAGCTCTTTGGTTCATAAGAGTACACAAACCCTCCCACCTCTGTAAGGTTATGCAGTCCTTAGGGAGGGGGTTATGGTTATCAACTGTCTATTGCAATCAGCCCCGGAATTCAAAAAGCAGATCTTGTTTTGAATATTTTGTTTATTGTAATTGTCACATTAATCGTATCCCACTGTATTAGAAACGAAGAAATAAATTTGAATAAACGAAGGTTTGTTTTATAACTCAAATACCTACCTATTAAATTCACGAATTAAATATAAATTAATTTAATAAAAAATGGGCGATCGAAGCGTGCCGTTAGACGACGTTGGAATAAGGAGCAGAGAAACTAGTAATGAAGTGCAATTCGTACTGCTAAATCACTCATTATCGAACTTGTTGGAGTTGCGCAAATCATTTCACAGCGTCGAAAATGCTATAATTCCTACAAGTACCAATTACTAATTTTGAATACAACTTTATAATATTATACCAAAGAACCGATTCCACCTTATTGCAAGTTAATGTAATCTTTAAGATTAATAAATCGCGTATCAAACATCGGAGTAAGCAAATATTTAATTGGACGCGTTCTAGGAAATTTTACAACGGGAAGCTTAAATACATCTCTTCGCCATAAATATCCCCCCTGAGGGTATTCGTTGTTAGGGGGATTTCACTCTATAATAACTGCACTGCTGAATGCGCGAATAATGAATGTAAACTTGCATTTTAAATGGAATATATATTCGTTCCTTATCAGCCAATGTAAGTGCGGAAGAAAAAGTGCGATTCACCGCGACAAAGTATCATTGTGGAACCTGTATTAGAACCGAAACCAAACTTTTTTCTATTCCGTACACAGGACAGATACGTTGATCTCTTATCGCTCTCAGGAAATAGACGCAATGGAAAGATGAACAGGTATTATTGCGAGAGAAATAAAGCACTTTCTACTAGGAAAAAATTTGACAAACCTTTTAGATGCCAAAGACGTGATAATAATCTGCGGGGAAGTCGACACTGCACACTAGTGCTCGGAGAAACACACAAAACTCTCTTAAGATTCCCTCGACCCTCCTCTTCTCCACTTTCCGTCCGCCAATCCTCTCTCCCTTCTTCATCCCCTATCCAACCTTCCTCCCCCACGCCTTCCATCCTTTAACTTTCCCTCCATCCTTCCACTCTTCCCCCTCCCTCCCTCGGCTCCCTCTTCCATACCTCCCTTCACCATGCTTCCCGCAGTTCTGATTTTAAGTATTCTCAGTTTAGGCCTAGATTTACCCTTCTGAAATATTTCTTTTTAAAATTTTCTTCAGCAAATATCCAAAATGCAATCCCTCGGGTGAATTTTCACAGATTGTAGTGTTAGCGTAATATTTTTTATGAAAGGTCAAATTTTAATATGCATAATATGTCATTATGAAAACAAAATAATGCCCTATGTAATATATCGTAGTTATAAGGAAGGGATAGGTAAAACCTTTCTACTAAATGAAAGGTCGGTATCTTTGGTCAGCACTATAAATGAAGGTCATTCATAGGCTGCCAAACAATGGAGATGTAAGCTTTGGCCACGAAATGCAGATAAAAAGTTCAGCATCAGATGATCCATCTGCATCAATTTGATATGTGGCCATTATAGAAGCACAATTTGTAACAATTGCAAGTACCTTATAATGCTTTTTTAGTATTTCTCACTTTACTTAGTCTTTTGTAGCATAAAAGACCAAATATGAGTTATTTTGAATTTTAGCGCGTTTTTCAGATGTATTTGAATTAATAAAAAATGTAATGTTAATGGCAATCTATTTTATTTAAAAATGATAATAAGATTTCATATGAATAAAACTAGAATAAACGCACTGGGGTGAATTTTCAATACGTAGTAGTGTTACTGTGATTACATGGCATAGTGGTATTTGAGGTTAAACTCTAAAAGACGAACACCACTCGAATGAAGTTTCCACACGATGGACGTATTGGAACTAATGAGGGAGAACTGTTCTATTTCGACGTCACCAATGCAAAATGTCAGTGAGGAGGAAATACTGAAGGAGAAGTGGATGAAAACAAAGGGGTGAGAATGTGTACCCCGTTCTCAGTGCGAGTTAACCAAGCGTCGGAATGACTACAAAGCAGTGAAAACACCCGAAAGCGGCTCATGTGGTTGCCACATCAGATTATCTTCGTTTGAGAATGTAAGATATATTCGCCTATTATTATTGGGATTTAACTTTTAAGCTTTTTACCTGAAACGGGATAGTTCCTATCAACCGATTTCCTCGGTATACTTCTCCCGTTTAAGCGGCTGGTATTCTGCCGTCAATTATTTATGGAAAAAAGTATTTGCTTATTGAACACGGAGGCGTTGCATGCATACCGACGTTCAGATTATAAATCTTTTATACTTTATATCTTTTTTCAGTTGAGAAATCTAGATATATTCATCGTTCGCCATGAGAAATTATACGAAAGCCTTTTTACAATATTCGGTAAAGTCTCCAAGTATATTGACCTTGAAAATGACACTCATAGCCAGTTATTAAAAAATCGGAAGCTATCAATAGCAGATATAAGATTCTTATAGACGTATTAAATTCAAATTTCAACTATCTTCGATGTTAATATTTCCATTTATGATGCAAATATAAATACGCCGAAGACCGCGAGTATATATTTTCGCGCGTAATAAGTATTATTGATCGAAATTACTAGATTGAAATAAGAAAAGATCTTATAACTGCATAAAAACATTTTATTTAATTTTTTTAATGTAAAAACATCAGGGAACCTTTATAAGAGCTTCATTATTGGAGAAGTAGCTTCATTTGCGGGTTAGAGGTTGTTTTGCTTTGACCTCTTTGGCCACCTCTGGCTGCTTGATATCTGCATAAGAAAAAGATAAAGAAAAATTAAAGTATAGAAAACGATATATGGCACATAGGGTTACTAAAATCTCCATATAAACCATTTAAATAATGAATAATAGAGCCTATGGTTGGATTTCAACAAATGATTCCAAGTACCTTAAAGGGATTTCAACTTCTTTAGTTTTATGCATCACGATTTGCATTCAATTAAAAAATTTTAATTCAGTAATGTTGCATATAGAAATAAATTCAAAACTAAATCAGCGTTTTCCAATTCTAGAACAAGTGCAACTCGAGGAATTTTGTGTCCCCGGGAGAGATAACACTCCATCGACTCCCTCCGTAAAAGTTTTTTGTGATATGAGTACATGATAATTAATTATACAGTCAGAAAAAAGTACTGAAATTAAAAATAAAAGGAATGAAATCGGGATTATAGCCTGTTCTGCGATGTTAAAATTGGTATCCAATATTTGTTCACTTGCAAGTAATGCAAATGTAGATGATCGTGATAGGGACCCCGAGACTTGGACGGCCCGGGTATCCGCCCGGCTGTCCCGTACGTCGCGCCGGGTTTCTTAGGAGACTCGGCAAACGTTGAATGTTCTGCAAGAATTGTTGATTCTGATATCTTAAAAAGCAAAATTTCATTTTAGGAATTTTTTCGCAATAAATATTTTTAACAGGCGCTTTTCGCGCTAATATTTGAATACTTTTAAGTCGTCGACTCACTTCGCTCTCCACGACAGTTCAGTGATAGTATACCAATAATACAAGCGGATCACACGAGTTCGATCTCGGTCAAAGATGTATATTTCCTTATTCTCAATTTCTACATACCTTTCCCCTCTGCGGGTAACTGATTCGGATTCTTTGTGTCAGGTTTATTGCCCACTGCCTTTTCGTTGTTCGGATTGCGCTGTGGTGCTCCTTTTAGTGGTACAGCATTGCACTTGGATTTATTTTGTTTATCCATGATGATACTGAAATTTCAGAAAAAAATATCCAATTGATAAAATTATACATTTGGAAGTATCATTAAAAAGCATCTACATAATACAATAAAATACAGACCAAAAGACATATATTCCTAATAGAATATATTATCAAAAAACGACATTCCGCATACCCGAAAAACTTAAAACTATAAAAAAGCGAATGAAGTAAAAAGAAGATTGATTTATACATTAGGTGCAGCTTATTACTATCACTGGTTATGGTTCATCATCATCATGCTTCTGTCCGAAGACAGGTTTTAACTGAATCGCTGCCTCCATTTCTCTCTCTCCCTAGAAGCCTCTTTTATACCTCTATAAGGATTATATCCCTGCTTTATATTATCTAATATTCCTATTCTTTTTCTCCCTCTTCCTCTTCTTCCACTAATTTTTCCTTCTCAGGTAGTCCTTTGTAAACACTGTCTTCTCAATATGTGCCCTATCCAATTTGATTTTCTTTTCCTGATTGTTTTTATTAGCATCCTTTCTTCTCCCCCCATTTCTAATACTTCTTCATTTCTCTTCCTCTCTGTCCATTTCACTTTCATCATTCTTCTCCATACCCACATCTCAAAACTTTCTAAATATTTTTCCTCCTTTCTCCTTATCGTCCACGTCTCTGCACCATAAAGAGCTATGCTCCATATGTAGCATTTTGCTAACTTCTTCCTTGTTTCTAAATTTATTTTCTTGCTTGTGAGAAGCTCCTTCTTCTCGTTAAATGCTGCTTTTGCCATTGCAATCCTACTTCTGATGTCCTGTGTACTACTTCCATCTTGTGCTAAAATACTGCCGAGATCTTTGAAACTACTTACTTGTTCCAATTTTTGGCCATTTCCCATTATATTTAATTCTTTATGTTCCTTTGAAACCACCATGACTTTCGTTTTTTCAGCATTGATCTTCATTCCATATTGTTGGCCAACCTCCACTAGTCTGTCTGTCATCCTCTGAAGCTCTTTCTCATCTTCTGCTGTTAATCCTTGATCATCTGCATATTTAATGGTGGTAATACTTTCACCTTATATCTTAAATCCTTTCTCTTCCCTCAGCGCTTCTTCTGTTATTGTTTCTTCATAAATATTAAATATCGCTGGTGAAATAGGACATCCCTGCCTCACTCCCCTCCCTATTGAAGTACATTCCGTTTCTTCTCCTTCAACCCTGACTCTAATCTTTTGATCAAAGTAAAGGTTTTTAAGTAGTCTTTTATCTTTCCAATCTATTCCAATTTTGTTTAAAATACCCAGCATTTTATCCCATTTCACCCGGTCAAAAGCTTTCTCCCAATCTACAAAACAAAAATACATATCTTTATTGACTTCTAGCGCTCTTTCTATCATCATCCTTATACATCCTATAGCATCTCTAGTCCCTCTTCCTCTTCTTAAACCAAACTGATTATCTTGCAGCTCCTTTTCTATTTTGCATTCAATTCTTTTGGTTATTATTCTAGTTAGAACTTTAGCTGTATGAGAAATTAAACTAATTGTTCTGTAATCCTTACAACATTTTGCATTGTTCTTTTTCTCCAGTGGTACCATAACAACATCTAAAAAATCTGCAGGCCATATGCCAGAATCATATACTTGGTTAAAAAATTTTGTTAGTTGCTTAATTGCTTTCGACCCCAAAACCTTAAGAACGTCCACTGGTATATCATCACTCCCAACAGCCTTCCTTCTTTTCATGTCATCAATTGCTCTTTTAACTTCAGACTCGAGAATACTTGGTCCTAGCTGATCTTTATCCACATCCTCTTTTTCATTTAATTCAATATTTCTTGGCTTTCCTTCTTTGTCATACAGCAACTCAATGTATTCTTTCCAAACATTCTTTACATTGTCTGGCTCCGAGACTATTTTACCACTTTTGTTCATGATTCCTTTACGTCCTATCTTTTTGATTTTTTCTTGAATAGTTCCCTTGCTTTGCTATACATCAGGTCTGTTCTACAAATTTTTCACATTCGACAATCTCCTCACATTTGTCATTTAACCACTGTTCTCTGGCTTTATCTGTTTCCCTTCTTAAAGCATTATTTAACTCCTTGTACTTTCTTTGGCCTTCTTCAGTGTTTATGTTTTTCCACTTTCTCCGCTCTTCCATTTTTTGCAGCATGGTTGCTGTGATCCAGGGTTTTTTGATTCTTTCACCCGTTACCTTTCCTACCTTCTTTTCCATTACATCTTTAATGTTGTTATGGATATATCTCCACTCCTCATCTACATTCTTCCTTTTTTCTTCAGATCTCTCCCCCAACCTTTCCTGCAGCTCTATCATGATAGCCTCCTTGTTTTTAAGGAGTTCCTCTAAGTTCCATTTCTTGTTAACTCTTATGTTTCTCTTAATGCTCTTCAGTCTACATTGTGTATTTGCCACCAAAAGGTTGTGGTCGGAATCTATATCTGCCCCTGGTAATGTCTTCACATTTTTAATGCTATTTCTAAATCTTTCATTGACTAGTATGTAATCTATCTGGTATCGTCTCTAGTCTCCTGGGCTTCTCCATGTGTAAAGTCTCCGCTGGTGATGCTTAAACCATGTATTAGTTACAATCAATCTATTTCTATGGCAGAATTCCACAAGTTTCTCCCCTCTTTCATTTCTCTTTCCTAGTCCATATTTTCCCACTATGTTATCTTCCTGTCCCTTTCCGACTACACTGTTCCAGTCTCCCATTACTATGGTGTTGACCCTTCCTTTTCCCTCCTCCTCCAATATCTCCATAATCTGTTCATACATTTCATCTACTTCGTCGTCGCCAGAATTAGTCGTTGGCATATACACTTGAATTATAAGCATTTCCACTGGCTCCATCTGAAGTTTTACGGCTATTAATCTATCATTAACTGTCACTACCTTGCTAATTCTTTCAGCTATCTCTTTTCTCATTATAATCCCCACCCCCCTTTCCTTTTTCTCTCCTCCCGAGTAAATAATTTTAAATTCGTCTGAATTTATCTCGCCTTCTCCTTCCCACCGAACTTCACTAAGACCTACTATACCTACATTATTCCTTCTCATTTCCCTTTTTAAGTTTTCTAGTTTACCCCCTGAATTCATTGTCCTAACATTCCATGTGCCTATTCTTATATTCTCACCACTTGCTTTCCATTATTATGTTATATTTCCTCTGTGCATCCCCTAGGGTAGTCCCCACCCGGAGATCCGATTGGGGGACTATTTTACCTCCGGAATATTTTACCCCAGAGAGATCCATAGAGGTATTTGCAGCTTTTCAGCCTATCATGGGATATATAATGAGGTAGTTTCCCCTTGCTTTCCTCATCGCAGTTTCACAGAGTGATTACCCCTCTGTAGCTTTTCAGATCCACATGATCACCACCTACAGAGGTACTGTGCAAGCTGCTGCCCTTGCACAGGGGGATGTAAAACCCCCAAGACTGCTTCTTAGTCTGACTCTTCCCCTCAGACCTTTCCGGCTTGGAAGGTCCTACCAGGAGAATTATCTCCCGCCGGCATAGCTCTTTGGTTCATAAGAGTACACAAACCCTCCCACCTCTGTAAGGTTATGCAGTCCTTAGGGAGGGGGTTATAGTTATCAACTGTCTATTGCAATCAGCCCCGGAATTCAAAAAGCAGATCATGTTTTGAATATTTTGTTTATTTTAATTGTCACATTAATCGTATCCCACTGTATTAGAAACGAAGAAATAAATTTGAATAAACGAAGGTTTGTTTTATAACTCAAATACCTACCTATTAAATTCACGAATTAAATATAAATTAATTTAATAAAAAATGGGCGATCGAAGCGTGCCGTTAGACGACGTTGGAATAAGGAGCAGAGAAACTAGTAATGAAGTGCAATTCGTACTGCTAAATCACTCATTATCGAACTTGTTGGAGTTGCGTAAATCATTTCACAGCGTCGAAAATGCTATAATTCCTACAAGTACCAATTACTAATTTTGAATACAACTTTATAATATTATAACAAAGAACCGATTCCACCTTTTTGCAAGTTAATGTAATCTTTAAGATTAATAAATCGCGTATCAAACATCGGAGTAAGCAAATATTTAATTGGACGCGTTCTAGGAAATTTTACAACGGGAAGCTTAAATACATCTCTTCGCCATAAATATCCCCCCTGAGGGTATTCGTTGTTAGAGGGATTTCACTCTATAATAACTGCACTGCTGAATGCGCGAATAATCAATGTAAACTTGCATTTTAAATGGAATATATATTCGTTCCTTATCAGCCAATGTAAGTGCGGAAGAAAAAGTGCGATTCACCGCGACAAAGTATCATTGTGGAACCTGTATTAGAACCGAAACCAAACTTTTTTCTATTCCGTACACAGGACAGATACGTTGATCTCTTATCGCTCTCAGGAAATAGACGCAATGGAAAGATGAACAGGTATTATTGCGAGAGAAATAAAGCACTTTCTACTAGGAAAAAATTTGACAAACCTTTTAGATGCCAAAGACGTGATAATAATCTGCGGGGAAGTCGACACTGCACACTAGTGCTCGGAGAAACACAAAAAACTCTCTTAAGATTCCCTCGACCCTCCTCTTCTCCACTTTCCGTCCGCCAATCCTCTCTCCCTTCTTCATTCCCTATCCAACCTTCCTCCCCCACGCCTTCCATCCTTTAACTTTCCCTCCATCCTTCCTCTCTTCCCCCTCCCTCGGCTCCCTCTTCCATACCTCCCTTCACCATGCTTCCCGCAGTTCTGATTTTAAGTATTCTCAGTTTAGGCCTAGATTTACCCTTCTGAAATATTTCTTTTTAAAATTTTCTTCAGCAAATATCCAAAATGCAATCCCTCGGGTGAATTTTCACAGATTGTAGTGTTAGCGTAATATTTTTTATGAAAGGTCAAATTTTAATATGCATAATATGTCATTATGAAAACAAAATAATGCCCTATGTAATATATCGTAGTTATAAGGAAGGGATAGGTAAAACCTTTCTACTAAATGAAAGGTCGGTATCTTTGGTCAGCACTATAAATGAAGGTCATTCATAGGCTGCCAAACAATGGAGATGTAAGCTTTGGCCACGAAATGCAGATAAAAAGTTCAGCATCAGATGATCCATCTGCATCAATTTGATATGTGGCCATTATAGAAGCACAATTTGTAACAATTGCAAGTACCTTATAATGCTTTTTTAGTATTTCTCACTTTACTTAGTCTTTTGTAGCATAAAAGACCAAATATGAGTTATTTTGAATTTTAGCGCGTTTTTCAGATGTATTTGAATTAATAAAAAATGTAATGTTAATGGCAATCTATTTTATTTAAAAATGATAATTAGATTTCATATGAATAAAACTAGAATAAACGCACTGGGGTGAATTTTCAATACGTAGTAGTGTTACTGTGATTACATGGCATAGTGGTATTTGAGGTTAAACTCT
Source organism: Tanypteryx hageni (assembly GCA_028673005.1). Classification (NCBI taxonomy): domain Eukaryota; kingdom Metazoa; phylum Arthropoda; class Insecta; order Odonata; family Petaluridae; genus Tanypteryx; species Tanypteryx hageni. The sequence goes on along the minus strand of CM054120.1, from coordinate 55,849,621 downwards.
AAAAGACGCACACCACTCGAATGAAGTTTCCACACGATGGACGTATTGGAACTAATGAGGGAGAACTGTTCTATTTCGACGTCACCAATGCAAAATGTCAGTGAGGAGGAAATACTGAAGGAGAAGTGGATGAAAACAAAGGGGTGAGAATGTGTACCCCGTTCTCAGTGCGACTTAACCAAGCGTGGTAATGACTACAAAGCAGTGAAAACACCCGAAAGCGGCTCATGTGGTTGCCACATCAGATTATCTTCGTTTGAGAATGTAAGATATATTCGCCTATTATTATTGGGATTTAACTTTTAAGCTTTTTACCTGAAACGGGATAGTTCCTATCAACCGATTTCCTCGGTATACTTCTCCCGTTTAAGCGGCTGGTATTCTGCCGTCAATTATTTATGGAAAAAAGTATTTGCTTATTGAACACGAAGGCGTTGCATGCATACCGACGTTCAGATTATAAATCTTTTATACTTTATATCTTTTTTCAGTTGAGAAATCTAGATATATTCATCGTTCGCCATGAGAAATTATACGAAAGCCTTTTTACAATATTCGGTAAAGTCTCCAAGTATATTGACCTTGAAAATGACACTCATAGCCAGTTATTAAAAAATCGGAAGCTATCAATAGCAGATATAAGATTCTCATAGACGTATTAAATTCAAATTTCAACTATCTTCGATGTTAATATTTCCATTTATGATGCAAATATAAATACGCCGAAGACCGCGAGTATATATTTTCGCGCGTAATAAGTATTATTGATCGAAATTACTAGATTGAAATAAGAAAAGATCTTATAACTGCATAAAAACATTTTATTTAATATTTTTAATGTAAAAACATCAGGGAACCTTTATAAGAGCTTCATTATTGGAGAAGTAGCTTCATTTGCGGGTTAGAGGTTGTTTTGCTTTGACCTCTTTGGCCACCTCTGGCTGCTTGATATCTGCATAAGAAAAAGATAAAGAAAAATTAAAGTATAGAAAACGATATATGGCACATAGGGTTACTAAAATCTCCATATAAACCATTTAAATAATGAATAATAGAGCCTATGGTTGGATTTCAACAAATGATTCCAAGTACCTTAAAGGGATTTCAACTTCTTTAGTTTTATACATCACGATTTGCATTCAATTAAAAAATTTTAATTCAGTAATGTTGCATATAGAAATAAATTCAAAACTAAATCAGCGTTTTCCAATTCTAGAACAAGTGCAACTCGAGGAATTTTGTGTCCCCGGGAGAGATAACACTCCATCGACTCCCTCCGTAAAAGTTTTTTGTGATATGAGTACATGATAATTAATTATACAGTCAGAAAAAAGTACAGAAATTAAAAATAAAAGGAATGATATCGGGATTATAGCCTGTTCTGCGATGTTAAAATTGGTATCCAATATTTGTTCACTTGCAAGTAATGCAAATGTAGATGATCGTGATAGAGACCCCGAGACTTGGACGGCCCGGGTATCCGCCCGGCTGTCCCGTACGTCGCGCCGGGTTTCTTAGGAGACTCGGCAAACGTTGAATGTTCTGCAAGAATTGTTGATTCTGATATCTTAAAAAGCAAAATTACATTTTAGGAATTTTTTCGCAATAAATATGTTTAACAGTCGCTTTTCGCGCTAATATTTGAATACTTTTAAGTCGTCGACTCACTTCGCTCTCCACGATAGTTCAGTGATAGTATACCAATCATTCAAGCGGATCAGACGAGTTCGATCTCGGTCAAAGATGTATATTTCCTTATTCTCAATTTCAACATACCTTTCCCCTCTGCGGGTAACTGATTCGGATTCTTTGTGTCAGGTTTATTGCCCACTGCCTTTTCGTTGTTCGGATTGCGCTGTGGTGCTCCTTTTAGTGGTACAGCATTGCACTTGGATTTATTTTGTTTATCCATGACGATACTGAAATTTCAGAAAAAAATATCCAATTGATAAAATTATACATTTGGAAGTATCATTAAAAAGCATTTACATAATACAATAAAATACAGACCAAAAGACATATATTCCTATTAGAATATATTATCAAAAAACGACATTCCGCATACCCGAAAAACTTAAATCTATAAAAAAGAGAATGAAGAAAAAAGAAGATTGATTTATACATTAGGTACAGGTTATTACTATCAATAGTTATGGTTAAAAACTGTCTATTGCAATCAGCCGCGTAATTGAAAAAGCAGATCTTGTTTTGAATATTTTGCTTATTGTAATTGTCACATTAATCGTATCCCACTGTATTAGAAACGAAGAAATAAATTTGAATAAGTGAAGGTTTGTTTTATAACTCAAATACCTATTTATTAAATTCATGAATGAAATATAAATTAATTTAATAAAAAATGGGCGAGCGAAGCGTGCCGTTAGACGATGTTGGGATAAGGAGCACAGAAACTAGTAATGAAGTGCAATTCGTCCTGCTAAATCACTCATTATCGAACTGGTTGGAGTTGCGTAAATCATTTCACAGCGTCGAAAATGCTATAATTCCTACAAGTACCAATTACTAATTTTGAATAAAACTTTATAATATTATACCAAAGAACCGATTCCACCTTATTGCAAGTTAATGTAATCTTTAAGATTAATAAATCGCGTATCAAACATCGGAGTATGCAAATATTTAATTGGACGCGTTCTAGGAATTTTTACAACGGGAAGCTTAAATACATCTCTTCGCCATAAATATCCCCCCTGAGGGTATTCGTTGTTAGGGGGATTTCACTCTATAAAACTATACTGTTGAATTCGAGAATAATCAAATAAAACTTGCTATTTAATTGGAATATATATTCGTTCCTTATCAGCCAGTGTAAGTGCGGAAGAAAAAGTACGATTCACCGAGACAAAGTATCATTTTGGAACCTGTATTGGAACCGAAGCCAAACTATTTTCTATGCCGTACACAGGACAGATACGTCGATCTCTTATCGCTCTCAGGAAATAGACGCAATGGAATGATGAACAGGTATTATTGCGAGAGAAATAAAGCACTTTCTACTAGGAAAAATTGTGACAAACCTTTTAGATGCCATAGACGTGATAATAATCTGCGGTGAAGTCAACACTGCACACTAGTGCTCGGGTTAACACACAAAACTATCTGAAGATTACCTCGACCCTCCTTTTCTCCACTTTCCGTCCGCCAATCCTCTCTGCCTTCTTCATCCCCTATCCAACATTCCTCCCCCACGCCTTCCATCCTTTAACTTTCCCTCCATCCTTCCTCTCTCCCTCCATCCTTCCTCTCTTCCCCCTCCCTCTCTCAGCTCTGTCTTTCATACCTCCCTTCACAATCCTTCCCGCAGTTATGATTTTAGGTATTCTCAGTTTAGGCCAAGATTTACCTTTCTGAAGTATTTCTTTTTAAAATTTTCTTCTGCAAATATCCAAAATGCAATCACTCGGGTTAATTTTCACAGATTGTAGTGTTAGCGTAATATTTTTTATCAAAGGTCAAATTTTAATTAACGCTTGTGAACCGTATAATATGTCATTATGAAAACAATATAATGCCCTATATAATATATCGTAGTTATAAGGAAGGGGTAGGTATAACCTTTCTACTAAATGAAAAGTCGGTATCTTTGGTCAGTACTATAAATGTAGGCCATTCATAGACTGCCAAACATGGGAGATGTATGCTTTGGCCACGAAATGCAGATAAAAAGTTCAGCATCAGATGATCCATCTGCATCAATTTGATATGTGGCCATTATAGAAGCACAATTTGTAACAATTGCAAGTACCTTATAATGCTTTTTTAGTATTTCTCACTTTACTTAGTCTTTTGTAGCATAAAAGACCAAATATGAGTTATTTTGAATTTTAGCGCGTTTTTCAGATGTATTTGAATTAATAAAAAATGTAATGTTAATGGCAATCTATTTTATTTAAAAATGATAATTAGATTTCATATGAATAAAACTAGAATAAACGCACTGGGGTGAATTTTCAATACGTAGTAGTGTTACTGTGATTACATGGCATAGTGGTATTTGAGGTTAAACTCTAAAAGACGCACACCACTCGAATGAAGTTTCCACACGAAGGACGTATTGGAACTAAAGTACGATTCACTGCGACAAAGTGTCATTGTGGAACCTGTATTACACTCCAACTCAAACTTTTCTATGCCGTCCACAGGACAGATACGTCGATCTCTTATCGCTCTCAATAAATAGTCGCAGTGGATAGATGAACAGATATTATTGCGAGAGAAATAAAGCACTTTCTACTAGGAAAAAATTTGACAAACCTTTTAGATGCCAAAGACGTGATAGTAATCTGCGGTGAAGTCGACACTGCACACTAGTGCTCTGGGAAACACACAAAACTCTCTGAAGATTCCCTCGACCCTCCTTTTCTCCATTTTCCGTCTGCCATTCCTCTCTCCCTCCTTCATCCCCTCTCCAACCTTCCTCCCCCCCTCCTTCCATCCCTTATCTTTCTCTCCATCCTTCATCTATCCCCCCTTCCTCCCTCAGCTCCCTCTTCCATACCTCCCTTCTCTATGCTTCCCTCCTCCCTTCCCCAGCCTCACTCTTCGCTTCCTCAGCCACACTTCTCACTTGCTCTTCATTTCTTTCTCCTTACATATTTCTTTTCTGCTTACTCACTATCTCCCTTCTTTCTCCGTCCTTATATCTATTACTTCTCCCATTTCCTCTACTACAATTGTGATTTTTTCGTAAATTTTTCTTCGGCAAAACTTTTTTATATATGAAAGGATTATTTCTGCCTATTCTCAATTTTCTATCAACATCCTTCATGAAGTTATTCGAGTTTTAATAGCTTGACTCTAATAGTCAGACAAAAGGATGTTCAACATAGCCAAATATTGTCAATTTTTTTGTAATTCTTTGATTCTTTTAAACCTGTCTTTGTCTCCCTAGGCCAAAAATCGTCCTCATGTCCTGCATTCTTTTACCTAACTCCCGTTACCTAACGTACAAACCTTCATTCCAAAATTATTTAAATTATTTACGTTCTTGCTTTGTTTATTAAAATGTAAAGCACGTTCCTCGGATTTTCACACTATTTCCATTTCAATGATATTGAAGTTAGTATAATTGTTATTTTTAGCGTCTTTAATTAATAGTTCTGTTTTTTAAGTATTAGTTCTCTGCAATAATGCAAGGAATCTTGTTTACAATGATTTCTAGGAAAATAGTTTTCCCTTCTTCCGTCTTTCTCTCCTTCTCGCAAGAATAACCTTTAAAGCACGCTTAATCCAATATGGATTTCTTTTACAGTTTTTATGATGTAAACAATTTAATTACAATTGTCACCAACGAATCAAATACATGCTTTTTATATGAGGGCGATACCGATTCCGGGTACAATAACAGTCGTTGCTATAGCATGACTCTTAATTTGGAAGATCGTGCAGCCAGAGACCTAACGCCTAGTGCCAGGCGGCGGAAAATAACTTGACGACCCTAGGGGGCCAACGGCTTCGGGCGGATGAACCTCTTAGGGCGGGTGATGGTCCCTCAGGTGGAGGAAATGCCTCTGGAACCCATCTAGTAGCGTCTGTACCCCATGTTTGGGGCGGCTACAAAAGGCGCCTTTACCCCAGGTTAGGGGCGGCCTCTTTAGACAGCGGAAGACAACGGGAAACCACCGCTGGAATTATCGCATGTTATGGTGCGGAGGAGTTAGAAATATCATGGATTCTTCGCAAATTAAATATTATGGAGTTAAAATAGTCTCCCGATCGGATCTCCGGGGGAGACAGTTTACAAAAATTCTAGAGATTAAAGGGAAGTCAGGGGAAGGAGGAAGATTAAGGTTAAGAACCTGGAATGTAATGACGTTATTAGGAGCTGGAAAATTAGAAAATCTCAAGAGAGAGTTGGAGATAAACAAGATGGACATTATTGGGATAAGCGAGATGAGATGGGAGGGAAATGGTGAGTTGAGGAGTGACGATACCAAGTTATACTACTCGGGGAATAACAGGCGGAGAAACTGGGTAGGAATGATAGTTAATAAGAAGATTGAACCGAGTGTTACCAGGGTCATTTTTGACAGTGATAGATTTATTGGACTGATATTAAATGCTAAACCCAAGAACAGGCTAGTCATCCAAGTATACATGCCAACCGGCGACCATGACGATGGGGAAGTGTATGAGAGAATAAGTGCCATACTGGACCAGGAATGAAAGGGATGCTGTAAAATAGTGATGGGAGACTGGAATGCGAGTGTGGGAGAGGGACGAGCCGATGGAGTTGTGGGGCAGTTCGGGCTGGGACAGAGAAACGAAAGGGGCGACAGACTTAACGAGTTCTGCAAGGAGAGGAACATGATAATAACCAACACCTGGTATAAGAATAATAAGAGAGGGCTATATACAAGGAAATCGCCAGGTGACATGTACAGGAAACAGATAGACTATATATAGGTAAAAGAACGGAGTGAAAAGAGTGTGTGGGCTCCCAGGAGCAGATATAGCAAGCGACCACGTGCTGCTATTGGTGGAAATGAAGATCAAAATGAAAAGAGTTAGAAAAGCAAAGATGGCTAAGAAATGGAATCTAGAGAAACTGAAAGAAAGGCAGAAAGAGGAAATCGGTTATGATATGGCAAACCAGATGAAGAGAGGAAATACACAGAACGAAGGAGTAGAGGAAAAATGGTGGAGAATTAGGAATGGAATAGTAAATGTGGCGGAAAGGGAAAAAGGATACAGGAAAGGCAAGAGAGCTAAGAAACCCTGGGTAACAGGGGAAATGATAGCAAAAATGGAGGAGAGAAGGACATACAAGAATGTAAACACAGAGGAGGGGAGAAGGAACTACAGGCGGTTGAACAATGAACTGAAGAGGGAGACGGAAAGGGTGAAGGAAAAGTGGCTGGAGTGCAAGGAGATACAAGAGCTCGAGAAGAGGGGAAGTTACGACCTAGCGTATCAGAAGATCAGGAGTATTACTTGGGATGGACAGAGATCTGGAGGAGGAGGCTCAAAAGAAATTGTGAGCAAGGATGGTAGGATACTGAACGAGGAAAGGGAGGTTATGTGCAGGTGGAAAGAATACATGGAGGAGTTGTATAAGGCGAAGGAAAATCCGGCAGAGCTGGAAATTGAGGAAGAAGGGGAAGTGGATAGGGAGTAGATGGGGGAGGCAATACTGAGGGAGGAAGTAGGGGCAGCTATGAAGGAAATGAGGGAGGGAAAGGCGGCAGGAGTAGACGGGATACCTGTGGAACTGTTCAAGTGTCTGCAAGACGAAGGCATTGAAGACTTGACCAACTTGTGCAATGCAATACATGAGAGTGGGGAGTGCCCGGAGGGGTTCGTCAGAATGGAAATGATACCACTACCTAAAAGAAAGGGGCAAAGAAGGACGGGGAGCATAGAACTATTAGTCTGATAGCTCACGCGGCCGAGATAATGTTGAGAGTGATGAATAGAAGGTTGACGAGGGTAATGGAAGAGAATGTAGCAGAAGAAAAATTTGGATTTAGGAAATGAATGGGTACGAGGGATGCCATAGGGGTGGTAAGGTCGATTGGAGAAAGGTATTTAGAATAGGACAAGGGTATCAGTCTGTGCTTTGTTGACTTGGAGAAGGCTTTCCACTGTGTGAGGTGGGAAAGAATGATGGAGATATTGAGGGAGAAAAAGTAGATTGGAGAGACAGTAGGTTGATGAGAAATCTTTACATGTGTCAGGAGGCGGCCATGAGGATAGAGGAAAGTGGGTCGGAGTCGTTCGAGATTGGGAGAGGAGTTAGTCAGGGCTGATGTTTGTCACCAACACTGTTTAACATCTATACTGAAGAAATGATAAAGGAGTGTTGGGAGACGAGCACAGGAGTAAGCGTTGGAAGAAGAATTACATCGTCCATTAGGTTTGCTGAGGACTTGATACTGTTCGCTAAGAGGACGGAAGACTTGAGGCAGATGCTACAGAATCTGGTGAGCGTGGAAGACAGAAATGGTTTGAGAATAAATGGAAAGTAAACGAATGAAGTGGGAATAGGGGGCGAGGAAAGGATGGAAGTTCAGGTGAGGGGGGAGAGAATAGAGCAGGTGGAACAGTACAGGTATCTTGGTACGCTGTTGACAGAGGACTGGAAATGTGAGAAGGAAATTAAGATGAGAATAGGTTTGGCAAAGGAAGCGTTCGATAGAAAAAGGAAGCTATTTAACAGCAAGATGGATTTGGGATTGAGGAAGTGTCATGTTTGGAGTGTGATGCTATATGGGTCGGAGACCTGGACATTGAAGAAGAGAGACAGGGAGAGGGTGGAGGCATATGAAATGTGGGTGTGGAGGAGGATGCTGAAGGTTAAATGGCCTGACAGGATTACAAATGTGGAAGTGCTAAGAAGAGTAGAAGAGGAAAGGAGTTTGATGGACACGATAGTGACGAGGAAAAAGAAATGAATAGGACATGCTTTGAGAAGAGAGGAATTACTGAAGAATGTTATCGAAGGAGCGGTGGAGGGAAGAAAGAAAAGAGGAAGAAGAAGAATTAAAATGTTGGATATTCTAAGGGAGAGAGGAGGGTATGGGGAGACGAAGAGAAGGGCACAGTATAGAAAAACGGAGGATGAGCACCTAAACCTGCAGATATGCAGAACACTCTTTATTAAGATATTTTAATGTTCAAGAGAAAATTATCCTCTACGATAGATACGAGATTGCACATGTAATTCAAATGGTGAAGATAGTTTTTAGAATTGAACCCGGGATTATAATCTTCGCAAAAAAACCTTCCTGTGTAGCTCAGGCCCAGTAGCAAGAGATTTCCAAAAAGTGTCTTGAAAATCGGTCAATATATAAGTAAACAGGGGAGACATGCGGACAGAAAGACTGACAGACAGACTGACACCAATGAAACTTTATGACCATTTTCATTCTTGAAAGTAGGTTAAAAATTCGATTCGGATAGAGGACAACGTTTACTATAAGATAGGTTTGGAGACCACTTACTTACTAGTTTTGGTTTTGGAGAAAAAAATTTGAGATTATCTAGAGTAAAACATCGCATATTTTGTTTGCATCGATCCCTAAGATGGTTCTCTCAGCAAACAACAATTAAAAATCATATATTTCTCTTTCATTCTCTTTTATGAACTGTGATGTATAGATTTAAGAAATGATTTGGTTAGAGGACAACATTTACAACAATATGGTTCCCGAGATCACATAATTACGGCTTTTAGTTTCGTGTATAAAAATTCAAGAACTGACCAATCTTTGATACCGTTTCATGCACACTTTCCATTAAGAACTCCTTGGAAATGTCTTTGTATTCCATTTATGAAGAATACTTATCCATCTTGTTTAGTTGGAACCACATAATTTGTCAATGATATTACGTATGTAATTTATCTTTCTGTAGAAATGACGTGAAAAGTCGAATTCAAGGGTTGGGATTATTACCCTCCTTCCCCAAGATAAATCGAAAAAATAATAAAATATAACATCGGAGAATTTTCTATATACGTATTTATTCGTAACGAATCCTTATTTCCTTTTTAAATATTGAAATCCGCATAATTTCGAAGAAATTTTCAAACAGTTTTTTATTTTCATCATTGATCACCGCCCTCCCCCGAGGATGAAGTTTAGCCTGCTGTCGAGTGACGGGATTTGGGGTTTCGTAGCAAGGCTCGAGCATATAGGTATGATTCTTCTTTAAGAGTCTTGCAGGATTATTGTTTTGCGAATTGTTGTTTCCTTACTTTTATGTTGTACATCATGTTTGATTGAAGTATTGTATTATTCAGGCGATGAGATTTTTTAAAGAGTACAAATTATTTAAAATGTGGACTGTCTTTTATAAAAGATGTCGATACATGTGTGCCGTTAATTAGGGGCCGCCCGATGAATTTTGGCGCCCTGGGCGATGTAGCATTCTAGCGTCCCACTGAGTTAATTTTTTTGAGATATTTACAAAATAGAAGTTTATTTATTCATTCTTCTCTAAAAAATATTTGTAATGAAAAATTAAAATGAATGCTACCTATATACCTAAATATTTATTTAAATCAAAGTATTTCGACTCAGGACCGATTTTCATTTATTCCTTATGGTACAATAATGGAGTAAAATAATCGGTAATTTTTACAACTTTAGGAATATAATACTTTTTCCACATTGAGTAAATGATGCCACACATTTCTTCACAATTTTAAATTTGTAGCATATTAAGAAGTGCAATGACATTTATCTAATTGTTTAAAAGTTAATAATTTTTACCGGCCGTAATAACAAATTTATGGATACATTGAAATGTTTCTTCGTTTATATAGACAAAATTCTAAATAATTAAAAATTTTCAGCTCCCTAACTCGCCGCGTAAAGTCTAAACATTTACCTATTTGTTTAAAATTTAAGAATTTTTAACTGCCAAACAAATCAAAACATCAAAATTTCTATTATCCCGATTTCGTTATTTTACAAATCCTACCTCTAGAAATAATTTCATCTTCGTAGCACAAAGGAAAGGGAAGTGGGGATTATAATGAGAAAAGAGATCGCTGAAAGAATTAGCAAGGTAGTGACAGTTAATGGTAGATTAATAGCCGTAAAACTTCAGATGGAGCCAGTGGAAATGCTTATAATTCAAGTGTATATGCCAACGACTAATTCTGGCGACGACGAAGTAGATGAAATGTATGAACAGATTATGGAGATATTGGAGGAGGAGGGAAAAGGAAGGGTAACACCATAGTAATGGGAGACTGGAACAGTGTAGTCGGAAAGGGACAGGAAGATATAAATATGGACTATGAAAGAGAAATGAAAGAGGGGAGAAACTTGTGGAATTCTGCCATAGAAATAGATTGATTGTAACTAATACATGGTTTAAGCATCACCAGCGGAGACTTTACACATGGAGAAGCCCAGGAGACCAGAGACGATACCAGATAGATTACATACTAGTCAATGAAAGATTTAGAAATAGCATTAAAAATGTGAAAACATTACCAGGGGCAGATATCGATTCCGACCACAACCTTTTGGTGGCAAATACACAATGTAGACTGAAGAGCATTAAGAGAAACATAAGAGTTAACATGAAATAGAACTTAGAGGAACTCCTCAAAAACAAGGAGGCCATCATGATTGAGCTGGAGGAAAGGTTGGGGGAGAGATCTGAAGAAAAAAGGAAGAATGTAGATGAGGAGTGGAGATATATCCATAACAACATTAAAGATGTAATGGAAAAGAATGTAGGAAAGATAATGGGTCAAAGAAACAAAAAACCCTGGATCACAGCAGCCATGCTGCAAAAAATAGAATAGCGGAGAAAGTGGAAAAAACATAAACACTGAAGAAGGCCAAAGAAAATACAAGGAGTTAAATAATGCTTTAAGAAGGGAAACAGATAAAGCCAGAGTACAGTGGATAAATGAGAAATGCGAGGAGATCGTCGAATGTGAAAGAATTTGTAGAACAGACCTCATGTATATCAAAGCAAGAGAACAAATCAAGAAAAAGCAAGAAATATAGGACGTAAAGGAATCATGAACAAAAGTGGTAAAATAGTCTCGAAGCCAGACACTGTAAAGAATGTCTGGAACGAATACATATGACGATACTAACATTTCAGAAAAAAATATCCAATTGATAAAATCAAACATTTGGATGCATAATTAAAATGCATCTACACAATACAATAAAATACAGACCAAAGGCATATATTCCTATTAGAATATATTATCAAAAAACGACATTCCGCAAACCCGAAAAACTTAAAAATATAAAAAAGCGAATGAAGTGAAAAGAAAATTGATTTATACATTAGGTGCAGCTTATAACTATCACAGGTTATTGTTATCAACTGTCTATTGCAATCAGCCGTGGAACTCAATAAGCATATCTTGTTTTGATCATTTTGTTTATTGTAATTGTCACATTAATCGTATCCCACTGTATTAGAAATGAAGAAATAAATTTGAATAATTGAAGGTTTGTTTTATAACTCAAATACCTTCCTATTAAATTCACGAATTAAATATAAATTAATTTAATAAAAAATGGGCGAGCGAAGCGTGCCGTTAGACGAAGTTGGAATAATGAGCAGAGAATCTAGTAATGAATTGCAATTGGTATGGCTAAATCCTTCATTATCGAACTGGTTGGAGTAGCGTAAATCATTTCACAGCGTCGAAAATGCTATAATTCCTACAAGTACCAATTACTAATTTTCAATACAAATTTATAATATTATGCCAAATAACCGATTTCACCTTATTGCAAGTTAATGTAATCTTTATGTTTAATAAATCGCGTATCAAGCATCGGAGTACGCACTTATTTAATTGGACGCTTTCTAGGAAATTTTACTAGTGGAAGCTTAAAGACATCTCTTCGCCATAAATATCCCCCTAAGGGTATTCGTTGTTAGGGGGATTTCACTCTATAATAACTGTACTGTTGAATGTGCGAATAATCAATGTAAACTTGCTATTTAAATGGAATATGTATTCGTTCCTTATCAGCCAGTGTAAGTGCGGAAGATAAAGTACGATTCACCGTGACAAAGTATCATTGTGGAAGCTATATTAGAACCGAAGCCAAATTTTTCTATGCCGTACACAGGACAGATACGTCGATCTCTTATCGCTTTCAAGAAATAGACGCAATGGAAAGATGAACAGGTATTATTGCGAAAGAAATAAAGCACTTTCTACTAGAAAAAATGTGACAAACCTTTTAGATGCCAAAGACGTGATAATAATCTGCGGTGAAGTCGACACTGCACACTAGTGCTCGGGGAAACACACAAAACTATCTGAAGATTCCCTCGACCCTCCTTATCTACATTTTCCGTCCGCCAATCATCTCTCCCACCTTCATCCCCTCAACCTTCCTCCCCCACGCCTTCCATCCTTTATCTTTCCCTCCATCCTTCCTCTCTCCCTCCATCCTTCCTCTCTTCCCCCTCCCTCCCTCAGCGCCCTCTTCCCTACCTCCCTTCACCATGCGTCCCTTCTCTTTTCCTCAGCCTTACATTTGTTCTCTTTTTGGTTTTTACCATTTTTCTTCTTTAAAACATTATAATTAAAATAATATCTAATTTAAAAATTTTAGAAAATAATATTTTCTACGAAGTTTGTTTGAAGCTGTTTTCCGTAGAATGCATTTTAAGAGATATTGTAAAAACCCTTTTTAAAATCTGTTTCAGCTACCACCATAATACTACATGGAATCAACTTTTGTGAACAGTTTGCGTCTTAGTAACACTTCTTAGTCTTAATTGTTCCGGCTTCCTGGCTATAACCAATATCAGAAGTCTACAGTATAAAATTTTGTCCTTTGTATGTTGGTTGATTTTTTCACGCAATTTATTATAATATTTGATGTCATTTAAAGTATTTGTATTAGAAACATTCCATGTATGGAGAGAATCATGAGATGGATACATCAGATCTTTTTAATAAAAATGCGAGAGAACTATTTTTATGTTGATATCGTGGATGCGACTCAAAAAGGCAAGATCTCTCACTATATTTTTTCTTAATTTAAACACAAATCATCATCTTAATGTTTTTTCATCCCTATTTCATTATCCTTATACACTCTGGCCGCCCGATTGTACGTATCATTCTCCTCACAACTCTTTTTTCCAGATTCATCTATTGGTTATATAGAGTGATGATCAACTTGGGAGTTGGCAGTTATGGTGTCTTGAATTTCATTTACTGCTTCGTGATTTTCCAATTCAGATGAAAAAGTAGCACTGAAATTGAAATATGTCGGTATATTTCGAGCACTTCCCTGCTTCTAAGTGGGAAAATATCATTTTCTTTTTGCGTAGCTTTCACGTTTATTTTCCATTTAAATCCAGGGTTGAGTTGAGATGTTACCACTCCTTCTATAACGTGTTGATCATAATAACAAATTAAAAAATAATTAATGCTAAGTTCTTTGCAATGGTAAAAGTATTTTATATAATATATAAAATGTGTAATTAGGTACATATAACAAAAACAAACAAAACTGTATATTCGAATTTAATAATTTTAAAAGAGCGAAGTTTTAAATAATGATGAAATACAGACGTGATACTGTGAAATTTTAGAAAGTCGAACTGTGACGCACAGAGACTATGACAAATTATATAAATCTATATATAATGTCGTTTTTTGAACACCTAAGGTGTGAAAAATCATCTACAGTAATGGTACAAACGTACTTAAATACCCTTATTTTCATTTTGTCGGAACATGGTATTTGTAAGTGAAAGTGTAATAGATTTACTACAAATATATCTATCTGAATGTAAAGATTTCATACGGCTCTTATAATTTTAATGGATGAGTTATTAGGCGTTATTACATAATTCCTATACATCTCATCAGGCTTTCATGCACGAAAACAATTTTTATAGCAGCCGATGTATATTTGATCTGCTGTAATTACATAAATGCATTTGATGTACAATGGTTCACACCGAATATATTAAGTGAAAGTAAAGTATTCGCGATTTCTGTATAACGTCTAATAACTATTAAGCTCAATAAATACATATCAGCATTTAATTCAAGTACATCATCGCATGAAACGAGTCTATTTGTGATACACTATGGTGCGTACTCTTGTGTATTTATTTTCTAATTATGTCTCTCTTTCTTATTATAATTATTATTAGGAAATGAATAATACAAATATTTTATATATGTTAGTAATAAAAAAGTTTTCGGTGGATGCTTTCAGTTGGCTTATAACAAATTATTATTCTGGACTTTCCACGTTGGGTAATATCTTCTGTTGTCACTAACTTAGAAGTAGGTTATCGTTGAAATAAATTACTTATTGAAACTACCGTAAATTTGCATAAAAAGGAGACGTTTTCGCTGGATGTTTGTTGCTTTCCTCAAGTCGTTCAAAAACTTGTTACTAACTTCGACAAGGTAATTTTTCGGAATAAATAAATATCTGTTATTCTTTTCTTCAGTTTCTAGACACTATTAATATTCCTTAAAATTTGAAGAAGTAGTAAAGAAATTTAAAATTGGAAATTTATAGAACTTTTCCGACGAATTTCGTAAATGGAAATAAAATTTTCCTGTAATAGAATTCACCACTTCAAATTTTAAAGAAGGAATTCTTCTACATTAAACTTCTTCGCAAAGATTAGTTCATGAAACTGTACAATGGTGATATACTTATTTGAAAAAACTAAAAAATAACTTAACCATATACGTAAAGGATATTAATAAAAAGATCGAATAAATACCTACTAACTTCCTGCTTTGAAAAACAGTTGATGGAAGATTTGGTATATCCTCAACTCTCAGGGTTAAAAATCTTTTTTCATAAATGTAAAAAGAATTATATTTACACTAAATATTAATGTAACTTCCTTAGCAAAGACAAAAACATCAATTATTCCTACGGAAAACTAACCTGATATAACTATATAATAGATTCTTTAAACACTAAAATACGCACACCACTAGAATGACGTTTCCACAACGATGTAGGTAAGGGAAGTAATTCGCTCAAACTGTTCTATTGAGATGTCACCAACGAGAAACGTCAGGGAGTAGGAAATGTTGACGGAGAAGGGGATGAAAATATTGGTGTGAGATTGTGTGCCCCGTTATCAATACGACTTAACCAAGCGTAGGAATGACTACGAAGCACTGAAAAAAAAAACGAAATGCGGCTCATATCAGATTTTCTTCGTATGAGAATGCAAGATATGTTTGTCAATTAAAAATATCTACGTTTAAATCTTTTTACTATACACGGGATACTTACTCTCGACTGAATTCCTCGGTATATATTTCTCGTTTAAGGGGCTGGTAATCTGCAGTTTGTTATTTTTGCAATCAATTGTATTTCCATATTATATTATATATATATATATATATATATATATATATATATATATATATATATATATATATTATAGATTATAAAACCTTTATACTTTATATTTTTTTGAATTGAGAAATCTAGATACATTCACCATTCACCATGAGAAATTATGTGAATGCCTTTTTACAATATACTGTAGAGTCTCCAAGTTTAAAAACGCTGAAACAGACACTCATAGCCTCTTATTACGAAACCGTAAGTTTCCCTACGCAGATAGCGTAGGTTTATAAGATTCTTACAGGCGTTTTAAATTCAATTTTCAACTATCTTCGATGATAATATGTCCATTTACGATGATCATAGAAACTACGCCGAATACGGCAGTATATATTTTCGCGCGTATTAAGTATTATAGATTGAATTAATTGGTTTAAAATAAGAAAAGAGCTGATAACCGTTTAAAACATTTTATTTATCTTTTTATGTTGTAAACTACACCAGGAAACCCATATTTGCGTCTTGCCGTGTATTTGTCGTTTAACCCCTTGCCCATCTTTTGCAGCGGGATATCTGCAAACAAAAAGAAAAAAGAAATATTATAGTATAAAAATCAATATATGGCACATAGTATTACTCAAAAATAAAAAAAATCACTTTAAATAATGAAAAATAGAGCCTATGACTGGATTTCAATATATTATTAGCAAGTAACTTAAAGTGACTTTAACTACTTTATCATGCATCACGTTTGGTATTCTATGAATCAATTTAAATCCAGTAATATTGGATAAATAAATAAAATAAAGACTACATCAGCGTTTTCCAATTCTAGGAGAGAGAGGCGGCTCAAGTAATTTGTCTCCCGGGGAGATTTAGCACTCCCCCCGTAAAAGTTTTTGGAGATATTTACGAAGTGCATGTTAATTTCTTATACGCTCGTTATAAACCATTGAGAATAGAAATAAAAGGGATAAGATCGTGATTCTAGCCTGTTCCGCGATTTAAATTGCTTTCCAATATTTGTTCACTTGCAAGTAATCCAAAGAGAAATGATCGTGCTAGCGCTCTCGAGACTTTGACATCCCGGGCAGTTGCTGTCCCGTACCTCGCGCCGGGTCTCCCAGGAGAGTCGGCAAACCTTGAACGTTCTGCAAATAGCTTTATTTTCGGGATTGTTAGTTTTTGTCGTTTAATCACTTCGCCACACCTCGCAGCGAGATATCTGCACCTAAAAAAGTTAAAAGAGAAATTTGAAACATAGAAATCGATATATGGCACATAGGATTAGTCAAAACTAAAAAAACTTCGCTGTAAATAAAAAATAGTAGAGCCAAGGCCTGGATTACAATAAATGATGATGTCCGATATGCAACAAAACTAATAGACAAACTCATCAAATATTATAAACAGTGGAGAATCGAGATTAACCCCCAAAAGACACAAGCGATCCTCTTCGACAAAAAGGATGCAAATACTCCAAGGAAATTAACAATCGAAGGTGTAGAAATTCCCTGGGCGAAAAACATTAAATATTTAGGTGTAATCATGGACAAGAAACTACGGTTTGACGAACATGTAAAAAAGATCAATTTATTGGCAGCAGGGAAAAGAGCTAGACTTTTTCCCATATTAAATTCAACTGACGTGTCCAGGGAATTAAAAACACACGTATACAAAACGATAATCAGACCAACACTTATGTACGCAGCACCGGTATGGACCGGATTTATCATGCAGAAGTCCTGGAAAATATTAGAGATCGCGGAGAGAAAAATTTTAAAGCGTATAAGTAGGACATGGGGTCGGAAAATAGACTACCACGAAGTGCTACATATAAAAGCGATCAGAGGCACAAAACCTGGCCATTACGTACAAAGCGACATTAGAATATAAAACAAATGACGTTCTCCGCGATCTCGCGATAAACAAAGTGTCGGTCTGGGATATATATAAATGGGCATTGGCATCCACAGGCGAAGAGGAGTGGGTCCCTCCAAAAAAGCGGCGGAAATGAATTTTTAATTTTTGACTAGCATGTTCTTAATACACGGGTGAGGTGCCTGTAAAACCCATATTCATTTTATCACACTACGACGTTGAGTAAAGCCACAACTGGAAAGGCAACTCAGAAATATATATACCACGGGAGGGTATGAACCACACACCTTTTATTTGGCGAAGACCTGATAAAAATATGCGGTGAATTCAATTCTTTTCTCCCTTACACCACCATTCTTCTTTTTATCTCCATTGTTTCTCCCATTTTCTCTAAAAAATTTAGAATATTTTCGTAAATTTTCTATCAGCAAAGCTTTTTTATATCGGCATAGATTATTTCTGCCAATTTTCAATTTTATATTTTCATCCATAATCGAGTTATTTGAGTTTTATTGACAATCAAAATCATACGAACGGACGGTCAACATATATTTTATAGTTATTGTTGTGATTCATTGATTTCTTTATCCGTCTCTTTCTCTCTCTAGTCTCAAAATCGTCCTAAAGTCCTCAATTCGTTTTACCTAACCCTCGTTACCTATCGTACTATCCTTCACTCCAACATTTTTACATGCTCGCTATGTTTATTAAAACGTTCTGTACGATCCTCCGATTTTCATATCGTTTCCAATTCAACTATATTGTGTTTAGCTCATTTTTATGATTTTTAATGCCTTTGGTAAATATTTATGATGTTTAGTTATTCCTTCTGGTAAATAACGCAGCGAATGATGTGTACATTGATTGCTAGAAAAATAAAATACCTCCTCCTTCCGTCTTTCTGTCCATCTCAGAAGAAAAACCTTCAAAGCATGCTTAATCCTATATGGATTGAAGTAACAATAGGGTTTCGTGGTTTACATTGTAGTTGATAGGCAAGGCAATATTTAGTTAAAACGACAAGGATTTTTCAATATATACCATTCAAAGGGTTAACATGATCGATTTCGTGCTGTGGGCGAAAAAAAAAACAAATTGAATAAGAAACTTGATAATACATTCTTTATAATGGTCAAGATCCGCATATCGAAGTTCAAATGCTTCGAATTTTAATTAACAAAAGAAAAAAGCCTGCACGTCTAAAAGTCCATTCTCACGTGTTAGCATCTGAGAAATAGAAATGATTCCTTGGGGTCGAACCCGAGTAATTTTTACAAATATCCTTTCGTCAATCGCTTTTAGTATGTGAAACATGATAACCTGTAAATTTTTGAATAATTATCTTTTTTCAGTTTTTATAATAAAAACGATTTAATTAAAATTATCACCAATCAACGAAATACACGCTATTATTGTAATGGCGATACCGACTCCGAGTACAAAAATAGTCGTTGGGATGCCATCACTCTTGTAATTAGTGATAAAAACTACAAAAATGCCAGTAATTACGCGAAATTTTAAGAATTGCGAGCTACAAACAAATTTGTACGATAAAAATTATAATAATAGTTCCTTTTCTAAGAGAATAGTTTAAATTTTGCTCTGATATTACAATTCTAACAATAAGATATTTTAATGTGCAAGTGAAAATTATCCTGCACGATGGATTTGAGATCTTCCAGGTAAATCAAATGGGAAGGACAGATTCTGGAATCGAACCAGTAAATATTCGCAACAATAACTATCAGGTAAAGTAGCAAGAGAATTCCACAATGGTTCATGAAAATCGGATTATTGGTTCAAAATTAAATGTGGGGGACAGACAGCAGACGGAAAGACAGACAGATTGACACATCAAAGAAACTGTAAGCCTATTTCCATTCCGGAAACTAGGTTAAGATATGTATTCGGATGCAGAACAACATTTACTACAAGATAGTGTGTGGGACCACATACAAACTAATTATTTTTTGGAGATAAAAATTCAAGAATGTCCGTAGTAAAACATTGCATATTTTGTTTATATCGATCGCTAAGACCGTTATCTCAGCGAACAGTAATTTAAAACCCATATATTTCTCTTTCATGCTCTTATATGATATATGAGGTATATATTTAAGAAATGATTCGTTTAGAGGACAACTTTAACAACTAGATGGTCCCCGAGACCACATAATTAAGATTTTAGTTTTAGGTATAATAATTTAAGAACTGACCAATCTTTCGATTCCGTTTCATACACACTTTCCGTTAAGTACTTCTTGGAAATCTCTGTATATCCCATTTATGGAGTATATTTTACTATCTTGTTTTATTGGAGCCACATAGTCTATCAATGATATTACGTATGCAATGTATCTTTGTTTGGAAATGATGAGAAAATGCGAATTAAAGGGGGGGAGGGTAAATACCCGCCTCTCCCGAGATAAATCAAAAAATAATAAAATATAAAAAGTTACATTAAGGAAATGTTACGTTTTTGCTGTATATATATTGCTGAACAAAACCTTATGTTTACTTTTTAATTATCATCATTTTGAAGAAATTATCATATTTTATATTTTCATGTTTGATCACCTGCGCTCCTTTCTCAAGGATGACGCCGTCTAGCGACGAAATTTGGGGTTTTGTAGCAAGTCTCTATCATATAGGTATGTCAGCAGCCCGGTTCGCCCATAGCACAAACCTTTTAAAATTAAAAAAAGTTTTTTAGAATTGAAATATTTATTCCTTGAGCAGAACCAAATCATTTCACCATGCTTCCCTCCTCCCTTCCCCAGCTCCACTCTTCCATTCCTCAGCCACACTTCTCACTTCCTCTTCATTTCTTTCTCCTTCCTCATTTCTTCTCTGCTTACTCACTATCTTCCTCCTCTCTCCGTCCTTCATTCCTCTCTCTTTTCTCCCTTACTCCTCCATTCTCCATTTTATCTCCACTGTTTCTCCCATTTCTTCTACGAAATGTTGATTTTTTTTAAATCTTCTTTCGGGAAAGCGTTTTTATATTTGAGTATTTTATTTCTGCCAATTTTCATTTTTTTCTACATCCTTGATCTAGTTATTCTCCTTTTAATATCTTGACGCTCGCAATCAGACAAACGGTTGGTCAACATAGCTTTTATTGTTTTGTGATTCATTGATTCTTTTAATCTTCTCATACTCTGCCTATTTCCAAAACCGTCCATACTTCCTCCATACATTTACGTAACCCCTGTTACCTATCGCACAATCCTTCACCCCGAAAATTTTTACATGCCTGGTTTGTCTATTAAAACGTCCAGCACTTTCCTCAGATTTTCATACCGTTTCTATTTCAATAATATTTAATTTAGCTCAATCTGGAGAATTGAATATTTTAAATTATTATTTCTTATTTTTCCGTATTCCTTTTCGCCAATGACGCTAACAATGTTATTTATATTGATTGCGTTGAAAAGCACGCTTAAACCTATTTCGCGGAAAGTAGCAATAGGGTTTTGAGGTTCAACAATGTAGCTGGTAGGCAAGGCAACATTCTGTTAAAATTCCAAGATTTTTCCAATTTTCCATTCAAACGAATAAACGATTTCGAGGTGATGGCGAAAAAGAGGAATAGAATAAGAAACTTTAGAGTGGTCTAGATCCGAAAATAGAAGTTCAATAGTTTGTAATATTAATATCTAAAAGACGAAAGACGTAAACGAAGTTACTCCTCGGCCTCAAGTCGCAAGCGTGTCGACCACGGGAGAGATGGCAACCCTTGTTAGGCGGATGGACGACCTGACCCGCCAAGTCGCGGCTTTGTCAGCCGGTCGGACGACGCCACGTGCTCGCCCACGTTCGAGATGCCGGTCGCGTGGAGACCCTCGCAACTCCTCCTCTTCGACACATGAAGATTGGTGCTGGTACCACCAGCGTTTTGCAGCCCGGGCGAACAAGTGCCGATCGCCATGCGCCGTTAAATTTTGGTCTCCGCCGCGAATTATATTGGCGTTTCGTGATAGCGGATGTGGACAAACCGATAATTGGCGCCGATTTTCTAGGTTTTTACGGGCTGCTTGTCGATGTTCGTAATCGACGACTCGTTGACGGTGTTACGCCACTTTCGGTTACCGGGCGTGTGGTGAGCACTCCCGTGGAGCACGTTAAGGCCGTCGTGGGAACTTCGTGATACTATGCCTTGTTGGGGGAATTTCCAGAAATTACCCGACCTGCCGGAACGACAAAGGAACCGAAGCATACTACCGTGCATCATCTTCGAACTACGCCTGGCCCACCTGTGTCCCGCAAGCCGCGACGGTTGGCGCCAGATAGGTTACTCGTCGCCAAAAGGGAATTTGAGGCGATGCTCCGAATGGGTACTGCGAAACGATCGGAGAGCAGTTGGTCTTCCGCTCTCCACCTGGTTCCTAAGAAAGGCGACGAGTTGCGCCCCTGTGGAGACTGCCGCGCTCTTAACGCGCGGACTATCCCCGACCGCTACTCAGTGCCGCACATAGAGGATTTGGCCCAAATGCTTCCCGGTAAATCAGGGTTTTCCACGATAGAATTGGTAAAAGCGTATAATCAAATCCCCGTGAACACAGACGACATTCCGAAAACAGCCATAATTACGCCTTTCGGTCTGTTTGATTTCCCCTTTATGTCCTTCGGCCTGCGAAACGCTGCCCAAACGTTTCAAAGGTTCATTGACGAGGTACTCAGGGGATTAGATTTTTCTTACGCGTATATAGAAGACATTCTCGTCGCATCGGAGTCCGAGGGGCAACACCTGGAGCATCTGCGTCGACTTTTCAATCGCCTTAGCGATTACGGCGTCCTAATTAATCCTTCAAAGGGCGTTTTTGCGTCGACCAAGGTGAGATTTCTCTGTTACACCGTTTCCTCACAAGGAACGAAGCCTCTACAGGGGAAAGTGGAGGCGATCATGCAGTTCCCGAAGCCCGCCGCTGTCAAACAGCTCCGACAGTTCCTCGGCATGATTAATTTTTACCGGCGGTTCATCGCAGGCGCCGCCGCCATGCAGGCCCCGCTAAATGACACCCTGAAGGGTCCGAAGATGAAGGGGAACTCTCCGGTAGTGTGGACTCCAGAGTCAGAGCGAGCCTTCGAGAAGAGTAAAAAAAGTCTTTCGCAGGCAGCGTTGTTGGCACATCCATCGCCCACAGCACCTCTTGCCATTGTCGCAGACGCGTCCGATACAATCGGGGCGGCCCTCCAACAGCTGTCCGGTGCGGATTGGCAGCCCTTAGCCCTTTTCAAGAAAAAGCTCCCGCCCGCCGAACGGAAATATAGCCCCTATGACCGCGAGCTTCTTGCCGTGAATAGGGCGGTGCGCCAGTTTCGCCAAATGGTAGAGGGGAGAGAGTTCGTGATTTTTACGGATCACAAGCCCCTTACATTCGCCTTTCGGCAAAAGGCGGATAAATGCTCACCCCGCCAATTCCGATATCTGGACTTTATCCCCCAGTTTTCCACAGATGGGTAGCACATCTCCGGGAGAGACAACGCCGTAGCCGATGCCTTATCCAGGGTCGAAGCGATTACGGAAGAAGTCGACTTCGACGCACTCGCCAAATCGCAAGCCGAGGACAAGAAGCTGAAAGCCATCTTGAATTCGGGATCCGCGCTGCAACTGAGGAAAATGCAAGTGCCCGGAACGCTATCCGAACTGTACTGTGACGTGTCGACGCAAGCGGTCCGACCTTTTGTCACAACGCCGTTTCGACGACAGGTTTTCGAGTCTTTACACCGGCTTGTGCATACAGGCACCAGGGCGTCGGCGAAGCTCGTCACCCAACGCTTCGTATGGCCTTCAATCAGGAAAGACTGCAGGACTTGGGCTCGCGCCTGCATCCCGTGTCAACAAGCCAAGGTCCATCGTCACATCGCATCGCCGATCGGTCATTTCGAAATTCCGAAGTCTCGTTTCGAGCATATACACGTCGATTTGGTGGGCCCCTTGCCACCTTCGTCAGGCAATAAGTATTGCCTTACTTGCGTCGACCGTTTTACGCGTTGGCCGGAGGCTTTCCCGATTCCTGATGCGACCGCCAAAACGGTAGCACGAGTGTTATTCTCCGGATGGATAGCTCGTTACGGGGCACCTCTCCGAATCACTACGGACCAAGGCCTGCAGTTCGAGTTGTGTCTATTTCAGCAGCTGGTCCGGCTTATGGGAACGTCTCACCTACGGACGACGGCGTACCATCCTTCCGCTAATGGACTGGTCGAGCGGTTCCATAGAGAGCTCAAGGTCGCTATCATGTGCCATCAGAGCGAGTGCTGGGCGGACATTCTACCATCGATTCTCTTGGGCCCCTGAGCGGCTTGGAAAGAGGACATCGGATCGACGCCAGCAGAAATGGTCTACGGGAGAATTCTTTTCCGCAAGATCGATACTCGAGAGCAACGTTACGGACTTCGCCGTGCAGTTAAAGCGCCACATACAGAGTTGCCAATTTAGTGATTTTTGCACTAAATCTAGTGCTTTTTCATTTGTGTTGGTGCGAAAATTCTGCGCTTAACGCTGTCGCTTTATTTTAGTGCTTTTTGACTTAAATTAGTGCTAAATTTAGTGCTTTTTGAAATAGATACACACAAAAAATAAAAAGGTAATAAATAAATAAATAAAAATAGGTAAGTTGTAATAAAAGTTATTAATAAAAAGGCAATAAATCAATTAGAAATCAAAAGCTTGTTACCGCCAATCTGTACCGTTCTCCAAAAGAACCAGATGGGAAAAAAACGATTGAATGGGAAAGTGGGGGGACATGTTACGCGCGGTTTTTCTCAGGTTTAAATTCCTTGATTTTTTTACATTCTGTTACATTGTGTTACAACCAGTTGCAGAAGTCAGAGCGGCAGACGCATCTGCACTTTAACGCTATAATCAGTGTTGTGAAATAAAGAGAAACTTTCAAGTTGGGTTGCTCAGTGATGAGTGCATGATTAGATTAAGTTGATTGATTGTAATCAGTTTAATATTGAATGTGGTTAAATCTAGTCATATAAACACACAAACACAAACATATATCTATATATATATATTCACACACACAGGTAAACTTCCAGAAGTCGACCATATATAACTCGAATTTTCCATTAGTCTAAGGGAATATTTTTTCTTAACCTCAACAATGTTCATTAAATGAACTTCTATAATTCGAAGTTTCTATCTTTCGAGCTCTTTTTCTTTCCTCTGAGATTGGAGTTATTGAAGTTTTACTGTCTGCGTGTGTGTATATATGTATGTGTGTATATATATATATATATATATATATATATATATATATATATATATATATTGTTATCAATATTACAGTTTGATTTTTTATTAACCTTTTTCTAGTGAACCGTAAAGATGAGTAAAAGTATATACAACATTTTAGAAATGAATGGATGAAGGAATCAAAGTACAAAAAATGGCTTAGAAGAGTGGAAGGTGATGACAGTAAGTGTATTTGTAATTACTGTAAATGTTCCATAGCTGCCAGAATAAGTGACATAGAGCGACATAGTAAAATTACTAAACACAAAAAAGCTGAGGAACCATTTACTTACCAGAGAAAAACGCAGTTGCCATTTGTAATTAGTACTGATGTAAGTGTTAAACAAACAGAAGGAAGTGTGTCTATGTTTATTGCTGAGCACTGTTCATTAAGAGTTGTGGATCATTTAAGTGAACTTTGTAAAGGATGCTTTAATGATTGCAAGGAAACAAAAAATCTGAAACTTAAGCGAACAAAGTGTACTGGAATTATTACAAATGTTCTTGGACCATATTTTAGAGAGGAGTTAAAAAATGACTTGGCAAATAACAAGTATAGATAATAATTGACGAATCTAATGATATTTCTGTCATAAAACTACTGGGAATTTTCATTAGATATTATTCAGAGATTAAAAAGAAGATTGTTGTAACTTATTTAGATTTGATCGAATTGGATTACTGCACTGCTGTTGCAATATGCCTTGCAATTAAAGAATGCTTCAAAAACATGGCCTTGATTTGCAAAATCTGTTTTCTCTAGGAACAGACAATGCCTCAGTTATGACAGGTATAAACAATGGAGTATATGCAACATTACAAAAAGAAGTTTCACATCTGATAAGATGCATTTGTCATTTGTTTCAACTTGCTGTGTCACATGCTGCAGCTGAGTATTTGCCCAGGAATTTGGATTTCATGATTAAGGACACGTACAGTTGGTTTTTTCATTCATTGGTTCATCAGGCTAAATATAAACAAGTTTTTGCCGCTATAAATGAAAGAAATTAACCTTAAAGCTCATCTAGCCTAGCAGAACAAGATGGGTGTCAATTGAATTTGCTGTAGTGAGGATTCTGCAACAGTGGGAGGAGCTGAAAACCCATTTTGACAAGGCAAGGAATGAAATCAGAAATTCTTTATTTTATGTTTTGTGATAAAAAACTATGTACTTCTTGTATTCCTTAGGGACATTAAATATTCGTGGTCATGTTAGGTCCTTTTAAGTGCTTCTACTTCTTAACAACCGAGACATATGCTAAGTAGATTTGAAACCTCTCGGCAGATGACATTGCAATGTATTTGGAAACAGGCTTTTCTTTATAACAGTAATAGGTAGAACAGGTATAGGAAAATAACACTTTTGCCCATCCCTAGTAAAACTCAAGGTCTATGAGAAACGCATACGTGCACTATGTAGTTCCATTTCTCATCGCCAATGGTGCCACTCCCTACGAGATACTTTTGTGGGTAGATATATGCCAAGTACCGATTTTAGCTATCGTTTGTGAGGTAAGGGATGGAGGTAAGAATCTACTCGTATTGCATTTTATAACTCCACTAAAGGCAGTGTGAATATTCAGCTGGTGAAGCCTCACATCATTCGGTCCATCTACAAAGAGGGATTGCCATTGCAACTTTGGCACACTTTTATTGCCATATTTCAGGTACCACTTCATTCTAAAGAAAGTCCAGGACCAATACAAGGAGGAAAACGTAAGCTTTGCTTAACATGCCCTTCCATACTGAACAGGAAGACAAATTGGTTTTGTCAAAAATGTGATTGGCCAATATGCAGCAGTTTTGCAAAGAGGGTCTGCAATAACTGCACTGAAAAATTTGAGTAAAACGGCTTTTTGAATTTTTTTGTGAAATTTTAACATGTTCCTTAGATTTTGTTCTATTAGTTATTTAGTCAAGCATCTTCTCATGGTAATCATTACTAGTATTTGTAAGCAGTATCAAAAAATTTCAAGTCGAAACCTTTGCTTAGGATTATGATATACTATTTGTAGACATCATGCTGAATAATTTTTACTTGTTATGTAAAAGTTTATTAAAATAAACAATTTTTATATTCACAGCATATTACAACCTGATTTTTACTATCTCATTCTATTAAATATAATGACTGAATATGATTGGTTAATTTGATCGGTTCTGTACCACTTACGGTAGAAAAATCTGACTGTACCAGTTAAAGGTTAAATCAGCATGTAGCAAAAAGTCAGTTCTGCTTTACTTTCACCCTGCAGCTTACTTCAAGCAAGGCGCCTTCACCCAGAGAACTCC
Source organism: Tanypteryx hageni (assembly GCA_028673005.1). Lineage (NCBI taxonomy): Eukaryota > Metazoa > Arthropoda > Insecta > Odonata > Petaluridae > Tanypteryx > Tanypteryx hageni. The sequence goes on along the minus strand of CM054120.1, from coordinate 55,822,390 downwards.
CAGCTCCACCCTAAAAATAGTCACCCAAATTACTGAATTGCAGGTATGATTTTGAGCATTTAAATTAATTTTTGAACTGACTAAGAAAATAGTTCTCATTGGTTATGAAATCGATATACAAGCTCCGCTCATTTTATGCAAATTTCTGTCATAATAATTATTGGAAATACATAGATATTGTGATCGACAATATTTGAGCACACTGGTAAAAAGGGTTCCAAGATCTAGGTACCTAGAATGGAGGTCCACTGAATGGATTGGAGTCAGTCGGTTTGGATGGTTAAAAGATAATAGCAAACCTCTGAAATTCTGTCAATGAAATAAAAGTATTTAATGATTTCTGACATTTCAGATATATGAGAAAACAAATCAATATATAATTAATTGCAGCATACTTAAACAAATTACTAAAATCAACATAAAATTAATTATTTTAATTCAACAGTTTCAAAATATTTTTAAAATTTCTAATGGAAATACATCAAGTATTTCATTTATGACAATTTATGCTAATAATAGAGGATAGCAAAAATATTCCCCATTGAAAAACATGAAAGCATTTCTTCAAAATTTTAATCAGAGCAGAGTTATAGCTTTTGCAGCAATTTCTTCATCACTGGTTGTCTCTGAAATCAAATCCAAAATTTATTTAGTACTTTAATGGTCGCATTTCCTGAGGATATTTTTCATAGATACATTGTAGCTAAATATTTAGCCACTTTATATTAGGAAGAATATAGAATATTTATTGAATACTGAAAATTAAATGGCTAAACATTTTGCGATATATATATATATATATATATATATATATATATATATATATATATATATATATTAACTAAAGGAAAAGAAAAGGTAGTGATGAGGGTGGCAACAAGGTGTTGAGGGAAGCCCAGCGGACACTTACCAAGTTGAGGACCAAGCTGGTAGGCTGCTGGGGGCGTCGAAGAGAAACGTAAAACACACGAACACAAAAACACACGCAAGCTTATCGGGCCTATGCCCTTCTTCAGCGAAAGAGTAACGTAAATATATATATATATTTTATATATATATATATATATATATAATATTATTATTATTGGTCAAACACAACTTCTGTGCAATAATTTAAAAATTATAAATGACCCCTATAAGGAACTTATTGAATTTAGCAGAAAAACTAGGTGGTTTTGGTTAGACAATGTCGATTATTGCATAAAATCCTAACTCTTCCAATCCCCTATGTTCCAGAATTTCAAATAAGGATTATCCATTAACTCCTCCATCTTATCTTCCCCTTAATCATTTATCTCCTCCTAATTATACCTCACCTTTGTCTATGTATAGCGTGTTCTATACCAAAACTTCACATACTGATTAGCTTGAAACTAGAGTAATTTCCTTTAAATCTACCTCATTTTCTACTGAATTGAATTTATATTTCTTACACATGTGTATATGATGGGGGGGGGGGGAGTCACTCCCATGTAGATCAGGCCTTAATTAAGGGAAAACTACCTATGATGTCTGGTCAGGTCAGGGGATTTGTGCAGTAATTTTTCTAAGGTCAACCAGGCAAACAGGTGAGGATTCCTTGCAATATGCTTGAAACTTACCACTAAATTATTAAGCCCGCCAAACCCAACTTTTGGAGGTTTCCTACCAACTTGCCTCCCCTCTTTTTCCTTGGAATAGTTACAGTGTTTGCCTATGTTTGTACATCTATGTTAGATTTCAATATTGATGACATGTATAATATTATAAACTACCCTATTATTTAGGGTAATTTTCAGAGTTTGAGGCAGGCCTTCACAGCTACCTTTACACTCATGAGGCTCTTGAAGACACCACCATAAATCACCCTGTTAAGCTTTCCTCTACTTTGTATCACTCATCTCTTCAGCTTATAAGCATTTCAGAGAAGATTTCACTATGTCATCCCAAGTTTGTTTGAATTTCTTTCAATCTGTTTCTTCATAGTCTGATATAGTTAATGAAATCATTCACATTTTTTGTGTTTACCACAAAGACATCAAGGAATTGAACTTACCTGCCTGATGAAACAGCTGGCCATTCCATCTTATACTTACCTCTTCTTTTACATTTACTTTTAATCAGAGAATAATATTCCTCATGGACAATTGCTAAGACTGCTGATGCTCCTGAAAGTAACTTTTTCTTTTTTAATTATAGCAACTTGTTCACTTTTTACCCTTAAGTTGTAGACAAATTTTTATGACACCACTTCTGCCTAAAATTGTGTATGCAAAAATTATACATGTTTTGATACACCTAAAATAACCTAGAACATTATAATTGACAGGCACTTTTTTCCTAAAGAAGTTCCAGAAAACCTTTCATAGACATCATCAAACTGAACACAATAGCCAATATCGGTAATTTATGTCCAGCGCATATAAATTTTGGTGATAGTGACATTTCTGATCCTGAAGAAATAGTAATCACAAAATATGTTACACATTATATGCATATGTTACTTAAACGTATGTTTCTGCTTTTCTAAATCACCACCATAAATGCAACCTGAGAGCATCACACACAATATAAGAGAAAAGACTTTAATTATTATCGATAATAGTCAATAATATATACAAAACTCTTTTTGTTTTAAGTTATTTAAATTAGGAATGATTCAGAATTTAAAAAAAGTAAGATACAAAAATTTGTTATAATTATAAGATGTACCAACTAATCATTTATTATTAACAGGTGTTGTTGATAGTAAAATTATTTGCCCTTTCATTATAAAAATCCTTTGGGAAGAGCAAAGGGTAAACAAAAAATTTGAAGCAGAAACACAAGACCCCACTAAGTTATTGGATGATCTTCAGCATCATATTCATTCACTCAGCTCGGCCATTCTAATACCTGGAAAGAAACTAAATGAGAGTGATTCAGTTAAAGATTTTTTAGATCCAAAGCCATACCTTGGTTATCAGTTTGAGAAGGAGGTCTCAGAATGTAAGTTTTCTGAATTAGAAGAGAGAGAGATTAGAGCCAGATGCATAAAATTTGTCAAGGAACTAATAAAGCAAATTAGACAGCGTCTTCCTAATAATTTTCATGCGCTGCGATCAATGAACTGTTTTAGCATAAATGAATGCCTGAAACCAATTAAAACTGAAATTTTAGAGCTTACAAAGATTTTTAATGAGGATGCAGAAAGAATGACCTGCATTGATTTCCAATGGAATAATTTAAGAAATATACAATGGACAATTACAATTTCCTTCTGGATTGAAGTTGCATCATATAGGGATACTACTGGAGAAAACCCATTTGAAAATCTATCCCAATTTGCATTAACAGTGCTGACTTTACCACATTCAAATGCTGATGTGGAAAGAGTTTATAGCTACATGAATATCGTAAAGTCACAATTGCGCAGTCGCTTAAGTATAAAGTGCTTAAAAGAGGTTTTAGCTGTTAAGTATGGCCTTAAAAGAAAAGGTATACGTTGTTACAATTATAAGTTGCCAAATTATATTTTAAAGAAAATGGGATCAATGTATACTTATAAAGCACCTGAACATGAAGCATCTACATCAGAAGAAATTGATAGGGAAGTTTTGGAAATCGTTGATTAAATTATTTTAATGTAAATGTACTTTTTGTTTTATAATTTAAAATAACATTTAATATGTGTAATTATTTTACTTTTCTTAACCGATTACTTGATGATTATTCTATGCTTTTTTTGTGCTTTCTAAATCGTATTTAGCGCTATTTAGTGCTTTTTGGCTGTACAGCTAGTGCTTTTTAAAAATTTTAGTTGGCAACTCTGGCCACATGCGAAAGTTGCGCCCAGTCCAAACCGCACGCCACGGAGAGCGGCCGATTTTCGTCCACAAGGATTTGGCCGCATCATCGCACGTTTTCGTGCGACACGACGCTGTGAGAGGGCCACTGCGACCTCCGTACGATGGTACGTACGAGGTGGTAAGGGCCACTCCCAAGTATTACATGGTTTGGATACGGGGCAAGGACGTCACTGTGTCGATCGACCGCCTTAAGCCGGCCCACATCCTCACAGACGACACAACCTCCGCATCAGGGCAAGCAGCAGCAAGAGACCGCGGCACCCACAATGATCCTAATAAACAATCTTCCTCAAATTCGGTGCCTGAGAGTGAAACGCTGTCTGGACGAAGGGTCACATTTCCGCGACATTTTGACGCCTTTCACATTTAACTGTTCTTTTTGTTGCTGGTGGAAGTTTTTGGGTTTCGCTGCGTTGGCGGCATTTCTGGCTCTCGACGTTTCGCAGGCATTGCAGTCTGCATCTTCAGGAGATGAAGTGAAATCTGTGGTTCATACCCTCCCGTGGTTATTTTTGAGTTGCCTTCCAATATGGCTTTACTCAACGTCGAAATATAAAATGGATGGTTTAATACAGGCACCTCATCCGTGTGAAATAATGGTCATTATTGATAAAACGTTACATTCGCCGCATTTTAGGAGGGACCCTATCCTCTTCACCTGTGGATGCCAGTGATCTCTTATACTTGTCCCAGACCGACACATTTTTTTTTGCAAGAACGCGGAGAACGTCATTTGTTTTATTTTCCAGGGCGAGTTTATATTTATTGGCCAAATCTTTGGCGACTTTCCTGATCGGTAGTGTCCCTAGCATGTCATGGAGATCTATGTTCCGACCCCGTGTCCTGCTTATTCGGCTTAAAATTTTTCTCTCCACGGTGCGTCGTACATGAGTGTCGGTCTGATCAGTGCCTTGTATAGGTGTGTTTTTAGTTCCCTGGACACGTCAGTCGAGTTAAGAATTGGGATGAGTCTGGCTCTCTTCCCAGCTGCCGCAAGGTTGATCCTTTTCACGTGTTCGTCAAACCGAAGTTTCTCGTCCATGGTTATACCAAGATATTTAATATGCTTAGCCCAGAGAATTTCAACACCTTCTATTGAGAGCTGTCTCGGCATATCGGCATCCCTTGTTTGGAAGTGGATTGCTTGCGTCTCGATTTTCCATTGCTTGTAATACCTTGTGAGTTTTTCAGTTTGCCTCAGGGCATATCGGACGGCCCTTTCCGGCTGGAAGCTTCTTGTCAATATCGCACAGTCGTCCGCGTAGAGAGCAATGGTGGAATTCCAATCCCCTCACCTGTCGGAATGTCACCCGTGTAAATAGAAAATAATAGTGGCCCTAGGACACTCCCTTGTGGAACACCAGCTGCTATCATCCTTGTTGAGCTTTCGGCAATATTCCATTTTACAGTGAATGGCCTGTCATTGATATAAGACTGTAAATTTCACCTGCCAAGAGGGAAATTTAGCTATCAGAAGTTTTTGCAGTAGGCCTAAGCGCCATACATTGTCGAATGCCTTCCTTATATCAAATGCTACTCCAACCGAAACATTGTTTCTGTTGAAGGCGTCCGTAATAAAATCTACCACCCTTTGCAGCTGATGTGTTGTGGAGTGTCCTGCCTTGAAACCGAACTGCATTTATGGGATCACACCATGCCCTTCCGCGTGTGTCAAAATATACGGGTAGATCATTTTTTCGCATACCTTCCCAAGGCTGGAAAGGAGGGATATTGGTCTGAAATCAGAGGCTTTTAACACCCTCCTTCCTACCTTGGGTATGCATATGACGTTTGCATACTTCCAGCCGGCAGGGTAATGTCCTATCCTTACCGCTGCATTGAGAATCGAGATTAGGTATTCTCCTGCAGAGACTGGCAGTCGCTTTATTAATTCATAGGGGACATTATCTTTTCCTGTCGCCTTCCCCTTCGGTAGACGTGCTATAATTCCTGCCAATTCTCTGATGGAGAACACCGGAGTGGCTTGATCCTCGTTGTGTTGTACCCTTAGCATGGATTCGATCTCCTCCATTTTTATATCTGGAGTGTATTCTGTCGCATCATTGGGCGTGAAAACCTGTTCTAATTGCGCCGCAAGATATTCTGCTTTGTCAGCAGGCGTGGTGAGTTTACCTCCTGGACATTCCACCGGGGGTCATTCCTGGCAGAATTTGTTAGGGAACACGTGTACTTCTAAATGGAATTGTCGTTTATGTTTAGTGCTGCCAGTCGGATGGACCATTTGCACCTCCTCAGGCGCCTCAGTTGGTCCCTGATTCCTCTGTCCATGTCCCGGAGATCCCTTTTTTGTTGGGCGGTGCCGTAACGGTTGTATTGCCGCCTCACCCAGTACCTTTTCCGTGTTAGGTTTTTAATTCCGTCAGGGATCTCCAGGTTTTCATTTTCTTTTCTTACTCTGCGCGGAATAGCTTTTTCCGCTGCGTCATTGATGGCGTTCCCCAGCAATTCTGCCGCTTCATCTATTCCCTCCCTGGTGGATATCGTGGGCACATCGCTTGGTAGTGTCTCCGTAATTATTTTCCTAAATTTAGCCCAATCCGCTAGTCCATAGCACATGCGGTGGCTGTCTTGCTGATAAAAGGTTATTTGTGCCCCGATCCTCAGAATAACCGGGTAATGATCACTTGTCAGTTCTGAGACCGTTTTAGACACCGTCCGTCGATCAATATTCTTGACCAGTGCAGAGTCAAGTACACTTCCTGTTCACTTAGCCCTGGTCGTGTCATTGCCACTGGAGCCACTACCCTAAACTGGCTATCCTGTGCCCATGTCTTTAAGATATTTCCACGCCTGCAATCTTTACTACAGTTCCACGCCTAATGCGTTGTATTAAAATCTCCCGCGATTATCATTCCATCGTCCATGCTAAGGAGCCCGTTTAGGACTTGCCTGCGCAATTCTTTTCTTGGTGGGATATAGATGCTAATGATGATTATCAGTCCCATGTTGGTATCAGCTCTGACTCCTACTACTTCAATTGAGCCAGAGATTCAGTCGTTAGATATTGCCCATGAAATCCCTTCATGGACAAGGATCGCCACTCCACCCCCTCGGGTCTTGCTTTTTCGGTCCCTCCTGAATACCTGGAAGCCAGGAACAGCCTACTCATTCGGTTGGAGGTGCGTCTCTTGTACTAAAATAATATTAACAGAATGTTTCCTTAGGAACTCAGTGAGTTCCGGCGTTTTGTTTCTTACGGCCACATTTGCATTCCAATGGGCCATGATGATCGCTGTCACCTGTGTGACCCTAGCGTCCATTTCCATTTTGCGTAGTTATGGCGGCTACCAGGGTTTGTATAAGCGTCACCATGACCGTCATTTGCTGTTGGATTTTTGCTGTAAATTGGGCCATAATTGCGACTAATGTCTTCATATCTGAATCATTATTATTAGAGGTTTTTTTCTTCCATTTTGGGCTGTTCCAGGTTTTCCTTCTCTTTTAGCGGCGGAAATTCTTTTTATTCGATCCCTTTGTCAGCTTTATTTCCTGGGAGAGTCCAGACTGATGGCGGTGGGGGGGACCGGGATCGGTTAGTTCGTCTTGTTAGTTTTTTTCTTTAATTTTTAACGCTTCTTCGTGTTTTGCGTAAACTGGACACCTACGTGAAAATGATACGTGCTCCCCTCCGCAGTTACAACAATTTGCCTTAGTTTGGGCCTTGTCATTATGGCAGTCTCTATCTTCGTGGGCCCCAGCCCATTTATAGCATCTAGGAGATGCAGTGCAGTTCTGGGACCCGTCTTCATACCTGTTGAAGCGGAAGCACATCTGCGGCCTCTGGTACTTATACGGTTCCAGGTTAACTATATGGCTGCTTATTTTTTTGTTATTCCTGCCATAGCAGTGATCTTAAGGTTTTCGTTTTTTTATTGGTCGCAACTTATAGATCTTTTCTCGTAGGCGCCAGTTCACGTACTGCAACGCACGGTATTTCTAACTCTGTCAGTTCTTCTCTGATGAATCCTAGGTCCATCCCTCATCCAGCCCTTTAATAAGGTACCTGACGGTTGTATTTGCCTTGCCTGCCCAAGTATGCATCTTGGCGCCAGTCTCTATTAGGTATTGCTTAACAATATCATATTCGCTCTGGGTGGTCAGCTGTAGTCTTGACCCGTCTTTATAATAGTGAACTCATTGTTACCTACTTTTTGTCTGATTGACTTCACAAAGGCAGTATAATTTAAAATATCATATATAACTATGGCCGGTGGCCTCTTTTCTTTAGTGCTCGACCTTGGGTTATCTCCCGGTGCGTCTATCAGCGGGTCGTACCTATTATTAGTTTCCGCTGTCGTTGCAGTAAAGACCAGCGGCTCATAGTGTCGTCGTCTTTTCTCTGCCCTCTCCAGAGTTGTGAAGATGGCCGCGTCGTCATTATTAAGATTGCTGGCTGGGTCAATCCCCACTTCATTCTGACCGTCCTTGCTGGCTTTAGCTGGCGCCGCGTCGTCCTGTCCTTTTGTCTGGACTCCCTTGTTATTCTCTCTTTGAAACAGAACATTCTTTATACTAGAATGGATCGGTATTCTTTCCACTACTTGGGTTGAGGTGCCTACTTCGCTCCTTGGAGCAGAGTCCTTGTTGGGGGGCGGTGAGGGGAACAATAATTATGAAACAGAAAAAAATCCTGCTATGACCGGGAATCGAACCCGGGTCTTCCACTTTCCGGGCGGATATTCTACCACTGAACTACCGTAGCAGATCTGCTTTTATATCCACTCGGGCCTTCCTGGTTTAACCGTTGTCCATCGCTGATTGACTCGGTCGAGTTGCTATCCCTTTCTCTTTGGTCGTTGCTCCAACGTATTTTTCTTCCCTTTCACTTTTCCGTTGGAAAAGTCGCTTCCATGTTGCGCTGATGTGCAAACCGTCGTCCCGGTTGAAATTGACTGGATATTTTTCGATTTCAATAGCTTCGCGAATTAACCTCGGAAAATATCGATCTTCTTTCGCGAGCAATTTCGTTTCCACGAGTGTGATTTTATGTCCCCGGCCGGAGGTGAAGTGCTCCGCTATGGCCGACTCCCTCCATTTCTTGTTCATCATGGCCCGTTTATGTTCGGATAAGCGGCAGCGAATGGATCGTCCTGTTTGTCCGACGTATACGTGTCCGCAGCTGCATGGAATCCTGTAGACTCCTTCAGATGTTAGCGTGTCGAGTGCATCTTTCGCAGACGGGAGTTCTTCTTTTATTTTTCTTAGCGTGTTAAAAAGGACGACGATATTTTCTTTTCGTAGAATCCTGGCTATGCGTGCTGATGTCCCGGCGATGAAGGGAATTTTTGCGTAGGCTGTGGGCTTTGGTCGTTCCACCGAAGGATTTCGTTCCGGTTTTATGTTCCGCCGGATGAAGAGGTGACTGTAGCCATTACTCATGAGTGTCCTTCTTATATGCTCTTCTTCGTATTTTAGTGACTCGGGATCGGAAATAGTCTTTGCTCGGTGCATCAGGGTCTTGATTATTGATGCCTTCTGCAGAGGATGGTGATGAGAGACAGCATGCAGGTAACGATCAGTGTGCGTCTTTTTCCGAAGTACGCTGTGTCCCAGGTTTCCATCAGGTCTCTTCTTCACCATGACGTCGAGAGATGGTATGGTGCCGTCTCTTCGACTTCCATAGTGAATTGGATGGTCGGATGGACTTGGTTGAGTAGACGGTGGAACTCGTGAAGTTTATTTGACCCATGGGGCCAAATGACGAATGTGTCATCCACGTAACGCATTGACTCTTGTAATGAGTGATAAAAAATTCAATAACGTTAGTATTTACGCGAATCTCTAAAAAATACGGTCTACAAGTAAATTTCTATGATAAAAATTATAGTCTTTATTCCTTTCTCAGAGAATAGTGCAAATCCCGCTTTGATATTAAGATTCTAACGATATTTTAATGTGCCACAGGAAATTATCATGCACGATGGATTTGAGATTTCACATTCAAATGAAATGGGCTGTATAGCTTTTGGAATCGAACTGGGGAGCTCAGGCCCAGTCGCGAGAGATTTCCGCAAAGTGACATGAAAATCAGTGTATTCGTTCAAAAGTAAATAGGGGACACAGACTGACAGACAAACTAACACAACAATGTAACTATAAGCTAATGGGAGACAAGTTACTTCTAGTTATTTTTTCGGAGATAAAATTGGAGAATATCCGTAGTAAAATATAGCATATTTTTACATCGTTCGTGAAGACGGTTCTATCAGTGAGCAACAATTTTAAATCCATATATTTTTCTTTCATGCTCTTATATGATCTATAAAATTATATTTAAGAAATGATTTTGCTAGAGGACAACATTTACTACATGAATGTCCCCAAGATCTCAAAATTACGACTTTTAATTTTGGGTATAACAACTCAAGAACTGTTGAATATTTTGATACCGTTTCATACAAACTTACCATTAAGAACTACTTGAAAATCTCTGTGCATTCTTATCCATCTTCTGTTATTGGAGCCACATACTTTATCAATGATATAACGTATGCAATGTATCTTCCTGTAGAAATGACGCGAAAAGGCGAATTGAAGGGATGGCGTAATTACCATCCTACCCCAAGATAAATCGAATAAATAATAAAATATAACATATCGGATAATGTTACGTTTTTGCTTTATACGTATACATTGCTGAACAAAGCCTTATGATTTCTTTTTGAATATTTAAATTCGCATCATTACGAAGAAATTTTCAAACATCTTTTTATTTTCATCTTTGATCACCTCCGCCCTCCCCAAGGATGAAGCCTGGCCTCCTGTCGAGCGAAGGGATTTTGTTATTTTGTAGCGAGTCTCGAGCACATACGTATTTTTCTTCTGTAAAAGTCTTGCAGGATTGTTGTTTTGAAAAAATCTTATTGCTAGTGGTTTTCTGGTTCTATGTAGTACATCATGTTTGATGGAAGCATTGTATTATTAACCCTAATCTTACCAGACTCATTTACTGACGTTAACTATCGGGGAATGACTTTGAGAGACACAAGATAAATTTTGAAGATATGATTCATTAGGACAGTATTTTAATTATTCGCAAACTATGCATGATTACATGAGATTTCTATGTTATTCTAGATAAATATTTTTATAAAATTTTAAAAATTATTGCATAGAGAAATGATCTTCACCCAAGTATGGTTGCTACTGCAATGATAAAATGACCTTCACCCCATGTGGAGCGAACATCAAATGGTCAACCCATTTTTACTACTCACTTCACTCCCAATGACTAAGTAGTATACAATTTAGATCAACAAAACTAGGCACTAACAAAAGTCTTTTTCTTTACATTGTGTCAATGTGTCCCTAGGTCACATCCTGGAAGTCAGCGTAGGTATTTTATATTTGGGACTATATAAATGAAACACAAAGATATAAAAAAAGTTAATGGCGTCCATTTATGTAGAAATACAAAATAGTAGAATACACAATGTCTCCCAGCCTGGTAGGATTAGGGTTAGGGTGATCAGATATTTTAAAGAGTAGAAAGTATTAAAATAGAGGACTATCTTATATAAAAGAGGACGTTACATATATGACGTTAATCATGGGCAGGCCGATGAATTGTGGCGCCCCGGGTGAGATAGAACTCCCAGCGCCCCCTCCGTAAATGTTTGTTGAGATATTTACATAGTACATTGTTATTTATTCATCGTTCCCTAAAAATTATTTATAATGTAAAATTAAAAGGAATGCCACCAAGATTCTAGCCTGTTCCACTATATAAATTGGTATATATCCTGTATTTATTCATTTGCATGTAATGCATATATAAATGATCGGGATAGTGCACCGAAATCTTTGGCGCCCGGGCTGCCGCCCGGTTTGCCCATAGCACAAACCTTTAAAAAAAAAAAGCTTTTTATAATTTCAAAATTAATTCCTCGAGCAGAACCAAACCATTTTATTTACTTTCTCCATACTTATTTGAAAGTATTGTTTTCACGAAAAATATCGATATCAAAATTTCAACGGAAATACGCGTATTGTGTTCCCCTGATCTCGTTTTAACCATTTTCTGGATGATGTCTGTGTGTGCGTGTGTATGTGATAAGAATATGTTGGTCCCTCATACTCAATACTATTTATCAGATCAACGCGAAATTTTATATTTGTCATTTTTATTGAAATGACAAGAATTGATTAGTTATTTGCTAAAATATGCCATCCGGAAGTGATACCTTACATTTAGTATCTTTTTCGTTTTTACCATTTTCATTCTTTAAAACATTATAATTTAAAATAACATTATATTTAAGAATTTTAGAAAATGTTATTTTCTACGTTTGTTTGAAGCTGTTTTTCCTAGAATGCATTTTTTAAGAGATATTTTAAAAACCCTTTTCAAAATCTGTTTCAGCTACCACCAACATACTACATGGAATCAACTTTTTTGAACAGTTTACGTCTTAGTATCACTTCTTATTTTTAATTTTTCTGGCTTTGTGGCTATAACCAATATCAGAAGTCTACAGTATAAATTTTTGAGTTATCTAATTGTCATTTCTATTGAAAGGTTAGGTTAGTTTTTGGTTAAAATAGGTCTATCGAAAGTGACACTTTAGTCTTGGTCTCTTTTTTGGATGCATGGTTTTCGGTGAACCACCGCATGTGCTGACTTTAATGGACGACAGTTTCGTTCCCATTCCAGGGAACATCTTCAGGTCGTACATTAAAGTCAGCACATGCGGTGGTTCACCGAAAACCATGCATTCAGTCATCAAACACCGCCAAAGCCTTCGCCGCAATTTGGTCTCTTTTTTGTTTTTACCAATTTTCTTCATTAACGTTATTCTCTACGACGTTTGTTTAAAGCTGTTTTTCCCAGAATAATATTTTTTAAACCTTTAAAAATCTGTTTCAGCTACCACCAAAATACCACATGGAGGCAACATTTGTAAACATTTTACGTCTTAAGTAACACTTTTTTATTTTTAATTTTTCTGGCTTTGTGGCTATAACAAATGTCAGATGTCTACAGTACAAATTTGTGTGTCCTTTGTCAGGTCGTTGATTTTCTCGCGGAGTTCATTAAAGTATTTATTATCATTTAACTTGTTTGTATTTTTTTTAGAAACATTACAAGTATGGAGAAAGTAGTTAGGTGGACACATCAGATGCTTGGTTATTAGAAATGTGAGTGTTATCCTTCTGTGGATATCGTGGACGCGACTGAAAAATGCAAGACCTCTCAATTGATTTTGGCATAGTAAAAAGGCAACCATCATCTCCATAATGTATCTGAATCTCTAAATCATAAGTCCTAGATAAAGTGGCTGCACCATTGGACGTATCCTTATCCTCACAAATGTTTTTTTCAGTTTCATCTATTGCTGATATTACAGAATGATGACCAACTTGGGAATTCGCAGTTATTACGCCTTGAATTTCATTTAATGCTTCTTGATTTTCCAATTCAGATGAAAAAGTAACACTTAATTTTAAATATGTCGGTCAACTGTGAGCACTTTTCTGCTTAATATTATGATTTTCTTTTCCCGTAGTTTTTACGTTTATTCTCCATATAAACCAAGGGTTTGGTTGAAATAAAGTCACTCATTCCATAACGTGTAGATCATTATAACAAATTAAAAAAATAATAAATACTAATTTCATTGCAATAACAAAACAGTTTTATATGAAATATAAAATGTGCATTTCCTTATAAAAAATACAAATAACTACAACAAGCGAAACTTTAGATTCGAATTAAATAATCTTAGAAGAGTTAAATCTAAAATAAGGACGAAATTTGAAAGTGAGTATTTTTTAATTTTAGAAAATCGAACTGTGACGGACAGCGACTATGACAAATTATATAAAGCTATATATATTATGTCTTTTGTTGAAAACACAGGGTTTGAAAAGAATCATCTACAATGATGGTATGACATACTTAAATACGCTTATTTTCATTTTGTCGGCACATGGCGTTTTGTAATTGAAAGTGGATACATTTACTACGAATAAATCAACGCGATCGTGAAGAGTTCATTCCAGCTACTTTAATTCATGTGAGGTATATTCTTATTATTTTTATGGTTGATTTATTAGGCGTTATTATATAATTCCTAAAGAACACCTCCACCTTTCATGCACGAAAACAATTTTCATAGCTTCCATTCGCAGATACCGTTGATTTATAAGATAATTATATGCGTTTTTAATTCAAGTTTCATCTATCGCCGATGATAATATATCATTTTAAGATGCAAATAAATATTACTCCGAAGACCGCGAGTAAATATTTTGGCACGTAATACGAATTGACGACTGAATACATTGTGTTTAAGTAAGGAAAGAGCTTATAACTGTCTAAAAACATTTTATTTATCTTTTTCTACAGTCAACTACATCGGGAGATCCTTATAAGAGCTTCATTATTCGAGCAGTAGATTTATTTTTGGGCTTATGGGTGTTTCTTGTTTAACCCCTTGGGAATATCTGTAAAACAAAAGTTGAAAGAAAAATTGAAACAGAGAAATCAATATATGACACATAGGATTTGTCAAAACTGAAAAAAATTCACTTTAAATAATGAAAAATAGAGTCTAGGCCTGGATTACAATAAATAATTACCAAGAAAATTTAAATGATATCAGCTGCTTTATTTTCATGCCAATTCTAGGCGGCGGGCGACTCAAGAAAATTTGGCTCCCCGCGTGAGATAGCACTACAGCGCCTCCCCCGTGAATGATTTTTGAGGTATTTACAAAGTACATATTAATTCTTTATACGCTCTGTAAAAACTATTGAGATTAAAAATAAAAGGGATGACATCAAGATTTTAGCCTGTTCCGCGATGTAAATTGATATCCAATATTTGTTCACTTGCAAGTAATCCAATGTCCCGATGTCCCGTATATCGGATAGGATATTTTAGGAGAGTCGGCAAACCATGAATGTTCCGCAAGAATTCCTGATTCTGATATCTTCAAAAGCAAAAAATTCACTCTAGGATACTTTTCTACAACTGTTTTTAAATGATATTTTTGCGCTAATATTTGAATGCTTTTTTAAGTCACCAACTCTCTTCATACTCCACGATAGTTCATTGATAGAATACCAAGCCATGTAAGCGGGTCATACTGGTTCGATCTTGGTCAGGGCGATTTTATTTCTATTTCTCAATTTCTACATACCGATCGGCTTGGAAGGTACTTGATTACGATTAATTGGATTAGGTCCTTTGTCCACATCCTTTTTGTTGTTTGGATTGTTCGGTTGCGCTACGTTGTCTCGCGCGGCATTGGACTGGGATTGAGTCTGTTTATCCATGACGTTCCCTTAAATTTCAGAAAAAAATATCAAATAGATATAATTAAACACTTGGAAGAATCATTAAATATTATATATATATTACAACAAAATACCTACCAATCGATATATATCCCTATTAGAATATAGTATCAAACAACATACCCGATAAACTATAAACTATTCAAAAATAAATGAATTTAAATATAGCTTGATTTATACATAAGGTGTCGGTTATTACTATCAATGGTTATTTTATCAACCGGTTATTTTAAATAGTTGCGGATTTCAAAAGCAGATGATATTTTAGATGATATTGTTAATTGTAATTTTCACATTAATCCTAACTCACTGTATTAGAAACGAAGAAATAGTGGATAATAAATAAAGGTGTGTTTTATAGTTCAAATACCTATCTATTAAATTCATGAATGAATATTATATAAACTTTAATAACAAATGGGCGAGCGAAGCGGGCCGTCAGACGAAGTAGGGATAACGAGTAGAGACTCTAGTAATGAAATATTATTAGTCTTTTAAATTTCCTCGTTATATAACTTCTTGAAGGATCGAAAATTCGAGTATTTCCTAAAAGTACCAATTAGTAATTTTGAATACTGCTTAACATTTATATCTCAAATAACTGATTCCACCTTACTGCTGCAGGTGTTATATCCCTTCTCAAGAGAAGGCCGGGAACCATATTTACTCATCATCATCATGCTTCTCTCCGAAGACAGGTTTTAACTGAATCGCTGCCTCCATTTCTCTCTCTCCCTAGAAGTCTCTTTTATACATCTATAAGTATTATATCCCTGCCTTACATTATCTAATATTCCTATTCTTTTTCTCCCTCTTCCTCTTCTTCCACTAATTTTTCCTTCTAAGATCGTCCTTTGTAAACACTGTCTTCTCAATATGTGCCTTATCAAATCTGATTTTCTTTTCCTGATTGTTTTTATTAGCATCCTTTCTTCTCCCACCATTTGCTAACACTTCTTCATTTCTCTTCCTCTCTGTCCATTTCACTTTCATCATTCTCCTCCATACCCACATCTCAAAACTTTCTAAATATTTTTCCTCCTTTCTCCTTATCGTCCACGTCTCTGCACCATAAAGAGCTATGCTCCATATGTAGCATTTTGCTAATTTCTTCCTTGTTTCTAAATTTATTTTCTTGCTTGTGAGAAGCTCCTTCTTCTCGTTAAATGCTGCTTTTGCCATTGCAATCCTACTTCTGATGTCCTGTGTACTACTTCCATCCTGCGCTAAAATACTGCCAAGATATTTGAAACTACATACTTGTTACAATTTTTGGCCATTTACCATTATATTAAATTCTTTATGTTCCCTTGAAACCACCATGACTTTCGCTGGTGGAGGTTTTCGGGTTTCGCTGCGTTGGCGGCATTTCTGGCTCTCGACGTTTCGCAGACGTTGCAGTCTGCGTCTTCATCTCCTGAAGATGCAGACTGCAACGTCTGCTAAACGTCGAGAGCCAGAAATGCCGCCAACGCAGCGAAACCCGAAAACCTCCACCAGCATTCAGCAACGCTGCGAAAGCCTTCAACTCACACCATGACTTTCGTTTTTTCTGCATTGAACTTCATTCCATATTGTTGGCCAACCTCCACTAGTCTGTCTGTCATCCTCTGAAGCTCTTTCTCGCCTTCGGCTATTAAACCATGATCATCTGCGTATTTAATGGTGGTAATACTTTCACCTCCTATCTGAAATCCTTTCTCTTCCCTCAACGCTTCTTCTGTTATTGTTTCTGCATAAATATTAAATATCGCTGGTGAAATAGGACATCCCTGCCTCACTCTCTCCCTATTGAAGTACATTCTGTTTCTTCTCCTTCAACCCTGACTCTAATCTTTTGATCAAAGTAAAGGTTTTTAAGAAGTCCTTCCAATCTATTCCTATTTTGTTTAAAATACCCAGCATTTTAGCCCATTTCACTCGGTCAAAAGCTTTCTATCGCATCGATTTACTGTGGTGGTCGTTGTGCTTCGTCCGTTATGTCCCTCCTTGGGATAAGCCTCCGTCGGCTTTAAGGTTAATTAACGTCTCCGTTTTGGAGGGGGTTGATCCTCGCCCAAACCCGTAGATGCACGCAGGCGTTTGAAAGTATCCCAGGGGCGGATCGCTGTTTTACCCAGTTCTTGTAGGAGTCTGGTGGCCTTGGTTTGTAATGCCTGGTAAAATTTCTGTGATGTGTTTCTCAACCTCTCCCCCATAGAGTTGGTATCAGTTAGAAAGTGGAGGACCTCGTGGGTGGTCCTCCAGCCGAGCTGTAATACTGTGCGGAGTACGCTGCGTTCTGACTTTGCAAGCTGTTCTAGGCCCGTTTTATTTAAGAGACCGCTCTACGCTGCTGAGGCGTGCCTGTATGCCGGGAAAATTACGTCTGGTATAGGTAAATTTTGTTTCGGAGTGAGACATAGGGGGACTTTAGTATGGGGGAGAGTATAATCCTGAGCGTAATTGCTTTATAGGCCATATTTGTTGCGTGAGCGCCGAGTGACAGGCGCCGGTCAAAGGTGATCCCTAGGTATGACACTTCATCAGCCCACTCGGTTTCCGTATAGTCAACTATGATTGAGTCTGGTTCGATCCGTTGGCCTCGTGAGAAGAGGATAGTCTGGGTCTTCGCCGGGTTAATATCTATTCTCCATTCGTTATACCACTTCAAGAGTTTGTCAGTGGCCGCCTGAAGTTATCTCGCCGCCATCTTCGGCTGTGTAGATCTAGTGATTATGGCAGCGTCGTCAGCATAGAGGGCTATCATTGTATTCCAGCCGTAGTCTCGTGGGATATCCGCGGTGAAAATATTGAACAATTGAGTGCCCAAGACCTATCCTTGCGGGAAACCAGCAGTCACCGGGAGCCATGGAGACACGGGCTTCTGCCAGGAGACATGAGACTTCCTTTCGTGAAGGTAGGATTTCAGAATCCCGACAATCCACTTGGGATATTTAAATTTGGGGAGTTTATGAAGGAGCCCCTTGTGCCAGACTTTATCCAATGCTTTCCGGATGTCAAAGAAGGCACCTGCTGCGAAGCAGTTTCTGTTGAAGGTCTCTGATACGAACTCGCAGACTCGGGTAAGCTGGTGATCCGTAGCGTGCTCGCTATGGAAGCCGAACTGCTGCGGTGGTAAAATATGTTCTTTTTCACTGTGTTGGCATAGGTGCCGCATGATGAGCTTCTCCAGGATCTTTCCGAGTCCGTCCAGTAATGATATTGGGCGGAAGTTTTCAGGTCTCCTAGGCTTTTCTGCTTTGCGGAGGCATATGACCTTGGCCATTTTCCAAGCCGTCGGGGAGTGGCCAATTCGGATGGAGGCATTGTAAATCACTAGCAGGTGGTTTGCAAAGTTATCGGGAGCTGTAGAAGGATTTCGTTATTTAAGCCATCGACTCCTGGGACTTTATACGTAGTCAAAGAGACTTGATTGCAGTCCTTAGATGGCCCATGGTTAGGACCGGGGCCTCCTCTTCCTCTTGTGCAGCATCCGGAGCTGCCCTTTCTCCAGGGCTAATGCCAGGACCAGGATTTGATTGGAAGACTGTTTCCAGGTACCTGGCAAGGTGGGTGGCCTTTTCTGCTGGTGTGCAGGCCAGGCCTTGGTCAGTCTGTATTGGAGAGGAGAGGGTATCTTAGTTGTTTTGTTAGTCGCCAGATGGAACCGTCTTCGAAATTAAGGGAGGCCATCTTCTTGTTCCATGTATCGCGCCGGTGTTCTTGGATCTTTTCACGTATGTGATGTGTCATACCCTTTAAGTGTAGTTTTGTTGCTGGGCAGCCAGTTTTCTGGAGCCGTCTCTTGGTCCTATTTTTCTGTTTGATCAGCCACAGGATGGCGTCCGGGAGATTCTGCTGGTTCAGTCTGCGACAGCGTTTCTCGAGGATAGTTACCTCTACAGCTTCCATGATTTTTCCCGTAAGGTTCCTTATTGGGTCATCTATGGCCGCCGGTGTAAGGAGGTTTGGAGGCTCTTCCGGAAGGGAGTCCACAAGATGTTTCCGGAATTTAGGCCAGTCTGCGCGTTTGTAGTCACGAAATGCGCGAGCTGGGTGTAGGATCGGCTTGATGCCTATGTAGGCGATCACTGGGAAGTGGTCACTACTTAAGTTTGGAACTGTAAAAACACTAATTGACTTCTGAATTCCTGCTGTGAAAAAGAATTCTAAAAATTCTTTTGACCCGGTTCTGTAGATCCGTGTGGGGGCTGTGGGAGCTATTATTTTAACTGTGTTTGTGTCTGCTCAACTGCGGAGAGCAGTTCCTTGTCTATTATTGGCGCGGGTGTTCCAGGACTCGTGTTTAGAGTTAAAATCGCCGCCGGCGAAGAATGGAATGCCAGCGGGTCGAAATTTTTGAAAATCTTCCGCGTGTAGCTTTTTCCGGGGCGGGAGGTATCAGGATGTTAGTTGAACGGGTCTACTTGCTGTCTGCAGGATGACAGCTGTAGCTTCCAATGTCTTCGTCCGAGGAATCGTTACTTCTTATGACGAAATGTACTCCCTAATAAGGATATGGCCTTTCCACCACCTTGTCTGCCCTCCCTATCTGTTCGAAAATCCTTGTATCCGACTACTGCCCATCTTCAGGATGGCTTAAGGTGTGTTTATTGTATAAAAGCCACTGTGACGTTGTTTCCTCGGAGGAAAGCCAGCAGTTCAGGTGTTTTGGTCCCAATACCACCATTACAGTTCCAAGTGATATGGACGAGACCGGAGAGCTGGGCGTTATTATCCATGGATAGGCTGTACTAGTTCGGACAGTTGGGCAAGTACTTGTCCAAGAGCCGCGAGTTGTTTCTGCAGGACTGACGCAAGTAACTGCAATGATGTTACAAACGAGGTAAGGGCGGAGTCCGCTGCCGGGAGGAGAGGTGTATTATCCATTAAAGGTGCAGGTTGAGGTGGTATCTGTCGACGGCGGAGAGGGACGTTGAGCTCTTGTACCGTCTCGCCGCTTTAGGCTGTGGAAGGTAGGAGTGGTGGAAAGTCCTGGTTCTTCTGCGGGTGCAAATTTTGCTGTTGATGTGTGGCATTTCTTCTATCCCAAGCGTTACCTCTTGGAGCTGGTGCCGGTACGTAGGCGGGGGGTGCCTGCTGGGCCTGCGAGGTTTCCGACGGTCCAAATTTTTTCCTTGCCTCTCGTTGGTATACCGGGCAGGTCTTGTAAAAGGCAGGGTGGGGGCCTCCACAGTTGCAGCATGTGGCAGGACCATCCTCCTTTTTCTTTGGGCAGGTATTCCCTTGGTGCGGGCCGGCGCACTTATAGCATGGAGGCGCTGCCGTACAGAACGTTGAATAGTGTCCGAAGCGATTACATTTGAAACACATTTGTGGTTCTTCATACCGGTATCGTAAGATTCGGACTTGAGAGTTTCCGATTGAAGTCCATCGGAGGAAATCTTTTGGGCCCATCCCTGGGCTGTGGCGAGGGTTGATACGACAAATATCCCGATGGGTGATTTATCAGCTCGCGGATCTGGCGAGTACGTAGGACCGGAACCATCATGTCCTTCAGGAGTTCTCTGAGGTAAGATTCTTCCATCTTTGAATTAAGGCCTCTTATGGTGAAGCTCTGGGTTTTCTCCTCTTTGGTCCCCCAGGCGGAGAACTGTGCCTGCTCTTCTTTCAGCATAGTTTGCACGCTCTTGTGGTCCTTAATGTTGGTCAACTGTAGCCTAGTATAGTGCCTGCGTAAAATTACTTGGAACGAGTGGTCTTTTGTGACCCTATTTACGGCTATAATGAATTGTCGAAAGTCCGCCATTTCATGTAGTAGAATTGCTGGCGGCTTAGGTGGTTTTGTCTGGGATGGCTCGGCAGAAGGGCCACTGGAGGATGGCCCCGGGGTGACGTCTGTGTATTGGCGTCGCTGAAGAGCGGGTCGTATCCGTTGTTGATTTATACCGTTTGTGAGGTTTGCTGTTGGGTGCAATAGTCTCCGCGGCGGTGAAGAAGGGCTTGAACTTCATCTTCCGCTTCTTCTTCGGTTGTTGGAAGGTGCCCATGTCCATGACCTTAGTGGCTCCTGTATCAGCCTCAAGTGTGTCCCCCTCTTGGATAGTAGCTAGTTGAGAGTTGTTTTGGCGCTTTAAAGGGCCTTCGTCAAATGGCATCTCTTGGCTTTGCGCGCTATCAAGGATCACTAGCCGGTCTTGCGGGATCAGGTTTTGAGAGTCATTTTTCCGGTCGTTTGGACCTACGTCATTCTAAAAATCTTTTCCAAAGAGGACGTGTTTAATATTGCTGGGTAGTGATGCTTTGGCATTCGTCCAAGGAGGAACCGTCTTATGCTGTGCCCTTTTGGCCGGAGGTGATCTGAGCAACGACATTTCGCTTGGGACGGGGTTTTGTCTTTGAGGAGGGGGAACCCCCCCCCTGACCTACCAACTGCCACCTGTTCGAATAGACGAAAGAACGACGCTGGGCGGATAAGAAGGTGGGCCTGTGTTAGCCACCCCCCGCAGTGAGAGAGTAAGTGTGACCGTGCAATGGGTCCCCCAGGTGCTCCGCTCGGAGCGGGGCGAGTGGTTACCCCCGGGTAGATCCTGCTCACACATGGAAGGCCCTAGTTGTCTCCGGACCACAGCGGATTGCCTACTTCCTCCCCGGATGGGAGTTTTCGCACACCAGCCAGAGACAATAGAACGGATAGAGAAGGAGAGTTACCTAATGCTTGAGCTGCTGATCATGGCACTGATGAGTCACTGATGAGTCACCTGATCCCTATCCGATTATCATGTGATGATCGATCGATGATCATTCCACTTTACTGTAAGTTAATGTAAACTTTAAGTATAAAAAATCGCGTATCAAACTTTGGAATGCCACTTATTTTATTGGAGGCTTTCTTTTACAACGAGAAGCATAAAAACATAACTTCGGCATTATTATCACAATAAGGGTATTCGCTGTAAGGAGAATTCACTGTACAAAAACTCTAGTGTGATAAGTTCGAGTAATTAACGTAAACTTGCTATTTATATTAAATATATATTCACTCTTTATCAACTAGTGTAAGCGCGGAGGATAAAGAAAGATTCACCGGGATAATATTTTATTGTGGAACCGGTATTCGAGCCGAAGTCTAATTTTTCTAGCCGTACACTGAACAGATACGTCGATCTTTTATCACTTTCATGAGATTGACGGAAGAGAAAGATTCACAGATATTACTGCGAGAGAAATAAACCTCTACCTATTACGAAAAAATGTGACACACCTGATAAAAATAGGCGGTGAATTCAACACTGCACTCCACAGCTTGGCGAAACACAAAATCCTCTGAAGATTCCTTCCACTCTCACATTATCCACTTTACCTCCTTCATCCCTCACCCCCTCCTTTCTTCCTCGCTCCCTCCATCCTTCCCCTCTCTCCCTCACTCACATAGCACGCTCTTCCTTATCTCCCTTCTCCTTCCTTCCATCCACCCCTCCCCAGTCTCTCTCCTCTCTTCCTCAACCACACTTCTCCCTCCCTCTTCACTTCTTTCTTCCCCCTTTTCTAATTTCTTCTCTTCCTAGTCACTATCACCCACCTCTCTCCGCCCTTCATTTGCCTTTCTTTTCTCCATTACACCACCATTCTCCTTTTTATCTCCATTGTTTCTCCCATTTTCACTAGGAAATTTAGAATATTTTCGCAAATTTTCAATCAGTTAAGCTTTTATATATCGGCATAGATTGTTTCACCCAATTTTCAATTTTATATTTCCATCCTTAATCGAGTTATTTGAGTTTTAATAGCTTGACACTCACAATCAAACAAACGGACGGTCATCATATCTTTGATATTTATTTTTGTGATTGTTTTTATACGTCTCTTTCTCTCCCTAGTCCCAAAATCGTCCTCAAGTCCTCCATTCGTTTTACCTAACCCTCGTTACCTATCGTACAAACCTTCACTCCAAAATTTTTACATGCTCGCTATGTTTATTATAACGTTTTGTGCGATCCTCCGATTTTCATACCATTTCCAATACAATTATATTATATTCAGATCATTTTTATGATTTTTAATGCCTTTGGTAAATATTTCTGATTGTTATTTATTCCTTATTGTAAAAAACGCAGCGAATGATGTGTAAATTGATTGCTAAAAAAATTATTTCCTCTTCCTTCCGTCTTTCTGTCCATCTCAGAAGAAAAACCTTCAAAGCATGGGGTTTCGTGGTTTTATATTGTAGTTGATAGGCAAGGCAATATTTAGTTAAAACGACAAGAATTTCGATATATACAATTCAAAGAATTAACATGAGCGATTTCGTGCCGAAGGCGAAAAAATAACAATTTTAATAATAAACTTGAGAATGCATTCTTTAGAATGGTCCAGAAACAAAGATCGAAGGTAAAATGTTTCTATTTTTAATTTCGAAAAGAAGAAAAGTCTTCACGTCCAAAAGTCCATTCTAACGGGTTCCAATCTGAGATATAGAAATGATTCGCTGGAGTCGAACCCGATTAATTTTTACAATTACTCCTAGTTCTTTCGATGGAATCACTCTTGTAATGCGTGATAAATCTTTAATAACGCCAGTATTCACGCGAGATTCTAAGAAATACTATTAACAAAGAAAATGCTACGATAAAAATTTTAAACTTAATTTATTTTCTCAGTGGATAGTGTATATCCCGCATGGATATTACAATTCTAAAGATATGATATTTTAATCCGCAAGAATAAATTATCCTTCACGATGGATTTGAGATTTGCCATGTAAATAAAAATGGGAAGGAAGGTTTTTGGAATCGAACCCGAGATTACTGTATTCGCAATAAATACTATCCTTGGGAGTTTCGTCTTAGTAGCAAGAGATTTCCTCAAAGTGTTTTGAAAATCGGTAAATATTTTGTTTACATCCATCGCTAAGACGGTTCTCTCAGCAAAAAATAATTTATAATCGATATATTTCTCTTTCATGTGCTTATATGATCTACTAAGAGGTATAGATTTAAGAAATGATTCGGTTAGAGGACAACATTTACTACATGATGTTCCCAGAGATCACATTTTTACGACCTTTAGTTTCGGATATAACAATTCAAGAACTGCTCAATCTTTCGATACCGTTTCATACGTACATCCCATTTAGAACTCCTTGGGAATATCTGTGTATTCCATTTTTGGAGTATACTTATCCATCTTGTTTAGTACATATTTTATGAATGATATTGCGTATGCAATTTATCTTTCTGTAGAAATGACGTGAAAAGTCGAATTCAAGGGGTGGGGAAATTACCTCCTATTCCAAGATAAATCGAAAAAATAATAAAATATAACATCGGAGAAATTTTGTCTATATACGTATAAATTAGTGACAAAAACCTTGTTCCTTTTTAAATATTATAACCAGCGTCATTTCGAAGAGATTATCAATCAGTATTTTTAATTTTCATCTTTGATCACGGCCCTCCACTAAGGATGAAGCCTGGCCTGCTGTCGAGCGACGGGATTTGGGGCTTTGTAGCAAGTCTCGAGCATATAGGTATGGTTCTTCTGTAACAGTCGTGCAGGATTATTCTTTCGAAAAAATCTTATTGCTAGTGGTTTTTGTTTCCTTACTTTAATGTCGTACATCATGTTTGATTGAAGCATTGTATTATTAAGGTGAT
This sequence comes from Tanypteryx hageni, assembly GCA_028673005.1. Classification (NCBI taxonomy): domain Eukaryota; kingdom Metazoa; phylum Arthropoda; class Insecta; order Odonata; family Petaluridae; genus Tanypteryx; species Tanypteryx hageni. The sequence goes on along the minus strand of CM054120.1, from coordinate 55,797,642 downwards.
CAGATTTTTTAAAGAGTACAAATTATTCAAAAAGAGGTCGTTACATGTATACCGTTAATCAGGGGCGGAACTATGGATTTTGTCGCCCTGCGCCCTGTAGCATTCTAGCGTCACCCTCCGTTAATTTTTTTTGAGATATTTACAAAGTACAGGTTTATTTATTCATTCTACTCTAAAAATATAATAAATAGATGTTTCTTTGCATTTGAATAATAATTTGATATGAAAAATTAATGTGTAATTACTTATAAAAAGTTCATATGACTAAAACAAACTAAACTGTGTATTAGAATTAATTAATCTTAAATGAGTGAGGTCTTAAATAAGGATGATATTCACACGTGATATTGTTAAATTTTTGAAAATTAAACTGTGACATATAGAGACAAATAATATAAAGGTATATATAATGTTTTTTCTTGAACACGCAATGTGTGAAAATAATCATCTACAATGATGGTATAAACGTGCTTAAAAACGCTTATTTTCATTTTTTCCGCATATGGCGTTTTGTAAGTGAAAGTAGAATAGATTTACTACGAATAATTCAACTTAAATGTAAAGAGATACATTAATTTAGCTGAGGATTATTCTTATTATTTTTATGTTTGATTTATTAGGCATTATTAATTATTTCCAAACAACTCACCCAGCTTTCAAGTACGAAAGCAATTTTCATAGCAGCCGATGTAAATTAGACCTGCTCTATTTACATAAATGCATTTAATGCACAACGGTTCTCAACGAATTTATTAAGTAAAAGTAAAATATTCACGATTTCTGTTTGTCGTTTAACTCAAGCTCAATAAAATCCAGATCAGAAATTAATTCAAGTACATCATCGCAAGAAACGTGTCTATTTGTGATACACTATAGCACATACCCTTGAAAAGTTATTTCTGATTGTATCTCCATTTTCTATTATAATTATTATTACGAAATGAATAATACAAATATGGTTTCAGTTGACTTATAACAATTTATTATTCTGTACCTTCGATGTTCGATCACATCAGCTGCTTTCACTAAGTATGTGTAGATGTATGTATGGAGATTATCGTTGAAATGAATTTCTTATTGAAATTATCGTAAAATTTATATAAAAGAATACACGTTTCCGCTGGGTTTCTGTCGTTTCCTTCAAGTCCTTCAAAAACCTTTTACTAACTCGGCAAAATAATTTTTTGGAATCAATTAATATCTATTAGTATCTTTTCTTCAGTTTCAACCAGCTATTAATATCCCTTAAAATTTGAAAAAGTAGTAAAAATATAAAATTGGAAATTAATACAACGTTCCCGACGAATTTCTTAAAGGGGAATAAAATTTCCTAGCAATAGAGTACACTACATCAAATCATAATGAAAAAAACTCTAGACTATGCAACTTAGAGAAGATTATTTCAAGAAACGGTATAATAGTTTCTTTAAACATTAATAGACGCACACCACTCTAATAACGTTTCCACAGCGAAGGACGTATTAAACCTAATTCCACCAAACAGTGCTATAGATATAGACCAAACTGGTCTATATCGATGTCACCAATGAGATATGTCAGGGTGTAAGAAACGTTGAACGGAAAGGGGATGAAAAATTGGTTTGAGAATGTGTACCCCGTGCTCAATGTGAGCTTACCAAACGTAGGAATTACTAAGAAGTCGTGAAAAAACCAAAAACCGGCTCATGTGGTTTCCACATTAGATTTTCTCCGTTTGAGAATGCGAGATATATTAGTGGATTATTATAAGTATTTAATTTTAATGTGTTTATCTGATACGGGTTACTTCCTATCAACCGATTTCTTCGGTATACATCTACCGTTTAAGTGGCTGGTAATCTGCCGTGTATTATTTTTGGAAAAAAGTATTTGCTTATTCAACACGGAGGCGTTGTATGCATACCGTAATTCGGATTAAAAAAATGTTATACTTTATCTCTTTTTTCCATTAAAAATCTCGATATATTCACCGTTCACCATGAGAATTTATTTGAATGCCTTTTTACCATAAACAGTAAAGTCTCCAATTTTATAAATGCTGAAACAGACACTCAAAGCCTGTTATTACGAACCATAAGCTTCCCTACGCTGATATCGTAGGTTTATATGATTCTTATGGGCGTTTTCAATTCAAGTATCAACTATCTTCGATGATATTATGTCCATTTTAGATTAAAATAAAAAATAAGCCAAAGGTTGCAATAAATATTTTCGCGCATTAAGTATTATCGATTGAATTTATTGGATTAGAATAAGAAAAGAGCTTATAACAGTTTAAAAACATTTTATTTAACTTTTTTTACTGTAAACTACATCAGGGAACCTTTATAAGAGCCTCATTATTGGAGCAGTAGCTTCATTTGCGAGTTTTTGGTTGTTTGTCTTTTTTGTCTTCCTCCACCCTCCCTTTACCACTTTCCTTACCTCATCCCTCTCTCCCTCCATCCTTCCCCTCCCCCTTCATCCTTACTCTCTCCCTCCAAATTCCTCTCTCACTGCATCATTATCCACTCCCTCCTCCCTTCCACTCTCCCTCCATCCTTCTTCTCTCCCTTCGACCTACCCCTCACCCTCCGTCTTTCTCTCTTTCTGCATCCTAACTCACTCCCTCCAAGCTTCCTCTTTCCCTCCATCTATCCCCTCTCTCTCCATCCCTCTTCTTTTCCGCCTCTCTCCCACAGCACGCTTTCCCCCCCCTTTCTTCACCATGCTACTCTTCTCCTTCCCTCAGCCACAATTCTCACTCCCTCTTCAATTCTTTCTCCTTCCTCATTTCTTCTCTACTTATTCACTATCTTCCTCCTTTCTCCGTCCTTCATTCCTCTCCCTTTTCTCCATTACTCTTTCATTCTCCATTTTATCTCCACTATTTCTCCCATTTCCTCTACGAAATTTTGAATGTTTTAAAATCTTCTTTCGGGAAGGTGGTTTTATATTTTAATATTTTATTTCTAAAATTTTTTTTTTCAACACTCTTGATCGAGTTATTCACGTTTTAATAGCTTGACACTCACAATCAGACAAATAGACGGTAAATCTAGCTTTGATGATATTTTTGTAATTTATTGATTATTTTAATCCTCTCATAAGGTCGCTATATCCAAAACCGTCCTTAAATCCTCAATTCTTTTACCTAACTCCCGTTACCTTTCCCACAATCCTTCATCCCAATAATATCTAAATGCTTGGTTAGTTTATTAGAACGTCCAGCACGTTCCCCATATTTTCATAGCTTTTCCATATCAGTGATATTGAATTTAGCTCATTCTGACCAATTTTAATATTTTTAAATAGTATTTCTTATTTTCGGTATTCCTTTCCGTCAATAACGCAAACAATATTATTTACATTTTTTCTAATAAAATTATTTCCGCCTTTTTCCCTATTTCTCTCTTTTTCGTAATTATCGTCTTTAAAGCACGCTGAAACTTATATGGCTTGTAGTAGCAATTGGGTTTCGAAGTTTAACAATGTAGTTGGTAGGCATGGCAACATTGCGTTAAGATGCCAATATTTTACCAATATGTATCATTTAAACGAATTAGAATATAAAATATAACATCGGAGAAAAATTTCTATATACGTATATATTCGTAACGAATCCTTATTTCCTTTTTAAATATTGAAATCCGCGTCATTTCGAAGAGATTTTCATACAGTTTTTATTTTCATCTTTGATCACCTCCGCCCCTTCCCCAAGGATCAACCCTGGCCTGCTGTCGAGCGACGGGATTTGGGGTTTTGTAGCAAGTCTCGAGCATATAGGTATGCTTCTTCTGTTACAGTCGCGCATGATTATTCTTTCGAAAAAATCAGATTGTTAGTGTTTTTTTTCCTTACTTTAATGTCGTACATCATGTGTGATTGAAGCATTGTAATATTAAGGCGATCATATTTTTTAAAGAGTTCAAATTATTCAAATAGAGGAATATTTTCTATAAATGAGGTCGTTACATGGATGCCGTTAATCAAGGGCGGTCCGATGTATTTTCGCGCCCTGCGCGGTGTAGCATTCTAGCTTCTTCCTCCGTTAATTTGTTTTGAGATAATTACAAGTACAAGTAGATTTATTCATTCTTCTCTAAAAATATTTATAATGAAAAATTAAAAGGAATGCTTCTTAGATTTTATCCTATTGCACGATATAGATTGGTAGGTATACTGTATTTATTCATTTGGAATTCATGTAAAGGTAAATGATCGGGTTAGCGCCTCGCAATATTTGGCGCCCTTAGAACAAACAGGACCTGGCTTTTAAAATAAAATAAAATTTTAGGATTTCAAAATTGATTCCTTGAAGCAATTTTTTTTATTTTCTCCATACGTGGTTAAAAGAATTGTTTTCAAGAAATAAATCGATTTCAAGGTTTCAAAGGAAATACGCGTTTTGAGGTCCCCAGATGTGAGAGTACTATATTTCTGTGGAAATCGTGGACTCGACTGAAGAATGCAAGGCCTCTCAATTGATATTAGCATAGTAAAAAGGCAACCATCATCTCCTTAATGTATCTCAATATCTATTTTAGAAATCATAGATAAAGTGGCTGCACCATTGGACGTATCCTTATCCTCACAACTGTTTTTTTCAGTTTAATCTATTGCTGATATTGCGGAGTTAACTGTGAGCACTTCCCTGCTTCTAAGTGAGAGAGTATGATTTTCATATCGCGTAGTTCCTACGTTTATTCTCGATTAAAATCCAGGGTCGGGTTACCCCTCATTCCATATTGTATAGATAATTGTAATACTTAAAAAAAAATAAATACTAGTTTCTTTGCATTCGAAAAACAATTTTATATGAAATATAAATGTGTAATTACTTATAAATAGTTCATATAACTAAAACAAACAAAACTGTAGATTCGAATTTAATAATTAAAAAAAGTGAAATTTTAAATAAGAATGAAATTCAAATGTGGTATTGTTAAATTTTAGAAAATCAAACTGTGACAGACAGAGATAAATTATATAAAGGTATATATAATGTCTTCTCTTGAACACGTAAGGTGTGAAAAAATCATCTACAATGATGGTATAATCGTACCTAAATACGCTTATTTTCATTTTGTCGGCACATGGCGTTTTGTAAGTCAAAGTGGAAGAGATTTACTACGATTAAATCAACGTGAATGTTAAGATTTCGCTAATTTAATTAAGGTGAGGTATATTCTTGTTATTTTTATGGTTGATTTATTTAACTCATCCAGCTTACATGTACGAAAACTATTTTCATAGCAGCCGATGTAAAGTAGATCTGCTCTAATTATATAAAAGCATTTAGTGCACAATTTTTCACACCGAATTTATTAAGTGACAGTGAAATATTCACGATTTCTGTTTAACGTCTAATAACTACTAAGTTAAATAAAATACATATGAACAATTAATTCAAGTACATCATCGCATGAAACGAGTTTATTTTTGATACACTATAGCACATTCCCTTAAATAGTTATTTATGAATATGTCTATTTTTCCTATTACAATTATTGTGACGAAATGAATAATACAAATATTTTTATAATTGTTAGTAAGAAAAAGGTTTTCGGTTTTCATTTGACTTATAACAAATTATTATTCTTTACTTTCGACGTTATACCGAATCTGCTGTTGTCACGAACTATGTAGTAGATTACCGTTGAAATAAATTACTTATTGAAATTACAGTAAAATTAATATAAAAAGTAGACCCGTTTACGCTGGGTTTCCTTCGCCTACATCAAGTCTTGCACAAACTTGTTACAAGCTCCGACAAGATAATTTTTTCGGAATAAATAAATGTCTATTGGTCCCTATTCATCACTTTCAATCCACGACTAATATACCTTAAAATATGAAAAAGTAGTCAATTAATTTAAAATTGTAAATTAAAACAATGTTCCGGACGAATTTCTTAAAGGAAAATTAAATTTCTCAGTACTACAGTTCACGACCTTATATTATAAAGAATAAAGAAAAAACCTCTAGACTAAGCAACTTAGCGAAGATTATTTCAAGAAACGGTAAAATAGTTTCTTTAAACAATAGAAGACGCACACCACTCGAATGACGTTTACACAGCGATGGACGTATTAAAAATAATTCTACCAATCTGTTCTATTTCGATGTCACCAATGAAATATATCAGGGTGTAAGAAACGTTGAAGGGAAAGGGGATGTAAAAAGTTGTGTGAGAATGTGTACCCCGTTCCCAATGCGAATTAACCAAGTGTAGGAATTATTTAAAAGCTGTGAAAAAATCCCAAATCCCGGCTCATGTGTTTTCCACATCATATTTTCTCCGTTTGAGAATGCAAGATATATTTGTTTACTATTTTAAGGATTTATTTACATTTTTATCTTATTTTCTAATACGGGATACTTATTGTAAACCGATTTACTCGGTATACTTTTTCCGTTTAAGCGGCTGGTATTGTGCCGTGTATTTTTTATGGAAAACAGTATTTTCTTATTCAACACGGAGGCGTTGAATGCATACCGTCATTCAGATTATAAAATTTTATACTTTATATCTATTTTTCAATGAAGAAATCTATATATATTTACCGTTCACCATGAGAATTTATGTGTATGCATTTTTACAATATACAGTATAGGCTCCAAGTTTAAAAACGCTGAAACTGGCACTCATATCCTCTTATTACGAAACCGTAAGCTTCCATACGCTGATAGCGTAGGTTGATAAGATTCTAATAGGCGTTTTTAATTCAAGTTTCAATATATTCGATGATATTATGTCCATTTAAGAATTAAATAAAAATTAGCAGAAGACAGCTATAAATATTTTCCCACGTAATAAGTATTATCGATTGAATTTAATGGATGAAAATAAGAAAAGAGGTTATAACTGTTTGAAAACATTTTATTTTTCTTTTTATACTATAAACTACATTAGGTAACCTTTATAAGGGCTTCATTTTTTGAGCAGTAGATTCATTTGTGAGTTTTTTGTTGTTAGTCTTTTAAATCCTTGACCACCACTCGCAGCTTGATATCTGCACAACAAAAAGTTAAGGAAAAATGAAAGTATATAGATCGATATATGGCACATAGGATTACTCAAAGCACGATAAAATCAATTTAAATAATGAATAATTGAGCTTATGTCAGGATTTCAACAAAGGATTTCCAACTCACTTAAAGTGATTTCAACTTCTTTAATTTCATGCAACACGATTGCTATTCAATTGAAAAATTTTAATCCTGTAATATTCTATGAGACAGGGCCTGCTCGAGAAATTTTGACTTCCCGGGTGAGTTAGCACTACAGTACAAGCGGATCACACTGTTTCGATCTCAGTCAGGGCAATATTATTTCTAGTTCTCAGTGTCTACATACCTTTTCCCTTAGCGTGTGGGTAAGAAGTAACCTTTTTATTGGCTGTATTGCCCGCTGCTTCTTCGTTTTTTTGATTGATCTGTTGCGCTTTTTTGTCTGGCGCATCATTTGCCTGGGATTGAGTTTGTTGATCCATGACTATCCTAAAATTTCAGAAAAAAATATCCAATAGATAAAATTAATCAATTGGAAGAATCATTAAATAGTGTGTATATAATACATCAAAATACGTACTAAACGATATATATCCCTATTAGAATATAGTATGAAAGAGCGACAAACAGCATACCCGATAAAATTTAAACTATTAAAAAAGTGAATGAATTTAAAAACCTCTAGATTTATACATTAGGTGTCGCTTATTACTATCACTTGTTATTTATCAACTGGTAATATTAAACAGGGTCGGTTTTCCAAAGAAGATGTTAATTTAGATGTTATTGTTTATTTTAATTGTTATATTAGTCGTAACTCACTCTATTATAAACTATGAAATGAATTAGAATAAATGAATATGTGTTTTATATTTCAAATACCCACCTATTAAATTCATGAATGCATAGTAAATTAATTTAATAAAAAATGGGCGAATGAACATAGCCGTCAGACGAAGTTGGAATAGCGAGTAGAGAAACAATTAATGAAATATAATTAGTCGATTAATTTCCCTCGTCATTTAACTTATTGGAGGAGCGTAAATCTTTTCACAGCGTCGAAAATTGGAGTATTTCCTAAAACTACCAATTTGTTATGTTTAATACAACCTAAGAATAGTGTCCCAACGAACCGATTCCACCTTACTGTAAGTTAATGTAATAATTAAGTTTAAGAAATCGCGAATCAAACTTCGGAATACCGCTTATTTAATTTTTAGTCTTTCGATGTAATTTTACAACAGGAGTCCTAAAATCATCTCTTCCCCATAATTATCGCCGTAATTGTATTCGTTGCAAGGAGATTTCACTGTATGATTACTCTACTGCTGTTAGCTCGAGTAATTAACCTACATTTGCTATTCAAATTGAATATATATTCGTTCCTTTTCAGCCAATGTAGATGAGGAAGAAAAAGAAGGTATTTCGAAAAAACTAAATCATTCGTGAAGATTGCATTATCACCTACTTAAAACGGGTAAAATCTTATAGCACTGTGCATAAAATACACCTATATAGATACTACAGTAAAATTATAAACGCTATCCAGACATTAAAGCGAATGTTACATATGCTGATTGAAAAATTAATGGCATCTCTGGTAACAAGATTCACTGCTGTAAAGTTTTGTTGTGGAACACGTATTCGAGAGGAAAGAAAATTTTCTATGCCGTACACTGGACAGATACGTATAACTGTTATCGCTTTTAGAAAAACTTCGTAAGAGAAAGACGCACAGGCATTACCGCGAGAGAAATAAATAAACCTTATAAATGGCGAATACCTGATATAAATCTGCGATGAATACGACACTGAGTGCACTCTACTTCTCGTGAAAACACACAACTTTCTAAAGATTCGGTGGAGTATGTACATTATACTACCCACATCCCCCCTCCATTCTCCTTCCCACTAAGCTCCGCCCTCCATACTCCCTCCCACTACCCTCCTATTCTCCTCCCTCTTTCCTCACTGCACCCTCCCTTTTCTTGCATTTTCCCTCCATCAGTCTCTCTGGGCCCTCCCTCTCTTCTCTCTCTGGCCTTCCTACCTACGCCCTCCTACGTTCATTCCTCCGTACATTCTCCCTACTCATTCTTCGTTCCTTAATTCTTTTTTCTCCTCCTATTATTCATATTTTAAAAAAATATTATTTAATTTTATTCTATTTAGTTAATCTCGTTTAACAAATAAATTATTTATTTTTTATTTGGTATTGGAAAATCTAAGGATATACAACTTCCTCCTCATATTTGCATTTGATACACTTAACACTCTGCTCACCCCTCCCCCGACTACTGATGACAACGAAATACAACAGAAAAACATACACCACCTACGCCAACACACTCCTCCCAACACAGCATCACCACCATTCCAATACTCCCTTGTAACTCCGCTGGAAGCACTTAAATGTTTACGTAAAATCAAGTCCAAAGCACAAGGTAGTGACGAAATTCCAATAGTTTGCCTTCATAAGATTATTCATCTAGTTCTACCCGTCATTACTCATATATTCAATTGGTCGCTCATGCAAAACAAATTCCCATCGCAATGGAAACTCGCCATACTCCGTCCCATACCTAAGAAAAGTCTTACTACTGAATTAACAGAATTTCGGCCCATCAGTTTACTTCCTGTATTATCAAAGGCATTTGAAAATGTTTTACATGAACAAATCACATATTTTATAATTAGAAATAATATCCTCGATGCTCTACAATCAGGATTCCGAAAATCACACAGCACTACTACAGCACTCCTCAAAATCACTGACGATATCAGATTAGCAATGGACAAAAGAGAAGTCACTATCATGACTCTTCTTGACTTTAGCAAAGCTTTTGACTCTGTAGATATAAACATACTTCTAACCAAACTGCGTCTCCTGAACTTCTCCTCAGATTCCCTAAACTTAATTAGTTCTTACCTGAATGATAGCCATCAAAAGGTCGCAACTGACAATCATTCCTCAAGATGGATTAGAGTGACACGTGGTGTACCACAAGGTTTCACCCTCGGGCCACTGCTCTTCTCTCTGTACATTAATGACAAAACTTCCCAGCTTGCTCACTGTAAATACCACCCTTATGCTGATGATCTCCAAATCTATATGCACTCTTGCACTATTGATCTCCCTCTTATCATTGATAAAATGAACCATGACCTCACTTCTTTATCCAAATAGAGCAATGTAAATTTCCTCAAAATTAATCCTTTAAAATGTCAGTCTATTATTATTGGGTACCCCAAACTTCTCTCGTCACTAAACTTCTCGGAACTTCCCCCGATTCTGCTCAATAACTCTGTCATTCGTTTCCAAAAAACTGCAACCAATCTCGGGTTAGTATTCAACGACACATTGACCTGGAATGATCATATAACTAAAATATGTAATACTGTTAACAGTTCACTTCACTCACATAAAAGAATTAAAAGCATTACCCATTTCTTCCTTCGCAAGCGACTTATCACCGCTCTAGTCCTTCCATACCTCGATTACTGCGATACGGTCTATCAAGATCTATCTAACGAGCTATCTCTAAAATTGCAGCGTGCACAAAATTCCTACGTAAGATTCATTTGTGATCTTCAAAATGGAGACCATGTCACTCAACCTCTATATAAGTTAGGCTGGCTTCGCACTGAAGCTCGTAGACGTCTTCACCTCCTCTCGTTATTTTACCGAATTATAACTCTTCAAAACCCACAGTATCTGAACTCCAAATTTTCCCAAATGAACATTGTACATGACGCCAACACAAGAGGCACCAATCTCTTCCTGATCCCACATCACAGGACGGAAATTTATAATAAAGCCTTCCATGTTACAGCTTGTAGACTTTGGAACGCCCTACCTACTGACGTCCAAAACGCAACATCTCTCCACATATTCAAACATAAATACTTTAAATTGCTGTTCTCTGCCCAAAATTCAGGTCAGCGTTTACATATTCTTCTTACCTATTGCAAGACGGCTGCCTTCACTCTTCCTTACTTAATGAACATTAATTAATTTCTACGCAGGTTATCGAATTCTCACAATGTACGCCTCCTTCGACTGTTACCTTTTCACTGTCTAGTGTCTACTAAGTAATAGTGTTTATACTAATTCTCATTGTATTATATTGTTTTATATCTTTCTGTATTGTTTCATACTATTTTATGCTGTTTTATATCATTTTGTATTGTTTTATACTATTTCGTATTACTTTATGTATTGTTTTATATCATATGTGTTATTTTATATCATTTCCTTCTTTCTTATGTCATGCATGATCCAAAAACAATCTCCGTATTCATTGTACATAATTCAAGTATATTTCATCTTATTCTGCCTATTTATTGTATTATATTTCTTGTTTGCATTACGTTGTTACCTATGTATGTATTTTTATGACGGTATACAACGACGCTGTATATACGAACACTTACTGTACATACTCCTTTCTATTTAATGTTGTACTATTATATTATCATATGTACACTATCTATGGTTTTCGCAGGTTTTTAACAACCCCCTTCTCAGTGGGTGTTTTCTGTGTGGGTTTTACTAGGGAGGACATGCCTGTTTTACCTAGGTTTTCCCCACAATCTCTAATCCGTCTTCAATTATATATTTTTTACTCTGTATGATTTAGGTATATACTGTTTATGTAATACGTATTGTAATATCTTACTTTACCATTTCTTATATTTATTATATTGACGAAGGGTTAAATGTAAGAATGGACCTTATGGTCTAAATTTCGCCCGAATAAAGACGATTATCTATCTATCTATCTATCAACATTCTCCCTCCTCCTTCTTCATTCCTTAATTCTGTTTTCCCCTCCTATTATTCATATTTTTTATAATATTATTTAATTTTATTCAATTTAGCTAATCTCGTTTAACAAATAAATTGTAGTATTAAATTGGCAATTATTAAAAATATTACATTGTAAATATTACAAATTATTATTCCATTATTTCTCCCTCCAACCTCCCTTCTCCACTTTCCTTACTTCATCCCTCTCTACCTCCATCTTCCCCTCTCCCTCCATCCTTATTCTCTCCCTCCATCCTTTTCTCTCCCTTCATCCTTATTCTCTCCCTCCATCCTTTTCTCTCCCTTCATCCTTTCCCTCTCCCTCCAACTTCCCCTCTCCCTCCATCCTTCCCCTCTCCCTCCCTCCTTCCTCTCTCCCTCCATCCATCCTCTCTCCCTTCATCCTTTTTCTATCCCTCCATCATTCCTCTCGCTCTCTCCAATCCTTCTCTCTTCCCCCTCCCTCCCTCAGCACCCTCTTCCCTACCTCCCTTTACCTTGATTCCCTCCTCCCTCCCTCAGCCCCACTCCTCTCTTCCTCAGTCACGCTTCTCACTCCCTTGTCATTTCTTTCTTCCCCTTCCTCATTTCTTCTCTGCTTACTATCTCCCTCCTCTCTCAGCCCTTCATTCCTTTCTTTTCTCCTTTACTTCTTCATTCTCCATTACATCTTCATTGTTTTTTCCCATTTCCTCTATGAATTTTGGAATTTTTTCGTGAATTTTCTATAGGCAAAGCACTTTAATATTTGACTTGATTTTTTCTGCCAATTTTTAATTTTCTTCCTACATACTTGATCGAGTTATTCGCGATTTATTATATTGACACTCACAATCAGACCAACGGACGGACAACATAGCCTTTTGTCGTTATTTTTGTGATTCTTTGAAGTCATGAGGTGGCCATGTAAGATTTCTTATAAGTTTGATTAACGAAGATTTTAACGTCAATTGACGGTATATATATATATATATATATAAAGGTTTTTGTGGCATTTATTAGGTTTATTGTTTTTGCAATTCCCTATGAGGAATCATATTTTTCCACTCTTACCTCATTTTAATTCTCTAAAGCGACCACCTCTCAAGGCGACCAATATCACATGGAACCATATGTGGTCGTCTTAGGGAGGTTTTAGTCAGAATACGTGTATGTATATGCATATCATTATATATAGACGTTCCTTACAGAGGAGGAGGATATAACATATAGGAGGATACTAATGTTTAGGCACTTCCAGATGATCTGGAGATTCGAAACTTTTTCTTAGGTAGGATTTTGTGCAAAACCGACTAGAAAAAACGAAAATCTTGAAAAAGTTCAACAATGTGGCTGCTAAAAATTCGCAATTGTTTAAACAAATTTTCAAGGTTTATGTAGTTCCGCATGTGCTACGGAGTTGAAATTTTTTCACAAGTAGAATTCTTAAAAAAAAACGAAATAGGGATCATACAAATTTTGATATTTTAATTTGTTTGGCAGTTAAAAATTCTTAAAGTTTAAACAAATAGATAACTGTTTAGGTACTACGGTATGAGCTAGGAAGCTGAAATTTTCAAGTTATTTACAAAGTAGTGCATTTGCACAAATGAACATTTGAATCTCTCCATAAATATATTGCGGCGGCTTTTAAAAATGTTTAAAATTTAAACAATTAGAAAAATATTATTTCACTTCTAGAAGTGCTACAACTTAAAAATTTGGTAGAAATGTGTAGCATTAGTACCCCATAATGGAGAAAGTATTAAATTCTAAAAATTTCAAAGTTTGTGGATTGTTTTACTCTATTATTTTTACGTAAGGGAAAAACGAAAATCGCTGAGGAGGTGAAACATTTATAATTAAAATAATATATTTAATGATGAAATATCTGTTTGAAAAATAAATGTATTTTCAAGGTGAGATGAAATGCTTGCAGAATGCAAGCACCTTTTACTAGTATATTATATATAAACAAACAGCTAAGAAAAAATAAAAGATGAAGACAGACTTGGGACTTAGAAAAACCGAAAGAAAGGCAGGATGTAGTCAGCATGAAATTGAAAGATCGCCTGAGAAATTTGGATAACAAACCAAATACTGTGAATATAGAATGGGAAGAAATTAAAACCAGTGTCAAGGATACTTTGGATAAAGCGATTGGAAAACTAGAGAATGAAATCGGAAAACTATGGATCACTAACGAAATGCTGGAGTAATTGGATGAGAGACGAAAATGGAAAAACGTTAACTGTGAAGAAGGTAGAGTCAACTATAGATGCGTTGAGAAGGGTACCAGATAAAGCTAGAGAAAATTGTATAAAAGAAAAATGTGATGAAACAACAAATGGAGAAGTTAGGACGATACGATATGATGTACGCTAGGGCACTGGAATTAGAAGATGAGAAGTCTAATGGATTTCGTGGTAAAGGAATTATGAATACGGATGGAAAGTTAGTCTCAGAAACAAAGTATGTAGCACAGGTATGGGAAAAAATACATTAAGGAACTATGCAGCAAGCAGGCAGGATCGGCAAAAATAGAACTGGAAGATAAGAAAAACATTGAAAAAGACAGCTTAGGAAAAAGTATTATGTAGATCGAAGTAGAAAAAGCGATAGTGGAACTAAAGAAAGGGAAAATTACAGGCAGCGATGGAATACCGGCTGAGGTATTGAATGTCATGGGATCAGGAGGACAAAGGGATCAAGAAATTAATTAATAAGATTTAGACATGGGAGAGTGGCCTCGGGATTTTCTAGAAGTAACAATGATCCCTCTAAAGAAGGAGCCAAAGGCAATGCAGTGCAAAGACTACAGAACGATAAGCCTTCTGTCACACACCTCGAAGATCATCGCGAGGATTCTTAATAAAAGCCTGGAGAAAAAGGCAGAAGAAATGCTAGGAGAAGATCACTTCGGTTTCACAAAAGGACGAGGAACTAGATACGCTACGGGAGTAGTTAGAGTCATATCAGAAAGGACAATAGAGTACAGTCAATATATCTGCGTATGTTTCGTAGACTGGCAGAAGGCCTTTGATAGAATAAATTGGGTAATGCTGATGAAGATATTAAAGGATTAAGGTGTGGACTGGAAAGACAGGAGACTGATCAGGAATCTATACGTGAATAAAGTTGTAATGGTCAGGTTAGAGAATGCGGACACCTGCGAAGTCTATCGCCGTCCCTATTCAATTTATATGCAGAAAGAAGCGTTAGAAGGCATAAGAAATTTCAAAATTGGAGGGAGTATTATAAGAACAGTAAAATACGCGGATGATCACGTACTTTTAGCAAGAAAGGAAGAGGAACTCCAGAAAATGATAAATAGACTAGAAATAACAGGTAGAAAATACGGTATGGAAATAAATACAGAAAAATCCAAGGTGATTCGATTTTTGGGCAAAGAAGGGAATCTGAATATAAATATTGGAGGAAAGCCTTTAGAACAAGTTTCAGACTATAAATACCTTGGAAGCATCATAACAAGAGAAGCAAAATGTACTGATGAGATCCGGACTAGAATAGGAAAAGCAAAAGCGGTTTTCGGAAGAAAAAAACCCTACTTACGGTGAATATAAGGGAAGATATCCGAAAGAAGTTCATAAAATGCTAAGTATGGAGTATAGCTTTGTACGGGGCAGAAACATGGACGCTAAGGAAAAATGACATAAAATACTTGTAAAGCTTTGGAATGTGGACTTGGAGGAGAATGCTGAAGATAAATGGACAGATAGGATCAAAAACGATGAAGTGCTACGAAGAGTAGTAGATAAGTGAATGATTATACAGACTATTAGAAAGATGAAGGAAAAATGGGTTGGACATTACCTGAGGAGAGAGAGTACCTACGATTAAAGACTTGTTAGAAGTAAAATTAGATGGAAAAGGGAAAGAGATGGGAAAAGGTATCAGCTGATAGATGATTTGAAAGGGAAAGAGAGTTATCAAGATATGAAGAGGACAGCGGAAAATAGGAGTATATGGAGAACCATGTTTAACCAAGAATAATCACTGACCTGTCTACGGACATACTACCTATGATTATATATATATATATATATATATATATATATATATATATATATATATATATATGTATATATATATATATATATATGTATATATATACACACACACATATATATATATATATATATATATATATATATATATATATATATATATATATATATATATATTGCTGTGTCCCTTTGTGGTGTTTTAAGAATACTGGTTGTGTTCTTTTCCTCCGTCCGGCAGCACTCCATATCTTCTCCCCGGTCTCTGGATCTTGTAGTGTCGCATGGTGATCTACTTGGAAGTCCTTTACGCGAAATAATAACTCACGAGTTCCTTTTTATTTCAATTATTCTTTCAATAGTAACAATCGTCGTACCTTTGAGTGACCTACTCTATTCACCCACTCAACAATATTTAAACCCTATTTCGATCACCCTGACTCACCCTGAGCACTCTCTTCACATAGCCCTCAGCAACAATCTCCTTTCTTGCCACCCCAGCTCCCCTCCGGTGGCGTCCCTCATTACTCATTGTGTCCTGATTGTCGCTGCCGTTTTAATGTTAATGTATATTCTATTTATGTATCTTAACAATCCCTACTTCAGCGCGTGGGTCGAGTTTAATACCTTATTGTTACTATTACGCAGTAACTTACGAATGACATTTATTGATTTTTCAACTATACATATATATATATATATATATATGGATGTCAACAAGGTTTTGGGATGAAACTGATGAAGGAATAATTCCGAAAGCTTCTACGTTTGTGATGTTTCTGTGTTTTAGTGTTCTTTTACGTGTGTCGCTTCGACATCCCCGGGGCCTCGCCAACCTGAAGTCGTCTGATTGGTGAGTGTTCACTGGGTTTCCTCATCCCAACACCTTGTTGACATCCATATATCCATTTTACCTTTCCTTTTCCGTAAGCTGTTAAGGGCCGCTCAGAGCCGTTATAAAAGAGTGGGAAAATAGAGAACTATTTCCGACTGACTGTAATTCAATTTTTAGTATGTGGAAGACTGAAATTTGTAGGAATTTTTGATTCTTATAATAAAAGCCATTAACAGAAAATGTTTCCAAAATTGGCCCGGGTTCGACTCCAGATTGCAATTACTATTTCTCATAAGATAACATGTAAAAATCAATTTAGCGAGTTGCAGCCTTTCATTCTATTGCTCAAAAACATTAGAAAAAATATGATGTGGCCACCACATGACTTTCTCCATACCTGTAATATATGTAAAAATTAAAAATTGGTTACATAATAATAAATATTTTAAGAAAATACAAGAAAATTGTAGACTACAAAGAACAGAAATAAACTCAAACCGTATCCTTTTGATATTGGATATAGACACAAAGCTCCAACAATTAAGAAAATAAAAAGAAGCGTAACTAAGGGTCAATTGTTAACAATAGTTGTCGGTAGGTGGCGTGGTGGTGGCAGCTAAATAATTTAGTTTTTAAGACATCTCTTAAACAATGCATTATATGAGAAAATGTTTAAAGCAAAAGTTGTAGACAGTTAAATATTTTTAAACTTTTATTCTAGTATGTTTTTTAATATATCAAATATTTAATCAAATATCTCAAAATAACGGATAAGTGGCAAGAGTAAACGCCCACTTCCGGTTGACCGATTTTTGCCAAAACTAATCAGTTCTTGTGACTTTCATAAAATGTTAAATATAAAATTTCGCATTGACCTAATTAATAGTTTTTGAGTTAGAGCACCCACAAAAAAGCTGTCACACGCACGCGCGCGCGCACACACGCACACACATACACGCGCGCGCGCACATACACACATCATCAAGAAAATGGTCAAGACGTATTCAAGGGACCTCAAAACGTGTATTTCCGTTGAAATCTCGAAATCGATTTTTTTCATGAAAACAATACACTCCCCTATACTACGTATGGATAAAGTAATATTGACTCTTGACCTTCTAACTGGAATTCTTTTAAAGAAAAATAAACAATTTCTTATTCTTATCGTCGTTTGTCTCCTTCATTCCGCAAACCTTCCAATTTTACGTTTAAATGACATATTTTGGCAAAATTTAGCGATTTTATGAGGACTTACCATGACAACCCTGTCTAAGTATTTATTATTTTTGAAAGAATAACAACGGTTTTACATCAAATTAAAGACTAAAAAATAAAGAACGTTTTAGTAGCTTTTATATGCGCAAAAAAAGAACAAAAATGAATTTTAAATTTGTATAGAACAGCATTAGACGGAGTTGTATAAGAGGAACAGTTTACAAATTGAATAACGAAAAATGTAAGAATGGAATTCATATTATGCTTTAAAGTTCACTAAATGGTGGGAGGGGGCGCATGCGCGATTTTACTTGCGGATATCTATTTTTGCCTTCTTGTCTTGCGGTAGTGAAGACGTATTAGGTTTAACCCTCCGTTAGTCGCGCCACTTTTAAACACATTTAGTCGCATGGTGTCTATCAGACTCCATTTAATTATTACTTCAGGAAGTGTACAGACTTACAGAGAATGCTTTAAATTGATAATATTTATTCACTACAAAGGTACGAGTAATGTAATTGGTACAAAAATATCTATAATTTTAATGTACATTATCATATATTGTTAATAGATTTGAGTGCACGTTCCTCTGACACATTTAAATTTTCTCGCATCGTAAACAATGTTTAACTAGTTTAATTTGTACAATTAACACAAATGTTTTCAGAATGCTCTAAGTAAATATAATTGTTACAGTTTGTACATTTATATTTTTTCATGCGATTATTTTTTCGCTCACAAGTTAACACCTTTTTCGAGCAGTAGTTTTACTCTGTGTTTCTCTTTTCTCTGTCTCCTTGTGTAATCGTTTAGAGGTGCCAGCACTTAACTCGGGGTGTTCCTTTTCAATTTCAACCTGAGTACTATGTTCTACTGTTCTTTTGTTTAATTGTCTTGGTAAATAGGTAATTTGAGACCTTTTTTGTTTGTGTTCTGCTACTAACCCTTTTGCAAGGGTTTTAATGAAATATCTTCTCTTCCGAAGTTTTTGGGAATCAGTATTATTATTTTCTATGTAAATAACCTGAGCATTTATTGCTCCTACATTTAGCATTGTATAAAATATAGTCATAGGCCACCGATTGGTGTTTCTTGAAACAGAGTAGGTCGCGCATAATTTATCTATTACATCAACTCTACATTTCGTAGCATTATAGAATGTCACTATTTCTGTTTTTTTTTTGGTCGTATCTGTTGTTTCGTCGATAGCAGAATCATGATGCATTGATGAAAGTAGGAGGACATTTTTCCTTGCTTTGGGTATGTAAAACATTAAAGTGCAATGCTTTTGAAAACCAAAACGAGATATAAATGGTTCCCGACCTTGTGCTGATGCAAAAGAGGGTGGAAGCTGCCTTTTATTGTTCCTTATTTTACCTACATATGTAAGCCTGTCACTTTTTAAAATGTCTCTAAGTAGTTCGCAACTAGTGAACCAATTATCTGGGTAATATTACGTCCACTACCACTAATTGGCATGATCAATCTTTTGACAACATCATAAGGACTGTTGCTAACCTGAAATGGACCATGGCTGTTTCCCTGCTTATATTTCTTAATTTGCTGTGTAAAAGTTTTTAGCGTCTGCCAGTAAAAATATCTTTATTCCATATTTTCCGGGTTTGTTGGTGATGTAGTGCCTAAAACTGCACCTTCCCCTGAATTTTGCCAGCATTTCATTTATAGTTACATATTCCCCCAAGGAATAACTTTCACGGCAGTTATTGAACAAATATACCAAAAGCTTCCCTCACAGGTGCAAGTTTATCTAAAACTTTTCTTTCATTCCTGGTAACTTTGTCATCAAAACGAGTATTTTGTAAAAGGAAATGAAAGAGTTTCTGAGACATTACCAGACGAAAAAATTCAATCCCTGTACTATTAGTATTCTACAAATCACTTGTATTCAGTTTGCTGTTTCTAAGGAAACCAGCCATATAAAGTAGCCCAATGAGAACTCTAATACAAAGAACAAAATATAGTAAGTAAATAAATTAACAAATATACTATTTATATTTATTATTATATTTATATTTGTTATAAATAAAATAAAATATAACGCATTAAAAATTATTGCAATGGACAGCGCAAAAATAATTATGTAATCCAATCGAACGTAAGTTGTCGCGTGGCGTCTATCAGACTCATAAAATATAAAATAGTACTATATAACCCGGTGAGGTGACGAAACCCGAAAACGTTTAAATGATGGTCAGATAAGCTTGAAATAATAAGATACGCAAAAGGAGAAGATCCTAAATATCCAAATCTGCTGCGTGCAAAAAAAAAAATATTACATGGCGTCCAGCAGACGCCACGCGACTAACGGAGGGTTAAATATAAATTAACATTAATTAATAAAGATTATTTTGGTATTCTCATGAAATTTTCCCCAAAAAATTCAAAATCGGAGCAAAAAAAACGGGTGGAACAGGATCAATGGTGGTTGCTGGAGTGAAACCGGAGCCAAACCGAAATTTATTGTTTTGTATGAACCGGAACGAAAACCGGAGCGAAAAAAAATTCGGTTCAATGCCCTGGTGGTTATACAAGGCGATTCTCCTCGCGTGGGCGTTGTTTTGTTTTCAAGAACAGGATCGTGACTTGTAGTGA
Organism: Tanypteryx hageni; assembly: GCA_028673005.1. NCBI lineage: Eukaryota > Metazoa > Arthropoda > Insecta > Odonata > Petaluridae > Tanypteryx > Tanypteryx hageni. Next base: position 55,777,172 of record CM054120.1, on the reverse strand, counting down.
GTTGATAAGGCGAATATCTCTGGTAACAATTTTCTAAGGGCGACATTATCGTAGTGTTTCCGCCGATCAGAACCTAAATGTCGTACTCTGGCGGGCAATTTCATTTTTGTCTAAGGTAACATATTTCCACACATGGGCACTAATCAGGAAACATTTACATCTAATTTACAGCCAATTATTAAGTAGTGAGGTAGAAAATGTGGCAGTTCTTTAGGATAATAATTGTTATAAACGTAAAGGCCATATTAATGAGGTGAATTGCAATAATTAATATTGTTATCAAACCTTCAGTATAGAAATAAAAAATATACATCGAAAACATAAGAAATTATATATCAATCAATCTCAAGTACCTGGAAGTATTACTGTGTCAGCAACTTGATTTTTACTTTGCCATATGGCAGTGATGGCGAACCTATGTCGTGCGTGACAAACGTGGCACGCGAGACGAATACCACCCTTATAGTTATTGCGCAATTTGCGTTAGAGCATTGCGCTAATTTCCAAATTTTAACCAATCAAAACGCAATTTGTCGTACATAGGGAAAACATCAAGCAATGAAGAAAATGTCGAATAAACATTTCTCTAAAATGTACAGGGAGCCTCCCAGAGGCGGAAATTTAATTCCTCCCACCAGCCCTAAGTGGGCTGAGGCCGAAGATCTCGCGGATCGCCTAGTTATCGTCTTCATAGTTATCCTGCACATCATACAGTGGGGATGTAAAGTTTGAAAAGAATTGAAAGCGCTGCCCTGAGCAGTAAAATATTTCTCGTTTTCTTCTACAATAATTCTATATTATTGGCTGAGCGAAGCGAGGTCTCTCCTGTTGCGTCCATGTGCATGTCTCTTTGTCTGTTCTACGATAACTGCTGTCTCGGTTGTTTGACTTTTACCAAACTTCCTGTGCATGTACAAATAAATAATAAGTTACATGCCTATAGGGTTTCTAGAATACCACCTTTATAGTTACTGCGCCATTTGCGTTAACGCATTCCGCTAATTTCCAAATCTTATCCAATCGTGACGAAATTGAGCAAACAAACGGAAAACATCAAATTATGAAAACAATATAAAATTAACTTATCTCTAAAATGTACAGGGAGCGTCCCAGAGGCTCGCAATGTGAAGTGGGCTGAGCGAGGCCTAAGATTTCGCGGATCCCCTAGTTCTATATTATTCAATGTTTACGAAATTTCGTTTGAGACAGCAGTTATAGTAGAAAAGACAAACAGACAAAGTGCACAGGGACTCAACAGAAGAGACCGCACGAACGCAAATTGCACGCCTCTGTTCATTTTAGAGAATTTTTTTTACTTTTTCTTCATCGCTCGATGTTTTCCGTATGTAAGCTAAATTTTGTTTCGATTAGATAAGATTTGGAAATTATGGCAATGCGCTACCGCAAATTGCGCGGTAGCTATAAGGGTGGTATTCTAGAAATACTACAGGCAATCGACTTTAAGGTATTTGTAAATGCACACGAAGTTTGGTGAATATTCATTCGAGACGGTAGTTATCGTAGTACAGACAGGCAAAATGCAAAGGGTCTCAACAGGAGAGACCTCGCTTCGCTCTGCCAACTATTTACGAATTAGGGGATCCGCGGGATCTTCGGCCTCGCTCAGCCCACTTAAGGCTGGTGGGGGAATCATATTGCGCGTCTCTGGGAGGCTCCCGGTATATTTTTTGAGAAATGTGTATTTGATGTTTTCTTCATCGCTTGATGTTTTCCGTATGTTTGCCATATTTCGTTTCAATTGGATAAAATTTTGACATTAGCGCAACGCGCTAACGCAAATTGCGCAGTAATTATTAGAGTGGTATTCCGGAAAACCTATAGGCATGCGACTTATTATTTATTTGTGCATGCACAGGAAGTTTGGTAAAAGTCAGACAACCGAGACAGCAGTTATCGTAGAACAGACAAACAGACAAAATGCACATGGACTCAACAGGAGAGACCACGCTTTGCTCGGCCAATAATATTGAATATGTGATTCTTCCCCACCAGCCCTAAGTGGGCTACGCGAGGCCGAAAATCCCGCGGAACCCCTTGTACTAAACATGTTGGCCATGCATTGCTAGGCTTCCATTGCATTTAATACCACGAGGCATTGTGTGCAAAAGAACTCGAAAACATAATGGCAGTTGTGACATAAATCGTTAACTTTACAGCTTCATTGTCCCTAAATTAAAGTCAATTTCATTCATTGTTAAACGAATTAGATTAAGTATGCAATAAATTGTTCGTATATAACAATGTGCGCTGATGTAGTCTAAGGTGTGTACTTGAACGCTTTGTTGAGTGTTTAAATGAAATTAAAATGGTTTTGAGTGAGAAAAAAATAATTTTTATGAGCTAACATATATATCGTGGGTTAGCAGACTTTGTTTTTACCGACTTATCATTACATATAAATGAGTTGAACATTATACTAAGCGGTTCTGGCAAAGTTGTTGATGTTATGTAAAAGCTCCCCGAGATCAAGTTGAAAAACATTCAAATGTGCGTGGAAGATAGCAGTTTCAAGTTCTTTCCCCGCTTGAAGAAGCATTTTACTGAAACAGAATATCGAAACAATCTTGTTTCGAAGAAGCTTCTGAAACAATTTAGCGAGATTTTTAGTTCTTTTATGGAACAGTTCTCGGCAAGATGTACGCAGTTCAGGGAATTAGAAGACACTGCAAAATTCATTAAGTGCCCTGATGCACTTATTTTAATAAATTTGAGATTAGAAATATACGCCTGGATGGATTTAAATGACTTTGAAATGCAACTAGTTGATTTTCTGTCCAGCTCAATTTAGAAACAAAAGTTTATAGATTTAAAATTATAATTAGAATCAGTTGAACGAGATCGACTGACAGGAGTTATAAATAATAATGCTGAAAATAAAATTCTGTAAGTGAGGAATGCTATTCCTGAAACATTTGTACCAGTAAAAGGAGTTGCTATGGCAATTTTTAACAGTTTTTTCAGCAACTTACTCGTGTGAAGATTTGTTTTCTTTAATGAGCATCATAAAATCAAACAGGAGAAACTGACTGAGAAGTGAGTGCTGCTTAAGTATGCACAAACTACATACCTCGAATACAAGAATTGTCTTCCACGGTACAGCAGTAGTGATCCCATTAATAAGTTACAGGTAAATAATTAATAAATGAAAATATTTTCCCTTGTTTTTATTTAACTTTTTATCTATTAATTTTTATGGTTTCATAAATTGATTAGTAACATTAGGTGGTACAAGAAAATTTAAAAATATTTAGGCACGCGAGCAAGAAACGGTTATCTAATTAATTTCGTACTGTTTTCTTGAAGAAAATAAAATTTACGTTGTCAACAAAAATACACATTGTAAGATCCCTTCAATACATGTTGGCTATTTTCTCGATAATGTACGCGCGTATGTGATAGGAATTTTGTGGGTTCTCAATCTCAAGATATAATAATTCCATCAGTACAAAATTTTATATCTTACGTTTCTATTAAAGGGTCATTGTCTGATTAGTTTGTATCTGGAATTAATCTGACGAACGTGGAGGTTTAATCTTGTAACTTTCCATTTGTAAATTACTTTTTTGTGACATATCTCATATACAACTTTATTTATGTAAATTTTTGCAACTGCCAAATTGTCGCGCAAATACTGCATCCTCACCCTGAGTATTCCTAGAAGAATGAAACACTATATTCCACAATTCGGTTTTAATTTATAATTGGAATCGATGCAAGGCATATTTTCTTCACTTCTAATTGACGTACGTATACAATAAGACATACTTCATATAGAGAAAGTCATGTGACGGGTACATCAGATTTTTTTGTAATGCTGACACGCGCGTTATAAAAGGTTTGCCATCACTGGCTTAAGCCACAGGGTTTCACGAAAAAGCACTCATGACGACTCGTACCACAACACACAGCCCCATAGCCAACTGCAGAAGAAATCCTGTCAACAAAACGTGTAACATCGGACATGATATAATATAAAGAGTGTTGTTCCATAGGTATTAGGAATTTGGAAAGCATACCCTGGCTTCTTCTTGAACACTATAACACTTTCTCACATTGAAATTAGCATTGCTTCCATATGGTCAGAGGAAGGAGCCTTCATAAAAATGCAGGGGGTGTCTATAGGATGAGGTAGGTAAACTCCGCATCACGACAGCATTTAGGCTTATTAAAATTTTTGAAAAAAAAAATATATATATATATATATATATATATATATATATATATATATATATATATATATACCTCAGTAGAAGTAGATGTTCCCTCCTGCAGGACGTTATTTATGTGAATATTCAGCAGATGAATCGAGTCTCCAAACATTGGCCACGGCAGGAGTCACTGAACAATCATGGGAGACTTCGGAAGATAGGGAGATACGGCAGATGTCAAGTCGTTCGCAAGGGTACCAGAAGAACAGCATGAGCTTCCCTAAGTAGCATATGAAGGAGAAGTCCTGGCGTAGGAGGAAGATCGAGCAATTGCAATTCAGCCAAGTCGAATTCAGTTGCTCAAGACCTCTCCGCCGTGTCAGCCATGATCAATTGTAGTGCAAGACACAGCGTAAGGCAGAATGAAAAGATTCCCGTGCCTCTAACTTCTGGGTAAACGAGTAACTACGAGTCAGGCAACCCAGCTGTTATACACCCTGCTAGTCAAAAATTTCATGCCAGACTGTCTATAAATTAATATCACCGTGTAAGAAATACTTTATAGTTAACAGTTTCTTGTACCATTTCGAAAACGTTTGTGCACTTTCGTTTGAATTTCACTGACCTCTAATAATTACGACCAAATTATATTTAATGAGATACCTCCACTCTACTCAGGTTAGGCTTAGTGAATCTGCTATTACATACCTATTGGAAGGTGAACATTTACATCAGGCGGGGCTGCTGTGTATAGAGAAATCCTCCTCTTAAATTCAAACAAATATTGTATTTTTTCCATCATATCCATTTTGGTAACCAAAGTGGCTCGTTTTTTAACGATCACTAAGGCTACGCGAACATCTTGTTCTGGGACTAACCCTGTTGTCAGTTGAAGTCTTCTTTGCGTAGTTTTTGCGAAGTGCATGAACTGTAAGTAGCAGTAAGACAACAATAATTATTTTGACTATCGTGGAAGAGCATCTTTTCTTATTAATACTCGAATGTAAGGGAGTATAATGAATACAGAAAAAGTCATTTTACATCATATTTATGCGAACTATGAGACCAATAACATTAACAGAGAAAAGATGAAATGTACAATACAAATAAAAATGCATAAAGAATACCTTACCGTGTCAGCATCCCCTATAAACCACACAAATCCATTAGCAAGCATATATTTATAACCAACATAGAAGATATTGAGGCGGTTTATACATTCCCTTTAAGCCATTTTATTCCACATGTATTTTAATGACGTCTGTATGGATTTTTTAGTGGCTGTTCTAGGCAAATTTTCAATTTTCACAACGTTGCCCTTGATAAAAAAGAATTTATATTACAATGATAATATCTTGACTTGAGGATGCATCGCTTTGAGTATATTACGCCCTTTACAGATTTAATTTTTAAATCTTGAAAAACTCCTTTTATTTGCGTATACTTTGATGTAGAAGTTATTAATTACATCGTACAAACCTTATAGTATGAATATCCTATGAATTCTGAGAAGTATAATTACAGGTGATCAACGTTGGTGCTTTCAGGATTAAAACCAACACAGAAAACTGATCTCTGTGTCAAATAATAGGCCTCACGTTTGTCCAGCTGTAGCCTCATTCCTCCAGTTAACCTTAAAAGCTTTTCTTAGACGTCGAGCCAAAAATGAAAACAATTTTTGTTACAATGTTATTATTAATCAATGTAAATGATAGTTAGAACTTTTTTATACCTCCACATCACGGCCACGATTATATCTTAATGTCTGCATGGCGGTGTCAGCAGTTACACCAAGAGCCACTATCTCATTGCTTTTCATCAGGTCATCAAAATAAACCCAGCCACCATCATCACCCCAGTAATACTCAAGGTTTGCTTCAGATTTCGGATTATCCAAGCTTAAGTAGCCCTTTAAAAATGTTTTCAAATGATTTAAGACGGTCTTTTAAATGCAATAATTTTTCGAACTTATTTGATAGCTCTTATTCAGTAATATCGCAAAGATACGTTATGTGCGTAATCTAAATCATATCAAAATAATCACCTTTATTACGTATATGATACTTCTTTGTAATCTCCCAGCACGGAAAGACATCTTAAAAAATGTCCACACTCTTATTTTGTAACAGATGAAAGGAATGCTGCACAAGTACGCACTGAAACGTTTCTTCCTCGCGATCCTAGACGGGTGTACACCTATGCCCGCCCTCTATAAATCCCTTATCACGTGAAAATTTTATTGAATGATACGGGTTATATGGAAAGTTTAAATAATTAGTTTTAATAAGTAAAAATATAAATTATGGAGCCAATTTTGTAGTCTTTGATTTGGCAAATGTATGTATTACCTAGTTGATAAGTTTCAATGAAAGTTGGCTGGATGGCACCACTAGTACGGTTCTAGAATATTCTTCAGTGCTGGGCCCTAAAAAATAATATATCAAAAATAAAAAGTAATACTCCTAAAATGCTTAAATATTTTAGGATAACCTATAAATATATGAAAATACTAGATGTTGCTGAAAAGTTAGAATTTAATCGATGGAAATTTTGTTCGATTATCGCGAACTTACGCAAGCTTTACAATACCAACACCATACCATTTTGATGGATTTCTTTGAAAGGAAATTTCTGAAATATATTTATCAGTAACATAAGAACAATTTAACAAGCAATTTATAATTAATCAATTACTCAGAGATATAGGTATAATATATTTAATAATTAATTTTATATTTTGACGTTTAGCTGCTCATGATTGGTATTTTTAATGCGTTCCTATTTATACTTTATTAGTTTATCATAAGAAACCATTTCAAGCATAATACAGCGAAACTCCTTGCCAAACTAATGTTGCACAGCCCAACTTATATTATTCCTACTATCAGGGGCGAATCCTCCATAGAAGCAAGGCTCCAAATTAGAAGTTTTAATAATACTAACAGTAATAACAATAAAAATTACTCCTTTATCTCTCCTGTGTGGGGACAAACGTAGAAATATACCTGGTTAAAGGAATATAAGCTCAGTTTATGAAGCACAAGATATAGATACTCGCGGTGAGGGTTCCGATCCTTCGCTCGCAAAGAGTAGGATCGAAGACAAACCTCACAGCTGAGGGTATGATTCCAGGTAAAAGAAGACTGTCTCAATTTTATTTCACAATAATTGATTAAGATATGTATTCTCTATGTAATGTTCGTATTCCCTGTGAAAAACTACACATAATAGTTTTTTATTGGCGTATGACGGTATTAAAAAAAGCCGCGCTCCAGCTATATCAGAGTGATTATGGAAGGGGAACGACTTGACAATACCGCCTCGCGACGCGGGAATTCAAATGGTCTTGAGGGATTTTATCTTCGAGAAAATTAATAAATATATCTTATGGGGTCACATTTGACCCCAGTAAGCCAATAAGTGACAACATAGTTGTAAATAATAATTCGTTTTTGACCGCCTCCTAGTTGTAACTACAACTTATTTAGTCAATATTTTCTTTATAAATGGTCTCCGTGCGTACATTCAGGAATTTTATATAAATATTTGGACTGTACTAAATATACCTGTACTACAAAGAAAATTCTATTATTTATGTACTGCATTGAGAAAAATTAAATGTTTTGATTTTGAATAATGATAGTTTAGAGAATATTCCTATTAATATGCTTATAAAAAATAATAATAATAATATAACTGGGGTCAAAAATACCCCAGTCATCCAAGATATAACTATTCTCCAGTCATCCTGCGAGGGTTAAAGAAGTTGCTATAATTTTATAATACGAATTATATGTGTCCTTTCGTATTTTTACGCGTTTAGATAGTTCTTGTGATTTTTATATATTTTCAACATTGTTTTGAAACATAGTGTTAAAATGTCAATAAAAAATTCCTATAAATTTGATCATGGCCGTGCAAATTAATTATCATTATAGTTACTTTATAATTATAAGTACATGATCTCTCTAAGCTGTAACATTGATGTGTACAAAATGGCAAGTTTTTTTGACACTTGACCAGCCCTGCATTTGATTGTATTATCTTTATAAACTTCTTAGGAGCCTTATCTAGAATACCAAATATCACTCAACGCTAAATTTAACAATGTGAACACTACAACAATAAACATCAAGAAAGACGCGTCTGGTGTGAACGTATCCTAAGAGTGACATTATAGCAGTGTCGCTGCCGATCTGCACCTAGGTGTCGTGAACTGGGGCGCAGGGCCGTTTAATCGCCTAGACACACTAGGCAAATGCTGGGAGCCCACAATTTAAGGGGGCCATCCATAAGCTCGGTCGGTTATTTTTATTTTTATATATTAACATAAAAAATTGCAACATCGTATTTACCTTTGTTGCAAGGTATTGCTCTGCACCTGTAGTTATTTACCATCAACCGTATGCGATGAATTTATTGCAGTAATAAAAGATCACGTAAAATCAAAATTGACAAATAAAATAAAAACAGCAAAATATTTATATAATTGTTGATAGCACCCCTGATATAAGCCATGTAGATCAATTGAGTATTATGTTGCGATATGTGATACCCAGTACTGAACCAGTAGAAAGGTTTTTTGGTTTTCTTCCAATAGTTTTACATACAGGACAACATTTATAAACGGCGATGGTTAATGAATTGAATGAAATGAACATAGTTATCAAGAGTTGTCGAGGACAAAGCTACGACAATGCGTCTAATATATCCGGGAAATACAAGAGTTTAAAAGCTATAACTAAACTTCACAGAGGCAGCAGATTTCGTACCTTGCTCCGGTCATTCCTTAAATTTGATTGGAAATTCTTGGATATGACACATTGAAAAGACAGTGTTTACAAAGGACGATCTTCGAGGGCAAAATTAGCGGAAGAAGAGGAAGAGGGAGAAAAAGAATAGGAATTTTAGAGAATATAAAGCAGGAATATAGTACTTATAGAGATATAAAAGAGGCTTCTAGGGAGAGAAAGAGATGGAGGCAGCGATTCAGCTGAAACCTGTCTTCAGACAGCAGCTTGATGATGATGATGATCCAGATGGAAAAGCTATCGTTCAATTACTAGCAGATTTAAAATAGTTTTTGCCAATGTTACTTGTTTTGATATTAAAAGTGTTGCTGAAATTACTAAAGATTTGGAAGAATTTTAGAAAAATGATATTTGTTGTTGATGAAAAAGTAGGTATATCAATTTTTGAGTTTAGATTATAAAAATGACATGAAACTCTCCTAGATTTTAACAAATTTATAACTAAACAAACAATTTCATCAACTTTTCCAAATGTTGAAATTATTTTAAGAATTTATCTATCACTTCCAGTAAGTAATGAAACTGAAGAACATAGTTTTTCTGTTCTTTAAACGGGATAACTTAAATTTTTTAGCATTGAGCAAGAAATATTCAACAATAGTGATTATGAAGATATTAACAATATATTTGCTGAAAAGAAGTCAAGAAAAGTTCTTCCTGTGTTCGATTTGTTCCTGTTCTTTGTATCATTTCATTAATTATGTGCTATAAAATAGGGACATATAAACAATTAGCCATAATTATTTTTATTGTTGATTTGTTTTGTTTACTATAAACAACATTTATTTTGTACAATTTTATTTGATAGATATTTCGATGAAAATCAGTCAAACTATAGAATTATGAAAATTTGTACAAGTAACATTAGCAATAAAATACTACAAAAAATTTTTGAAACTACTTTAAAAATATATATATTAGCATAAAAAACATTGTAGGAGGAGAGGGGGCATAAATTTATGTTTGCCTAGGGTCCATGGAAGGTTTAATCGGGGGGGAGGGGGCGACAATTTTTCTTTTTACCTCAGACGGCAGATATTCACTCAACAGCCCATCCTGGATTTTCTATGTAACGTGCGCGATAGCACCGCGCCGGTTGAAGATAGAGTAATCGCGACTTTTAACACTGTCACACACAGATTTGTTATATGATGAGCACAAGTTTATGAATTGTATCTGACGTGTGATAAATTATTTAATTTGGCTAAACTGGATTTAATTACATTAAATTACTCAAAATATATCTCATACAATTTTCGCAAGTATTTCACATAACATTTCTTATAATATTTCACATAACATTCCGCACCATATTTCACGTAACATATTACATACCACAGCAAAATACATACTTGTTCCACGTTTTTCCGTTTTAACGTCACGTTAAACCCATAATACCCTTGGCTTTCGATTGTAATTGGAAACGAGGTTCTTCTACCTATGAATTTCCCTTGTTTATGAATAATTACAAATGTAAAAATTAAATTTATACTGCGTGAGTCTTGAGAAATGTTAAATACCGGTAACGAAACTTCATCTCGTCTATCGCATAGCGCAGTGGCGTCCAAACTTTTCGGCTCGAGAGGTCATTTCTCACCTCTTCGCGGGCCACGCCCAGGGGAAAATAGAATTGAAGAATAATTGAAGGAAACTAATGGGTTTAGTTGTAGGTAAATATTTCCCGATTTGTTTTAAATGTACAGCCATACCTCGATTTACGCGACAGATAGGCTCCTGAAAATTTTGCACTAAAAGAAATTCACTCAAAACGAGGTCATCATGTTAATGAGAATAAGTTCCTAAATAAATCAACGAGTAATTTTTATTCGGAAAATCACCTTTCTTTAGATATAATAACGCAAACGTAAGCGTCGATCGAGTGATAAAATCGGTGTGCCGTTCTGGGGGTTTCTTTCATAGAAGAGGTGCGCCACATCCTGGCCCAAATGGGGACCCAAGGAGGTTATTACTAAAATCCACAAGCATGTAAAAATAGAATTTCTAATACTTTTATAGTTAAACCGCCTCATTTTCCGCCTTTGTTCTTTGAAAACCTGGTAGATGCGGGTCCGCTTCGCGCTAAACTAATCCGCTTAAATCTGGGTCGCGCAAAGCGAGGTATGCCTGTATTTATCTCTTATGGGACAAGATGGATAATGACAAAATACATATATTGTTTTTATAATTTTCTATTTTCATTATGCTACATTGTGCCCTTCAATTGTTGTACTCATCGTGGGACGGATGAGACACTATATAGACGTACACACGCACACACATTATATAGACACTTTATAGGCGGGACGGATGTTGCTCGCTGTCCGTAGTTTGGGCACCACTGGCGTAGTGTATCAAGAATTATCTCTCATGGATTTTCCTAATTATTATTGAACCTCATCTGCTATAGTCACGTTTTTCGATGAATAATATCTAAAGAGATAAAACTTACTTTTAGATGTTCACCTTGGTTCTTCAATTCAAATCAAATAGATCCATTCCACGGGTATGAGAAGCTGCTTGTCCTAACCAGTTTACTGCTGCTTTGTTGTTGGAAATATCCATTTCTTACGCGATGGGACCTTCTTTCTAGCACTCCAGCAGTCTCACTGCCTCAAAGGTTTTCTCGTATGAAACAATTCCCAGGCATCCAGATCGCATGGCTCCGAATAACAACTTTATCGGCCGTAACACTTTTGTTTACTTTATGAGCCATCTGGTCTTCCAACGCCCACTGGATCATTAAGAGTTTTTAGTTCTTCGTTACGATGCCTTTATATCTAATTAAGCAGTTGTGATGCTCTTGGAAGCAATCGTGCTTTCCCACACCATCTCGCCCGGAGTACAATCGTCTCCGATCTCTGCTAGACATTTTTATTTCGAATTGTGAATGGTAAAAAACGGCGAATGATATTATTGCTACACGAATAAAAAGATAGAGAGAGATATAGGAACATCAACTATAACATGAGTTTTCAACCTTTCCTTGCTGACGTACTCCTTAGAGCATTTTAATGGTAACGTATCACCAAGTACATTTAAAGGATATTGAAATGAATAACACTTGTATTAAGATAGATAACTCATGTTTATACCGCTAAAACTTACAATTTCTACGTTTTTTCTGTTCTATATCGTTATTATTAATCGTAATATCGCAAAGTTTGATCCCAAAGTTTTACATGAAAGACGAAGTTAGAAAAAATAGTAATATGATTAACACTTTCGCGTATTCTTTCGAATCTCTTAACGTACACGTAGGGGTACGCGTACCCCCGATTGAATGCCCCTGAATTATTAGATATTTTTATCAGAAAAACTGAGATTCAAACTTCGGCGCGTCTGCTTTCAAAGCCACATAATTTATTTTTGCTCTCCTTAGCCCAGTGACGTAGTAAGGGGAGATCAGAGGGAGGCAGTTGCCCCTGGGCGCAGAGCTGAAGGGGAACAAACGCATGGACCGAAAATTAACGTTTCTGTTTATAAAAAATAATATTATTACAATATAAATAACCTTATCAAGCGTGACTTCGTGGGAGTGATTTATATTAAACATAATAAGTACGGTTTTTTGTTTTATATTGAAAAATATTATAAAATATACCTAATTAAAATGGTAGTATAGTATACTTGGGTTTCCATCACATTCCCCAAGTAACATTTGTCTGGAAAATTGTACAGGGAGCAAAGGGAGGGGAGCGCATCTCTGTGACTTGCCCCCAGGCGAGAGAGAACCTAGCTACGCCACTTCCACTTCCGTATAAATTATTCGCTCCTTTCTACAATGCAAGCGAGTTCTGCGCTCCGAACTAAAATCAACTGCATAAAATATAAACAATTTCGAAACTAATAATGTTAATACTTTATTATATGTGAAAAATATTGTATGCATTACCACATGCAACAATTAAAGCTTAATGATTGTTTTTTTGGAATGGAACAAATGGCCGCCGCGCTGCTCGACTGTCCGTGACCCTTAACCTCTGCGCCTTGCTCTCTCGCTCGGCTTTCTCACCCTTAGCACTTTGATCGTCACAATGCAGCCCTTTCATTCTGTTGTGCTCTCTTTCCCTTTCTGTTTACACTTCTCACTTCTTCTTCTTCCTTTCTCGTTCCTTTTCCCCTCTCACGATTCTGTCCGTTTTCTTTTCAACTCCACTGGATGTCATTAAACGGATCCGTTATTAATTGCGCTTCATGAACTGCAATCTTCCGATTGACGAACACCATGCGCTCCTGAAAAGTAGTTCGTAAACAGAAAGTTATTGAATCGGTAGAGATTTTCCGATATGTTTAGCGTTAAAATAAAGGGACGCGTTCCTGCGGATTTCGTTTTCCCGGATGAAAGCTTAGTCATTGCTTTCGTCGCAAGAGTTTCGTGTGAAATATATTGTATGCGGAATGATATGAAGAAGTAAATTTTATCTCTTAGTTGCTCTAAAGAATAAACACTACTTTATTTTTCTATTTACAATGCGTAGCTTTTCTTAAATTTCTCGGTAGTAATATCGATGTTTTGTACGTAAAAATAAGAGTACTGAACGATAAATATCAAATTAATCATTTTCTATGAAATCTCGACGAGTAAATGCCGCAGTAGTTACAAAAATGTTACAGGAAATATATATAAATACCCTACTGTATATGAAAAATAGAATACGATAAATACATAATTTTCGGAAATAGTATTACGCGTATCCATTTTAGTTTCAAATGGTGGCGTTTATGTTGGGTTACTGAAGTTCAGTAAAAGTTCGTAAGAACGGACTATTGATGTCGTAAATTAAATTAGTGGAGCAAAGACGAAAGTTCGTAAACCGGGAAATTCCTGTATTTCCATTATCTTCCCGAGCGAGACGTTCAGTAGTTCTGCAAGACTGACTTAAAGTAAAACATACGATATAAGGATATGCAGTTATTGATTTGCAAATGTAGTTCAGTTTCACTGTGTAAATTTTTAATATAATTCTTGACAATTTACTCAGGAGTATTTATGAAGAATCGTCATACAGCCACGTTATTTGAAAACCCCCTATTAAGGTTATGCAAAAATTGTACGCATCTGAATCACAGGAATGTAAAAAATATAATCGAATGAATTATCCACAATTTTTTGGGAATCGGTCTTTTGATTTTTTTAACGACCTGCTGATTCCCTCCTGCCTTCGCGCAATGAGTATCTAAGAAGTAGTGCAATAAATAGCTGGTCAGATTCCAAAGCATAGGAAGAAAGGTGACTTTCATGTAATAATGAATTTTTTACGACCTGCTGATTCCCTCTTGTCTACGCGCAATGGGTTACTAAGAGGTAGTGGTATGAATAGCTGGTCAGTTTAAAAAATTTAGGAAGAAAGGAAATACACCCATCCCTCGGTTTACGTACGTAATTCGTTCCTCGAAAACCCTTCTTAATGCGGAAATTCGTAAATCGAAAACCCTATTTCCAATAATTTATATGGGAAAAGTTACGATCGGTTCCTGAGCCCAAAAAATCACCCATTTAAAATAACATCTTAAATATTATTTATTATAAAATCACTCAAGTAAACATTATTATAGTAGTTTGTGCAAGTTTTCATAAACAATTTAATTTATAAACTTTATAAAAGTTATGGTAACGAAGATGAACTGCTGTCATAAACTTCTATCGGATCGTAGACGTCTTCGTCTTCTGAAATTGTAGAACGTGAAATTCCTGAGGTTGATGGTTAAAAAGACGAAGAAATTGACAGACGGAAAAATGAAAGAATAGAAATTTGTTTTGCTTCTCGTTTCTTAGAATCATAGAGCACAAAATAACATTGGATCATCAATGTGGGTTTTACATTCCCTACTTCTTTCCAGATTTGGGTCGTTCTCATCCAAAATTGTAATAACAGCATCAAAAGCTGCAAAGAGCTTCTACAATTTCTTCATGTCAAATGCATTTGGTGGCTTCTCATCTTCTTCCTCTTGCTCTTCCTGGGACAAATGTGCGTCGAGTTGAATCAACTCGTCATTGGTTAGCTATTCACTGTGCGATTGTAACAAATCTTCCACGTCATTGTCGTCTACTCCTTCAAAATATATTTTGTTTCACAGATCCACGATGTCCATTCTAATGTTTATTTACCTCAACACCTTCAAAATCATGAACATAATTGGGCAATAGCTTCTTCCAACCTCCATTCCTAGTTTTCCGTGTTACTTTATCCCCTGCTGTTCCAATGTTTTCGATTGCCATTTTTACTTACTCCATATACGTAGTATAGGGGAAAGAATTGTATTCATGAAAAAAATCGACTTCGGGATTTCAACGGAAATACACGTTCTGAGGTCCTCGGAACACGTTTTGACCACTTTCTCGATGATGTCTGTGTGTGTTAGTGTGTGTGCATGTGATAGCTTTTTGTGGGTGCTCTAACTCAGAAAATATTAATCAGTTCAACGGGAAATTTTATATTTGACAATTTTATAATATTTAGAAGAATTGATTAGGAAGTGGGTGTTTACTCTTGTCACTTATCCGTTATTTTGAAATATTTGCTTTAATATTTGATAAATATAAAAATGTACTAGAATAAAAGTTGTAGGAAATTTTATTTCCTACAACCTCTGTTTGAAACATTGTTTCATATAATGCATTTTTTAAGAGATATCTTATATTTTTAGCTGCCACCACCACGCCACCTACCGACTATTGTTAACAATTGACGCTTAGTTACGTCTTAGTAACGCCCCTTTTTATTTTTTTAATTGTTGGAGCTTTGTGGCTATATCCAATATTAGAAAGCTATGATTTGAGTTTATTTCTGTTCTTTGTCAAGTCTAAAATTTTCTCGCAGTTTCTTAAAATATATATTATTGTCTAACCTATTTGGAATTTTTAGAAATATTAGAGATATGGAGAATGTCATGTGTTGACAACATCAGATTTTTATGTTGAAGCATCCATAATTCCTTCACTGCTGCGGTTTCGTCGAGTCTGTCCGAGAATGGAAATTCTTCCCTCCCCTTACCAATGACTCACCCACACGGAATGTGTAAACGTACATACGTACAACCGGACATCAAGGCCTTCCTTCCCTGCTGTCTCTCTCCTTCTTCCGCTTTGCTCCTAATCTCTCCTCTGCTCCGAGTTAGCCCTCGCCCTTGCCCAACCCTTGTATAGTCATGACATAGCGCGTCTTTAGTTTGCGAAAAATTTCTTCGTAAAATCGAAAAATGTTGTTGGTAAGTAGAAATATAGATAAAAATATCTGTTAGAGGGATGAGGTACATTCTTTCTCCGGATTCAAACTACATCATATTATATTGAATTTTCTCTCTCTTATTTTATGGTAAATTTAAAAAATATATTTGATACGCGCAGTTCCATAAATGTTATAGATGCCCTTAGGTAGAAGTAATTAGACCCCAAAGCAATTTACTTCCCCTTAATTGTTATTCCGATTATTGCGTTAGGAGTCCCATTTTGCCCTCCCCACATAGTTCTGGATGTACATCTACATTAAAACCTGCAAGTCACCTTTTTGGTGGATGGCAGGGGGTGCAGTGCACCAAGCCTCCATAGTTTTCCTACGTTACCTTTTCCTATTATGGTCTCTAATCGTCCTAGGGAAAAACGATCGCTCCGTTCTACAGTCGATCTCGCGAATCTTATCCTCACTGTCCTACCTCCCAAGATACGTCGGGCTTCTGATAAGTCCTACTGCCTCATTCGCTAGTCCCTCCGACATAAATTTTTCCAGTAGTTTAAATCTTTCCTGCAGCCTACGTTCCTCTAACGATGTCCATTTACCAGATTTTCTATTAATGATGTTACGCTTTGTTCACTATCGGAATTCCTCTTTACAAATCTAGCTGCCCTGCGCTGAACCTTTTCTATCTCGTTAGTGAGTCCCGTTTCGTAGGGATCCCACACAGCTGAAGTATATTCGACCTGCGGTCGAACCAAGGATAAATAACATAATTCTTTCACTTTTTCGGGGGTTATTTCGAACTATTCTCCATATAAAGGCCAGCATTTTGTTAGTGGTCCTATCAATCGGCGAATGTGAGTGTCCCACGAGAGATCACGATGGATTGTGACTCCGAGATATTTAATCGAGTCCGAAACTGGAATCTCTACCCCGTCCAACGAATAATTATTATCCAACGAGATACTCTTGGTTCTTCAGAAGTTGATGACACAGCTTTTCTTTTAGTTGATCTCAAACTGTACGTTTGTTCTTGTGAGATTCGATTGCTCGGAACAGTCTATTTGACTGCCCTCAGCCGGGGGAAGGTCTTGAGGCTTCTTTCGATGAAATTACGTCTGAGCCACCGCCCATGTTGATAGAAGTGTTCGGGAATTTTGGAAAGATAAGGCCGACTGTTAGCGGCGAGACACAACATGCCCTTACGAATAAGATCCATAGATAGAACGTGGTTATAACTGGAGAGACTCCAACTGCTTCAGATTTTTACGGAGCTTTATGAAAAGAAGAATAACTTTTAACGTCTTACCGATCCGTTTTAGAGATTTTATGTTTAGTCGACTTCTTTCACATTTATCCGAATTGTATGTGCTAACTTGAACGGAGTAAATTTAAGTGAATTAGGTTTTATTTTTTATTTTAGTGCGCAAAATGTAAGTCGAAATGATGGTGGAATATTTTTAAAATAACATTTTTATCGCTGTGAAACAAGAAACTTTTCCGCTTCCCCTAAATAAATATACCGAATATTCTCAATGCCAGCAGTAAGAGAGTTGGCAACATCCTTTTTCCTCCTAACTTGGGAGGCATGAGTGTCTAGCACGAATGCTTCTCACGTTCGTGAATGCGTACATGGTCGGGTGGAAGCCATTTTCTGAAGTAGACATAACATCCTTTTGTGATTCAGAGGGCGAGGACTGAAGTTGAGGCTCATGCTCGCCTGAGAACAGTTCATATATGGTCGCCATTTCAAAAATCAATAACGCAATTTAAAATTAATGCTACGTTTTAGGCGTTGTTTATTGTTAATGGTAGATTTATGTTCACAGCCTGCAATGGTAATTAAAGATGAGGCTGTCAGGAGATGTATTATATATTCTAAACATAAAAATGGCACATTAAGAAATACTTTAATGCTTGCAAAAATGGAAAACTGCTCATTCATTCAAGGATCAATCAACAAAACGATGAATGCCAAATTGATTTAAATTCATTCAAAACCTTTAGCTGTTTTGTAATAAAAAAGATGCGATTCATATGGGTAAGATTAATTCCCTAGCTAAATGAACCGTTCATTGTTATGTTTTAAGTTCATTGAACGAAATATTAGGGCCCTCATATTTGAACAAAAATATGTTTATGTGGTAAGCGAGATCAATTATCTATCCTATCCTAACAGAATTCTCTCTGTTAAGAATTTTTAAATACCCCCTTCATGGAGTATCAACAATTGAGAACGTAACTACTAATATTTCGGAATCACCAATAGCCATAAAAAGGGCATAAACACCATATACGCACTTCGGGTGCAATGCGGCCGTCTTCATCGACGATTCGCTGGAAGTACAATCCATAAAAAGGACCACTGAAGAGGGCTGCATTGTAGCCTAAATGCGCATATGATTCTTCATAACATTCTTATAGGTATTGAAGATGCCTAAGATAAGTTCTTGTTGTTTTCAGTTTTTTATATTTAATTGCATAAGTAGGTATTCTTGAAATAGTTTTTATCCATAGGAATAGCTCGATAATTCTCTAGTGATTTAGATGTCACAAGATTAATAACACTTACCGAAACTTTCATCTTGAGATTTATGATTTTATTAAAATCCAAGGAAACGTTCGTATCTATTGATTTGAATGTTTTGAATAATTGTCGTCAGACAAATCTTAGCATGATTTTGTCTGCGATATATGTATCTCAAGGCATTCGTTCTGCCTACCATTTTGAACGATGTTTCAAAACTTTTTCTGTGGCCAAGACGCGTTAAAATTCGTTTCACAATATTTTTCTTGGTTAATTTCATTGTTACGTGAAGCGGAATGGGATTTGGAGTTATCTTCAATTTCGAAAACGCTGATTTTAGAATAGAATGGATTTTCGGCCTGCATTCGTTCTAAATGTTCTCCCCTTTACATTACTTCGTAACAATCTTATTCCAACGATACATGCTAATGGATTTTTCAACAGTACATGAAATTCTGTTAATTTTTTACTATATTATTTATTGCTCGCAAATTTGGAACTTTAAACTAGTCGATGAAAAATAGTTATCCCTTAGATTTTTCTTTCAGAACGTTATTGAAATCTTAGCTTATTTCAAACTGAAAGCATTTTCGCTCCACACCCAAAACTGTGAATCATTTCTGCTCATAACCCTCGGTGTGCATGACGTCAATGCCTCGGCATTCGTTCCACTCACCTCCCTTCCCTGCTTCTCTGTGCCCCTCCCATTCGTTTCCTCCTCCCATCACGCCATCTCTTGCACGAACCAACGGACAGAGGAATCGGCGGCCATGATGAAAATTCTTGTGCAGCCAGAAAGTTCGTACGTCATAAATAAATTGTGCAATATATGCTTCGATACATAGCGTACTGGAGATATTCATTTTTATTTATGAGATTCTAATCAAGGCCATCTGTTCCTATGACTCATGTTCTTGAGCACCGTCGTTATGAGTCGCAATGGAAATGGTGTGTCGAAATATTCCTGAACGTTCCAGCGCTTTAAAATTTAGCAGGTTAAAACTTGTTTCTTTCAACTTGAGGCCATAGAAATATAACTATTCATTGGATACTGGCGGTATTTCACGACGAAATAAAATAACGCGTGTTTGTACGAAATCAAATTGCGAATTCATGAAGTGCGGTTGGTCCCTGTTATTCGCAGTGGCTACGAACGAGAAAACGGCCGCAAATACCGAAACGCCGAATATCGGGGAAAATTTCCCCCAAAAAATACATTAGGGAGGTCACGTTCTGAAAAAAGGGGAATTTTCTATCATAAGATTACATATAATAAGGGAGATTAGGTTTAAGTCGTTGCCACTGTCCGTTTACGAGCGTTCCGGTCGTGAAAGGATTAATATGCAAGACAGTTAAAATTAACTATAATATAAATATATAATTATATATAAATTGACTGTAACTACTATGCAGCCAAGTCCGCAACCGCGGGGGAGAGGGGGGGGGGAGGGGACAGAAAGTTCTGGGGCCCCCGAAGAATCTGGGAGGCCGCGACGCCGACCTCAGCATTTCTTATGTCATTACTAAAATTCTTACTTTTCTACCCACGGCAAACAGAGCATAGCAGGTCGCTTGACCTTATAAAGTTAAACATTTTTTATTGAGATCTATTTGGATCCATCAGACCCATATGGAAGACGAAAGGTCCTTTTACTGTATATATTAGGCATGACGATAACATAGTGAAGACGGCTGAGTTCAGCACTGTTGATGTGAACACGTTATTCCTTGAAGCTTACCAGAAATTTTCGATTATTTTTCGGTGTCTTTGAGGAGAGAAACATTAATGTAATTTGATAAGTATAAAAATATAATTTAATCATTGACTTATTGCATTATAAAGTACTTATTCATGTATGTTTTTCTACATTACATACCTATTTATAGATATGCAGGGCCGGATTTAAAAATCACGCGTCCCTGTTCCCGACTTTCGTGTATTCTGTAAGTAATGAAGTATTAAGCCATAGGTACTTAAATATATATCATTTGCGAAAGCTAGGATTTCTCGCAGGTGATTAACAGAAAATTAAGATAAATAATTTTTACTACATGTACATACCCTGCCATCCACCAATAAGGTGACTTGCAGGGTATCATGTAGATGTAGATGAACAATAATCATCGCATTACTAGAACGCTAACGTCCCTAGCCATATTCCTACCTAATGAGAAAACCGTCCTTGTACACATCTGCGTTTTAGAAGAAAATTCTTTTAAAAAAACTGTGAAATCGGGAAATTCGTAAGTAAGAACATATGTAGCTTATTAATTAGATATCAAGATACACTGCAATCATATTTATTGTTTTTCCTATTTATTTAGATGGAAAAGGATCATTCAAGAACAACTATCGTAGCTGGGAAAAGGACAAGGAAATAAAATTAGAAGATGAACTAAATAAGAGGATCAAGAAAATCACCTCATTGAAAATTCTCAATGACTTGTAAATAAAACTATATATTAAATAGTGCATTTTTTCATTTATATCAACATTTTCGAAGCAAATGCAGGATGATTTTTAGCATGGTTGTTTAAGGGGGTCCGTTCAAATCTTTCGCTGTGGGGAACAGAATTTGTAATTACGCCACTGAGGACAGTACATACACTGACCATTGCCTAATATTAATATAAATTAAAATAACTTCATACTACATAAATGCGAATGGAAAACATGATGGCAACACATATTGAGGGATAAAACTCGAGAGAATCTCGGATACGATGTTCACGACACAATTCCAAAACAAAGCACTTGATACTGATGTGTAGTAACACACAGAAGCTGGTGTGTTAGCTCACCTCCTTAAGCTAGTTACAACGAACAAAAAATTAATTACCAACATAGTATATTCACTATCAATAGCAAAAAATAAACAAAATAGGCCATAAAATAAAACGAGTTTAATGAGGCAGTCACCGTTGAGCAAGTAGAGTGCGGTCCTTCTAGGAAAAAGTTTAGGGAAAGACTGCCAAAAGAAGGGGTTCGATGCATATGGAGAAGGGGTGAAAATGTATGCAGCAGTAACCTCCATCTATAGGGAAAACCTTAATAAGGAATCGAGAAACACTTTTACCGAGAATGCACTCCACACAGGGTAAAGATAACAAAACGATTAGCGGGTTGTCCTCAAAGGACCACGGAAGTTCTTTCTCCCGAGCCTCGTTTAACAGGGTTCGTGGAATTCTCAGCAGGATAAATCCATGACCCTCTCTCTATATATAGATAGGCCCTTAGAAAATGTTGCCACTAAGTCGGCAGATGTTATCTCAAAAATTCATAGGAGCATGTTTACTCATGACAATATAAGCGTGAGATTTTGAAAAAGGCGCACACTTCAGCATAAGGAAAAACCCTACTGTTATGCAAACCGAAAAAAGGAACGAAATAAATATTGGCTTTTGGTATCGGTTCGGGTTCAAAAAAATTATTTTTTGGTTCGGGTTCGGTTTAACTCCGACTAAAAATATCGTTTTTTTCGGTTTCGGTTTTCGGTTCGATTCCGTTTCGATATACTGCAATTTCACCCCCGGCAGATGTTACGCCACCTCCCTCGTTATGACCGCTGAAGATTTACATCTCCCGTAACTTAGAAATGGTCCGTACCTGCGTAAAATTTTACGTTATCGATATCAAAATATTTTTGAGATGGAATTTTCGAGATGGCAAGTAAAATGGTTTTCAGTTGAAATGTCTCTCCCACGATTCTCTCGATTATCTAATCAAGTTTCCTGGGCGCAACTCGACAAATTCGGGTTTTGTATACTCTCGGTCTAAAAGTTCCTTAAATTATAAATTGTAAAACCCTGCACAAGTGATTTTCGCCTCGTTCGCTTATGGCGTCCATTCCTGACTCGCTGGTGATGCTCAAGAATGCCGTACATCACGTGACCATGCCTCGGACCAATCACGCGCTTCCAACCTAACCCGTATAGCCATATAGGGAGTCATCTCCTATTCCGTAGTACCCCGTCTCCACGTAGCGTGTGCCGGTGGTGAGGTGTTGAGGATGCTGGGGCTACTCGCCCACTGCTCAGAGGAGCCGCGGGCACGATATCCCCGTAAGTAGGATTTCTTTCTAAGGTCGACATGATTTGTTCGAGCAGCGGCGGTTTCAGAAAATGTATTTAGGGGGGACGATATACCAGTTACATTCATCTTTCCCCAATCGCCCCCTCCTGTATCTGCCACTGTGTGTGTGTTACTAAGAGATCTAGGAGAACGCGATCTAGGAGAAGCGACGTTAGCCGTTGGCTCTCATTTGTGTTCTTCGTTAAGAGCAGGCTAATACCGGTACTAGTTTTCTCTCCTTCATTTCCAGGGCGCCGAGATGAGACATAGCCGTAAGCAAAAGAAAATTCGTCACCATTGAAAACCACCTGGACAAGCAGTGGAAAAGCCCTCCCTAGAGTGGTGAACATCGTACAAGCCGTTCCTCCTATTCCATCTTTGGCTTCAGATACGTGCGGGTAAATAAGCTCCCTCTTCTTTACTTTATTTCTCATTTATTGGAAATATTGTTTTTCGATTTTAGTTTTAGATTTAAGCATAGATTTATGATTCTTGCAGTAATGTCACAGCTTCTCTTTATTCGGAGGCACATATCCTGTAGCTTTTTAATTAAATCATAATGGTGAATACTGTACTAAATTATGTTAATTTTCTCCGGCAGCTAATATGCCTACTACAATCGCTGAGGACTCACAGCGTCGACAACTTCTACCTGTTGCGTCGGTGGCCACCGCTTTCGATTCAGGTACGTACACTTTGCATTTGTTATTTATTAACTGTGTTAATTTGAATGTAATTACAATTCTTGAAGGTCAAGTAGGGAGTATCAATTAACAAAGAATCTATTAGGTTAATTCTTTTGGCCTTATTCCGTTACTTGTTTTATTACGATTTATTAGGAGTCTTATTCATTTTACTGGCCATTAAATATTTTTATTTGTTGTACTTTTAACTTATTTAGACGTATTATTCCATTTTTATTTAAATGATAATTTATTTTTTAGAAAAGTTTAATATTTATTTACAGTCGTATTCCTTTGCTCGCTTTATTGCGATTTCTGACTATTCTTATTCATTCATTTGCATATACATTAATACATATAGCTCATTTGCAAATATTATTCCATTTTAAACGTAAATGATAATTTAGTTTTAAAAAAGTTTCTTTTTATATTTTTAAGATCTTATTTCGTTACTCTATGTATTTTGCTTTCTTAGGAGTCTTATTCATTAATTGGCTATTAAATATTTTTCAATTTTTGTACTTTTAGTTCATATACACTTATTGTTCCATTTTAAATTTATAGGATATTATAATTTTAAAATGTATCATTTAGTTTTTTTTACGGTCTTATGCCGTGACCCCTGTCGTTAGAAAGTCTTTATATTATTATCTACTAATTGGCTTTTTGTTTCTTCTTTGTAATACGTACCACTCGTTTCCAATGTTTCTCCATTTTGCTTCCTCTATATCAGTGGCGGCTCGTAGCTAAAATTAGTGGGGGTGCTGCTCCAGAAAATTTTTAGCCTTTGTTTTAAAATTGTGTAAAAGGTAAAAAACATATATAAAAAGAAAATTTATTCAGGAACTTGATAAAATCTTAACAAAAAAAAAAACAAACATTTTTTACTTACCTTAACTTAAGGCCATGGTTAAAGTTTTCTGTTAAATAAAAGAACCGAAAAAAATGAATCAAACAGAATAGCTGGAAGCAGAATAATAATCTAATTCTACACTCTTCTACACTTTATCACATTCAAGAATATGGTACACGGTTTTTAAGCACAACACAAGCTGAGTAAAAAAAAAATTCCTTCCACCATCATGCCAGAGCCGGCACTGCGAGAGCAACAGTGCTCTCTCTACCTGGCAGTCCCGCCTTCCTCCCCTCCCCCCCCTCCTATGTGCGCATGCGCACAACAGTCAAACACCACGTCGCTGGCACTGTGAAGCGCACAGTTCCATACAAAGATTTTTGTACCTTTTTTATAAACTGAGGGATGGCTACTGAAGTACTGATATTAAGCTTAAGGAATATATATTGTACTACAAAAATAAAGAAAGAATTAAAGAAAAAAGGACTCATTATATTAAATGTTATCGATAATATCAAGTGGAAATAGGGGGTGCTGCAGTTCCGCAGTGCCTATACACGAACCGCCACTGCTCTATATACATATTGTTTAGAAAAAGTATTGCGATTGATACAAATTCTAATTCGAAATTTGAATGGAAATTCACGTTTTAGGAGCTCATAGTTTTTGGTGATCCCGTTTTTCTTTAGCCTTATCTGTTACCCGTTATATGTAGTGGTTAGACAGAAAATATTATCTGAAGAAATCACCGTTTTTGGTGCGTTCCGCCGGGAATATAAATTTCATCCAATAAATCCATATCGCGCACAAATGGAGAACCTTTTATTTGTATCGATCTTTCACAATATATCGGCTAATACAAATTTAATCTAGATTCTCATTAAAATTTATCCAGTTAAAATTCTTGTCGTCATTAACATTATTACATAATACCTATATCTTAGCAAATAACAATATAGTCTCCAGTGGTAAAATATATCGAATTTTCGCCTCCAGTCAATTTGTATTTACCAAATTATAACCAAGGATTTCATTAGAAATTAACGGAAAGAATAGATCGTTAGATCCCTATGCGTTTGTCATAAGAAGTATGGGGATAATTTGGCGTAAGGAATAAAATCTTCCATGGCCGATAATCGAACCGTGGCCTTACAATTCCCGAGAGGATATTCTACCACTGAACTAATGTTACGGGATAATTCTTCACCTATATCAACGTATTGAAACAGGTGAAATAGTACGTAACGTTAGTTCAGCGATAGAATATCCTCACAGCAAGTAAAAAACTTCCAGCCGATCCAATCGGATGCGGTCCAGACCAATTATTCCAAAATTATTTGGCAAATGACGAGGATATTAATGCTTAGGCACTTTCAGAAAAGCGGCAGAGGCGAATTTTTTTGTTGGTAAAACTTTGCGCAAAACCGACTAGAAAAAACGAAAGTCTTGAGAAAGTTAAACAATGCCGCCGCTAAAAATTGTTAATTGTTTAAACAAAATTCAATGTTCAGGTATTTCTGAATGTGCTACGCAGCTGAACTTTTTTATTAGGTTGTATTTATAAAAAGACGAAATAGGGATTATACGAATTTTGATACTTTAATTTCTTTGGCAGTTAAACATTCTTAAAATTTAAAAAATAGGTAAATGTTTAGAACCTACCGGGCGAGATAGAGAGATGATATTTTAAAGAAATTTAGAGTTTAGTCTATATAAACGAATAAACATTTCATAATTTGCATGAAATTGTTATTCTGTCCGTTAAAAATTGTTTGAATTTAAACAATTTGATAAAGGTTATTTCACTTGTAAATGTCGCAAAACTTTAAAATTTGGCAGAAATATGTGGCATTATTAACTGAATGTGAAAAAAGTATAATATACTTAAAACGAAAATCGGTGCAGAGGAGAAATCTTTTGAATTAAAGAAATATTCCCAATGATGAAATATCTCTCTGAAAAATGAATGTTTTTCAAGGTTAGATGACATGCTTTCAGTATGCAAGTAACTTCTACTATTTAGTACCATATATATATATATATATATATATATATATATATATATATATATATATATATATATATATATATATATATATATATATCATTATATATCATTACTAGTAGTTGGTGCTTGCATACTGCAAGCATATCCTCTCACCTTGAAAAAGCATTCATTTCTCAGACAGATATTTCATCATTTAAAATATGTTTGTATTTCTAAAGATTTCACCTTCGCAACGATTTTCGTTTTTCCCACATATAAAGATAATAGTTTTAAAAAATCCCCAAATGTTGCAATTTTAAAAATTTTACACTTTCTCCATTATGGGGTACTAATGCTACACATTTCCGCCAGATTTTAAAATTGTAGCACTTATAGAAGTGAAATAATATTTTTCTAATTGTTTAAAATTAAATAATTTTTAACGGCCGCCGCAATTCTTATATGGTTAAATTGAAAAGTTTATTTGTGCAAATTTAATATACTGTAAATAATTTGAAAAATTCAGCTTCCTAACTTATCCCGTAGTACCCAAACAGTTATCCATTTGTTTAAATTTTAAGAATTTTTAACTACCAAACAAATTAAAATATCAAAATTTGTATAATCCATATTTCGTTTTTTTTTAAGAATTCTACTTATAAAAAAAATTTTAACTCCGTGGCACATTCGGAAATACATAAACCTTGAAAATTTGTTTAAACAATTGCGAATTTTTAGCGGCCGCATAGTTGCACTTTTTCAAGATTTTCGTTTTACTGGTCGGTTTTGCACAAAACTCTACCTATGAAAAAATTTCGAATCTCCAGCTCATCTGGAAGTGCCTAAGATTAGTATCCTCCTGTTATATGTTATATCCTTTTCCTCCTCCTCCTCTGTAAGGAACGTCTATATATAATGACTAGTAGTTGGTGCTTGAATACTGCAAGCATTTCATCTCACATTAAAAGAACCTTCATTTTTCAGACAGAAATTTCAACATTACAAATAGTCTTTTAATTCTAAAGATTTCATTTCTGCAGCGACTTTCGTTTTTCCCACATGTAAGAAAAATAGTTTTAAACACTCTCCAAATGTCGCAATTTTAAAAATTTTACACTTTTTTCATTATAAGGTTCTAATGCTACACATTTTAGCCAAATTTTAACGTTGTAGCACTTCTAGAAATAAAATAATATTTTTGTAATTGTTTAAATTTAAATAATTTTTAACGGCCGCCGCAATATATATATGGCAAAATTTAAATTTTTATTTGTGCAAATTTACTATACTGTAAATAATTTGAAAATTTCAGCTTCCTAGCTCATCCCATAGTAACTAAACAGCTATCTATTTGTTTAAATTTTAAGAATTTTTAACTTCCAAACAAATTACAATATTAATATAATATTAAATTTGTATGATCGCTATTTCGTTTTTTTAAGAATTCTACTTATAAAAAAGATTTCAACTCCGTGGCACATTCGGAAATATATAAACCTTGAAAATTTGTTTAAACAATTGCGAATTTTTAGCGGCCGCATTGTTGCACTTTTTAAAGATTTTCGCTTTTTCTAGTCTAGTCTAGTTTTCTAGTCTGGAAGTGCCTAAATATTAGTATCCTCCTATATGTATGTTATCTCCTCCTCCTCTGTCAGAAACGTCTATATATAATGATTAGTAGAATAGGTAGGATTTTGTGCAAAACCGAATAAAAAAAACGAAAATCTTAAAAAGTGCAACAATGCGTCCGCTAAAAATTTGCATTTGTTTAAACAAATTTTCAAGGTTTATGTATTTCTGAATGTTTTATGGAGCTGAAATTTTTTTAAAGATTGTAAAAAAATGAAATAGGGATTATACAAATTTTGATTTGCTTGGCAATTAAAAATTCTTCAAGTTTAAACAAATAGGTAAATGTTTAAATACTACCGTGCAAGTTAGAGAGCAGAAATGATAAGGTTAATTAGAGGTTAGCCTATTTAAACGAATAAACGTCTCATTGTGTCTATGAAGTGTTTATTGCGGCCGTTAAAAATTATTTAATTTAAACAGTTAGATAAAGATTATATCACTTGTAAATGTGCTACAAATTAAAAATTTGGCAAAAATGTGTTGCATTATTAACCCAATATAGAAAATGGAAATAAAATTCTTAAAATGGCAAAAATTAGTTGATTGTTTTACTCCAATATTGTTCCATAATTAAAAAACGAAAATCGGTACAGAGGAAAAATCTAATGAATTAAAGAAACATTTATCATGATGAAATATCTCTCTGAAATATTATTGTTTTTTCAAGATGAGATGAAATGCTTGCAGAATGCAAGCACTTTCTACTAATCATTATATATAGACGTTTCTGACAGAGGAGGAGGAGATAACATACATATAGGAGGATACTAATATTTAGGCACTTCCAGATGAGCTGGAGATTCGAAATCTTTTTCTTAGGTAGGATTTGGTGCAAAACCTACTTGAAAAAACGAAAATCTTGAAAAAGTGCAACAATGTGGGCGCTTAAAGTTTGCTATTGTTTATTCAAATTTTCAAGTTTTATGTATTTCCGAATGTTCTACGGAGCTTATATTTTTCTTTTTGAGGTAGGTTTTGTAAAAAAACGAAATAGGGATTATTCAAATCTTGATATTTTAATTTGTGTTTCTGTTAAAAAATCTTAAATTAAAAAAATAGATCACTGTTTAGGTACTACTGGATGAGTTAGGAAGCTGATATTTTCAAGTTTTTTTTACAGAGTATTTCATTTGCACAAATAAAAATTTGAATCTCTCCATAAATATATTACGGCGGTTGTTAAGAATGTTTAAAATTTAAACAATTAGATAAATATTATTTCACTTCTAGAAGTGCTACAAGTTTAAATTTTTGCAGAAATGGGTAGCATTAGTACTCCAAAATAAATAAAGTATAAAATTCTTAAATTCGCAAAGTTGGGGGATTGTTTTATTCTATTATTTTTACATAAGGGAAAAACGAAAATTGCTGCGGAGGTGAAAACTAGAATTAAAAAAATATTTGTAATGATGAAAGATGAAAAATGAATGTTTTTTACGTTGAGATGATATGCTTGCAGAATGCAAGCACTTTCTACTGGTATGTTATATCCTCCTCCTCCTCTGTAAGGAACGTCTATATATAATGATAACATATAACAGGAGGATACTAATGTCCAGCCCAAACTACAAGAGCTAGAGAGCTGAAAGTTTAAGTTTTTGTAGATATAAGTAAGAAATTGACAGGTAAAAGAAGACCTCACCTAAGTGACATGGGTTCGACTCCAGAAAATCAAAATATATGTATATCATTATGTATTGACGATCCTTACAGAGGAGGATATAACACGCAATTGTTTAAACATATTAGTAAGGTTTATGTATATCCGAATATGGTACGAAAGTGAAATTTTTTTACTGGTAGACTTTGTAAAATAACTAAATGAAAATTATAGAAGTTTTGATATTTTAATTTTCTTGGCTGTTTAAGGTTCTTAAAATTTAAACAAATAGATACATAAATAAACATCCGCGTTGAGAGACGAGAAAATTGATCTGCTAAGATAGTTCAGTGGTAGAATATCCGCCCGGCAAGTGGAAGACCCGGGTTCGATTCCCGGTCATAGCAGACTTTTTTTCTCGTTTCAAAATTATTCCCAAATAGATGCAAGTTTGGGTATTTTGGGGCAAGCTAGCAAGTTGAAATTTTAAACTTTGGTAGATCTTAGTACATTGAAACTACCTGACATTTGAAAATCTCCAACAAAGTGTTATTGTGGCCATAATAATTTTTTAAATTTAAACAAATGAATATTATTTCACTTTTATATGTGCTACAACCTCAAAATTTGACAAAAATGTGTGGAATTAATACCTTATATTAGATAAAGTATAATATTCTTAAAATTGCAAATTTAAGGTATTTTTTTAACCCCTCAACCCCGGAGGAGATTTATTAAATCCCACCCGTACGGTCGGATGAGGTTTTTAAATTTTCACGATTGCGTTGCAAAAACGTTCGAAAATATTAAAATAATCATAACTTTAGAAATGTTCTCATTATTTCTCTGAATTTTTATATTGGATTTATGAAAAACATGAAATTTGTAAATATCTATTTTGCGTATAATATCATTATATATCGAAGGCTCTTACAGAGGAGGATATAACATATATATAACATATAGGAAGATACTAATGTTTAGGCACTGCCAGATGAGCTGGAGATTCGAAATTTTTTTCTTAGGTAGGATTTTGTGAAATATTGACTACTAAAAACGAAAATCTTCAAAAAGTGCAACAATGTGGCCGCTAAAAATTCGCAATTGTTTAAACAAATTTTCAAGGTTTATGTATTTCCGAATGTGCCACGGAGTTGAAATTTTTTTATAAATAGAATTCTTAAAAAAACGAAATAGAGATTATACAAATATTGATATTTTAATTTGTTTGGCAGTTAAAAATTCTTAAAATTTAAACAAATAGATAACTGTTTAGGTACTACGGGATGAGCTATGAAGCTGAAATTTTCAATTTATTTATAGTATATTAAATTTCCACAAATAAACTTTTTAATTTTATCATATATGAATTGCGGCAGCCATTAAAAATTATTTAAATTTAAACAATTAGAAAAATATTATTTTATTTCTAGAAGGGCTATAACTTTAGAATTTGGTTAAAATGTGTAGCATTAGAACCTTATAATGAAGAAAGTGTAAAAAAGTTTAAATTGCGACATTTGGAGAGTGTTTTAAACTATTTTTCTTACATGTGGGAAAAACGAGAATCGCTGCAGAAATGAAATCTTTAGAATTAATAGAATATTTGTAATGATGAACTATTTGTCTGAAAATTTAATGTTTTTTTAAGGTGAGATAAAATGCTTGCAGTATGCAAGCACCAAAGACTAGTTTTATATGTAATGATTGTTGGAGTAGAAGAGAATGTACACCAATCCCGAATTTTCTGGCGTGCATTCGCGCTTAATATATAACATTCAGCACCGGAAAATCAATGGAAGATATTGATGTAAAGTCTTAATATAAAAATAGCTTAAATTAGTAACTATTTCATTCTGAAAGTCTACTCATCTAAACCAATTAGGTGAAAAGTTTTACGCATCTCAACTATTTCATGTCTTGACTGGAAATTTTTAAGTAAATGTAGTATTATTGATTTATTAAAAGATGATTTATTTATAATATAAACGTTTTAGTTATACAGTCATCATTCTTAGTCATTACAGAAGCCACACAGTAGAAATGGTTGCATTTCTTTCATTGGAAAGGGAGATATTACGTTGTATTAAACACGGAAAACTTTAAACACTTCTAGTAATCTATTGTGTAAATATATGGAAGAGCTTTTTGTGATTTTTGCTGGCGTGTCCTCTTCTTGCCTACTCGCTTCATCGCTGCTTTGGCCTTGCTAGCACAACAGCGAAGTACTTATCTGAAGAGGAAAACAGACCTCGTCTTCTTTCAAATGTCAAAGAAAAGGAACCCAATTTGGTGGGTTCCCTTTCCTCAGGTATTTATGGGACAACTTTAGAAACAAAAAATCCATAGGTCCGTGGTAAAAACTAAAATTCTATCACAAAACTAAACGTTTATTATATGTTAACAAATACTTACAAATAGATAAACTCAATTCCCCGCAATTTTCGTCGAGATTAAAATAAAATTCTAAAGGTCTTAAAAATTATATGACTGATATTATCCTTCTCTCAAAATAGCTCTCTGAAAAATTAATGTTTATCAGGGTGAGATGAAATGCTTTGTTTTAATTAAGTCTTTATGTAACAGAATACCAATTGGTATTACAAACATAAATGAATGCACTCTTTAAAAAAATATAATTTTAACATCAAATATGTATTTTGTTTAAATCATTTAATTCATCTTTTTTTCTAAAAGAATAGTAATTACAATTGAAGTCTCTTCCAAGAATTAAGTAGAATCTAATATAAAATGAGTGCAGCAGTATAAAGGATACATTTTAACCACTTGTTTAAAAACATCAATAAAACTCTTACGAATGAGTAATAACATAAATTAACGTAAGAATAACAAAGTACATTCCAAGACCCCAAATCTAAGATGACCCCACTTATAATGTAGACTGTCAAAACAGAGCAATGATTTTATGACCTAATTACACATGATTATATACTGCAAAACTTGCAGAAATTTTTATTGTGTTCCATAATTTTCATGAATCACTCTCTATGCTCTATTCATCTTTGTTCTCACTCTCACTATCTTTATCACTTTAAACATTATCCATAGACTCCCATAAAATGTCATCTTCACTTCCATTCTTGTTGATAAGCTGCACTTTTTAAATGCATTCACTATTACTTCTGGATTTATCTATTGCGATGATGCCTTGATGGCAGAGCATTGAAACAATAGGTTTATTTAGATTTCTTCACTCAGAATATTAGCCATTTAAATTATCTTTATAATGCCTGTTAACAGCAACATCAAAAACTTGAATCTAAGATGTCATTCCTCCAGGTATTATTATAAGGTCAATGATTCTTTTACTTTGGGAGTTGTGTTGCCCTCCTAATGCATTTAGCACATCTAGTCCCTCTTTTTCTTAATAGTGCTCCTGATCTACTATTCCAGATGACGTAAAATCAGTCTCTCAGATTTTTTTGACATCCATCCATTTTCATGGCATGTAAATATTATTCCAGTAATCCCTTGCCCCCATGGGTAATTTTGTTCCATTTACAAAACACCCAACATTACCATCACTCACATTTTTTCATTAGTACCTGTTGTTCTTATTATCACAGATTTTGCATCTTTGTCATTGAGAGTGTAATCAGATGTCATATAGAAGAAAACTGGAGTTTCATTGACATTATCTGTTTCGCTTGTAGGGTAAGTGTTGATTTTTCTAAGTCCAATTATATGTTTTTGATAGGCTAGAATTTTTGTGACTGTGAAATTCTTTAGTGTAAGCAAAACCATCACATCGTTTGCACACATTAACCATTATTGGCTTTAAATTTCTGTCATGGAATTTTACATCCATGTGCAATATCTCGTGCTTTGACTTTAATTGTTTCATGCAAAACTGGCATCCCACATTCTCTCAGAGTATGCACAAACTAAACGACATATTTTTCTATGTCATTTATATGACCACATTTTAGACCAATGAATGATTTTCGACTAGATTTTGCAATTACAAATTCCTATTTTAGGAGTTTCTATCTATGAAGATTGATTTTTCTCCTGGCTTAACAGTTATTTGTTTTTTCTGCATACTTCATCACTATCAGTTTAAAATTGACATCACAACTACACCTAATTCCTTTAATATATTTCCCTTTACTTTTGTACCTCTTATCTCTACATGAGCAGCCATTTTAGAGTTGATGATTATGTATTTAAAAGTTATATATAAAATATCACCATTAGAGAATTTATGGCTTGAAACTGTTAGATGAGGGAATCCCAGTGAATCATGCCATTTGTTTTTACATCTGCAAAATGCAATAAGTCAATAGAAAGGGGAAGATAAGTTCACTTTTGGGAACTGCTTGTGAAATAATTGTTCATTGGATCTCATTGTTCTAAAATTAATTTCAATAGTTCTCTAGTTCATTAAAGAGCACATCATTTGTATGTATTTGGTGTATATTTCTAAAGTATGTATTCAGTATATGTTTACTAGTTTATTCATTCATCGAAGTCTTTTGTTACAAATTTTTGTTTGAGAAAGAAACTGAATTTTTAAAATGTAATTTAAAAAATTAATGCTGTATTAGTTGAAATCTGGATCATAATTTTGCAATAATATTTTGTATGATTTTATTGAAATATGCAATTTTTTCATATACAATTAATTCAACCATTTATTTCATTTTTACTCATGAATTATTAGCAATACATTCTTTGTACTTGAAAATGTGGTATATTTCATTTATTAATAATAGCCCATATCCTCCTTATAAATTAGGCAACTGAGATTTCGAATGTCATGTTTGGTTTTATAATTTACATTTTCAATTTTAATTGTTTTTCCATTACTA
Organism: Tanypteryx hageni; assembly: GCA_028673005.1. Lineage (NCBI taxonomy): Eukaryota > Metazoa > Arthropoda > Insecta > Odonata > Petaluridae > Tanypteryx > Tanypteryx hageni. The sequence continues at coordinate 55,742,831 of CM054120.1, read as the reverse complement.
AAAAGGTAATATTCCAGTATTTAAATAAAGAAGATTTTTTCATTTGTTTGATTGTTAAAAATGCCCACAGTCCACATGCAGTTTACTGAATAATAATTATCTGCAATTATTAACATTGCAATCTATTAAGTTTGATGTTACTACAACAATAATTTTTAAGCTTCAAAAAAAGTTCAAAGGCAATACCACAATTGTTTAATCTACTTGAACGTTTAATAGGTGCTAATTAAATTGGAGGCAACAATGTGGGTCACCTTGGCAACATCTGGAAAGAGTATGAAAAAACCATAAAATTTCTAAAAGAAATGCATATTTCTCAGAAATTCTTCTGTGTAACATATAAACATTGCAAGAATAAAATATTTTATAGTTTTTGTCATCAAATAAAGCAAAAACAGAGAAAATGTTCCTTCGAATCAATTAGCATCTATTTAGCCTTCAAATAGGTGAAAGAATTGCATTATCCATATCGCACATTTTATGAATCATAGAAATTATTGTTGTAACAACATCAAACTTATAGATAGCAACGTAAATAATAGCAGATAATTATTATTCAGTAAAATGCATGTGGACTGTGGGCGTTTTTAATGATTGAACAAAAGAAAAAAATCTTCTTTCTTTATTTCAATATATATTACCTTTTTCATAAGGGAGAAGCAATTAAAATTCCACATATGAATTATAAAAACAAATATCACATTCGAAACATCAGTTGACTAATTTTACGAGGAGAAAATGGGCTATTATTAATAAATGAAAAATGACACATTGTGAAGTTCCAAAAATTTGTGTTGGTAATAATTCATGAGTAAAAATGAAATAAATGGTTGAATTAATTGCATATGAAAAAGATGCATTTATTCAAATAAAAGGAAATATTCAAATCATTGTATACATAAAATCCTAATTCTATCCAATCTATCTATCTCTTGGTCTGAATGTCCATCTGTCCATCCATCTGTCAGGATGCTGATTTATATTGAGTGAAACATGAAGCTTGATCATGATATTTTGATGCATTTGACAAATTTCCGCACTAGGTAGAGTCAGAGCCGGGACTAGGTATTATGGCGCCCGGGGCAAAGAACATGAATGATGCCCCTAGTTCAAACATTGCATTCTATAACATGTAAAAAAAATAATTATAATTAAATCATAAACAAGTTCATATAATTTAAATCTTTATTTTGGTTCCTGTAAAATACAATATACAATTAAATGCCAATATGCTAAATAAAAATCATGAAATATAATGTAGATTTAACAACATTAATATTGATAGAAAAATATCAATTAAATGCATAAATGTAAATAGAACAAGAAAAACTTGTAAATTTTCAAAACATAAAATTTTAACTTATATTTTATAATGAACATCCAAACATTAACATATAACTTATATTTTTTAAAGTACATAATAACATAAAATTTTAACTAATCTTTTAAAAAGAACATCAGAACATTAATTTTAACTTATCTTTTAAAATGATCATCAGAACATTTTCTTTTAAATATTATACTTCAATTTATCTTTTGAAGATTATATTTTAAAGTTAAACCCTCCAAGCTTTCATAGTTGCTAATTCGTCAATGATTTTGTCAAATTTTATTTCTCTTGTGATTTCATTTTCAAATGAGAGGATCGCCATATTTGATAATCTCTCCTATCCAAGGGAAGACCTTAAGTAGGATTTAATTAGTTTCAACTTGCTGAAGGTTCTTTTGCCAAATTCTACCGTTATGAAAATGGTTAAAAATATACATAATGCCGTTTCCAGATTTGGGTATGATTCCGTTAATGAAAACTCATGAATTAGTTGAAGGAGGTCTAAACTTGTTGCTGACCCGGTAATTGGCAAAACTGACAATGCCTGATGTTTGAAGCTTTCAATTTCAGATGAAATTTCTGCAACATTTATATCTTTTCCATATTTTAATGCCAAATTCAATGCTGCATTATGTAGTTCCATAAGGTTCATTGCTCCTTGTTTACTTACCAATAGGAAAGCAAAATCTCTAGAGACTTCGTCGAGTTTTTCGTATCTCCAATTTAGCTCACAAATAATTACATCAAGTGCCTTTTTTATCTCAATTTTATATACTTATTTGACTGATAAACTGGTACCTTCATCTGCTGATTCGGAAAGATGGACTCGTTTGGCTTTTCCAACCCATATCATTGTCTCCATTGAGTGTAGTGTTTAATATAGAAATTAGAGTATTCCACCTGCTAGTCAAATTAGCAAAAAAAGTGAATGTTTTTTGTACGATTCCAGAAATGGTTACTATTGTTGGACTCACAGAGACAGCATTGCTGCACGCTAGATTTAGGCAACATAGGACGAATTTGGCAAATTCATTTTCTTTTAAAATAAAAGCTTGTCCTCCTTTGTATATTGATTCAAGTCAAGGGTGCGGGTATTTTTATGATCCAACAACTTGTTTCCAATGCCTAAATTTATATTATGCCTAGGACTGGTACACCATATCTTTTGGATGGACAAGACCAGACTTGGACGTTCCTTGCAGAAAGTAAAGTTATTATAAAAATGTGGTTAAAAGAGAAGTAGCTATATATTAGTCATCATCATCTATATTATATAGATGCATGTGACAACTACAACTACTAACCAAAATTATTGATCACTTACATTCAACCTAGAAAGCTGAAATTTGGCACAGAGGTCATATATAAAGGGAAAAATCCGATAATTGTTAGCATAAGCACCCAGAAAAACTCCAAGAATTCTGTTTTTTGCTCATATCTTTTGATGTCTAACGAATTTTGCTGCTGTTTTTTCGTATTGTAATCAAGAAAAAACTACAAATACATCTTTCTTACAATATAGTGTTATCTCTCACAAGATATTTAATTGTAAATTTTGAAATACATGCATGCCCTCCTCTCCACCAACCTCCCCCCTCCACTCCTTACCGTGTTTACTGAGCACACTGCTGCATGTTAATGAGTCAATCACTCCTCCCTCCACTCTAAAGATGTATGAGAACATACATTTTAATGAGATCAACAGCATTTTGACTGCGATGTCGAAACTTCACTGAGAGAGGAGTGAAGCAAGATCCCATGTTGGATCCCTTCTCAGTGAAGTAGTTTGCATTGTAACAGATATAAATTCTGTTATTTTTGCCAGTGGATGAGTGGCTTACAGAGCAGGCTGGCTCCACGATAATCAGTGTTATTATAAGCAAGCTGGTGATGAAGGTTGAGCAGGGCGGGCAGCCGAAGGTGGCCAGGGGCAGAGTCCCTAGTATTATTATATCACTTGATAACTTTTTAAGAGTTCAATATATGTCACATGTGTCTCACACTACTCCCATAATAGGATGAAAAGTAGAGAAAAAATTGCCATAAGAAAACAAAGACGAACTGTGATAGCAATCATATCAAAATGATATAATTTATAAGTTTTGACTAACTTCTTATTCATATATTAAGAATAAAAGGTTTATTACTCAAAATCCAAACAATATCAATGATTATTCTAAGATAAGTGGGTATTACATGTGCAACTGTTATCACAATTATAACTTCAACCCTGGAAAGACACACTATTTTCTCACCCTCTTATGACACACTGGGGTGCTACACACCCAAAAATAAATTTTTTCGTTATTAAACATTGGTAATAATTAAAATGATTTTTTTTTAGGATTTGTAGATACTCTGATGAATAAGAAAGAGGAAAAATATTGCAAACAATATCCCAAAGTTCATATTTATTTAAAATGAAGATATGTTTTAAAAAGACAGCCTTGTATCTTAAAATCCCAAATTGTAAGACAAATGTAATGTTATTCTTTTGAAAACACTTATAAATAAGTAAAGATGGAGACTATGGCAAAATTGATGTTAAATATAAATTAACTCCTTAACCATAAAATTCAAAATCAAAAACACACTATGAAAAAGGGGAAGAAAGGAAGGAAAAGGCAAAAGACAATAAAAATTATTAACTTACAGGTTTAGGGGTTGTTACTCCATGCCAGGGACCTGATGTCACTCACACATTCACTCACTCAATCGCACAAGCACTAATCCTAAAGGCAAAAAGGAAACTGGACAGGGTTTGCGAGAAATTACTCTTCGCCAGGGACCCCAAAAAATCACACCGTTGCTAGAAGGTTTGTGAGTCAGTACGACCGTGACATGGACCTACTAAGAAACCACAAACACATGCACACCTACATGCCAAGAGGTAAAGGGAAAAAATTAAAGGGGGAAGGAAAGGGGAAATAATATTAGGCTTATGAGAGATTAAACCATGCCAGGGACCTAGTATCGCACACAGTGGCTTGTAGGTTTATGTGCCTTCTGGCAATGACAGAAACCTAACAGACAAAGCTATCATGCATGCAAGCACTCGAATACATGATCACATCTCTAAAGATGTCGTAAAGGTACTAAATACATAGTCTCCATCTTTACTTATTTATTAGCATGGCTTTCCGGTCCAAGGAGTTGAACAGATTCCATAAACTCTCAACACAAATTCATACTATTGCAGCCAATATTTAATTCTTCAAAGACTGTCAATTTCAGCAAGTCTTCCCCAAATTCACTAATATTTTTCTGAACATCACAAATCCAACAGCATGTAAAGCTATACTTTTAGCTAAACAAAAATGGATAGATATGGAAATCAAAAAATTATATGGAAAACAGGCAATTCTAGAATTAGAAGATTATAATTTGCATCTCAAAATTACCAAACATCTATCAGGCCTCAACCTGTCTATTTGGGACCTCTACATGAACAAAATACATACAGTCATACAACAAAAAGTCCACAATAAAATGGTAAAACTTTGTAGAAATCTTTACACCCTAATTAAACCAAAAATATGAAACGGAAAAAATAACACCAAACCAACCAACAGTAATATAATCAACCTTTTGGAAAAAAATTTCACAAAAGAGGAACTCACAATTTTGGAAAAGTTCTCAAGTACACCTTCCCTTACAAGAAACCTCCAACAGAAGACCTCATTGCAAACATTGAATCCACTGTTAAATCATTACCCGAAAACACAAAAAATATCCTAATAAACTCATCCTTACTACAAATCAAACAGAATCTCTCCAAAAACCAAAATACAAAACACGTTTGCCACTGAGAATACGATACCATTAAACAACTAAATAACAAGGACTGCTTTTATTTGTGGTCTTAATAGAAAAACATAAATATTATGAAAATGTCAACACTATGCTAAAAGAAGTACCCTACACAAAAATCCCCAAGAACCCCCTAAACAAGATGACCACAGACACAAAACCAAACCCAACTTCACATCTCAAACCCTATAATCCCTAGGATGTACTGCCTCCCAAAAATACATAAAAAAGACATCCCCCTCAGACCTATTGTTTCTGCCATCAACTCTCCTAAATACAAAATTTCCCAATGGCTAAATGAACAGTTCAAACAATGGCCACTTACTCAAGAGTCACTTATTAAAAATAGCACCCATTTCATCAATGAAGTTAAAACTTAACCTTCAAAAACACTGAAATTCTAGTTTCATTCTATGTTGTGTCCCTTTTTCCCAGCATACCAATAGTAGTAACACTAAATTTCCTTGAATCCTGGCTCAAAAACAAAACATACCACAAAAATCAGTCAATGAATACGTCCTATTAACATGCCTTTGCATGAAACAAAATTTCTTTCAAATAAACAATAACATATACCAGCAAAACCAGGGCACAACAATGGGAAATTCTCTGTCACCATTCCTTTCCAATTCATTCATGATTAATTTCAAAAAACACTGCAAAACCACATTCACATACTTTCCTAAAACTTGGTTTAGATACATTGACGACATATTCGTGGTTTTTGACATATAAAAATACAACAACACTAACTTCCTTCAAGAACTAAATGACCAAAATGACTCGATTAAATTCACACTCGAAAAAGATTAAGAAAACACACTACTATTCTTAGACTTATTATTAACAAGACACATCAACAAGTTAAAATTCAATATTTCCCCAAAACCAACACACACTGATAGATATATCCCATCTAATTCCAATCATCACATCTCACATAAATTGGCCCCTTTTCATTCCATGATCAATAATCTCCTTCACGTGCATCTCTCCCCATCTGATTACCATAAAGAACTCACACACATTAAGAACTGTGAAAAAGACAATGGGTATGACAACAAAATGATCAAAAACATCCTATGTAAATATAAACATAGGCTCCATGTAAAAATGCATACAACACTAACTGACACTTTCCCCACAGGCACAAAATACATTAAAATCCCCTTCGCTCCTGGGCTCACCAACAAACTACACAACACCTCAAAATTCAATTATAAGACAGTATTTGTTAACTACAATAAACTCTCCAATATATTACACAACCCAAATGACACAATTTCTTCTTTACACAAATCCAGCATGTACAAAATATGTTGTGGAGTATGTGACAAAATATATATTGGACAAAAAAAATTTAAGATAGAAACGTGCTTCAAGGAACACATAGCTCATTTTAAAAACAACAGATTAAACAACTCTAGTGTAGCAACACATATTCAAGATCACCACTATACAATCACGATAGAAAACCTAACTCTTGTAAAATCTGTAACCAACCAAAACAAACTAGACACATACGAAAGTATACACATAAACAGAAACAAAAATTCCATTATGAATAACAACCGTGGCCCGATCCCCCTTTCACCTCTGTACATTGTAACAGCTGAACCTCTTTCCCTTCCTTTAACTTCAGCACATAAACATATAAATACCACCTACAACACTCCCACCCCTCATTACACATCAACTACTGATGATGAGAGCATTGTTCTCGAAATACGGATTTAGTACGTTCACCTCATCTTTAGAGATCTTGTGTGCATGCATTCGAGTGCTTGCGTGCATGATTGTTTCATCTGTTAGGCCTCTGTCATTTCTGGAAGGCACATAAAACTACAGGTTGCTTTGTGTGATACTAGATCCCTGGCATGATTAAATCTCCTGTAAACTTAGTATTATTTCCCCTTTCCTTCCCCCTTTAATTTTTTCTCTTTACCTCTTGGCATGTACGTGTGCATGTGTTTGTGGTTTCTTAGTAGGTCCATGTCACGGTCATACTGACTCACAAACCTTCTAGCAATGGTGTGATTTTTTGGGGTCCCTGGCGAAGAGTAATTTCTCGCAAACCCTGTCCAGTTTCCTTTTTGCCTTTAGGATTAGTGCTTGTGCGATTGAGTGAGTGAATGTGTGAGTGACATCAGGTCCCTGGCATGGAGTAACAACCCCTAAACCTGTAAGTTAATAATTTTTATTGTCTTTTGCCTTTTCCTTCCTTTCTTCCCCTTTTTCATAGTGTGTTTTTGATTTTGAATTTTATGGTTAAGGAGTTAATTTATATTTAACATCAATTTTGCCATAGTCTCCATCTTTACTTATTTATAAGTGTTTTCAAAAGAATAACATTACATTTGTCTTACAATTTGGGATTTTAAGATACAAGGCTGTCTTTTTAAAACATATCTTCATTTTAAATAAATATGAACTTTGGGATATTGTTTGCAATATTTTTCCTCTTTCTTATTCATCAGAGTATCTACAAATCCTAAAAAAAAATCATTTTAATTATTACCAATGTTTAATAACGAAAAAATTTATTTTTGGGTGTGTAGCACCCCAGTGTGTCATAAGAGGGTGAGAAAATAGTGTGTCTTTCCAGGGTTGAAGTTATAATTGTGATAACAGTTGCACATGTAATACCCACTTATCTTAGAATAATCATTGATATTGTTTGGATTTTGAGTAATAAACCTTTTATTCTTAATATATGAATAAGAAGTTAGTCAAAACTTATAAATTATATCATTTTGATATGATTGCTATCACAGTTCGTCTTTGTTTTCTTATGGCAATTTTTTCTCTACTTTTCATCCTATTATGGGAGTAGTGTGAGACACATGTGACATATATTGAACTCTTAAAAAGTTATCAAGTGATATAATAATACTAGGGACTCTGCCCCTGGCCACCTTCGGCTGCCCGCCCTGCTCAACCTTCATCACCAGCTTGCTTATAACAACACTGATTATCGTGGAGCCAGCCTGCTCTGTAAGCCACTCATCCACTGGCAAAAATAACAGAATTTATATCTGTTACAATGCAAACTACTTCACTGAGAAGGGATCCAACATGGGATCTTGCTTCACTCCTCTCTCAGTGAAGTTTCGACATCGCAGTCAAAATGCTGTTGATCTCATTAAAATGTATGTTCTCATACATCTTTAGAGTGGAGGGAGGAGTGATTGACTCATTAACATGCAGCAGTGTGCTCAGTAAACAGGGTAAGGAGTGGAGGGGGGATGTTTGATTTTATCAAGCTTACTATCTTTAGTGTTGACACAGTGCTCAAGTTTATAAATAATTTTACTGTCATATTTTGCTAGTTTCCTAAATCTAGTTGTCATTGACAGCCAACTACAACGTTTACCACATGGTAATTTATTATATTCAACAATGGATTTAGCTTCCTGGAAAGAAAAACCTGAATTGGATATGCAAGGTTCGTCTTCTTCATGTAATTGTCCTTCAGAGTCAATGTTACTTTCACTGCTATTTTCTATTTCACTTTCTGTATTACTCTCATTTTCACTTTCACATTCCTTTCTGCCTTCTTTTCCATCTCCATTCTTTTTATCCACCGTACACCATTCACTAATAACACATGAAAATAGTTAAATAAAAATTTTGCTATTTTTTATCTTCATTATCATTTTCTTTGGTTAATATGTAAGATGAAAATTGCTTATCCATGATTAAATGAAAATGTTTCACAATATTTTTAATATTTACTATTTTTAAATTCACTTTTAGGTTTACAACAATAACAATAAAAAATATTGATAATTATGATAAAACAACAGTATTTGTTGCTATCAATAATAACAATAATATTGATTGATATCACTACAGACAAAAAGTATATTGTTGTAGTTAATATTGACAAAATGAAATGTTAAGATGAAAGTATTAGTAATAAACAAATGCATTGTTTTTAACTATCATAAAATATAAATAATCAACAATGGTGAAACAATATAGCTATTGTTATTTATTTATTATTTACATTTATTTAATTATTACTTATTCAGTCACTCATACATTCTCAACTATCTTTTTCTTAAGTCATAGATATGATTAAATGTTCATGTAAGAAGACTGGTTACGATAACGTTGATGTCAATAGTTTTGTTAATGGAAAAGGTTTGTGTTTTCATAATATAATTGGAGTGCTATGTGTTATGTGTGAGAATAATTGCTTCATATTCACACTAATGCTCGTATTCATGATTAATAAATGCACCAATTTAGTGCTTTAATACTCGTCAGACTCTTATACACAATGCATTTACTGAATCTATTAATTAGTTAGAGGGAGGAAGGAAAAGAGAATGAGCAGAAATGGAGAAAGACTAAGAGGACATAGTATTTGTATAGGATTAAAAGGAGCTGCAGTACAAAAATAGCAATAATAAATTATAATTGATTATAAAACATTTTATATGATCGATTCATATGCAATTGCCAAATGGTGGGAATCAACGAATCTCAATATCATGATATCTTCAATGGATTACTTTAAATGATAATCCAGCAAATATTTCAAACCAAATTTCTAATGAGATTGAAAAAATAACATTTCATGACTTTTATTTAAGTTTCTTTATATTAAGCCAATATTCTGAAAAAATTGTCTAAACTACCTACTATAGTTAAAAGAAAAGTGTGATCTTACATTAGAATATAGTTAAAAGTGAATTCAGTTCATGTATATATATATATATATATATGAGTATATCTATGATAGCACTCAAAGTAATCTTTTTACTGATAATTTGCAGGTAATGTATTCTTTTGCTCGCGGGAAAGGCAAGCTTTTTAGATATAACATTGTTCGCAAATTGTATATGTTTTTGGTATTAATAAAGAACTGAGATAACAGAATCTCCTGGTGCTACGTCCCTTCAGAGGCCAATCTGGCCGATAGACCTTCCCGGGCTATCCGGCACTTACAGACCAGTGCGGCCATTAGGTCTCATTGGTTTATAAGGGCTGGGTGGCCTGACTCGAGGTCAGTCGGTCTGGAGCTGGACACTGGAGGTGACATAGCACCAAATAATATTATTAATAATAATTCAATTATTAAGTTTTCTGTACATTTTAAATCACTTATAATTTGCTGAAATATTTCATTGCTGCAGCCGTTACATCATTCCACCCATTAACTAGAGTTCAAATCACATCCTTAATGTTGAATTCCCTTTTGAATCCATTAATACCTTTGCCTCCATAAAAAGTAATTTCTGCACACATTTTTCTATAATAGCGTTTTGGAGACCTTAAAATTCCCTGGTCCATAGGTTGAATTATTGAAGTACAATTTGTAGGTAAATAAACTGCACACACATTACCCAGTACCAAAAGTGATGCATCAGGATGGGCAGGATAGTTAACTTATATCAGAATTATTTAGAATAATCACCTAGTCTCTTAGATTTGCAATGTGCATGTGCTTCCAGTGCAAAGTGATTCAAAAACCAATCGAGCATTATTTGCAAAGTTATCCATGCAGGTTTATTAGCATGGTAGTGAGCAAGAACATTCTATATGCCCTTTAAAGCATGAGGGTGTGCACTTTTGCTTGTTACAGTTAACTTTAGTTTATGCCAGTGGCGGCTCGTGCTCAGAAAAGTAGGTGAAGTTCATATATAGGTCAGGGATAAAAAATAGGCATTCATCGCAGGGCTAAATACATCCATCCCTCGCTAAACGAGCTCAATCCCATCCGAAAAAGTTGCTCGTAAGCGAAATCTCATATAACGAGAAGTATATACAAATAACCGTACATGAAAAACATTACGAAACGTTCCCGAGTTCAGTTACACTGTTACACTGAAATTACACTTATGAATCAAACTCATAATACATAAAAACACTGGAAATCTGGCGGCTCTGCATATAAAAAAATATGGCAAAACAGTTATCTCCAAAATTACCAAATAGAAAATGAAAGCGAAGCAAAAATATAAGACTTTGAAAGAATACTTTGTAATACTTAAATTACGTTTTAAATAGATAAAATAAAATGAGAAATGAGCACTCACCCAAACAAGTTCACATCGGCTATGGTGCAGTGGTAGTAGGTCTTAGTTTTTGTTCGGCCTTATAGGTTATGGAACATCTGTGTTTTCGTTTGAAAACAAAACCTCGATCTCCATTTCTAAAGTGGAATGTAGAAATGTAGCTCGAGATAGGGGAAATTTTGTAAGAACGAAAATTTTAGCTCCTTTATCCTTTTTTATCCTCGTAAGAGCAAATAATTAGCTCAAACAGTGAAAAACAAGCATGTAAAAGCCCATCTTGTGTAAGCAAAAACTCGTAAAGCGGTTGCTCGTATAGCGAGGGTTGAGTGTAATGTCAAACCTATACATAGTTGCTGTTGCAATTATGCTCGCTTATTTTATGTAAATTAAGGAGATTTGCCTGTCTTTTAGGGTGGCGAACTTATCCACAATGTCTTCATGAAAAGGCTGACTTTTCATAATTTCACTTAAGAGTTCTTTTTGGATAGAAATATTCGCCAATGAAGACGGTCTCTGTTGTGACGCTCAATTTCATAGGTACGTCTTAATTCTATTCAAGCACAAAAAACTAAACTTCTTTCCACTGATACACTTGTTGAAGGTATAGTCAGAATTAAAGGAAAAATCCTGAACGCCTCTTGGAATACGTTCTTATGTTAATCATTTTCACGAAGAAGTGAAATCACTCTTGTAAGTGGAACATACCTATATTGAACATCTTGGTAGAGCAGTTTAAGTTCAGTTTTCAGTCGCAGAATTTTCTTAAATGGAATATTGTTGAGTACTCTTCAAAATTTAAAATATCCGCTAGGCCAAGAAAACTTAGCTTATTAATGTCTTGAAATCTAGTGTTCATTTCCATTAAAATGCTATATATTATTTTATAGTACAGCATTTTGTAATTTAGAACAATTTCCTCTTCCGTTAAGTTGCTGTACTTCTTTCCTGATAGGTCACTTCTGTTTTTGGCCGTTTCAGAAAATTTAGCATAGCATTCTTCATTCCTCTTATTGCCAATAATATTGCAGGTGCTTTTAAGTTTGGAATCGCAGAAATTGATATCCAAGGATTTCTTTTGCAAAACACCAAATGAAACACTAGTTACTTGGAAAATGTCATTAAAAACTAGAGCTAAGAATGCAAAGTCAAAATCGTGCATTTCATTCAGAAATCCTCTCGAAAGATTAACAGCTGTCTCTCCTGACTCGATGTCAGCCAGAATTATTTTGAAAGCAGTTTTTAATGAATGAATGAATGAAATTTTATTGATTCCTTAGGTCTATATAGACATGGAATAGGTCATAATAAAACATTAAAAAGCACAGACAATACAATACAAAAATTGAAATGAAAACAGAAAAGAAAATTAGCAGGTATTATTGTCACATTACAAATCACTATCAGTCAAGTATTCAGAGACACTATAGTAATTTTTACATATTATATGGCACTTCATTTCCCTCTTAAAAGACAGGGTACAGGAGGTTACTTAATCCTAGAGGATAAGTTATTAAATATAATGGAGGTAGCATGGTGAAGTCCTTTTAGGGAAAGGGACAAGTGATACTCATTTAAATTAATGTTTAGTCTTTTGCGAGTATGATGCGAGTGGTAGTTGGAATTTTCGAAGTACCACTAACTTCCTTTCCACTAGCCTTGTTTAAACAGGGTTCTGGGAATAATCAGCAGGACATATCCCTCACCCTCTCTCTATGTCAGCGGTTCTCAACCGGTGTGTTGCGACACGATGGTGCACCGCCAAAACCTTTAATAACGACTTGTAAAAAATAAAGTAAATTTCGCTTAGCGAAGTTTTTGTGTTTCGCTTTCGTCGTTTTAAACAGCAATATTAACAATTTCAATGGGTAAACTCTCCATTATTACACACTATTCTTCCTTTTTTAGTTAGGCGGATTTTAGCATGCAGTATGTTGCGCACGTGAGCATCGACCGTCATATGTGTCACGACGAAAAAAAGGTTGAGAACCGCCGCTCAATGTATTAAGATGGCCATATAAAATCCCACCTTGGCCTTATTCGGTGCTGAATAGTGAGGCTAACAAAAAAGATTAATATTAAAGCAAAAGAAAAAAACCATTCTTTTGCTCCCACTATTTATGCGAACCGAAAAAATGGAACGAAATAAATTACGGTTTTCGGTTCGGGTTCAGAAAAATATTATTTTTTTCGGTTCGGATACGGTTTCACTCCAGCTAAAATAGCGGTTCTTTTCGTTTTTGGTTCGGTTCCGGTTCGATGCCCTATTTTGAATGCACTTCGTAATAGCATGCACACTTTCAAGGTTCACTGAAATAATGGGCGCTCAACGTCCACGGCCAGCGTAGTTACACAGGCTTGTCCCAACTTGGCGGGTGAAGCTGGAAAGCACGTGGATGAGAAGAGTTGCGCTCTAGCCAACCAAGGTCAACGTTAGGCAGTCGGTGCATGCATCGTTGCCATGGTAACCAACGTCAACGTTGCAGCCTAGGAGCCGAATAAGTTTCTCAACTTCACTACTGCGCACGCAACTGGGAGGCCGCTGAGCGCGCAGCTCAAATAGCGGCAGTCAGCGTGGATAGGCGGCTACTCTCATAGCTCATAGTCAGATTTTCTGAAATAACGTTTCTTATTTTGCAAATTGTAACAATATTATTTTAATGTTGGCAAACATTCCCATTTCTATTATAAATTAGTACAGTGTTTCAGACATATAACAGACATACAGTATTCAAACTTTTTATAGCATTAATAATAACTCAAGTAATAAAAATAGGCAACCAATTATTTTAATAAATTATAACTATAATATAAAGGATATATTTAATTATCTGTATACTATAAATATGTAAATTAAAAAAGCAAAATATTTTTATTTTAATAACTGAAGCAGTCTACCTCCAGCTTTTTGTGCAAATATTTCTACAATTAAGTCTAAATGGAGAGATTTAGTAATTTCAATTTTCAATGTGCAGTACAGCTACATGCGACAAACGTTCGTTGACAATTTTATTTCTTATAAAAGTTTTTATACGCCTCAAACTTGAAAGTGATCTCTCACATGCTGCAGTTGATACGGGTATCGTTAAAGCTATTGTATATAATTTGTGAAATTCGTAAAAAGCTACTTTGAACTTGCTTATCATTCCTAATAATTGAAGCAGATGCGTAATTTTAGTTTTATTTTCAGACTCGTTTAATGGTTTGTGGCAAAATTTGTAATTCAACCTTAAAATTTTCAATATCAATTCCATAATTTAAAGCATAAGGTTTTATTTGTTCGAAATTTAGGAAGTTTTCATAAAGCGGATTTAAGCTTCTAAAATTTTTCTGTTATTAGTGAATCTTGCATTTAATTCTGATATTAATCTATCCAGAACAGGAATATAAATTTGAGTACAAATTTGATCTTTCATATTATGCATTTATCTAAATCACATGAGAAAGTAGATAGTTTGTCGGACATACCAACCAGTGACCCAAGCCAAGGTTACTAGAGACTAAAGGTTGGCCCACTAGAGGAAATGCGCTACCATTGGCTGTTGCCTGTGACGTAGCTATAATGGCAAGCGTAGGGAAAAGGATAGAAGAGAAACGTCTAACTACGTGACCGGAGAGTTTTTTAAATTTTCATTTATTTATGTAATGTATAAGAAACATAATACAGAAAATATATAAACAATATACAAAGTTATTCCCAAAAGAAAATTCATAACATAAAACAATTACACAGTAGACTTCGCCCACTTCAATCCTTTCTTTGCAGCTGATCTCTCAGCTTGCCTATGGCATGCAAGTGTGTTTAAAAAGCGAATTCTAATGAATGTTCTTGTCCTCACACAAAACATGACAACATTTTTATTAACAAGTGAAAATTTTTCTTGCAATATCCTTGTAAGTGATCGTATAGCTTTTGGGGATTTTGCCAAATGTCCACCATGAAAATTGTCAAAAATTACTTCAAATAATTGCATCGTATAAAACCACTGATCGGTTGGCTCGGTTAGACCACCTTTTGAAAGGATTTGAATCCAACTCATGTTAGAAAATGCATCTTCCTTTATTTGAAGATGCTGTTGAGTTGGATGACCTAAGTTGCAGTTGTATTTCTTGCATTTGAATGCAGTATAGCCAGCAAGATACCTAAGGCCTTCTAAAGGTAAATCAACTTGGGATGGAATACTTTCTTTTTCACCTTCAATGGTATTATGCACACAAAAATCTCTTACACAATTCTGCCCTTCCAAGAGTGAAGCCAAGTCATTTTTGTCAGCTATCCCATCAAATTGACGATGAGTAAGAAAGTATTCCTCATTATCATCTACTTTCGTTACAGCAGTGGCATTTGATAATCCAATTTTTTCTACATCTGAACTTTAAAGTAGAAGGCGGATTCTATTTTTCACTTCCACTGGCATGGGATGGTCATAGAAGCGACCAAGTCCACGAATTTGAGAAAAATATTTTTCCAAGCAATCTTGATTGAGCCTGACAGTTAATATATACTAAAAGCCTGGTTACGTTAAAAAATCATATAACCCTTTTAAAGACCTTAGACTCATAAGTAAACCCTTCTGGAATGGCATTAAATTTATTTTTCCTACTACACGCATACTTTTACGCAAGCTCTCAAATTTGTTTAAAACATGAAGTTGTTGCTTCAAGCATTTGCCAAAACTAGATTTCACACCGATGTTATCAGGTATATGTGAATTAAAAATATCAAAAGTATCGTTAATTACCTCAAAAAAAGTACGCATCTCACCAATGTCGTCAAAAACAAGATGCAGAGCTTTAGTAGTGGCATTGGAAAAAAGCTGTGCAGCTAATCTAACATTTCTCTTGCTACCTTTCCTAACTTGCAGTACGTCTTGGTCATTTTAGTCACTCTTTCCGCTACAATGGGTATAAAGTTGATATAATACTGCAGTGTCTTCGTAGAAACCATAAGTTTCCTATCATATTTGGTATAAAATATATGGGTCCAATCGGCCTTTCACGCAAGAGTAAAAAAATCGGCGAAACATACATTGCACGAACGTTCTCATATACCTACACTTATAGTCCATATAGTAATTTCACTGCATATATTATTACGCATTTATGCACGAAAATTTATTTTTATGGTGTCACCAATGCGTAAAACTCTATATGTATAACTGGACGCTACGACATCAAGCTTTATAACTGCACAAATAATACCGGAAATTCTTGCAGGAATTTCTAGAGTGAATCTACATTTTGTGAAAATAGACGCGAATAAACTAGTACCCGCTAGGTATCAGCCGGTAAATACCTATCTAAAGAATAAACTTCATTGGTATTCTTCGTACTTTTTAAAAACATTTATCGTACGCACAAAAATATTTAAAATATCAAAAGTATCGTTAATTACTTCAAAAAAAGTACGCATCTCACCAATGTCGTCAAAAACAATATGCAGAGCTTTAGCAGTGGCATTGGAAAAAAGCTGTGCAGCTAATCTTACTCGCTGTCTATCTCGACCTTTACATGTGACATGCAGTTGTGTTAACTTTGTTAATATCTTAATTTCTCCTGAATCTGCTTCAATTAATTTTTCTATTATCTCTTTCTGAATCACCCTCCCACTAGGTAAAGCAATCCCACTATGTAAGAAATGATTACGAAGTAACTTCAGTAAATGAGGGAAATCAGCAAAGACCCATACTTGCCTGTTATTGTCTGATGGATTTGGAAAATTAGGCTTCATGTAGGAAACACCAAGCTCATTCCACACTGTGCCATTTTTACCCCCGATATCCGAAACAGCAGCTACAATTTTAACACCTACATTTTCTAAATTTAAGATTATTTCTTTCAGCATCACTGTTGACAGTTACATTAAAATCATAATATACAGGTTGCTTCCATTTGTCGCCTAAGGATCTCACCATTACAATCTGTAAATTTTTATGTGGACCAACAATTTCATCTGCTCCTTGGTCATAACAAATGTGGCTATCGACATTCATTTCATCAAAGGAAATTATGCAGTGTTTCTGGAGGTCTGAGAAATTTTTAAGTTGAGTTTCCATCACCTTGAAAACATCAAACAAAATACCTTTGTTGCGCTTAAAAATGTTTGTCCATCTCCTTAAAGTGGACAAACCCGGTAAAGGAAAATTTAAGCATTTTCTTAGATAAACATATGCCTTACGTGAAATTGCTCGAAGTGCAATTGCCTTACAAATTGTACTTGCATCCCATCTTACCAATTTATTTGATTTGAATGATTTTATTTGTGGAGGTGTTAAGACTTTACTAAGTAGGTCATGCAACTCGGACTTAACTTCATTATTGATCGACTTTTTTTTAAATAAACACTCCTCTGCAGGTGGCTGATTCGATTTCTGAGGTTTTGCACACATGTTTTTTTTACTGTTGAAGGGAAATTATCTGTCTTCGTAATCGCGCATGAGCAGCCTTTAGTTCAGTGATCTGTTTCATAAGAATGTCTTTTTCCTCACAGCATTGGAACTCATCAGTCATTGTATTTGCATCTTGGCAGGATTTCTGTCGTTTCTTTGGTGAAAGACTTTCTATATTTTCCAATGCCCTTTTCAGTATGGCCCGTGATTCCGATCTCAAACACGATGTTGCAGTTTCTGAAGTTAACGAGCATCATAAATCTGGAAAGTGTGAAAATGGATGAAAGTAGTGAGAGTTACGAAATAAATCCAAATTCAAATATTGAAGGTACAGATAAATTTGAACAAAATTCTATTCAGCAAGCTTTACATGATTATGAAGATGTTGGAAAATGTCCTGAAAATTCAAAATTCATGATGGACATGCTTATTAGGACTGGTCCAAAACAAATAAGAGATTATAGTTTTTCCGTAAATGTGAAAAATGAAGGAAACAGAAAATTCTCTGACTTACTACGATCGAATGCTTCCCAATGGCGAAAGATATCATCGAGATTGCTTGGTATATTCCAAATCTAAGGATGCAGTTTATTGCTTTTGTTGCAAATTGTTTTTCGAAATAAATGTTTCACTAATGTATGAAGGTCTGAACGACTGGAAGAATATAAACTGTAGGTTAAATGCACATGAAACTAATAAGGAACACTTGTGTGCATATAACACCTGGAAAGTGTTTGTAAAAAGAACTGATAGCTTTGCAAAAATTGATAGCAATCTTCAGAAACGGATTAATGAAAATATCAATCACTGGAGGAATGTTTCAGAAAGGATTATTTCAATCATAAAATTACACAGAACACAAAATTTAGCGTTACGTGGAACATCCGATAAGTAGTCTGAAGATAATAATGGAAATTTTTTAAAGGTTGTGGAATTGTTAGCTAAATATGACCCAGTGATAAAAGAATAATAATAATAATTATAATTATAATAATTTTATTCGTCCAAGTGATCTGTTAATATAAATATAGGATAAGTCAATAATTATATATATATATATATATATATATATATATATATATATACACACAGATATTCATAAAAATGCAGGGATAAGTCACAATAAAACATACAAAGTTAGTTATGATCTAGTTATACAAAAATTCGTCAGTTGAGTAAAAAAAGGCTTTTACAAGATACTCCTTTAGTTTATGCTTAAAGGATCTGTTTTTTGACTCTTTTTTTAGCATAGCAGGGAGCTTATTGAAGAATATTGATCCAGCATAAATTGGACTGTTAGCACATATTTTCAAGGTCTGTGACGAAAGGTGACAGTCCTGTTTACTTCTCGTATTATGATCATGTATATCCATATTAGATTTAAATTAGGAATTGATGCATTTATTTTTATAAACAGAATTGAGTAAAAAATGTATACACTGGGGACAGTGAGAATGTTGAGGTTTTTGAATAAGTTACGGCAACTATCTCGTCTTTTTGCCTTGGATAAGATACTTACAGCCTACGTTTGGAGTTTAAACAGACGTAAGGAATGGTGAGAGTGACCCCATACCATAATTCCATATTTTAGATGGCAATAAATACAGGCGTAGTATATTGTAAGTGTTGTGTGTAGGTTAGTGATCTGCATCACTCTTTTGCGGAGGAAGCATCCTACACTAACTTTCTTGCATGTGGCAACAATATGTGCTTCCCAGTTTAGTGTTTCACTTAAATGAACTCCTAAAAATTTAACAACTGCCGAATTCTTCAGAGAATTGTCTGAAACTTTTAACCAAGGAGTTTGAGTTATTATCTTTCGGGAGGGATGAAATTGTATGAATTGTATAAATGCAATGCTAGGTAGTTCACTTTCATTGAGCCAGTGCTCAGAAATACATATAATGTCAGGGTTGAGAGGGCTAATTAATAGTTCAATTTCTTCTATCTTATTTCTTAGGCACTGAATATTAATATATAATACTTTGAGACCTGCTTCACATCTTAGTGTACCAAATAGTGAATTGTGAGTAGTTACCGAATGTAGTCCCTTAATTTTCCATTTAGAGATCCCTATCTGGCTACGGGTAACAACACTTGTTGTTGGCTTGCACATTATTTCGGGGATAGAATCACTGTCAGCCTCAGCATCAGGAATAGTTTTGGTGTCAGTTGCTGGGGATTCTTCGTCAGCTACTCGAGACACTGTTCCTAATTTCGGAAAAATAAATCTTCTAACATGAACACCATTGGGCCATCTACTGGGGTCATTTAAGTTCTCAAATAGTGAAAAGTTTGTGCTTATTTTGAATGATGAACTTTTATTTCCTTGGAACAGTTTTTCACACGTGAAATCATGGTCATTGAAATTCAATTTTATATGGTCAAGAATGTCGTCACATGTGGCTAGTGTGTTAACACGACTCACATGGAGCCATGCTCGCCGAGGAGTGCCGCAAAATTTAGTTTCGATGTTTTTATTGACACCTGACCCTTTAATGATATTGGGATTTTTAACAGTTCAATTTTTATACCTTACAATTTGAAAGTTATCTATATCAACTGGTGATTCCTGGAGAACTACGTCTTCTTTAGTGACAGCGCTTGGGGGAGCAATCGTTTCTGGGATTCGTTGGTGGAATTTAGTATGATGGAGTGGTTGTTGCTTAATTGAAAAATTATTTTTTTTAGTATTAGAGGGAACGGGCTTAGAAGAGGGATTTGCAAAGGCATGTTTTTGAACCAGCTTGTTGATGAGATTCTGGTGGTACCCTCTTTTGGATGCTGTTTCCTTAATATATTTAAGTTCTTTCTCATATCTCGTTTTGTTAAGTGGAACATTAACAAGTCTGTTGGTTAAAAACTGGAATACAGCTGTTTTATGGTTGGAAGGGTGGGGTGAAAGGAGTTGTGGGGGATGAACTTATCTGTGTGTGTTGTTTTCCTGAAGATGTCAAACTCTTAATTGATGCTGGTTGTTTATAATTAACAAGTCTAAAAACGGTAAAGTGTTATCTTGTTGTACTTCATAAGTAAATTTTATGGACAAATATATGTTGTTAAGTTGATGGACAAAGGCATCAAGGTTGTATAAATTTAAATCAAAAAAAGCAAAAATGTCATCAACATATCTGAGCCATGTTTTAGGGAAGTAACTAAAGTTGTTTTTGCATGTATTTTCAAAGTGAGACATAAATGTATTGGCCATAAAGGGTGACAAGGGATTACCCATGGATGTATCTTGAGTTTGTTAGTAGTATTCGTTATTAAATTGAAAAAAGTTTTGATTCATGCACAAATTTGTGAGTAATAAATATTCTTTCACCATGTCTTCAGAAAAATTTTGGTTTTCTAGTAGTGTATTTAAGATCTCAGAAGTTTCAGGCAAGGGAACACTAGGGAAGAGAATTTAACATCAAAAGAGACCATAGTTTCAGAATCTAATAAAGTTACCTTTTCTAATTTCTTTATCAAATCAAAAGAATTTTTGACCTAGTGGTCTTCTGGGAAAGGTATATTTTTAAATTTATTGTTTAACCACTTGGCTATATTATATGTGGGGCTATTTAAATCTGATGCTATTGGTCGCAAGGAATGGTCCTGTTTATGAATTTTGGGGAGTCCATATAGTTTTGGAATATTTGGGTTTGAGATATGTAATTTAAACCTTTGGTTCTTGTCTAAAATTGTATGGCAGTTTTTGATAGCTTCTTTGGTTTTTCGGATCATTGAATTCAAAGGGTTTTTATTTAATTTGATATTAGGGCCATCGTTGAGCATAAGTTGAATATTATTAAAATATTGTGTTTTATCCATAATTACTAATTTGTTGCCTTTATCGGCTTTGATATAAAAGCAGTCTTTTTCCTTAAGTTGTTTGATAGTTTTGTAAATTGGTTTAGAATTGAAAGTTGTGCACTTGTTAATGTTGTCTTTTAGTTGTATGACACAATTTTGTCTGATGTAGCTTTTGGAATTTTCATCAAGGAATTCAATGGATCTCTCGATGTTTATGACTATTTCTTCTATCGGAGGTTTTCTTGGAGGAAAGGCAAACTTTAAACCCAAATTCAAGAGAGACAATTCTTCAATAGAGAAGGAAGTTTGAGACAAGTTTTCTACAAATTCAAATCTTTGTGTAGTTTTTTCTCTTGTTTTAGTTTTGTTTTTTGTGTTGACATTGTATTTTTGGAGTAGTATCTTTAGTTTATGGTCTAGTGTTCATCAGTGGCGGCTCGTGTATAGGCACTGCGGAACTGCAGCACCCCCTATTTCCACTTGATATTATCGATAACATTTAATATAATGAGTCCTTTTTTATTTAATTCTTTCTTTATTTTTGTAGTACAATATATATTCCTTAAGCTTATTGTCAGTACTTCAGTAGCCATCCCCCAGTTTATGAAAAAGATACAAAAATCTTTGTATGGAACTGTGCGCTTCACAGTGCCAGCGACGTGGTGTTTGACTGTTGTGCGCATTGGGGGTGGGGAGGAAGGCGGGACTGCCAGGTAGAGAGCGCACTGTTGCTCTCGCAGTGCCGGCTCTGGCGTGATGGTGGAAGGAATTTTTTTTTTACTCAGCGTGTGTTGTGCTTAAAAACCGTGTACCATATTCTTGAATGTGATAAAGTGTAGAAGAGTGTAGAATTAGATTATTATTCTGCTTCCAGCTATTCTATTTGATTCATTTTTTTTCGGTTCTTTTATGGATTTCAATTTTAAATGAATAGATCAAGCTTGAACTGTAACAATTTAAGTTAAAGTAAGTAAAAAATGTTTGGTTTTTTTTGTTAAGATTTTATCAAGTTCCTGAATAAATTTTCTTTTTATACATGTTTTTTCCTTTTACACAATTTTAAAACAAAGGCTGAAAATTTTCTGGAGCAGCACCCCCACTAATTTTAGCTACGAGCCGCCACTGGTGTTGATGTATTCTTGTGAAACTTAGGGTTATTTGTCTCAGGCATCCTGTGTTCAAAGTTGTTCCAGGCTTCATAGCCGACCTCGTCTAAGTGTTTGGTTATTTTTAAATGTAAGTTGTAGGCCTCTATTTCGAGGTAACTCCTTTTGGCATAAAGATTTTTAATTTCCAATTGCAACCATGTGTTATGTGTGTGTTAGCCCCACCACCTTATGTTGTCCGTATAATAATCATTGAGGTTCAAAATGAACAGCACTTATTATAGATCATCCTGTTTCTAAATAATGTTGCATTTTACATAAAGCTTTCTGATTTCTTATGGTACTTAGTTTCTTGTTGAAATCCCTTCTTACAAGTAAAAACTAAATTCCTCAATATTGGCGGGTTTGGATATTTTTTGCCCTTGGCTAAATTATTTCCTGACTCCCTTTATGGTGACTTTTTTCTAAAAATATCACTCATGTATTTGGTTAGTCTGTCTGTCCATCTGTATGTGGATCATAATAGTGCGATTTATTTTAAGTCTCAGTAATATTAATTTTGTTTTCATTCCCTCCTTGAAATCACGTTTTTATGACTGCCCATCCCTAGGCTGTTGCCTATGTATTTGGCCTTATTGCATTTCATGTTATGTGGATACTGTTGGGCTGTTGATAATTTTTGGCAGAACATAGACTATATACCTATATAAAATTGATAACACCATCAAATTCCATGAACAACTTTACATATTAATGTACCATATTCCAATGTGTTAAAAAGAAAACCATTTTCGATGCAATAACTTTTGGTCATATTGCTGCTCATCAGGGCCATGCAAATGGGGGGCACATTGAATGTGTTGCACCAGGGCTTCTGATCTAGGGTGCCTCAATCAATGGAGCATAGGATTTGAAATGTTTTAAAAAATTGAGTAGATAAAATAATACAATCTTGGTAAATATTTTGGAGTCTTAACACATCAAGCCCAGAGGAGATTTGTTAAATCCAACCCGTACGGCCAGATGAGGCTTTTAAATTTTCACGATTGCGTTGCAAAAATGTTCGAAAATATTAAAATAATCATATTTTGGGAAGTTTTCTCTTGATTTTTTGAATTTTTTTTGTGGATTTATGAAAAACATGAAATTTGTAAAAATCTATTTTGTGTATAATATTTTATATACAAAGATTGTTGGAGTAGAAGATAATGTACACCAATCGCTAATTTTCTGGCGTGCATTCGCGCTTTATATATAACATTCAGCAGAGGAAAATCTATAGAAGATATTGATGTGCAATCTTAATAAAAAAATAGCTCAAATTAGTAAATATTTCATTCTGCAAGTCTACTCTTCTAAACCAATTAGGTGAAAAGTTTTACGCATCTCACCTTTTTCATGTCTTGACTGGAAACTTCTAAGTAAATGTAGAATTATTGATTTATTAAAATATGATTTATTTATAATATAAACGTTTTAGTTATAAAGTCATCATTCTTAGTCATTACAGAAGTCACATAGAAGAAATGGTCGCATTTCTTTCATTGGAAATGGAGATATGACGTTTTTATAAAACACGGAAAACTTCAGCTTATAGGTCCTTCCCAAATATTTTCATAAAATTTAACATGTGTAATTGTATTCAGCAAGAAATGCCTTATAGCTTAGTAAACACTTCAAGTAACCTATTGTGTAAATATATAGAAGAGCTTTTCGTGATTTTTTGCTGGCGTGTCCTCTACTTGCCTACTCGTTTCATCGCTGTTAGGTCCTGCTAGCACACCAGCGAAGCACTTATCTGAAGAGGAAACAGACCTGTCTTCTTTCAAATGTCAAAGAAAAGGAACCCAATTTTGTGGGCTCCCTTTCCTCAGGTATTTATGGGTCAACTTTAGAAACCGAAAATTCGTAGGTCCATGGTAAAAACTAAAATTCTATCACAAAACTAAACGTATATTATATGTAAACAAATACTTACAAATAGATATACTCAATTTCCCGCAATTTTTGTCGAGATTAAAATAAAATTCTAAAGGTCTTGAAAATTATATGACCGATATTATCCTTCTCACAAAATGCCTCTCTTTGAGGCGTGGCACCTAAATTATCGGAAGAGTGTCGGCCTTGGATTTTGTAATCAGCTGTTTTGACGTTGACGCTCTCCTATGAAGCGATGAACGAAGGATCGCGTGGTAATGGAAGGGAATGTTTACAGAAATGTTTTTACTCAACCTAATTCCTTTCTTCATCAATTGCATTGTAAACATTTGTAATTAGCTGTTTATAGACAGGCATAAGATGTTTTCCTTTCTTTCTTTACATACCGACGAAGACCTTTGTCGCATGATATAAGCCAAATATCTCCACCAGGAAAAAAGAGGAGAAAAAACGTGCTCTCCTTTGAAATGATGCACAGTTCCTACATTGCATTTCAAACACCAAGGAAAGGCTCCTTGCTGCATTTAAAAGCGAATTTTATGCGTAGAAACACCATCATATCATAGTAAAATTGTGTAAATGTGAAGGTTTTCTAACGAGTTTAGTGAGTTATTGGCTAAAGTTATCAATGTTAAATCGTTTACGTGTATACTATGACCTGTTTCAAAGATGTGGTTGGCAACGCTTGATTTTTCAAAACTATTATATTTATAGTGAGCCATGTGTTCCTTGAAGCGTGTAATTTGACAACTACATAGTCGTTTTTCATATATCCACTACCCTCCTTCACGGTTTTGAATTTTGACTACAACGATCACCATTCCAATCGTTGAATTTTAAACCTCAATTACCTCTCTAGATCCTGCTTATACACTTTGTTTGTCCATTGATCTTTTGACCTTGTTTTTACACACCATTGTGATTCTTGTTCTCCTGGTTTTTATGCTTTAGACATGCCTTTACATAAAGAGACACCAGTTTTTACATAATCGACTAAGGATCTCAACCGTTTTCAAAATTTACATACTAGAATTAATAATATAGCAGAAGACATCAAATTGTTGAAACTGTGTAGACAAAACAAAGTTATACCCAACTTTATGAACATTTTTCTAAACTGAGAAAAGATCATATCACATCTACAGTAAAACAAATAGCCATTAACAACAACAAGAATAACCCATTAAATTCCATGATACAAAAGACTAATGACATCACTAAAGGATGTAAAACCATCATTGATAATAAATTAAGCTACAAGTTATAAATTTCAAACCTAAACATACCAAAATTTTACTGTCTCCCCAAAATACATAAAGATGACAAAGCCATGAGACCGATTGCATCAGGAATAAATAGCCCAAACTATAACTTGGCCAAATAGCTTAATAGTGAATTTAAACAGATGTCCTTTCCCGACAAACACTCTGTTAAAAATACCTATGATGTGATATGTAAACTAAAAAACATAATATTAAAAGATATATATTAGAGATATATTGGATCATCAAAAAATAACTCAAAATATCTTAAGGGATAATCTGTTGATAAAACCTGAACTATTTGTTTTCCAACTAAATCACACGCAAAAGGCCGAGGAGGGTTAGCACTGTCGACATCTCCCCAAATATTCTCTTGAATATTCACAGTGGAGTGAGTTATTTCTTCCAATTCCTCTTTGGAACTGGAATCAATAGAGTATCCGTTCGAATCTTCAGAATATATATCTACACTACTTTCATTCTATTTATCCAAAACACTTCCCAATCCGCCAACTCACGAGAGCTACAAGCCATGGTGAACTAAATAGGGGTTCGGCTAAAGGACAGACCCGAGATGAAAAAAAATAAAAAAAATGCCCGACGCAAACGCAGGCACTAAGAAACCTCGACCATCAGCTCGAGGTATCGTAAACAAGAGCCAGGAAGATGAGAGCTCTTATGAAAGTCTGAGACGCAACGCACGAAAGATAAGAGGCCTGAGGAGCCTGAGTAAGCACTGCTACGGCCAGGTCCGAGATAGAAAAAAAAAAAATACTAACACGTAAACACAGACAACGAGGAACCACAGAACGAAAGCAGACAGCCTTGGATTGCATATTCACTCTCTGAAAGCACATAAATCAGAGCCGTAGCGATAACAAAACTAAATGAAAATTTCGCGCTGGAGGCATGGGAAAGAGAGGACGTGAATGCTACGTCGCACACGCCGGAGGGTAGCGAGTTCTCTAAAATATTTTTTTTTCTTGTCCAAAAACGAAAAATAACTAAAAGCATTATTTTAGAAAAATTATTGTATAAATAATGTTTACAAAACATTCTCTTTGAAAAATTAACAAATGATTATTATTTTAGTTCTATTATATTTAAGAATGACTTCATTTCATGACTAAAACTTACCAAGACTTTTTACGGTAGGCAATTAAAAATAGTAACTAACATTCACATGGCTTGGTTTTAGCCACTTTACTGTAAATGAATATGATACAATAACAGTCAAGGAGACTAGAACATAGAGGACTAGAACACCAACACAATAACTACTTAAGCTGATAATTAAGTATACAGCTTATTATAATAGTTATTGGAGTTTTTATGTGAGGTTTAGTTTTGCATTATATTTTATAGCTGTTATTTACAAGTTTCCACCAGAGCACCAGTGGCAGGAAAGACAAGTAAAACAGAGAATAAATAAAAGTTAGTGAATGTCACTTCAAGAAAATTAAGGAAATAAAGCACAAGATCATGGCAAAAATCTTTACTTATTTGTGACATCACATTGTTTTACAAATACTCCCCCCCCCCCCCCGGGACCCCCCTCCCCTCTCCCTTAAGCGTGACATCATTTAAGGATGGCCCCAAAAGTCTAAATTCTAAAGTTGTTAGCAATTATTGAAACACTCGAATTATATCAGGCGTTCTGCATTATGAATAAATTTATGCTACATTTAAATGCATTTTTGGTGAATATACGAAAAATAATAAGCCAAAGTGGATAAAATGGAAAAGATCGCTGAGAACTCGAAGCGAGATTTTTCTCTACTTAATATGAGAAAATGCATTAATATGTAAAAAGTAGAAAATGTTTTTTCATCAAATGGAAGATCATATATTTAGCGAGAGGCATTTCAATAGCAATTTGAATGTATACATTTTAAATAAAATTCGTTGTGCATATTTGAGAATGTCGATATCTTGGATTAAATTTAACCGATAATTCAAACCTTTGTAAGAAAATCTAATTGAAATTTTTATCTATTGACTTGCAGTGAAAAGGGAACTTTTGCTTTTGTTAAAAATATTTTATTAAAATATTTATTTTATTTGCTAAATGGAAGAGATAAAAGTTATTTTTGGTTTAAAAATTATTCCAAAATGAATACTAGTTTAGTCACCATTATATAAAGTTCTGAAATTTCCCTTCGATAATTAATAACCTCAAAAATTGCTATTTTTATTATTCGAAGAGTTTTTTGCGTAAACTTGCATAATATTTGCGACATGTAGAATTTGATATACAAATATAAGAACCCAGAATAAGATTCGTCATTTCTTGTTAGAAATTGGAATAGGAGGGACCGCGGCCATAAAAAAGTGCCCGAGAATGAAGCTACCCTCGCTTCGAGAGTCGCAGATTTTGTTTGTGAAGGAACTCAACATGAAACTCTACTTCAAAGCTCACAATGAAAGATTTGAGTCCTTCAGCTCTTCCATAACCCTTACTGGGCATGTAATAAAATTTCGCGCACTGAGGGCGCAATTGCATTACATTGTAGACCCGATATAAAGCTGCTTGATATAACGCGGGATCGCTTATAACGCGGGCGATGGTTGGGCCCCGTCTTTTTTCTTTTGTAATTACATAGTTTTCACTCAAATTCTCCACAAACATCTTTGGATATAGACATAGAGTCTATCCTAAATGATCGCGTATTATCCTATATTATCGCGTATTAGCGCGTTTTAGATATAACAGAATAGACAAGTCTAACGTCGCGTCACATATTTACACCACCCATCACACCATTATCGATTATAGAAATAGAAAAGAAAAAGAAGAAAAAGGAAAGCGTAGAACACAATAAAAATTAAATATTTATTTCAAATTTTTAAAACAAAATATTTTTAACTGCTGCATTCTTTTCTCTCTTTTTTCGCCCGTTTGTGCGCGAATAATGGTTACCGCAATGTCATTTCTGACTGGTAGGTTTATGGCGTCGGCTGTCACTGCATGCAATTATAAATGGGTAAATGCGATATAACGCTGATACACTTATAACGCGGTCAAATATCTTGGACCCCAACGTCCGCGTTATATCGGGTCTACAGTGTATGTGGAAAACGCGGCTGTAAATAGTAATAATGATAATAAGTTCATTCTAATTTTGTTTATTTAGTCTTATGATGTATAAAATGATTTATAATTCTTATTCTTAAAATTATAGCTAGTAATTTCTACATTATTTACGAACTAAACTTTCATGATATATTTAGGAGAATTCGACATTAAAGTATTAACAAGCGGAAATTATGATTCCTACTTTCCATAGAATTATTTTTAATTAAATGTGGTGCAGGTATTACTTATATTGGCTTTAATAGAATTATAATCACCGCGGATGATTTGCTCTTTGTGTTCCCAAATTTCATAATTTAGCGTTATAAAATATTACATATACATTTGAACGGAAAACTACATTGATCACGCGTATTTGTTTGACAATAATAACGCGTGCACGTACATACTAGGCTATGCTGAATCCGAGTCGTAATGAGTGATAAATACTGCATAAATATAATATAATTTATAATAAAAAATTCATTTGCATATAATAATAATTTACAATAGACCCTTAGTTCGCGATTTTGACATTCACGGGACCGCCTATTCGCAAACGGCCCCCCGAGGTTCTTCTTTGGTAGGGGCGCCCTTGGCAAACTTTTCTTTTGGCGCTCCTGTCCTAGTGCAATATTTTCTTATAATCTCAATAAATGAAATATTATATTATCCACTATAAATTATTACCCAAGATAAATGTACGTAGCTACTTAATGGAAAAATTGTCATCGCAGTGCCGTATTTTCCCGTCACCGTATTTCGACTTGAAGATCACAGCTTTTAAAGGCACGAAAACGCTCCTCAACAGGACCTTCTCAAACAAATTGTCTCCACTGAGTGATGGTAACGTCGTGTATTAGTATTTTCTCATGTAGAAAGTTTACGACTCTGATTTTGAATGGTATAAACTTTCATTTGAGAAAAATCATCGTAAAACATTCCCACGGTAAATAAGGTTCCAAGAATTTTGTGTCTGATAATAGGAGAACAACAGCGAATGACACTGCATTAGTTTTTAGTCGATTCCCGAATCCTTACTTAGGTTTTTCAGCCATAGTTTTTATTTCATTAAATTTTATGGAGAAAATTAGGTAGCAGAACCACTATTCGCGAATTCAGGCATTCGCGATGTTTGTGGAACGGAATCCTTGCGAATGTTAGGAATCTACTGTATTATCACACATTGGACCATATTTCATTGATATCATAATTCGGAATTACTTTATTTAAAGCCGACAG
This sequence comes from Tanypteryx hageni, assembly GCA_028673005.1. Classification (NCBI taxonomy): domain Eukaryota; kingdom Metazoa; phylum Arthropoda; class Insecta; order Odonata; family Petaluridae; genus Tanypteryx; species Tanypteryx hageni. Next base: position 55,712,860 of record CM054120.1, on the reverse strand, counting down.
TCATAATAGGGCTTTTCCTTGCCCTATATCATAACAATGGAAATACAGTATTCAAAAGGAAGGGTCATTTAAGTGTATCTAATACAGGATTAGATGCCCTTTTCCTAGTCCCACATTTTTATTTTGACACGGTTTCGTCCTTCAGCAGCTAATAATTCAAATCAATCATTAGCACGCAGACCTCTTCACCTTGCCTGCCAGGGCCATCCGTTCATTATCCTCGTATCGTGGAGTGTGAATCAGTACGCCGTCTGCTCACTGATTTCCCGGCGGAGATATGATATAGTTCTGTAGAAAGCTTATGCTTCATGCGCAGAAACGCACATAGGTCTGGAAGACTGCGCGGTGGAGACGGTAAAATTCTTTCACTCTCAACTGAGAGTCCACGTGCCTTCGTTACAAATCTTCCGCTGTGTTCTTACTGCCAAACTTTTGTTATCGTAGTTTTTTATTGCAGTTTGTTTATCATATGTTTGTTATTTCTTTGTTTTTTATCTATTGTTTTCTTTGTTAATACTTGTCGTTGATATCGTTATTTGTTGTTGTAGTTTTGATTGATGTTTTAGTCTCGTGTATTTAGTTTTCGTTATGGCTTAATTTGTCTCCTTTTGATATTGCGTTTTTGTACTCGTTATTTTGTTTTTGGTTTTTATTTAATTTATTATTAACATGGATACCGACCTTACCACTTCTAAGTTAGGGAATATGATAATTCATTTTTAACTTTTACTAACGCTGTGTGATCAAATATTGCTCATTAATTTTTCAAAACTTGATCAAAATCCTAGAAAATAAACAAAATATGTGGCCCTTATTTGTAAGGAAGGACAATCTGTCAGAGAATGAAAGTGGGCATGAAAAAAAACCGGTGGCTAAATATTTAGCTTCCAAGCGTTAGGGTTTAGTTGGCCAAACTGTCGAGCTGAATCCCCATGTGAATCATTTCTCTTTCACTTTATCTCCATTTAAACGTCTTACCCTACACTTGGCAGTTCGCGCATTTAGGGGCCGAAGCTTTCATTACACTTATACATGGTTCTAATTCAGACATCATAAGTTCCGTGTACTTATCTCGTTTATTCTCTTCATCTCTCATTTGTTTTCATATAATTACAATCAGAGTGAATTAAGTTTCATCTTACATCGAACAAAGATTTAACAAAATGAATATTTGGCCAAATTACCAAGTACGTGCACTCCTTTCTCCATATCATATTCCTAAAAGATAAATATAACATGACCGACACAGTAACAAAAAATAAAATATTTAAAAACATATTCCGCAATCTTTTATTTCTGAAAAAAAAGGTAGATTCCATCCGAATAATCTAAAGAATTTGCCTTCTCGCTTTCAATGGGCAATGCCAATATCAAGAGCCAGGAAAATGTTTTTATAGGTGTCCTCATAAGGAACGTCGTGACAACTGTTGTAAACAAGGTTAAAAGTTTACGGACAGTGCGCAGAAACTCATTTTGGTCTGGAAGAGTCTAATCTTCATACGCGGGTTGCATGTGGGAGAGGGTAAAATTTTACGTCATTCTCTCATGAGACTCCACGCAGAACTGAATGCCAGCATTTGGTTTTCAATGTTAAGTTTTGTATGAAAATATCATCTGTTATATGTGTTATAATAACGTAGTTAGATCTCTAGAACGGAAAATTCAAAATACTTTCTCCATCACTTATAACTCTACAATTGTATAAGCTTTTGTTACACAATTTTCATGGTTTTATATTATATTAGAGCTTGCATTTTCGCCCATAATCAACTTGACGTTTGAATGTCAAGATTATTATAAGGTATTATAATATTAAATATTTAATAATATTATAAGAAAACTAAAATAATGACGATGGCATAATTAACGGTATTTAGATGAAGTACAGGTCACCTTTAGTGCAGAAGACCTTATCGTACGCAAAAAGTAGGGAGAAACTAAATTTGAATATGTGTATTGTGAGCACTCAGGACCGGCTCAAGGTGTATTGGCGCTCCGAACACCAAATTTGATCGAGCGCCCCTCTCCACCAATATATTTCATTGCTATTACCAAATTAATTTTGTTATTAAATATAATTGTTATTAATTTTTAATTTATTATTTTATCTGTCCAGTCATAAAAAACTTCTATTTTCTTTTTGTGCATTTTATGGCCTAATTAATTATTACCTACTCTCTAATTACTAATAGCTGCGGGCAGGCGCTGATTTCGAGGGTGCGAGACCCTTAGGTCATAGTGATTTTCAAGGACCGTAGATGACAGTGGTTTTTGAGCCCCTTAAGCGACAGTGGCTCGCCTACTTGGCCCCTAAACGATAGGAAATTGCGTAATCTACGAATCCTAAATTCTAAAAACGTGGTGTAATTTTGAGGAGAAAAACGGGCAATCTAATTCTTAATAATTTATTTGCATATATATTTATCTCTGAGGTTAAAGTCAATCAAATCCCATATTATTCCAGTGGGATGCTTAGAAATAATAACTTTTTCAGTTATACACATCATGACTATTCACAGTCAATCTAAACACTTATTTTCTCTGTCTCTTTCTTAACCAAAGAAACCCTATTTACAATTTATTTTCCCTTATATTGTACCTCAGATTATATAGGTTACTACAAATTAAAGTTTAAGCTGCCTCGCCGAAGAATTGGCAACTTCCAACATAGCCCGCCATGAAAAAATTAAAAGGTTGAGCAAAACGGGCCTAGATCACCAGACCCACTCCTGGTTGTGAGAGTACAAATTATTTTTTCTTTCTGGAAAAGAGTTCTAATGCTTTGTATCATAGTAAGACAAAATGAAAAAAATCTTAGAAATCTAATCTCTGCATGCATTTAAAGTTTCCAAACGTTTACCTGGTGTAGATGGCTCTATCGGCATGTCTGGGGTTTGGAATTTTTCCTCATTTTTTCTTCCTCTGGGTGTCAGAATATTTTTCTTTGCATAAGAATTTTGATTAAATCCTTCAAAATATTATGAAACATCATCTTCAGTTGCTGTTATAGGTTTTGGTTCTTCGTCATCATAATCATCAACTGTTGTTTATAATAATGATTCTGAAATATCAATGTTTTGTTTAACTACAGGTACTAAAATTGTTATTAAATTTTGATTCTCTTCTGTGACTTTTTCTATTTTTGTTCCTAAATTTTCAGCAGCATCAATTAAAGGTTGATCTTCTTTTGTAAGTGTCTGATATTTCTTAATATCTTTAAATCTTTTTATTAGTTCTTTTCTTAATTTGATTGCATCTTTCGCGTTCTCATCATCATAAATTGGTTCCTTTCATTAGAAATTTATTTTTATGATGTTTGATGTTTATGTTTGATGTTTTATGTTTATAGTCATCATGATTTATGTTTATATTTCTTGTTTACGTTTATTTTATTTTTAAAAAATTCTTAATTTTATTCCAATATTTTCCATCATTTAATTTTCTAGTCATATCAGTAGTAATAAAACCAAATTCATCTTCATTCCAACATTTATTACGTTATTCTCTAAATTCATCTTATTTAATATCAGCATTAACAAACTCATCATAAATATGTTGTAAATTAGTATTATCTTGTCTTAATATACATAAAAATAGCATTATCTCTAATAAGTTGTTTAGGTATTTTTGAATATATTTGAGCTAAATAAAAACAATCAACATTTTTTTGTCTGCCTCTTCTAAAATATTGTAATATACTACAATTTCATCTTCAACCTCATCTTCAATGTATGTAAATAATGCTTGTAAATGTGCATATTTTGGTTGTTCTAAACATTTTGAATATATATATATATATATATATATATATATATATATATATATATATATGGATGTCAACAAGGTGTTGAGATGAGGAAACCCAGTGAACACTCACCAATCAGACGACTTCAGGTTGGCGAGGCCCCGGGGATGACATTCAGAAAGTCCAATTATCAAACATCTTATATTGTCAGGCAACATTTTACCATTTTTCTTTTTGATCTCATTTTTATCAGAAATTTTAACATTTATATCCCAATTCTCTTTTTTAATTTAATTGTATTAATTTCTTATTAATTAAATGACTTATTTATTTAAATTAAATAATTTTAAGTCAATTGTAGAAAAAACATTAACAAATCCAATCAAAGGAAATGATGTTAAATTTGGATTGATATTTTTTCATAATACATTTTAACATCAAATATCACATATTATATTATCATTATATATCGACGACTCTTACAGAGGAGGAGGATATAACATATAGGAGGATAATTATGTTTAGGCACTTCCGGATGCCCTAGAGATACGAAATTTTTTTTAAGGTAGAAATTTGTGCAAAACCGACTTGAAAAACGAAAACATGAAAAAGTGCAACAATGCGGCCGCTAAAAATTCGCAATTGTTTAAACAAATTTTCAGGGTTTAAGCATTTCCGAATGTGTTACGGAGCTGAAATTTTTTTTCTAAATAGAATTCTAAAAAAAACGAAATAAGTATTATACAAATTTTGATATTTAAATTTTTTTGGCAGTTAAAAATTCTAAAATTTTAAGCAAATAGATAACTGTTTAAGTATTACGAGATGAGCTATGAAGCTGAAATTATCAAATTATTTACAGAGTAGTGAATTTGCACAAATTTACATTTCAATTTTACCATATATATATTTGCGACGGCCGTTAAAAATTATTTAAATTTAAAAAATTAGTAAAATATTATTTTACTTATAGAAGTGCTAAAACTTAAAAACTTAGCTAAAATGTGTAGCATTAGTACATTATATTGAAGAAAGTGTAAAAATTTTTAAATTGCAACATTTGGTGATTGTTTTAAACTATAATTCTGACATGTGAGAAAAACGGAAATCGCTGCGGAGGTGAAATCATTAGAATTGAAAGAATATTTGTAATGATGAAATGTATGTCTGAAAAATGAATGTTTTTTCAAGGTGATATGAAATGCTTGCAGTATGTAAGCAACAAATACTTGTATTACATATTATTATATTATAAAGACAATGATGTTTTTAAGATTCCAACTGGTCAATACAGTTTAGAAACATTACAAAGTAAAATTGTCCATCTACTAAAAATAAATTTATTAAAAACTATGCCACTAAACTTTCTAGATAATCTATTACAGATTTCATTACCACATCATCTTCAGTCGGCTTAATATTTTCCTTCTCATTATTCTCTTCATTGTCTATTTCCTCAGGGTTTTGTGGAGCCTCTTGAGCCTCCTCTTCATTCTGATATTCTGTAACAAAAATAAAAAAGTTAAATGCTGCTACAACCTCTCAAAAGCAGAAATCCAAAAGCAGTTACAGTATTACCACGGTTATAGAGATCTGCATGAAATATTTTCCGTATGTGGTGTTAATATTTTGCATTCTTATCAAACACCCTGTTTGATCATTCCGCTTTTCTTCAAATTACTGTTCCTCAATTTACTGTTTTCCTCGGATTCATTGTAATGAATGTTTGACCACTTCATTAAATACCTACCTCGATTTAATTACTACCGCAGTCCTTGGGCTACAACCACAGGAGCCAGGGGCGCGCCTACCCAAGGTGCAGTGGGTGCAACTCACGAACGCCTTCCCATTAAAGTATTTGTATCTATATATTGTTGCAATTCGAGTTGTGCATTCTTTTTGGGAATGTTTCATCCTTGGTCAGAGAGAAAAGGGAATGTGGAATATAATAAAAATGACACCAAATTTTCCAAGCAAAATTTTTCCGATCCTTTACGATACGCGGTCGCGTGACACAAGGACTCTAGAGCACGTATCAGTGGCGACTGAAAATGGGTTCACCGTATTAGTTGCCAGGAGGTGGGGGCGCTACTTTGTTAACTGCCATCCCGACCCTAGCGAGGAGCTTCAGCTAAGGCGGCAATCCTTTAGTAAAGTACCATCAGGGCCGGCCAGAGGTACGGGAGAGCCGGTGCGCCAGAGTATTGGGGGCAGTAAATCAATCATGTATGTATTTCTTACTTGCAAGTAAATACATCATGGAAACAAATTTAAATCGGATGCTAAATTAGATTTGATATATGTTCTGGCATGTATTATTAAAAGGTAGGTAAAGAGTAGGGTGTTTTTGTAGGAGAGAAAGTTTGAGGAATGTTCTCAACAGTTTTAAAAAATACTTGGATAAATTTCAATAAATCAAATTAAACGCGATGAATGATTAAGTTCTATTCAATAACTAGCAAATAATTCAAGATCTTTTATGACCAAAAACCAAATAAAATACAATTACCATGATATACGATAGAATAATCGACAAAATCTAGTAAATGTAATTTTTCAAATATAATTCAAGTTTTATTTTTTTGTCTTCATACATATCTTAGTGTTACCATTATTTCGGCGATCGTATGTAGATGTACCTAATTCATATTCCATAACGATTTCTCCAAATAATAATCGATATATTACACTTACTTCTTCGTTGGATCTTTAAATATCTTATAATAAAAATACGAAGTCGGGACTTGAATGTAGGAATGCAGGAATAATAGAAGTATTATTTTTGAAAAAATAACCAAAAAATATTGGAATTTTTAATTACCATTACTACTTTGAAGAAATAATTAGAAACTTAATTTGAGAAATGTATTTATAATAGTAATTTAAACGTCAATTTCTCATTTATCAATTCCTCAGTGATATATACGATATTTAACAATTAATTTTATATATTTTAAATTATATTTTTCTCAGTTGACTTTGAATAAATATTTAATGCGTTTCTATTTATTATTATAAAATCTTATATATGCGTTCTTCATATATATTATTGGACTATTATTTGTTCCCTCATATCTCTAGAACTGATCATCGTATTGAAATGAATGTTGCATACATCGATGATGTATAATTCTGCGATGGTTCTTAGATCCTACTCAATTTCGAATCTGTTCCAAAAATTCAACTATTGAAGTTTAAATTTTCCAAACGTTTACCTGGTGTAGATTGCTCTGTCGTCGTGTCTGGGGTTTGGAATTTGTCCTTATTTTTTCTTCCTCTGGGTTTCAGAATATTTTTCTTTGCATAAGAATTTTGATAAAATCCTGTAAAGTATTATAAAACATCATCTTCAGTTGCTGTTATAGGTTTTGGTTCTTCATCATCATAATCATCAACTGTTGTTATTAATAATGATTCTGAAATATCAATGTTAGTTTTAACTGCAGGTACTAAACTTGTTATTAAATTTTGATTCTCTGCTGTGACTTTTTCTATTTTTGTTCCTAAATTTTCAGCATCATCAATTAAAGGTTGATCTTCTTTTGTATGTTTCTTATATTCACATACTTTAGATTTCTTATTATCTTTAAATCTTTTTATTAGTTCTTTTCTTAATTTGATTGCATCTTTCGCTTTCTCATCATCATAAATTTGTTCCATTCATTAGAAATTTATTTTTATGATGTTTGATGTTTTATGTTTATGTTCATCATGATTTATGTTTATGTTTATGTTTCTTGTTTACGTTTATTTTATTTTTAAAAAATTCTTAATTTTATTCCAATATTTTAAATCGTTTAATTTTCTAGTCATATCAATAGTAATAAAACCAAATTCATCTTCATTCCAACAATTATTACGTTATTCTATAAATGCATCTCATTTAATATCAGCATTAACATTTCATCATAAATATGTTATAAATTAGTATTATCTTGTCTAAATATACATAAAAAATAGCATTATCTCTAATAAGTTGTTTAGTAATTTTTTAATATATTTGAGCTAAATAAAAACAATCAATATTTTTTTGTCTGCCTATTGTAAAATATTCTAATATACTACACTTTCATTTCAATGTATCTAAAGAATGCTTGTAAATGTGTAAATTTAGGTTGTTCAAAACTTTTTGAATAGATATATATATATATATATATATATATATATATATATATATATATATATATATATATATATATATATATAACAGCTTACGGAAAAGGAAAGGTAAAATAGATATATGGATGTCAACAAGGTGTTGGGATGAGGGAACCCAGTGAACACTCACCAATCAGGTTGGCGAGGCCCCGGGGATGTCGAAGCGACACACGTAAAAGAACACTAAAACACAGAAACATCACAAACGTAGAATCTTTCGGAACTACTCCTTCATCAGCTACAACAACAACATCCAAACACCTTGTTGACATCCATATATATATATATATATATATATATATATATATATATATATATATAATTATTTTTTATTATTCAACCAACCTTTAGATAAAACAAAATTATATATTATTAAAGTTGTTTTTCCATATTCAGAAGGTCCAATTTTCAAACACCTTATATTGTCAGGCCACATTTTACCATTTTTTTCTTTTTGATCTCATTTTTATCAGAAATTTTAACATTTATATCCCAATTCACTTTTTTAATTTAATTGTATGAATTTCTTATTGATTAAATGACATATTTATTTAAATTGAATGATTCTAAGTCAATTTTAGAAAATCAAATTAACAAATCCAATCAAAGAAATTGATGCTTAATTTGGATTGATATTTATTCATAATACATTTTTAACATCAAATATCACATATTACATTATATTAAAACGACAATGATGTTTTAAAGATTCCAACTGGTCAATACAGTTTAGAAACATTACAAAGTAAATTCGTCCATCTACTAAAAATTAATTTATTAAAAACTATGCTACTAAACTTTCTAGGTAATCTATTACCGATTTCATTACCCCGTCTTCATCAGTCGGATTAATATTTTCCCTCTCATTTTTGTCTTTATTGTCTATTTCCTCAGGTTTTTGTGGAGCCTCTTGAGCCTCCTCTTCATTCTGATATTCTGTAACAAAAATAAAAAAGTTATGTGCTGCTACAACCTCTCAAAAGCAGAAATCCAAAAACCAGTTACAGTATAACCCCGGTTATAGAGATCTGCATGTAATGTTTTCCATATTTGGTGTTAATATTTTGCATTCTTGTCAAACACCCCGTTTGATCATTCCGCTTTTCTTCAAATTACTATTCCTCAATTTACTGTTTTCCTCGGATTTAGTGTAATGAATGTTTGACCACTTCATTAAAAACCTACCTTTATTTAATTACTACCGCAGTCCTTGGGCAACTACCACAGGAGCCAGGGGCGCGCCTACCCAAGGTGCAGTGAGTGCAACGCACGCACGCCTTCCCATTAAAGTATTTGTGTCTATATATTGTTGCAATTCGAGTTGTGCATTCTTTTTGGGAATGTTTCATCCTTGGTCAGAGAGAAAAGGGAATGTGGGATATACTAAAAATGACACGAAATTTACCACGCAAAATTTATCCGATCCCTTACGATACGCGGTCGCGTGACACAAGGACTCTAGAGCACGTATCATGGGCGAACGAAAATGGGTTCCCCGTATGAGTTGCCAGGAGGTGGGGGCGCTACTTTTTTAACTGCCATCCCGACCCTAGCGAAAAGCTTCAGCTAAGGCGGCAATCCTTTCGTAAAGTGCCATCAGGGCCGGCCAGAGGTAGGGGTGAGCCGTGTCGTCAAAATATTGGGGGCACTAAATCAATCATGTATGTATTTCTTACTTGCAAGTGAATACATCTCGGAAACAAATTTAAATCACGGGATACCCGAAAATCTACTTGAAATTTCGGTTTCCTTTTATTATCAATTATTTTACAAAACAATGGATAAATGTGCAAGTTCTTATAAAAATATCTATTAAAAAATTTACGGAAGGGAGCGCTGGAGCACTTTCTCGCTCGGGGCGTCAAAACACCTTGGTCCACCCCTGAGTACCATAAATCCTTTCCCTGGAAGAATACCAGATGTCTACCATTTTTTAAATTCTCCCTCTTACCAAGTCTTGAAAATCCCAAATCTGTTTAAAATTGGTTTTGATGAGCTTTTCCGAAAACTACCTTCCCTTACTCCTTTACGATCTCCCTCCGACGTTAACGTTCATATTCATTTCGAAATGGTACAGAGCTCTCATATCTCTTTGTTCGAAACGATGTGGGAACAGAAGAGTGTGATACTTGAAAATAGGAAGATTATATACTTCGTTCAGCGAAAATATTTCTTTTTGAAGCAGAGTATATCATCGTTCATGCAGAGGAAAACTGCACATACGTAGTGTTTATTTTATTTATTTAATCGAGGAGGTATATCAAATAACATGTATGATTTTCTACGCGAAAATTCTTTTATTGCTTTCCGTTCATAAGTCCTAAGCTGTTTTGAGTTTTTGATAAAATTGTAGGCAAGCAGTTATAAAACATATGTTGAATACCCAGCTAAATCTTTCATAATTGAAACATCTTAACAACTTTAACTATTGAACTATTCAATGTTCACTCATTTTTGAAGAGTGAGTTTACAGTACTGTATTCTTTTATTCAGTCCTTGTATCGGGTATCCATATATTTATCGATTTATTTACACAAGATAGCTTTTGAATACGAAAGGATTCCTTTATTTAGAAGGAGGATCAGCGGAATAGCAGGGCGATCATTTTATCGTAATCCCGGCGCCAGTGTTTTTGTATTTTTACGATTCTTTCTTTGTTAATTATATCCTCATAGAAGATGATGTATACAAAGTTTTACTAGTGGAAGTTATTTTTATCATCAACTTTCCAAATAGGTGTGTGTATATATAGAGGGTTACGTTTGGTTTCGCACTTATTTGTACATCACATATATCCGCGATGGTTTGCTAATACTCAGGAAGTTATAAAAGTTCTAGAGGTAGGTCGAAAATATCTTAAGGGGTGGATTGCTAAATTAGATTTGATATAAGTTCTGGCATGTATTATTAAAAGGTGGGGATAGAATAGGGTGTGTTGGTAGGAGAGAAAGTTTGAGGAATGTTCTCAACAGTTTTTAAAAATACTTGGATAAAATTCAATAAATAAAATTAAACGCGATGAATGATTAAGTTCTATTCAATAACTAGCAAATAATTCAAGATCTTTTATGACCAAAAACCAAATAAAATAAAATTACCATGAATTACGATAGAATAATCGACAAAATCAAGTAAATGTTATTTTTTTAAATATAATTCAAGTTTTATTTTTTTGTCTTCATAAACATCTTAGTGTTATCATTATTTCGGCGATTGTATGTAGATGTACGGAATTTATATTTCATAACGATTTCTCCAAATAATATTCGAATTATTACATTTACACCTTCATTGGATTTTTAAATATCTTATAATGAAAATACGAAGTCGGGACTTGGACGTAGGAATGCAGGAGTAATTGAAGTTTAGTTTTCTTATAGTCAAAATAAATACTATATCTAATTGAGCTTGTAAATTGACATAATAACCCAAAAATATTGGAATTTTTGATTGTTCATTGAGGTAACGGGAGAGAGTATTGACTTTTAACCAAATGTGCGGCGAGTTTTATAAGTTTCGTTCAAGCAGATATTATATTACATGTTTATCTTTATATTTATACATCGACAGTGTTTTCATTTAAAATGGTTCTAAAAAAGATGTAAATCGGCACATAAATGGTCAGCATGGTTCTTAGTGGGAAAAGAAGGAATACATGGGGGATATGGATGAAATAAAAAAAAACTATTAAAAAAATAGAAAAACATGGTTGGGGTAACTAAGTTAACCCCCTGGGTAGAGGAAGGTTTAATGAGATAATTTCCGTTTGACTCAGGTTAGGTTTGGTGAATATGATGATAAATACCTATTGGAGGGCGAACATTACCTGCAGATGAGGTTGCTGCACATTGGGGAAACTTAGACTGAAAATGTTCCACATATTCATCTCTTTCTCTCATGCTCATTTTGGTGACCCAAGCGGGTTGGCCGTTTATATCTAAAATGGCTACGCAAGCATATTCACCTGAGTTTGCCTCTGTTGCCAGACGCAATGTTCTCTCCGCACTTTTTACAAAGCGTATCCACTGAAAATAACAGTAAGAGGGCAATAATTAATTTGAATATCGTTGAAGTGCATACTTTCTTATTAAAACTCAAATGAAAGGAATTATAATGAATACTGAAAATAATTATTTACAACATATTTATGAGAAATGTGAGATCAAAAGTTTGACAAAGTACAAAGACAAACGCATAAAGAAAATTTTACCACGTCAGCATCTCCTGTAAACCACACATGTCCAGTTCGATCTGAGTGATTATATTCCACGTTGAAAATGTATAATTGGTTTATACATTCCCTTCTTGCCGTTTTGTTCCACATGATCTCTAAAGACAGCTTTATGGACTCTTTCGTTGCAAATGTAGACACACATCGGACTTTAGTAGGGGTGACATATTTTTCAGTCTTCTGTCTTGGCAAATTGCAAGGCCGTTCAATAGTGGAGATGAATTTATAAATTTATCTAGTGTTAACATAAGCTTTAGAAACTGAAAAATGAAATGTTTATTAATGCTGTTTTATATTCTTAATGCTATTATGACGAAGTCTGTTGCAATGTAAATTGCTTAATGATGAATGGATAGTATTGTGAATTTCTGACGTGTTCTAGATTCATGCTGGAAACGACTCCTCCTACGTCTCCTGTCTTCCGCTGCCTCCTACCTTTCCCAATCCTCGCATATTCCAAGATCTCTATTTTTCTACTTCTTCTTTTTCTTCCTTTGAACTTACCTTCTTGTGGACCTCTTCAGATAAATTCTCTTGTTAGTATGTTCTCTTTCCAATTAGATTTCGTTTGTTTCATGAACGGAAGATTATCCGGGCATAAATGAATTGCCTGGATTACATTTTAGTCTCACTTACGTTCCCCTTGAGCCTTAAGTCAGTTTTTGAAGAGAACAGCTGCCTTCACCCTTCACCCACCTTGCATTAAAAATGGTATTCTATATCTAAGATTAATATGCTTAGCTGTATTTTCATAGATTATTCATATCTTACTAACCTTTTTTCTCGGAAGAGTTGCTAAGGCGTACAACAGCATCTCTTTGGTGTGAATGTACCGGTTTCTCTTATTTATACCCTTCAGAGCCCCAAAAATTCTTCTAAAACGTTAAATAGTGATTATGGCAACAGATCAAAAGACTTGGCTATTTAAAATTTCTGTTATTAACAGTGTAAACTTCAATCATCATTGTATATCTTTAAAAAAAAAACAAATACGTTTTCTCTTTAAATTCTACTACAAAATTACAGAAAATTCACCAAAATTTTCAAATACACTCACTTTGGTATAATGGTTATCTTGTTACCTCGCGAACTTTTCTTCGTCGCCTCGCGTCTCAAAGGTTACGTACAAAGTACCTTTGAATTCTTGGTTGCCAGTGATTTTGTTCTTAACATATATTCTCTGCAATAGAAGATGACAATTAGCATTATAGGCCTGAATTTTAATACACAGAAAAAATAAATTCGATAGCAAACTAAATTTCCACCATGAAAGTTATATTTTTCAATACTAAAGTCTACGTCAGTCACAGAAATATAAGAAGCGTTACTTGAGGATGCATCACATTGAGTAGCATGCTATATAACCGTCTTTACAGATTTATTATTTAATTTTTGAAAAACTCGTAATTTTACTTGTATTTATTTTGATGTATAAATTATAAATTACTTCGTACAAACCTCATAATATGCATATCCCTTGATGAAGGAAAGATATTTTGAAAGTTCTATAAATTCTGTGTTAGCATCAAAACCAACACAGAAAACTTGTCTTTGGGTCAGTTCATAAGCATTGCGCTTGCATTGCTGCAGATTTCTACCTCCTGTCAATCTCACAAGCTTTTCTGAGACATCTAGCTATAAATGAAAACAATTTTTGTTAAAATTTTACTATAAATCAATTAAATCGATAATTATAACTTTTAAATACCTCTAAATCATGGCCTTTATTTTCTCTCATTTTCTGCAAGACGCATTCACCATCTGCTCCAAGAGCCTTCATAGGATCATAGTTCATAACATCTTTTATTTATTTATTTATTTTATATCAGCTCATAAACAGCCGTTAACGGCTTTTTACAATGAGCGTAATAACTTTAACAAAGACGAAAACATACAACCATGCCCTCGGCAGGATTCGAACCCGCGACCCTAGCGTTGGGAGCCAGACACGCTAACCACCCCTCTACCAAGGCCGGCTTCTATGTATATCCATCCCCCGTCATCGACCAAATAATACTAAAGATTTACTCCCGGCTTCGTACAACTGTTCCTAAGGAACCCCTTTAAAATATTTTGCAATTATATAAGACGGAATGATGTTTTGAATCTACTTGCTAGATGTGATTGAGTAATGACGTAAGGATACGTTATGCGCGTAATGTTAATCATATCAAAATATTTACCTTGGTAACGTATATTATTCTCCTTTCTAATACTCCTGCAGAGCTAGCCATAATTGAAACAAATCCCGTTTTCTCAAATAAGATATATATATTACTACGGAATTACGCTGTGAATCCTTTATTCTCGCGGTATTGTACACATATGCGCGCCATCTATAAATCCTTTATCACGTGATCATTTTATCGAATGATACGATACGATTCGATACGATACGGCCGTTTCTTTGTCTTTGATTTGGCAAATGTTGATAAGTTTGTAAAATGCAACAAAGGTATTACAATAATTTCTACGAAAGTTGACTGGATGGAGCCATTAGTGCGGTTCTAGAACATTCTATTAAGAAAAAAATTAAGAAAATACAAATTTGGTCTTTTTAAAGAGCGAGTATTTTATTTATTTATTCAAACCAGCTTTTGTTCTAAGCTTTTTTTCTCACTGCACTAGTTTCAAAAATTTCAAGTCAGACTGCTGAGTGCATCGTAACTTGAAAAATCTCTGTTCAGGCTATGCGCACTGCTGCACTCTGTGAAAACTACTTAGTTTTGACGTAAATCAGAGTTGTTGCTTGTTGCGCACACAAAAGAGGCAGAAGTGACACAATTTTGAGAGTTATGTGCAGGGATTGTATTTCAGCTAACCCTTATTTCTTTTTCATTTCCTGCTAGAGTTGTTGTAGATAAAGCTGCTTAAAAATTTTCTTTCAACGACGCCATTGATTCGTCGACTACTCCACGAATGGATTTCCAGTATTTAGCTCCGCAAGCTAATATAGAATTTCTGCATTGCAAAGTAAATTGCGACAAATCCTCGCTCGCAGAAAAGATAATAAAAAAATAATTCTGGACGATATTACTTTGGGATTGACTCTTCTGGCTAGAGGAGTGGGTGTGTGGTGGCCAATCACAGGTGAATGGGAGGGAAGCGAAACTTGCACGCTTCCCTCCATTGGCTGTGAGGTAGGAGAGTCTTTCCCACCAACCCGCCACCACTCATCTATACCGAAGTGCCAATTTCAAAGTAATTTCGTCCAGACTTTTTTTAGTAATGATTATTTATCTATATCTCACCGATGCGATGACAGCGTTGATCGTCCGCAAACT
Source organism: Tanypteryx hageni (assembly GCA_028673005.1). Taxonomy (NCBI): domain Eukaryota; kingdom Metazoa; phylum Arthropoda; class Insecta; order Odonata; family Petaluridae; genus Tanypteryx; species Tanypteryx hageni. Next base: position 55,697,442 of record CM054120.1, on the reverse strand, counting down.
GATAAAATTTAACTACTGCCTGAAGTTGTAAGCAAATCTGGTATAACCGAGGAATATTTTCTTGCAGCAAGTGACCCAACCTGTCGCGGAGATAAGGGACTTGATAGTGCTAAGAAGTTTGTTGCAATCAAACAGTAGGTAAAGATGCTGCTGACCACATTTTCAAATTTGCTACTTCGTTTGTCAAAGATGAAGCTTCAGTAAACGCTGGTGAAAAAGCAGAATTGTGGGAGCTTCTTCAACCAAAATTTAGGAACAGTAGCACTGACATAGACCCTCCGCTTTTAAAAATCTGCTGTGCTGTGAACAGGTCTAATTTGGCATGGAAGTCGGCAAGTAAGTCCGTTGTCAACCTTAAGCACATATTTCAAGAACTCGTAGGATTAAGCAGATATTTCCATTCTGCTGGGTTGCGAACTAGGGAACTCGCCAATGAAAATGGTTGCAAACTTCTTTCTTTGCCACGATTGTTTGAAAAGAGACTGACTGAATTCTTCTTTGATCTCGTAAAAGCTCTACTTTCTTTTTGGCATGCTCATGTGCTTTATATGCAGAGTTGTTCTGATCGAGAAGCGCGTGGTTGTACAACGTTTCTCCTTAGTCTTTACAATCTTCGTCCACCTTCATCTTTGGCTGATATCCTATTTGTATTTAGCAGATACTAGATGAAGGACGCTAGAGCACGTATCAGTGGCGACCGAAAATGTGTTCACCGTATGAGTTGCCAGGAGGTGGGGGCACTACTTTGTTAACTGCCATCCCGATCCTAGCGAAGAGCTTCAGCTAAGGCGGCAATCCTTTCGTAAAGTACCATCAGGGCCGGCCAGAGGTAGGGGTGAGCCGTGACGTCAAAATATTGGGGGCACTAAATCGATCATGTATGTATTTCTTACTTGCAAGTGAATACATCTCGGAAACAAATTTAAATCACGGGATACGCGAAAATCTACATGAAATTTCTGTTTCCTTTCATTATCAATTATTTTACAGAACAATGGATAAATGAACAAGTTCTTGTAAAAATATCTATTAAAAAATTTACGGAAGGGAGCGCTGGAGCACTTTCTCGCTCAGGGCGTCAAAATACCTTGGTCCACCCCTGAGTACCATAAATCCTTTCCCTGGAAGAATACCAGATGTCTACCTTTTTTTAAATTCTCCCTCTTACCAAGTCTTGAAAATCCCAAATCTGTTTAAAATTGGTTTAAATGAGCTTTTCCGAAAACTACCTTCCATTACTCCTTTACGATCTCCCTCCGACGTTAACGTTCATATTCATTTCGAAAGGGTACAGAGCTCTTAAATGTCTTTTTTCTTAACTGTGTGTGAACAGAATAGTGTGATACATGAAAATAGAAAGATAGTTTCCTTCGTTCACCGAAAATAATTTTTTTTTGAAGCTGAGGGCATCATCGTTCATGCAGAGGAAAACTGCACATACGTAGTGTTTATTTTATTTATTTAATCAAGGAGGTATATCAAATAACATGTTTGATTTTCTACTCGAAAATTCTTTTATTGCTATCCGTTCATAAGTCCTAAGTTGTTTTCAGTTTTTGATAAAATAGTTTCTCCTTAGTCAGGACAATCTTCGTTCACTTTCATTTATGGCTGATGTCCTAATTGTATTTAGCAGATACCAGAAGAAGCTTCAAGCAGAGAGAGTCACTATTTTAGACATGGAGAAAGAGATGATTTCTGTAAAGACAAAACTTAACATTTTAAAAGAGCAGTCTTTGATGGGAGGATGGGTTAGAACCCTTAACGAACATCTCGTTGAGAAGTCGGAGGAGAAATATTTTTTTGAAAGATATTGAGCTGTTTCAAACCCCCGAGCGACGTTTTAAAGAGCATCACAAATATATCTCTCAAAAGCGATCAATTTTTGCAGTTTGCCCAGAACTGGTGAATTCAGTTGTGGAATTTCTCAACAAAAGATTTGATGTTGATTCGGAACATTTAAAATAACTGAAGGTTTCTGCGACCTTAGACCTTTTAGCTGATTTTGAGGATGTTCGTCATATTTTTGCAAGCGATGTTGATTTGACAGAATTGTCAGTGGAATATGAACACATTCTGCAAAATCAAAAGATTAAACAATTCCGAAGGATGACTCCTAATGAGTTTCCTCCAATTTTATGTGTTTCGACCGAATTTATTAACATAAGAGTAATTATGGCACGTATCTTGGCTGCCAAAACCCATAGTGAAGATGTCGAACGCTTAATTAGTACAAGCAATACATTAATATCAAATAGTTTGAGTAGATTGTCTGTAGAGTCTGAAAATGAATATAACATGCCGTCATTAGGCGAATAGAATCCCAGACCTGCAGTAATTTTGTTGCTAAATGAACGGGGTCATAGAATTAAAGAAACTAGCAAAGCCAAAGTGCAAGCATGGTACAAAAGAATTTTCAAAGAAGCAGACAAGTAAGAGCGAGATAACGACGAATCTAAGTCAAAAATAAGAAAATTTTAATTTTATTGTTAAGTTTACTTATTTTGATTTATTTGTATACTTTCGTAAAAATATAGTTTTATCGTTTAATTAAAAATTTTTTTATTCTGTATAATACTGTACAAATTTTATATTCCCACTGCACAATTTTCTTCTAACAGCACATTTTGTGTCCAGCTGCAAGTTGGAAAAAGGCTGATTAAAACAGACCAAAAACAGCACTCAGGACTTCAGGACTGGGTATTAAAAATTAACAATATATTTTGAAAAATTAATAATAATGCCAATAACTTTAATATCTAAGAAAAACCCAGAAATATATGAAAATACTAGTTATTGCCGAGAAATTAGGATTGTAAACGATGGAACTGTTTTTCGATTGTCACGAAATTACGTACGCTTTACAACACCATCACATTACTTCTTTGCAGAAATAATTTGAAACTTAATTTAGGAAATTTATTAATAATAGTAATTTAAAACTCAATTTTTTATTAATCAATTCCTCAGTGATATATACGATATTTAACAATTAATTTTATATATTTTAAATTATATTTTTCTCAGTTGACTTTTAATTAATTTTAAATGCGCTTCTATTTATAATTATAAAAATTTGTACTTCCGTTCTTCATATATATATATATATATATATATATATATATATATATATATATATATATATATATATATATACACATATATATGACAGATTACGGAAAAGGAAAGGTAAAATAGATATATGGATGTCAACAAAGTGTTGGGATGAGGAAACCCAGTGCACACTCACCAATCAGACGACTTCAGGTTGGCGAGGCCCCGGGGTTGTCGAAGCGACACACGTCTCTGTAGCTGAAGAATGAGTAGTTCCGAAAGCTTCTACGTTTGTGATGTCTCTGTGCTTTACTGTTCTTTTACGTGTGTCGCTTCGAAATCCCTGGGGCCTCGCCAACCTGAAGTCGTCTGATTGGTGAGTGTGCACTGGGTTTCCTCATCCCAACACCTTGTTGACATCCATATATATATATATATATATATATATATATATATATATATATATATATATATATATATATATATTCATTCATTCATTCGTGTTCTGTTTCACGACATATCTTACCAATTAAATAATTGGTTTTTGACTAGGGAATATACATACACGGTGTGGTGGTTTCCAGTTGCCTTCCACACCGAACACACACACACAGAAGGGAGGATGGAAACCCGGTGCCGGCATTTGCCTACTCTTACGAAGAACACCAGGATGGCCAACGGCTTAACCTCCCTTCCGAAGGACGGAACATCTGAATTTGCGCGGTCTCCTCTAACTACGTAAACAGTGGTCCAGGTGACCTTGAGAAAAATCCTACTCGCGCAGGATTCATACCCGATGATTTGTTTTTCGAGCATCGGGCGAGTAGCAGCCAGCGTCCTAACCACTACGCCACGGCACCCCATATATATATATATATATATATATATATATATATATATATATATATATATATATATATATATATATATATAATATTATGTATATATAAATGGACTATTATTTGATGACTCATATCTCTAGAACTTATGATTGTATTGAATTGAATGTTGCATACATCGATGACATATAATTCGGCGACAGGTTCTTAGACCGTACTCCATTTCGAATATTTTCCAAAAATTCAACTATGAAGTTTAAAGTTTCCAAACGTTTACCTGATGTAGACGGCTCTGTCGGCGTGTCTGGGGTTTGGAATTTTTCCTTATTTTTCTTCCTCTGGGAGTCAGAATATTTTTCTTTGCATAAGAATTTTGATAAAATCATTCAAAATATTATAAAACATTTCATATTCGCTCGTCCGATGTCTTTTCGGAGTAGACAGCTTTTTTAGGGTTTTGGTTATTATTTTTATATTGATCATTACTCATTTTAGAACTTAGAAGATGAAAACAAATACGAATTTAAAAAATCACTAATAAAATCTTTTATTGTGTTTACAAGAAGACGTCCTTTAAAAAAGGAAAATAATTTCAGACTATTTGTCCTTTAAAAAAGTTTTGGTGACTCGATTAATTAACTTATGATTTTTACTATGTGGGTATTTGGAGGATTTTCTAAAATTCGAGTTTTTTAAGCGCTTCTCTATCTTGAAGACCTTCTATTAAAGTGAAATCATCATATTCTAGATTTTGATATGCAAACATATGTAAGTAAATAGTAATAAATTGAAAACATGATTCGGGATTGTATTCTATTAATTTATCATAAGAATTCATTTTCAGAATTGTAACAGTTGAATACTTTATTCCTACATTGGGAGTTTTAGTTATTAAAAAAATAGTTTGCTACAGGCGTTCCTCAGTCTCCATATCCTTGACTGTCTATATAACTGCTGAATGATCTTTGATAAATCTTGGGAAAATGAGATGAAAGCTTAGGTATGTTTATTGCGATTTAGGTAGAATAGAATTTTAGTAAATAGTTCCTATTTACTTGATTCTAATTGCCGTAAAACTATTGGTATTTACTAAGAAAGACAAGCCTAATCTGATTTCGTAAGATTCTCGAGAAGTTAAACTGTACTCGACTTCACTTATGTCGTAAAAGTGATATGGAACATTGAATTATTGTTTTATTCGCATAAGTACGCATATGCTTTGAATTATTTTATTAGTATTCGTTGAAAATACGCTATCTCAATTTCACTGATGTACATTGACAAGAAATTATTTTCATTAAAATATGAAAGCAACTATTAGGATATCTTTCCTTTATCAAAAGGTATTCAGCAAGCTTGACATCCTTTCAAATACAATATTATCATACGGTAAATAAAATACATTAAAAATTGAATTGTATGGAAACGGTTATACAGAAAATGTACGTCTTATTTTAAAGTTGAGTCTTATTAAAAATATACAGAAAAAGAAATACATTAGATGGCGTTCCTATAGCGTAATAAAAGAAATACTGATTTTATATGTAACATTTAATTGGCATAGAGCAGCAAAACTATTATTCCTCGAGCACAGAGGAATTCCAAAAATGGTCTGATTTACAGATGAAGATATCCTAAAGATTTTAAAATTCCCCATTATAATAATACCAATTTTATGAATTCAAAACTTTTTCATTGAAATATTTATTTTCTACAAATAAACAACTCTTGAGATGCGTTATAAAAACAAATATTATTCCAAAATGAGTCAATAATTCCATCAAAGAGTATATTTCATGCATTGAACAATAGTCCAAGAATAAATTTAAAAAATTAATAACATATAAACAGTAATAAACATTCCTAATAGCTGTAGATTGTGTATTTAACTCAATTATTGGGATCCCTCGCAGTGCCTCCGTCAGTGCAGCGGAACTTCGCCATAGTGGAAATGGTAATTCGAAACCGCAATACTAATTCACCCTTACGGAATTTATTATCTCAGAATTGGAATTTCTTGTGGAAAATTATCATTCATTTCGCTGAATTTTTCTCACATTTTTTAAAAATAATGAACCCAGCATAATCTCTTATGCGTCAGATCATTGAATTTTAATTTTGCATACCTAGATTTTCAAATGCGGCCACTAGAAAATTTTAATATGACCACCAGAAAAACTATATTTAAACATTACAAATCACAAAATCCGAATTTCGAAATAAACTCACTGATCGAAACCTCGAGGCGGCAATCCGACCTGCTTTGTTGAAAGAAGCTAGGCAATTTTCCATTTACCAATTTCCTGTAACTTAAAATTATATTTGTCTTTTAGAATTTTTTACTGATGCTTATTTTATATTATGAGTTTGATGTATTTTTGCTATTATGATGCTTTGAGTCGTATTGTTAAAATATCGATACAAAAATTCATAAACATTTCAGTGTACTATTATTTTATCTTGGTAACATTCTTAGGTGCGTTACGTAGAATATCAAATATCACTTAACCTTAAATTTAACAATGCTGCCACCACAAAACTACACATGAAGCAAGACGTATCCGTTATCAACGTAAGTGTGTCATTATAGCAGTGTCGCCGCCGATGTGCACCTATGTTTCGTGAATTGGGGCGACATTTTGTCATTTTACTACAGGTGGCAAATTTTGACCAAAAATTTCTGTCTGGATTTTCTACGTAACGTGCGCCATAGCATCGCGGCGGTTGAAGATAGATTAACACTCGAAGTACGGACCTGAGTGGTTTCACATCGAGTCTGGACCCGGGTCCTAGATGACCCAGCTTCTAAAATAATTTTCTCACAATAATATTTAACATCCAAGTAATCAATAAATGAAAACTGAATAAGGATAATGATTTATACAATAAATAGTGTAATAATGGTATATATTTGCAAAATTAAATACATAATTAATCATATAAATAAAAATGAAATAATTTTCTTTTTTTAAATATAACATTTAATAATACCAAAAAATATATTTTTGAAGGTGAATTCAGTTAGTTTTATTCAGTTTATCTTATGTTAGTTTGATTCATCTGAGTTGGAAGTGTAATTAATACATAATATTTTAATCTCTTTCATGGAATGGTTCTTGCATACAAAATTGTTACATTTGTCACATTTTGAAGTGTATTTATTTCCCCCCAGTGCAGAAGATGCACCTACCTCTCTTCTTTCTTTCACCTCTAGTTTCTTCAGGTTCCTGTCTTGCCCAGGAAACTTTCCTGCCTATCAATTTAACACAACGAATAACGCTTTTGTGATAATTTTTCCCACTTGTGTCTTCCATTGTCCTGGCTCGTCTTTCAATGTTTTCTTTGATCAATACCATTCCTAATGTTTCCAAAAATAATTTTCCTCTCTTCTGCAAACCTGATTCCAGAAAATTAATATTTTTGTCCAAACAACGAAAGCGTTGTACGCTGCTATGTCAAGAATGTTAAAAAAAGACGCAACGGCCATCTTCTTACTGCTCGAGCGCAAGAGTACTCCCGTATGAGCTAATCTAACATATCCACACCAATCTTGTTAGTATTGTAAAAGAAATTTATTGAAGACTTGAAACTTATTTCCTCGCCTGAAATATCATGTTCGTGATGCATGAACGACAAAAGTACGACACACTTCTTTGGTATCGGCAAATACGAAACCAGGGTGAGGTCTTTGGTAAATAAGAACTTAGAATAATTTACTTCTCTGCCACAAGTTGAAGTCAACGATAGGGGCAAGCCTTTCCTATTTTTTCTAACAGTTCCAACCATTGTTATTTTTTTTCAAAAGCTCCTTTGTTCAACGAGAATTGAACGTCTTCATTGGATTCACAAAATCGTCCTATCAATAACAAAATTCCAATAAAGGCTTTGACTTCAACACTGCCGACATCAGTCCATGCCTTTTGATGGTCTGTATGCAGCTGGTTTGCGAAGTGTGCTCTTGCTTTTATGTTTGTATTGGCAACTATCAAATTTATAATTTCATTTGAAATAAATAACTCAAATATTTCCAAATGTGTTATAGCGCCTTTTCTGTAATTAGTAAATTAACCAATATTTCGAACTATATTTTGGGGTCTTGTTCTTGCAGGTTGTGGAGCAACGTAACTCCAAAGCCTGAATATTCTATCTCCCATTTTTGAACAATAGAGTCACAAAAAATAAAAAGTACATTACAAAATGAATCGGGAGGCAAACTGAACGATGTGAATAACGGAGACACAAGAGAAAACTGGAAATCTAGACTTCGATAATAACTAGCATGTATTACAATGTCGTGCTGAGCAAGCTTATTTTGTCCGGGCTTTGATCTGCCCGGTCATAAGAGATATAAAAGCTACACGACGTAGAGTACGGAGCCGGGTCACCGAAGACCCTCACATTTTTACATTCCGTGATTTCGATGACTTAAATTACAATATAATTTTACACTGATTTTAAACTCCCAACATGATCCACTAGGAATACATAAAGTATCAATTTCGGCAAAAAATTTTTTAAAGAAATATTTTCGAAAATATACCTTTCGGGTCTCCTGAGACCCGAGGTCCGTACTCCGAGTGTTAATACCGAGGGTGTTTGTGTGTGAATTGGATGGCGAATAAGACTGATGTCCCTCCTAACTCAACTCGAGGTCAAATGAAGGTATACGGAACAATTTGCTCTTATGGAAATTTGGTGCATGTGTATCTTGGCATCGATGGATAATCGGGTCACCGGCGAACCCACGTGATTTTTATAAGGTTAAAATTTATTCGGATCTAGGACAATATTTACGATAAAAAGTCCGCGAGATCGTGCAGTGACGATTTTTTGTGTATTTCATTTATGCAGTATACCCAGTGGTAAGGTGAGAAATTTTTAAATACCGTCTCTCAGGATCCAAAAACTTGCCGCAGGGAATTTTGTAAAGTGAAAAATGTTCTATTTATTGACAGATAAAAGTGATAATATTTTATCATTTAAATTTTTACTTTCTCCATATACGTAGTATAGGGGAAAATATTGTATTCATGAAAAAAATTGAGTTCGATATTTCAACGTAAATACACGTTTTGAGGTCCCCTGAACACGTTTTGACCATTTTATCGATGATGTCTGTGTATGTGATAGCTTATTGTGGGTGCTCCAACTCAAAAACAAATAATCAGGTCAACACGAAATTCTATATTTAACATTTTTATAAAAGTCAGAAACTGATTACTTTTTGGTAAAAATCGGTAAACCGGAAGCGGATGTTTACTCTTGCCACTTATCCGTTATTTTATAATATTTGCTTTAATACTTGATAAATGTAAAAATGTATTGGCGTAAAAGTTGTAGGAAATTTAATTTTCTACAACCTTTGTTTGAAACATGTTTCCATATAGTACATTGGTTAAGAGATATTCTATATTTATAGCTGTCACTTCCACGCCACCTGCCGACGACTATTGTAAACAATAGAAGGTTTGTTACGTCTTAGTAATGCCCATTTTTCATTAATTAATTGTTGGAGCTTTGTGTCTATATCCTATATCAGAATGTTTTGGTTTGAGTTTATTTCTGTTCTTTGTAAAGTCTTTAAATTTTTCTTGCAGTTCCTTAAATTATTCATTATCATTTAACCTATTTGGAATTTTTAGAAATATTACAGTTATGGAGAAAGTCATTCGGTGGCCACATCAATTTTTTGCATTTTCATTTATAATTTTCTTAAAATAGTTTAATTTCATTTTCTTGGCGATGTGCTCAACAAATCGAACAGTTGTAAATCGAGAATGTACCAATGTCTTCTTTATTGAATTTTTGTAACTGTAAAATAGCACCCATGTCGGACATTGGTCTGTTTCTATTTACTAGAGCATAAACTGTATTGAAATTTTTTACAGTTGTATCAACTTCTTTTTGCTTCAGATTGCTTAATAAATCTGATTTTTTTCTTTTTTACTATCTTCCATAATATGAAGAGCTTTCAAATGGGAACCTGATGTAGAATGTTCAGGCAATATTTTTGTTGACACTTTCAAATTTCCATTGCATTAAACGTCATTATTTATCCGTTATTTTGAAAGATGATAGAATTTACGGTTTCTGCTCCTAAATGCGACACTTTTTCAAATATTGAACAACACAATTTTCTGTTTTTGATGGTCAGATGTACATATTTTCCTTGAAAATTTTCTAATTGATTTTTATTCAAGCAATCATGTATATTAAATGAGTCTGAGTCTGCCATTGATGAATCTGCTTCCCAATTTCCTTCTAAATTATTTGTTGATGCTGAAGCTGAAGCTATACCTAGAGATGACAGTTCAATTGCTACAGAAGCTGCTATTTCTCCTCGTATTTTATTCTCGTCTATGTTATCACAAACAGTTACCTACTTTCTTACTTTTAATAAACGACCAAATTTTCTTTTCATTTTCATGTATGGCTGAAATAAAAAAAAAATTGTAAAAAATATTTCAATATGAATCTTCAAAACATATGCTAAGTTGGCACTATTACACATTATTAAAATTACCGCACTCCACAAAACACGCAGCAGAAATTAACATCAGTGACTCCAGCCTGTAAGATGGACACAGGTAATACTATCATATGCGACAGATGATGAATGCTACTCTCTAACTGTAATTCGCAAGAGCGGAGAACGCCAGAGGTGCGCAGGAAAAATTTTCGCTGCGAACTGATTAAATTTGAATAATAGAACATGTACACATTACGCGATTTGTTGTTCTTATATTGATATGATTATTTATAAACTATAGTAGTCTCCACCGTTGGTGGCCTCTGGATGGGGATGCGCAGTAGCATGTGAAAGTCACTTGGGTCCCGGGAACGAATCAGCATCAGTCAGAGTTTCATACTTTAGTAGAGTGGACATTCCTTGTGATACTTGCGATATTCAGTTATTTTTAGCTTTAGTTTACGTGTACCTATTAGTGTAAAAGTTTAGGTATTATTTTAATGTTTATTTATGAAGTCGGACGGGAGACGCCCTAGACAAGTGTTATATAAGCATGCCAGAGATCTTGTTTTCAGTGTGCACAGCTACTTCTCGAGGGAGGAGGCTGGACTAATTTTTTAGTAGTGATTGTGCACGAGAAATCCCGTATCGAGAATTTTCGAGAAATTTCTGTTATTTCAGACTATCGTTTCTCGAGAAATTAAATTTTTTAAATTTCGAGAGTTGTTTCTCGAGAAAATTTCTCGAATATCTAGAGAAATATTTCCCTTAGGAAACACAAAATATTACATTTAGCAACTGGGATTCTGACATTATATGCCAAAACCGTGAATCGGATATTGAATGACACCAGTGTCATTGAATTGGTCGATTCAAAACTTAAATCTTTGGGGATTAATTTTGGCAAAGACATTGTTTCCACCACAAGGGATGGTGCCAGTATCATGGTAAAATTTGTAAAATTGTTCCCTGCTTACCAACAGCTGTGATATAACCACGCTTTTCATTTAGCCTCAGAACCGGAACATAAGAGTGAAGATGAATATGTTGCAGAAAACGAAAGCGAATTTGCCGCAGAAAATGTTTGTATGAATATGATTATTTTTAAAGACGGTTAAAAATATTTATAAAATTGTAAAATTATTCAAAAACTCGCTTGTACGGAACACTAATACAAAGCCATGTAAAAATTAGAGAGAAAGACGGATTTGTTAGATTGTTGTTATCTTGCAAAACCCGCCGGAACACCATAGAAATTATGATTGAACGGTTTCTTAGAATCAAGACTCCTATAGTAAAATCACTGCATGATCTATATTTAAGTCATTATTTCAGCCAGAAGCAGATGAGGCAATTGTATCGAACACATTGAAAACTTTGAAACCCGTTAGAATAGCGATAGAAGCGTTGAGTATCAGAGATGCTAACCGTTAAACTAGTGATGGAGTCCTAAAAATTTTATTTAACGCTCTAAAAGAGAACAATACAGAAATTAGTACTAAACTTCTCAATGGATTAAAAAACAAAGAGCTAAAAGAATAGGTGCGTCATTAATTTCTTTGATAAAATTTCTTCAATGCCCCAATAACATTCAGTTCGGTGGAGGATGACGATTTTTTTGTTTTTAGATCAAAAAAATGAAGTAGTCAAGAGTTAAAATAATAATGAAAAGACTTTTCAATGATGTCAATGAGCAGAATAATTCTGCAACACTGAACCATCGCCGCTTTTACTGCTAACTCTGTCCATATATCTAGCAAATATATCGATCTCTTTGGTAAATCATCAAACATATTGAGTTATATATGGTTATTTGTATAATATGAACTAACCAAATTATCACCAACGTTTTAATGTGGTTTTCAAAACTTCCTATAGAACTAACTTGATCAAAAAACATTTTGTGTGTACTGCGGGTGTTACCTAATAGCTCAATCTGCCATTCTCCGTTACCGCATAGGCTATCACTGTCTCGGTCATTTTCTGTCTACTATGTTACGAAATATTCGCAAATCTTCGTCCAGCCTTCAATGGTATATATAGAGAACTGATAACCTAATTATGAGAAGGCTGAGCTAGCGGTGGTGTGGGGCAGTCAAGATGACCGAGGAATCTTCCACTCCGTGACGGAGGAACTCCTCCTCCGTGGGCAGCCAAAATCCGCGCATGTACTTATGAATCTACAGACCTAAATTCATTTCCCTTTATCACATTCAGCTAAATATGGTGTATAATGATTCCATTTAACCTTTTTTAACCAGCGTCTTTGATGGATTCCTTTTTATCCTAGCTTTCTTTGGGCAGAAGAGTTATCGGATTTTGACCAACTTCATAATGGATTTACCTCAAAATGTCTACTGCACCATGTGTCGGACTTTGCAGTGTTTCCTCAATATGAATTTTACCTCTTTTAGAGTATAAACTCTAGCCATATATCTCGCAAATATATCGAGCCCTTTGGTAAATTATCAAATGTATTATGTTCTATATGCTTTTATGTATAATATGAACTTAGCAATTTATCACCTACATTTAAATGGGATTTTCAAAACGTCCTATATGCCTACCGCGATCAAAGGAACATTTCGGCTGTACTGTGGATCTGGCCTAATCCCTCACTCCATTGGCACCTTTCTTTCTTTCAGATCTATTACCTAATTATATATATGTGTGACACAACTTAAGGGATGGGAACAATAATTTTTGGTATGATCAATTCTTTGACATTGCGGGATAATAATTTTTCGTTACATGCAATCTGATATCAGGTGACCAGTTATTGATTTTAACTCTGATGTCTGAAGCAATTTCAAACTTTTATAATATGACATCAAACCCTCGATTGTGTACATAGGTTCATTTTGCACAGATTATGTATTAATTTTTCTTTGATTTTTAGACTGCAGCAAGGGGGTTGTACTATAATGAATTTAAGTTAATTTTATGTAATTGAGAGTGTGAAATGTTAAACATTTATTTTTTATGTATTTGTTTCTGGTCCTAGAAGGGTTACATATGTTGATATCATTTCTTTTTATTATGTCTTATGAAAATGTAATTGATCACATTGTGGAAATGTTTGATTTCCTTGGTCATTGTGAATGGAATCATACAACTTTTTGGATTAACTATGTAAATTCATACAAGAATACATGTTATTCAGAGATTGCCCTGGTTATGGCATCATGTTGTGATTATTATATTCGATCCAGTCTTGTGATTTCAATTATTATCAAAATTATTATTATACTGATTATTATACTGTGCTTTCAATTTTTATATTAGAATGTTCAAATATCTTTACAGATGATCATTATTCAGTATTACTAGGTATGCGTTATGCATAATGCTATGTATTGTATTCCTTATATATATATATATATATATATATATATATATATATATATATATATATATATATAATTTGTATTGTTATTCTTAACACAGGATATACCTATTAATTCCATGCAAAATATTCTCACTTCTAACTCAATATTGTAATTTGGTTGTGATATTAGCAAACGAACACTACATCAGTGAAATTTTAGTGCCAGCAAGATTTAGTGACCAAAGCAATAGTGAGTATGCATGCTGAGACCCTGTAAAGTCCATTGTGAGATATTCTGAACAAGTGCCAGGACATTAGTCATTTAAATTTTTCAGCACAGTGTTCCTTTGGCCCAGGGAGATGTGGTGCCATCCATTTCTAAGTCAACCATTTATAAGTCAACATTGGCATTGGCCAACATAGGTTTTAATGGACTCATGTTTTGGCACCACCTGTGCTTCAGTGTGTGAAGAAAGGATGGATTTTCTCATATATCCACAGAAAATCCATATTGAAAACCAACCCGACCACCTTGCACATGGCCAAAGACAGAAAATTCAGCCAATCAACAGCTGCCTATTGGCGGCAACTCTGGTGGTGTGAGTTTGACTGTCAGCTGTCTCCTATGTGGCAAGCATGGCTAAATCTCTCTCTTTCTGCTATGAACTGGCGACTGAGACAGACAGAGGTAAAGATCATTGTCACCATGAGGGCAGTTCTTTATTAATTGGTATATGTGGCTTAGTTTGTTAATTGCCATAGTTTATTATTATTTATTCATCACATTTACCCTTTTATTTCTTGGTATTACTGGCATGTGTGTTAATTGCCTTGCTCAGGAGTAAATTGTTAAGTATTATCCTTTTCTCTCTGATCAGTTTCTTAACAACTATTATGGTATTATTTCTTAGTACATGAACGCATTAGTTCAGGTAGTCACCAGTTAATTGAGCTTATATATAGTATTCTTGTATATCATTAAGTATTTCCTGCCTTATGTTCTCAAATGAATCAACTATTCTATTCCATGTCCTTATATGTAATCTATGTCATCCTCATATGCACTGTATTCAATTTGTATTAATTTCTATTAATTTCTATTCCTACGCAGTCTTGATCTGTATGAAAGTCTCCATTACACTAATTAAGTGTCAAGCTTGGCTATTTGGTCACTGTTAGTATAAATGAAAATATAATAAAATTTCTAACTAATTAGTAATATTTTAATAAATTTATTTTATCATTTATAATAAGTGAACAGATAAGAAGGGTTACCAAGTAGGTTCTTTAGCTGAACTCATTGTCTCAGCCAAGAATTACTGGTGTAAATTTCAAGAATACATGGTTATTTTCTGCTTAATTGTCAGAGAATTGATTGATGCTTTTAAGAAATATATTTCAGATTATTCTTTAAGTTTATCACCAAAGCAATTCACATTCAATCACTCTGGATACAATACTATAGTTTAACTTGCTCTCAATATGGGTCCTATGTTCCTCTCCATACTTACTTGGGGATGACTTTGTCCCTACAACTATGGGTGCCTAAGAAATGATACACTCCTGCTACTGTACTACCAAAAAGTATTGCTTTGTAAGTACTCCTTGAATAACAACTAAAACACATTACGTCATTGAGACTTAAAAATATGCATTAACAGCACATAATCAACATATGTAATATGTATTTACAGCTTTGTCCATATATGCTCTAATACCTGATCCAGGGAGCTATTATAACTTAATATATGAAAGATAACATCTTTATTTCCTGACTGGAGCTAATGAAATCAAAATGAGTATTCTTCAAGGTGGATTAAACTTTATATGCGAAATATGCCATATATTTACCTATTATTTCTGAGACCACATACATGTTTTATTTGAATGGTAGCAGGGGTGGATCGAGGGAGAATATCAGCACTGATGTTTTATCTAAACCGGTATTTATAGTTAAATATTTTATTTAAATATTCACATATATATTTACAAACAAAATTCAAAACATTCACATTGGAAACAACATTATTTTATGGTTTTTCCATGTTGTGGTGTAAATATTAAAACAAATGTTTTTAAACATTTAAAATTAAGCTACTTTCAGCATATATGTGATTAGCCCATTGGGGCCTGCATGAATGTTCAATAGGTTCATCCACCCCTTAAAGGAAGTAAGGAGCTTGGGAAGAAAACACCTCATGAGAATTACCTCAGGGCAAGAATGCTGAAAGTCAAAAACTCAGGGGAGGAGTGACCTAAGACAAACAGAAAACAGATAGTTGTCTAGATCTAGGCCCAATATCTTGGGCAGACTTTTATACTCAAGGAGCCTTATACATAACCCTGAGAGGAAGCTCTTCTGTTATTTACTTCTTCAATTTGGGTACCTGCTTTTTGTGAGCTGTCTTATTAAGTCATTCAGCTAGAGTGGTAATAAGCTAAAACGAGTGAAATTTTGGTAGTAATAATAATTTTTTCAATATTTTGACTGAGTTTCTTTCCTCTAAAAACATCCATGCAATTCACTATTACTTTTACTATAATGTGCTTCTTATTTGAACATTTTATTACCAAGAGTGCATGATATAGTTGACTAAAGTAGTGCATCAAGTACTGAAATGGGAAACAGAAGTGCTCAAGGGTAAAAAGGAGACGAATTATCAGAAACAAGTATTGTGAGAAATTTGAATGAAATAGTTAAAAAGTACCTCAAGGAAAATAAGACTGCTCTGTGATAGAGATATTATTTTTTAATGTTGGAGTATAGTCGTAGTTACCATCGATGGCAGTATTTGACAAAGTCGAACATATTAAGTTATTGTAAAAACAATTGACGTTAATTAATTTATAATGAAATCAAAAAGATGAATTGCCAACCTTTTACATACAAATTCACCATTGTCATAAATATCTTTCTCAATTGAATAATTTATCGTAAATACCGTATATACTCGTGTATAACGCACTCTTGTGTATACTGCGCACCTATACTTTTTGCCAAAAAACCCATCTTTTTCGTATACCCTGTGTATAACGCGGTATATGAGGGGTATAAGAACAAAATTTTAGAATTATATTGTCATGTAAGGTATTAATTAGAGTGCCATAAATAAATAAATACAGACCCGTCCTGGGTAGCACATGACTCGACCTACGCAAATCTGTCTTTACGTAAAACCTCCGAAAATTAATTTTTTAAATCCGTAAATTCCGAGTTGCGGAAATTTGCTTAAAAGGTAAAACGCTTCAGGCTTAAAGGTCAAATGTTAAATGAAGTTTACGCATGTCAGTTTATTTTAAATTTATCAAACTACACGTAACACTTATTTACGGAATATTTAATGGCTAGAGATATTTAATGACAGTATTTTTTACGAAATCTTAAATTTCCTTGCTTATCGTAGTAGCCTTCCTCGCATAGTAATTTGGTGCTGCAGATTATGAAGTAGATAAAATCTATGGGTTTTAAATTACTTACATTGTTAATTACATACAACACATTCATTTTCTAAAAAAATTATTTCTAGTTGTATATAATATGTCTTTTGTTGTCGATACGTGTTTTGCGGGATGTCTACCTGACGATTTTGCGGGAGACTATGTACAGCATTCAGCTGATTAGATAGTGAATATTCCAATATTTGGAGAGGTTGGAAATATAATTTAAGGTATTAATTAGGTATTTGATACTTTTATTATTATAAGTTAAAGCTGGATTATCGTCAGTTAGCGTGGTTGTACCTTCAATTAACCCAAAAAGTGAGAACGTGGTACGAGGTAGGTACACTTCAATTTTTCATTTTAACTGCACTAAAGTGTTACCCGTATATAGCGCGCACCCCTACTTTATGGCATAAAAATGGGTTCTTCAAACTGCTCGTTATATAGGAGGATATATGCAGTGGTGTGCTGCCAAATACTTAACAACCGGCTCGCTCGTATCGCCGCCCCTGGCAGTTATGTATCTCACCTGCCATCTAATTGATTACATTTCTGATGGTCCTGAGTTTGCATTATCTGTTCTTTGAAAGAATATGAAAATATTTCCATATAATCAAGAAAATATCGTAAATACAAATTGAATATTTATTTTAAATATTTTAATAACATTAATGATTATTATATTGTATATTTAATACATTTTTAACCAGTGGTGTGCTGGTAAATTTTTAACAACAATGAATGCATATAGGTACCAGTGGCGGCTCGTAGCTAAAATTAGTGGGGGGGCTGCTCCAGAAAATTTTTAGCCTTTGTTTTAAAATTGTGTAAAAGGAAAAAAACATGTATAAAAAGAAAATTTATTCAGGAACTTGATAAAATGTTAACAAAAATAACATTCATTCTTAAATCCAGTGAAGCATTTCTTGTTGAACAATTTAGCAGCTACTAAGTGTTTAGTGGAAGAATATCTGCCCATTATATCAACACATATATAGTCACACACTTCCTTAGCTTCTGCCATGAGTGTCTTTGAAGGATTCTCACAGTACTTTGAGTTTCTCAATTCTAAAATAGCATTTTTGAAATTTGTTATATATTCATTAACTTTAAACGCACTAATTTCTCGAGATTGCATTTGGTTGTAAATTATTCCAACATGAGGCATAATCTGATGAAAAAGCTCTAAAACTTGAAATTATCATCATTCAGGTATTTTAAAATTCCTGTTGCTTCTGCAATGGTTAGATCTGCATTTGATGTTGACTGAATTTCAGTAAGGCAGTTTTTTAAAGGTTGGAAATTTTCATGAACTCTGTTTATGGTCCGTATGTTGAAATTCCACCTTGTAGAGGATGGACGTGGAATGCTGACGTCCATATGTTTCTTGAGAATGGACACACGTTGTGGTGATCTTGAGAAGAATGTTGGAATAGCCAGAATGTTAGAGAAAAATATTCTTGCGTTTCGTGTAATACTTGCTGCATTTCTCATTATTAAATTAAGTTGATGTGCATAACAGTGAATGAAATGTGCATTACTATAAACTGCTTTTATTTTTGCTTGAACTCCTGCTTTTTTGCCTTTCATGACATTTGCACCATCAAATGTCTGAGCTATCAGTTTTTGTTCATTTCCTTGAAGGATTATGTCCAATTGTTCTAAAATACATTTTGATATGCCATCTGCAGTTTGATTTTCTGGAATAAAGAATCCCCTTCAAACGCTCAAATATTTCTTCATTGAATACGTACCGTAGAACAAGGACCATTTGAGTGTGTTCCGAAACATCTGTTGTGTCATCAGCCATGACAGCTACAAAGGAAGCTTTTCTAATTTCCGTCCTTATCTCCTCATGGTATATTTGTAGCAGGCAGTCAAGTATCTCATTCTGAATGGTCTTAGAAACACCTTTGAAGACTGCACTGTTTTCTAAGTGATTCTTCAAATCTGAATCTAATTTAGATGCAAAATTTACTAATCCTCTAAATACCCCTGGATTTACTGAATCGTCTTTTTCATCATGTCCACGTAAGGGAGTTTCAAAGTTTCCACAAAAGTAAATGCAGTCTATTATATTGGACAAAATTTCACGGTTCTCTTTAACTTTTATATTATGCTCATTGATTGAAAGTCTGTATGCCTCACTAAGTTTCTCCTTAATACTTACGGTTCCTAAAAGTGACAGTGAAACAACGTTATCATCGTGCTTCTTTGACTTCTCATGCTTTTCAGTTTTTTCTTTCATTTTGTTTATGCTTCTAAAACCATCTTTTGTCCACGGTACATCACCTCCAAACAGCAAACACGGGAAGCAAAACAGTGCATTTTTTACTTCACAGCCGCAAAGCCAACTTTTCCGTTGGTACCATTCAGAATTAAAGCTACGAATATATTTCTTGTTGTTGCTTTTGCCTGGCTGAGATATTAGAATATCAGGTGTTGAACGAACTCTATTCTTAACTGTAACTTTCTCATGGAGAGATAGCTGTGAAAACTTAAGCCGTTGAAGTTCACTTACAGTCACAGAACTTATTTCTTGGGGATGCAAGGCCATGGTTAAAGTTTTCTGTTAAATAAAAGAACCGAAAAAAAATGAATCAAATAGAATAGCTGGAAGCAGAATAATAATCTAATTCTACACTTCATCACATTCAAGATTATGGTTCACGGTTTTTAAGCACAACACACGCTGAGTAAAAAAAAACTTCATTCCACCATCACGCCAGAGCCGGCACTGCAAGAGCAACAGTGCTCTCTCTACCTGGAAGTCCCGCCTTCCTCCCCACCCCCCCCTCCTATGTGCGCATGCGCACAACAGTCAAACACCACGTCGCTGGCACTGTGAAACGCACAGTTCCATACAAAGTTTTTTGTATCTTTTTCATAAACTGGGGGATGGCTACTGAAGTACTGACATTAAGCTTAAGGAATATATATTGTACTACAAAAATAAAGAAAGAATTAAAGAAAAAAGGACTCATTATATTAAATGTTATCGATAATATCAAGTGGAAATAGGGGGTGCTGCAGTTCCGCAGTGCCTATACACGAGTCGCCACTGATAGTTACATAAGTTTTTTATAAATTGTACTGATTTACAACAAATACAAATTACAACAATAGTAAAATATTCAATATTCTTTATTGTAAATTCCATATAGCAAGTTCATTCTCACAGAATGCTTTCGTTGATTTTTGCCGGACTCTTGTATCTGTAGCCAATCTATGGTTGCGATTCAACCATGATTTGACAAATGGAGTTGCATCCCAATCCACTAACTCTTTTCCCAATAAATTTATCGTCATTAATTCCGAGATGTGATCTACTAACAAAAGTGGAATACTCCTTTAGCCAAAACAATTGTTTTGGCTAAAGGAGTATTCCACTTTTGTTATTTTGGCCAAAGTTATTGAGCTACTATCAGTTATGTGATCTACTGTCAAACTATTTCTCACCCTCGTACAAATTGTGTTCATTAAACTGAAGCATCTTTCAGCTTCAGCACTACTGATTGCAATAGATCTAACTATCTTTTTAGCTTTTTGTATAGTTGCAGGAATTGAAACATTGCTTGATTTTAGATTATTATCTACAAAATCCCGAAAATCGTTCAAATCAATTTCATATTTTAAAATTTCATTTAAATGATGCAATTTTTTTCACCAGCTATCCATGGTGAAGTTAGTTCTTCATAAGGCCAAGTAGATGGTTCTAATAAATCTAAATAATTATAAATGATTTCATCATTGTTTCTGTCTGATAAAAGACGGAAATTCATGTGTTGAATTTTATTTTCTAATAACATATTCCTAGGAAGAGCAATGAATTTATTATTTTTGTTAAATGGAATATCTTTAAACTTATCTGACTTAATTAAATCTTCAACTTGAGATTCATGCTTTCTAGTACAAACCTTTAAATTTTCCAATGCTCTTATTGTGCGTTTGATTAATTTTTGCGCTTTCTGAATGTTAGTTGATCTTGACTGCAGTGCAGTTGAAAGTAATAAAAATTCTTCAAGAATGTCAATCATTAAAGCAAGGTCTTGCAAGAAATTAATGTTAGCGAACCTCTTTGCCAGACCAGAATAAGAACGAGAAAAATGCATATGTAACGCAGGATATGCGCGCCATACAGCAGTAGCAGCTCGTAAACTACATGCCGCCCATCTTGGTCCCAGTACCCGACCAATTTTAATATTCTCAATTTCAAGTTCTTTAGCTACAGTTTCTAGCTCGGTTTGATTTTTATTAGATTGGTGATAAATACTATAAATCCTATCTAAAAATATTTTAAAATGATTAACTTGTTTTATTTCGGATATTGAATCGTCGAGTGACAATTGCAATCGATGATTTAAACAGTGCCAAATAACGATTTTAGGAAAATCTTCTAACAACCTAGTAGCTACTCCAGACTTTCTTCCCAACATTGTATTAGCACCATCAGAACAAAATGCGATTACATTAGCTTTCATGTATTCGTTGTTAAATCCACAATCATTTAAAGTAGAAAGTAATGCATTAAAAATACACTCTTCTGTGGTTGACACCAATTCTTTTAAAGCGACAAATAACATGACTGGTGCGGAAGCGGATTGAACTGCGCACTGGAGATAAATCATTGGAGTGCTTTTTTTCGAAATTGTAGATGCTTCGTCAATTATTATATATATTTTGGTATTCTCCTCTATAATATTCTTAAATATCTTCATTTTAATTTCTTTTGCAATATGTGCTGCTATTCTTATTGCACTGTATCGTGAATGCAAACAATTGCCTATATCTACGCCATTTTTGTTTTGTAATTCTAATGCCGCCTCAATATCGGATAAAGGCCTGTTACGTTTTACCAAACTGTAAACAGTAATGAAAATTTTTACGGTAGCATCAATATTTTCATTATTTAGTTTGTGTACTAAATTATAAATTGAGTCATTAGCCGATTCCTTTAAAAAATCTTGAATTTTAATATGGGCTTTAGAAACATCGTGTTCCCTATTTGTTTTCTTAGAGAAGCTTGCCTAGTACTTTTATTACTGCCATTTGGGGTTACTAAATATGCGCTCCATTCCTTCGACAGATGGACATGCTTTTCTGCTGTCACTCCTAAATGCTGAACTGTTAAACAATTCTTACATCCTAATTTACCTCCCTTTACTTGAAGCCATTTGTACTGTTCTATAAATAAACTTGTTTGTTTTTCGTTCCAACAATCCGGGAGGGCAAGATTATCTATTTCTTTCATTGACGAACATAATGGTTTTTCTTCACTGACTGGTCGTTCAACTGGTACGAAATTTGGTTCCGTTGGCTTCGACGTTCCACAATGATTTTCGTTAATGTCATTATATTCCGTGTCTGTTTTCACCGTCTTCACATTTAAAAAACTTAATAGATTACCCTGTCGTTTTGACATTTCTGCGATCAGGATCCGAAAAATTATTTATGATTATATTCAATTTTTTGATGCGATTAATGCAGTAGCATTTTGTAAATTAAAAGTACGACTTCTAATTTTAATTATGTTAATTTTAACAAATAATTTCTAACGATTAAGCAAAATTTTTATTATTGTTCAACATTTTAGCGTCAAAACTTTTGTTAATGATTTCTTTGTATAATTAAAAAAATAACGGAAATTTTGAGCTAAACCACTTTACCTTATTTTTCAGCTTACACCCATAACTTCCGTTATATGAAGAAATCAAGGTATCATGGCAACACTTTTCCAGAAAAGCATTGCAACTTACTGGAACCCCACTCACAAAAACACTGATTTACTCAGTCACCATATACAAGCTTATCGCTCAAATGCCCCTCAAAACAGTTCGTTCTGTGAGCGAAAAGCCGAATGTAGTCCGAAAAAATATTTCGTACGCATTTCTGAACATTTGGTTTTATGTATCATTTTATCTATGAACTCCGATGCAATTGTATGACAAATTGCCTAGTTTATTGACAGAAAATCACGAGTTGGTTACAATGGCTGAGCTTAGAAGGTGAGAAGATAACAAAGTCCCGAAATACTTTTACTCGTGCGTTGAAAGCTGGAGAACATTACTTTGTATTGGGAAGGGGGAAGAGAGACGAAATTAATGAGACACGTAAAGAAATTGCACCTTTCCTAATGTTTATGTACTGCGACTTTGTCAGGTCGTTCTCAACAAGAAGCGCCAGCGCTTCTTCTCCGGTGTATAGTGTGGGTAGTAATGTTGAAAATTTAAAAGCTTTTTTAACTTTTATAGCTCGACGAGGAGTTGTTTGAGTGACTTCTTTCATCAATGCTGCAGCGTCTCGTTTTCCTGAAATATGGAAAGAATGTTGAGCCGAGAAAACGATTTCTTCTTGCGTATGCGATTCCATTAAAGGCCGCACTCTCGCTCGTTTAATATGGGATGCTTTGTATCCAAATCGTCAATCCTTGTCGCTGGATGCGAAAATTTTCGTGCTATCTGGGTAGATAATAGTAAATTGTAGTAAAATAAAATAATTAGGAAGTGATGTGTTTTGAGTTTTTAATACCTTTGTTTTAATATAATTTATTTAATTGTATATTTTCATACTTTATGTTTATAATCGCTGTGTTTAACAACCGGCTCGCAAAATTCTTGAAAATTGAACAACCGGCTCGCGCGAGCCGGTGCGAGCCGGCTCCAGCACACCACTGGATATATGGTAATTAACAATGAGATCAACATGAGAAATTAACCCTTTTTTCATAAAAATTCGTCCTTGTCAGAGAGAACTTTCTCATTTAATTATTATTTTAATTTTCTTTTAAAAAGTGTATTGGATGTTGTATATTTTCAGTTCTGAGGTAGTTTTTTGTATAAATCGCAGCCGTTAATGATAGGAGAATGTTTCTATGATGATGTTAAGTGTTCGCTAACATAAAAATTAATTCAGTACTGTTTCCATAACCTGCTGGAAGGCAAATAAAGCAATGATAGTGTAGTCGAATGCAAGATTGCAACAAGAAATACAACTATCATAGGGAAAGGCAAAAATGCTGAACTCATGAGTAAAACCCAACCCCGGGGAGAGGCCACAGTGAATGAGGGATGAACCAATACCACTTAACCAAACTTATGCAACCCAGGGGCTGAGTAGTCATATGCCGAGTATTTGTAGCATTTTACATTTTAGCACCATTTCTCATTTCTTTCTTGCTATCAAAATTGCCACCGATCCTTTGTTTACCTTCCACCTGGTTATAGAAACGGAACCACAAAATCTATTTCTAGTTGCATGTGAATCTCCATTGCAACCAGTTGGGATGTCCTTTAAAATCTTTTGACATAACTTATGGATTCATACACGAAAAGAGAATTATGCTGTCAGAGTGCACAGATTATGATGCATATGTAGACATCCCTTACAGATAATATTTCCTTAAACAAGATGAGATTTAAATTCTTAATTAATTAAATACAACTATAATAATGATACATAAGTTCAACTAGTCCTGTTACTTCTGCATATCTCTTTGTCTCACACATAACCAGTTTGATTGATACAGTAACTTCATTGTTTTACTTCCTCTTTTAGTTGTAACGATTTATGATCAAGCTTACAAAGAATATGTTTCTCTTTTCCTGTAAACTTCATATTTTCCTCCTTTTTTCTCTACTCTTGGGTCATTGTTTATGCAGGAGTTGGACTGAAATGATGTTCAGCTGACTGGTTTCTGAGCATTTCTGCATATTGAATCACTTAAAGCTTATAATAAATGGTGTAGGCATATCTTTTCAATCTTTTAGCCATTATGAATAATATTAATAATAATAATTATATTTTTTTACTGCAGTGACCACTGTATGGGGCATTACATTGTCAAGGTCATAGTAAAAATAAAAGGGCAGTAGAATACAATATAGAAAAGTTCACAAACATGACAGTACAGTACAAAAGACACCGTTTGTGCAGATTTTTACAATTTTTCAGAGATAAACTCATTGATGCTATATTAAGTCCACTTTTACATCATATCCCTGAAATTTCTTTTAAATATAATTGAAGGCATAGATTTAAAATTAATAGGGAGTGAATTGTGCAATTTTTTACTAGAATATTCATCATTTTTTTGGCTTGAAGCAAGCCCACAGTATTTCATATCAATATTTTTACCATATCTAGTTTCTTATTTGTGAATATCACCACGTAAAACATTTTTGAAGCCCGGGTGAACATAACAGGTAGTCTCCAAAATATAGACACAGGGTATATATATATTAACTAAAGGAAAAGAAAAGGTAGTGATGAGGGTGGCAACAAGGTGTTGAGGGAAGCCCAGCGGACACTTACCAAGTTGAGGACCAAGCTGGTAGGCACGAACACAAAAACACACGCAAGCTTATCGGGCCTATGCCCTTCTTCAGCGAAAGAGTAACGTAAAGTGACACACTGGACGGGGAATGACAGGGTGATGTGGGAAGGTTCATGATTGGAGGAGGTGGGGAGTAGGAGGGGTGGATAGCCAATAAAGAGGAAGTGTGGTAAAAGAAATTGCGAATAACTACAAAGTAACAAGGAGACATTGTAAGGGGGCTAATAGGGTTAGCGGAGGTTGAGGCCAGGCGGAGAGAAAGAGTCGAGAATACTAGTAAAAGGTGCTTGCATACTGCAAGCATTTCATCTCACCTTGAAAAATCATTCATTTTCAGACAGATATTTCATCATGAGAAATATTTCTTTAATTCTAAAGATTTCTCCTCGGGACAAGATTTCGTTTTTTCATTATGGAACAATAATGAAGTAAAAATATCGCTAATTTTTGCAATTTTAGGAATATTATAATTTTCCCACACTGAGTAAATAATGTCACACATTTCTGCAAAATTTTAAATTTATACAATTAAAAGTGAAATAACATTTATCTAATTGTTTAAATTTTATTAATTTTTAATGGCCAAAATAACAATTTTATGGATAAATTGAAATGTTTATTCGTTTACATAGGCTGACTACTAATTAATTTAAAATTTTCAGCTCCTTAACTTGCGGCGTAGTGTCTAAGCATCTACAAATTTGTTAAAATTTTAAAAACTTTTAACAACACTTTGCAATTTTTAAGAATTTTATACTTTCTTCATTATGGGGCACTAATGCTACACATTTCTGCCAAATTTTAAAGTTGTAGTACTTCTAGAAGTGAAATTATATTTTTCCAATTGTTTAAATTTTTAACGGCCACTGCAATATGTTTATGGAAAAATACAAATGTTTATTTGTGCAAATTTACTATTCTGTACATTACTTGAAAATTTCAGTTTCCTAGCTCATACCGTAGTGTCTAAATATTTACCTATTTGTTTAAATTTTAGGAATTTTTAACAGCCAAACAAATCAAAATATCAAAATTTTTATAATCCATATTTCGTTTTTTTTTACGATTCCTACCTCTAAAAAAATTTCAGCTCCGTAGCACATTCGGAAATACATAAACCTTGAAAATTTGTTTAAACAATTGCGAATTTTTATCGGCCGCAATGTTGCACTTTTTCTAGATTTTCGTTTTTTCTAGTCGGTTTTTCACAAAATCCTACATAAAAAAATATTTCGAATCTCCAGCTCATCTGGAAGTGCCTAAACATTAGTATCCCCTATCATTATATATCGACGTTTCTTACAGAGGAGGATTTATATAACATACTTGTAGAAGGTGCTTGCATACGTCAAGCATTTAATCTCACCTGGAAAGAACATTAATTATTCAGATAGACATTTCATCATGAGAAATATTCCTTTAATTCTAAAGATTTCTCCTGTGGACGGGTTTTCGTTTTTTCATAATGGAACAATAATGGAGTAAACAAACACTAATTATTGAAATTTTCAAAATTATATACTTTTTCCACATTGAGTTAATAACGCCACACATTTCTTCCAAATTTTAAATTTGTAGTACAATTAGAAGTGAAATAACATTTATCTATGGTTTAAATTTTAATAATTTTTAACGGCCACAATAACAATTCATGGATACATTGAAATTTTTATTGGTTTATATGGATTAAACTCTAAATAATTTAAAAATTTCAGCTCCCTAACTTACGGCGTAGTGTCTAAGCATCTACCTATTTGTTTAAAATTTAAGAATTTTTAACTGACAAACAAATAAAAATATCAAAATTTCTATAATCCCTCTGTCGTTATTTTACAAATCCTACTTCTAAAAAAAATTCAGCATCGTAACACATTTGGAAATACATAAACCTTGAAAATTTGTTTAAACAATTGTGAATTTTTAACGGCGGCATTTCTGTACTTTTTTCATATTTTCGTTTTTTCTAGTCGGTTATGTACAATGTCCTACCTATGAAATAAATTTCGAATTTCCAGCTCATCTGAAAGTGCCTAAATATTAGTATCCTCCTATATGTTATATGTTATCTCCTACTCCTCCTCCTCTGAAAGAAACGTCTATATATAATGACAAGTAGTTGGTGCTTGCATTCTGCAAGCATATCATCACAACATAAAAAAACTTTATTTTTCATATTTCCTAATAATAAATATTTTTTTAATTCTAATTTTTCACCTCCGGAGCGATTTTCGTTTTTCTCTCATGTAATAATAATAGATTAAAACAATCCCAACACTTTGCAATTTTAAGAATTTTATACTTTCTTCATTATGGGGTACTAATGCTACACATTTCTGCCAAATTTTAAAGTTGTAGTACTTCTAGAAGTGAAATTATATTTTTCCAATTGTTTAAATTTTTAACATTTTTAACGGCCACTGCAATATGTTTATGGAAAGATACAAATGTTTATTTGTGCAAATTTACTATTCTGTACATTACTTGAAAATTTCAGTTTCCTAGCTCATACCGTAGTGTCTAAATATTTACCTATTTGTTTAAATTTTAGGAATTTTTAACAGCCAAACAAATCAAAATATCAAAATTTTTATAATCCATATTTCGTTTTTTTTTACGATTCCTACCTCTAAAAAAATTTCAGCTCCGTAGCACATTCGGAAATACATAAACCTTGAAAATTTGTTTAAACAATTGCGAATTTTTATCGGCCGCAATGTTGCACTTTTTCTAGATTTTCGTTTTTTCTAGTCGGTTTTTCACAAAATCCTACTTAAAAAAGAATTTCGAATCTCCAGCTCATCTGGAAGTGCCAAACATTTGTATCCTCCATTATATATCGACGTTTCTTACAGAGTAGGATATAACATGCTAGTAGAAGGTGCTTGCATACTGCAAGCATTTCATCTCACCTTGAAAAAACATTCATTTTTCAGAGAGGTATTTAATCATGAGTAATATTTCTTTAGTTCTAAAGATTTCTCCTCTGAACCGGTTTTCGTTTTTTCATTATGGAACCATAATGGAGTAAAACAATCACTAATTTTTTGCAATTTTTGGAATATTATACTTTTCCCACATTGAGGTAATAATGCCACACATTTCTGCCAAATTTTAAATTTATAGTAAAATTAGAAGTGAAATAACATTTATCCAATTGTTTAAATTTGCATAATTTTTGAAGGGCGCAATAACAATTTTATGGATGCAATGAAGCGTTAACTAGTTTATACATGTTCAATTCTAAATAATTTAAAAAGTTCAGCTCTCTAACTCACACCGTAGTATCTAAACATCTACCTATTTGTTTAAATTTTAAGAATTTTTAACTGCCAAACAAATCAAAATATCAAAATTTGTATAGTTCTGATTTTTTTTAAATTTCTATCTCTAAAAAAAATTCAGCTCCGTAGAACATTGGGAAATACATAATCCTTGAAAATTTGTTTAAACAATTACTAATTTTTAGTTGCTGCATTGTTGTACTTTTTCAGGATTTTCGTTTTTTTCTAGTCGCTTTTGCACAAAATATTATCTAAGAAAATAATTTCGAATCTCCATCTCATCTGAAAGTGCCTAAACATTAGTATCCTCCTATATGTATGTTATATGCATGTTATTTCTTCCTCCTCTGTAAGGAACGTCTATATATAATGACTAGTAGAAGGTGCTTGCATTCTGCAAGCATATCATGTCGCCTTTAAAAACATTCATTTTTCAGACAGATATTTCATCATTGAATATATTACTTTAATTCAAAATATTTCTACTCCGCAGCGAATTTCGCTTTTCCCTTATGTATAAATAATAGATAAAAACAATCCCTAAACTATGAAATTTTATGAATTTTATAATTTGTTCATTATGGGGTACACATTTCTGCCCATTATTAAAATTGTAGCACTTCTAGAGGTGAAATAATATTTTTTGATTGTTTACATTTAAATAATTTTTAACGGCCGCAATAAGAATTTCACGAATACAATGAAATGTTAATCCGTTTATGTAGACTAAACTCTAAATGACTTAAAAATTTTAGCTCTCTAACTCACCGCGTAGTATCTAACCATTTACCTATTTGTTTAAAATTTTTGAATTTTTAACTGCCAAACAAAGCAAAATTTCAAAATTTCTATAACGCTTATTTCGTTTTTTTATACAAATCCTACCTCAGAAAAAAATTTCAGCTCCGTAGCACGTACGGAAATAATTTAAACAATTGCGAATTTTTAGCGGCCGCATTGTTAAACTTTTCCAAGATTTTCGTTTTTTCTAGCCGGTTTTGCACAAAATCCTACCTATGAAAAAAATTTCGAATCTCCAGCTCATATGGAAGTGCCTAAACATTAGTATCCTCCTATCATTATATATAGACGTTCCTAACAGAGGAGGAGGAGGATACTAATGAAATTTTTTTATAAGTAGAATTCTTAAAAAAAACGAAATAG
The DNA here is from genome assembly GCA_028673005.1 of Tanypteryx hageni. Taxonomy (NCBI): domain Eukaryota; kingdom Metazoa; phylum Arthropoda; class Insecta; order Odonata; family Petaluridae; genus Tanypteryx; species Tanypteryx hageni. The sequence continues at coordinate 55,667,534 of CM054120.1, read as the reverse complement.
AGATTGTACAAATTTTGATATTTTAATTTGTTTGGCAGTTAAAAATTGTTAAAATATAAACAAATAGATAACTGTTTAGACATTACTGAATGAGCTACAATACTGAAACTTTCATGTTATGTACAAAGTAGATCATTTGCACAAATAAACATTTCAATTTGACCATATGAGTTGTGGCGGCCGTTAAAAATTATTTAAATTTTATCAATTAGAAAAATGTTTTTTTTATTTCTGGAAGTGCTATAACGTTAAAATTTGGCTAAAATGTGTAGCATTATTACACCATAATGGAGAAAGTGTAAAACTTTTAAAATTGCAACATTTGGGGATTGTTTTAAACTATTATTTTTACATGTGGGGAAAACGATAATCGCTGCGGAGGTGAAATTTTTAGAATTAAAAGAATATTTGTAATGATGAAATATCTGTCTGAAATATGAATGTTTTTCTAAGGTGAGATGAAATTCTCTCAGTATGCAAGCACCAACTACTAGTATGTAATATCCTCCTCCTCTGTAAGAAACGTCTATATATAATGATATATAACATATAGTAGGATACTAATGTCCAGCCCAAACTACAAGAGCTAGAAAGCTGAATGTTTAAGTTTTTGTAGATATGATGGAGAAATATTAAGATAAAATGAAACTTCTTACCTAAAAGGTATGAGTTCGACTCCAGAAATTCCGAAAATTGCGTTTTTTCCAATAAGAAAAGCATTGCGCCATTTTTGTAAATTAATTATGTGCACTTGCCGATAAGCTAGAAAGATGAAATTTTCAGTTTTGCTAGATGGACGCAATATCTATTAGGAATTATTGTCACTTTTGCTTAAAGTGTCTGTGGTTCGACTCCAGAGACCCCGGAATATCTCCCATAAGTTAGCATGGGAAAACGCAATCCAGTGTGTAGACCAATCTAATGAGTTTAGGAAGCAAAAATTTTGCGAGATTATAGAACTTTTTTCATAACTAACTATAAAAATCGAAAATTTTAAAATTGTAAATTTTTGGGGTTGTTTTAACCCTATTTGTACATTAAAGTTTAATAATTTTTTAGGTACTACGGGATGAGCTAGGAAGCTGAAATTTTCAAGTTATATACAGAACAGTGTATTTGCACAAATAAACATTTCAATCTCTCCATATATATATTGCGGCAACCGTTAGAAATGTTTTAAATTTAAACTATTATAAAAATATTATTTTACTTCTAGAAGTGCTAAAACTTTAGAATTTTGCTTAAATGCGTAGCATTAGTACCCCATAATGGAGAAAGTGTAAAATGTTTAAAATTGCAACATTTGAGGATTGTTTTAAACAATTATTTTTACATGTGGGAAAAACGAAAATTGCTGCGAAGGTGAAAACTTTAGAATTAATAGAATATTTGTAATGATGAAATATTTGTCTGAAAATTTAATGTTTTTTAAGGTGAAATGAAATGCTTGCAGTATACAAGCACCTTCTACTATATGTTATATCCTCCTCCTCCTCCTCTGTTAGGAACGTCTATATATAATGATAGATATTGCTACATCTAAAAACATCTCTACAATGCTCTCTTGGTTTAGGAATTTGTATAATTCTTATTGCATTTTTCTTCATAATAAATATCCGTTTACTAGCACTTGATGCTCCCCATAATAGAATACAGCATGACATAACACTATGAAATAAAGTTAAATAGGCACATCTGAGGGTATCATAGGATACCTCAATCCTTAATCTTATTAGAAGATACATTAATTTTGTCAATTTATTTTCTAAATATTCAATGTGTTTCTTCCAAGTTAGCCCAGGGTCCAAAACTATGCCTAGCAGTTTGCCTGTTTCATTTCTGTTTGAGAAACTTTTAGATGGGTTAAAATGTATATGTTGATTTTTGGTATCATTGAGGCTTAATTTATTGCAGGCTAACCATGTAACAGCATTCATCCTAGGTATTTTTAAAATGTTTATGGCATCTTCAATAATTCTAATTTTTCATGACATTTATTGCATAATTCAATGAGCTTATTCAGAACTAAGGCATATGAAAAACATCACAGAATTACCAAAATAGTAATCACTGCGAGCTGTTGTTACCACCACCACCCGACTTCTTTATCTCCTCTACTACTGCGCCTATTGACTGATTGTAATTCCACAGCGCCTATTTAAGAGGATAAGCTCTCTTTTTCAGCAATGAATACTGTGACAAACTTACCGTTATCTTGAACTTGAATTGATGAAACGGCAAAAAATTGTTGCATGGCGGCACGTGATGAATAATAAAGGTAATCATTCCATATAATCAGGTTCCGCCTGACAAATTTCTTTCATTATCCTATGAGCTGCATTTAATATCTGATTTAATTCATCTCGCCTCTTCTAATGAAAAGGTTTTCTAGCCATGCTCCGTAAAATGTATCTTAAGTATTGATGGTCAAAAGTAGTAAGTAGATGAAATAAGTTTAGTTTCTGTAACCAGGAAAAATTCGTTTAATTAGATTTTCATTATTTTTACTTTAATTTCGAGAAGAACTATATTAGCTCTAATAAAGTGTGTGAGTTAAGGTTGTGTCACCATTTGAAAGTTATTTTCGTGTGAAAAATAACTGAGCTGGTCTTACGCACAGGCTTAGCGTACTATTAGGTATAAATTATTTAAATTGAAAAATATTTCATGCAGAAACACTCGTCGAAATGCAAAAATGAATACCATTAAGAGAAATATATTTAAATATTTTTATTGTACCGAAACTGCAATTTACTTATGCAAATATAATTATCCATTCAGCAATTTCCGCTCGAATTTCAACATCTGTGGCGACATAGTTATCGGATTTAGTTTTTTGCCGTCTAAAACCTTTTGCTTTGTGGAAGCTATATAAAAAGAAACCAATCCAATTCTCTTATTTTGTTAATGATTTTGATCTCTGATCGTCCTCAGTCATTCCCCATTAACAATGATGATTATATAGGTGAACAATCGGATATATAGTAAGTTCTAAGCACGAAATCCTTGAATAAAATTGCATCAGTGGCGTACCGAAATAGGTGTCGCCCCTTTGGAACGAATATGAAGTCCCGGAAAAAATTAAACAGCATCATAAAATAATTAGCCCCCTTTAGCTATGGATCACCCCATCTCCCGCCGCGCTTGGGTGTTAGGTACGGCAATGAACTAACTGCACCAAATCAAAATTTTCTTTCCAACTAATATCGCACCAAAAAATAAAACTGAAACATACTAATTTCGTTATAAAACGGCGCCGTTACTTTTTTTACCTGAAACTTTTTCAGATATAAACATTTTCCTAAAATATTTCCTGCGAAGGTAGATTTAACGTGTATGTGGCACAATTCCTTCGCTATTCGTAAGGATTAAATTACACACGCTTTTGCTTAATTTGAAAATATATGCTATCCTGATGCGCGTTAGACAATTGAGTTCCGAACAAATGGTTCTCGAGGTCTGAGTGCGTGTTGTCTCCCCTTAAATGCCATTCATTCGACGATAAAATACGTCCGAGACGGACACGCCATGTCACGGAACTTTAATGAAGCCGACTCCGTCTATACGTTAAGTCTCGACTCCACTGAAAAGTCACGTTTTACATACCCTCGGCGCTGGTTACGGGTTATTTCTATTTTCTAGTAACAATTCAGAAAATAAAACGTACTCCCATAGTCACCCACGCGTAGGATGGCACACGAAAAGCAATTCCTCTCCGCCATATCTTGCTTTGCAAAGCTCCACTTTTTGTGTGGTCCGAACCCTCGTCGTCGAAAATTCAAATGGAAGAATACGTCGGGTATCGGTGCAAATTGATAATGTGACAAGCAAAGCTAAATAATGCTGTACTTTACTTCACCACAAGCTAATGCAGATTATCCTAGCTCTAGAATGGTAACGCTATTTTTCTCACTTATTTGTAACTCTGCGTCAGTTTGACTCACTTAAACTTCGAATAAAAATATATAATTAAAAACTGTTTTAAAATGTATTTTTATTAATCTCAAAATATAGTAAATGTAAGAAATATGTAAATTAACAATTAGGGCACAATTTTTTTTGTCTATCATGGAGATGTTATGCCTATCGTAATCATTAATTGATCTAAAATCGATAGCATATTTATGAATAAATAATAATCTCTCCACGTAAAAATCCGCCGTTGAAATAACCGTTACTTCTATTAAATTAAGTCATTATGTAGTTTTATATAATTTCTCCATCGTATTTCTTTGGAAAAATATTATTTTCAATCTATTGTGGCATAATAACAATGCATCATAGAAATATGTGCTCCAGACGCTGCAATGTGTCCGAAGGATCTGGGAGCCACGAAGATCCTGGGAGCCCGCGACGCCGGACTCAGCATAGTTTACGCGTCATTATTAAAATTCTTATTTTTTCCACCCACTGTAAACAGAGCCTAGTATGGCGCATGGACAAATGAAAGTAAACACCATTCCTCGAGATCCATCTGTATCCATCAGACCCATATGGAAGAAAAAAGGATTCTTGTGCTGCTCAAATCTAGTTAGAGTGGAACGCTTGAAGTACAAACACGATAATCAGTGAAACTTCGATTATTTTTAGGTGTCTTTCAGGAGAGAATCGTAAAAGTAATTTGTTAGGTATAAATATACAATATAATCTTTATATTATTGCATTATAAATTATTTATTCATACATTTTATTCTATATTATATATTGATAGATATGAAGGGCCGGAATCACGCACCTCTATTTAAAGCATCTCGATTTTCACGTTTTCTGCAAAAATGAAGAACTAAGTCATACATACTTAAATATATGTCTTTTGCGAAAACTGAGATTTCTCACAGGTGACTAACAGAAACTTAATATAAATTATTTTTACTACATGAACATACACTGCTATCCCTTTGCAGGGTACCACAGTGATGTAGATGAACAAATCGCCTTTGGAAGAAAAAATGAGAGAAATACGTAATACAAATATATCCTTAGTTAATGAGGGCGCATTAACCGAAACCCTATACTTAAATGATGTCATAACTAATAAAGGATTTCGTATATCCGAATAACGGTCACGTTTCAAATAACAATTTTAGACGACGGTATAAAATACGAGTTTAACACAATCTTTGTTCTAATAAGACTCTTAAATCAACAAAATGATTTGCAATTTCTTATTTAGAATTTTAAAGTTTCCTGATTCTTCCCTACTTAACACGAGTTCCTGCTGAGAGAAGTTTGCGTGAGTATGTGGTGTGCGTGGGCGTCTGCGCGCTTGTGCACGTGCAGGGCCTTGGCGAGGGAGCCTACCGCCTGAGACATAAAAACAATATGCCTCCCAAGATCATGACTCATAGCAGCAACGTTCCTATGTATAATGGCGCACTAGAAATTGCCGCCTGAGGCTCTCGGTTCTAAAACCCGCCTCATTCCATGGCCCTTTTGTGTGTGTGTTGGTTCGTTTGAGCGTGATTTGCAACCTTTCGTCCTGTTAATATTGTTCCTTCCGTATTTTATCAAAATGCATAAAACTAATTAAGTAGAGAGGCTAATGATGGAATATTAAGAGAGGAGGCATTTTATTTACGGTACTCGGAGAGATGGACTATTTCACTAAAGAATTTATCCGACAAACCTTCGTTCTGATCAATTTTCCATTTTCACCCTCGTCAAGAAATTTCCCCAGGAAGGATTTTCGACGAAGACGGTAACAATGGACAAACGCCCACCAGAGGAATAATTTGAGCTGCAAGTATGAAACAAAGCCAGCAAGCGTAGTAATATAATGGAAAAAGCCAAGTTAACTGCACACGGGCCTCCCGCGAAAGTCATCGGTGACCAATTTACTGGGCGGTCAATGTGTTAAACTCTATTCCGCAATTTTTAGAGGTCATACATTTCTAGAAATATTTAATAATGGTCAGTTTTAAATTTTTAACGCGGTTTAGACACAAAACTGTAATATGGAAGATAGTAATGCACATACATACACTGGAAGCAATACGAACAACCGTAAGTGATAATTTTTGACGAAGATTTATTTCGTCGAGCGTAGTTGATTCGTCGCAAGCATTAATGTATCCTTTTTCTGACGCAATCGAACGAGATACATACTTGGTCAGTGAATATCATGGATAGTAAAACTTTCACTGGCACTTAGTAGTTCAATATGAGGAGAGTCTTTACTCGAAGCGGGGTCTCGGTAACTAATTTTGTTTTTGGCCAATCGGCAATGAATTCAACAAACTCGTGGGGGTTTTCATGGTATATCAGCTGGTCATCAGAGGGCGCGCTTTTCATAATCCGATCTTAAAACGTGGTTCACGATAATTTGCTCGGCAGACAACTGAAGTAAGTTCATTAGAATTCATCATCCCTCCCTTCGCCATTATGCCGTGTTGAGGCATGCCAGACATTATTTGTGGACGAAAGAGAACGGCCGTCTACACTACTTCGCGCGGCGTCGGAGGGAAAATGTGATTTGGGAAAATGGAAGTGGGAAGGGCGGGGTAGGGAGAGCAGAAAAGCAAAGGTCTGCAGAAAAGGAGAAGTAATGGGAGAGGGAGGTTGGAAGACGACACGAGTGATCGAAAGCCTTGAGAAGTGAAAGATGGGAGGTGGAGGGTTCTCGAAGGAAATGAGTCGGGAGGATTGCGCGGATGCGAGAAGAGGAAGGAGTGGGAGGGCCCAGAAAGGGGAGGTGGGGTGAAAACAAAGGCACCGAGGTCGTGAAACAAGACGACACGTCGCAGGGGCGTTGGCAAATGAAGATTGGACGAGGTCTGTAGTTCGCTTTTTAGAGTAAGCGTGCAAATGTTTGCACCATATCTCTCACTCGCTCCCTCTTTCTCTATCTCGGTCTATCAGATCGCTTTATATTAACTATGTCGTTTTTTTTATTTATGATTAAATTGTTTTTATCAACAATTAAGTTTTTGAGGAATGCTCGCTAACGGAAGAGTTTTAAATATTTCTAGAATATACATAGGTTCTCCTATAGGGTGGTAAAACATTGAAAACAAATAAGGAAAGAGCTCCTGAAGCTGAAAATAAATGGCGTTTAAAAATAATTTGATAATACCGTACGTTAAAATTTAAGTGTATTACTGAATTAATCTGAAATAAGACTTCAAAAATGAAATGACATCGGTTTAATAAAAAATAAACTGTGCTCGATTTAATTTAATTTTATTTAAAGCAATTTAGTTTTTGAATTTGTCAAACAGGAATATATATCATCATCATCATGCTTCTGTCCGAAGACAGGTTTTAACTGAATCGCTGCCTCCATTTCTCTCTCTCCCTAGAAGCCTCTTTTATACCTCTATAAGTATTATATCCCTGCTTTATATTATCTAATATTCCTATTCTTTTTCTCCCTCTTCCTCTTCTTCCAATAATTTTTCCTTCTAAGATCGTCCTTTGTAAACACTGTCTTCTCAATATGTGCCCTATCCAATTTGCTTTTCTTTTCCTGATTGTTTTTATTAGCGTCCTTTCTTCTCCCACCATTTCTAATACTTCTTCGTTTCTCTTCCTCTCTGTCCATTTCACTTTCATCATTCTTCTCCATACCCACATCTCAAAACTTTCTAAATATTTTTCCTCCTTTCTCCTTACCGTCCACGTCTCTGCACCATAAAGAGCTATGCTCCATGTGTAGCATTTTGCTAATTTCTTCCTTGTTTCTAAATTTATTTTCTTGCTTGTGAGAAGCTCCTTCTTCTCGTTAAATGCTGCTTTTGCCATTGCAATCCTACTTCTGATGTCCTGTGTACTACTTCCATCCTGTGCTAAAATACTGCCGAGATATTTGAAACTTCTTACTTGTTCCAATTTTTGGCCATTTACCATTATATTTAATTCTTTATGTTCCTTTGAAACCACCAGGACTTTCGTTTTTTCAGCATTGATCTTCATTCCATATTGTTGGCCTGTCTGTCTGTCATCCTCTGAAGCTCTTTCTTGTCTTCTGCTATTAATCCTTGATCATCTGCATATTTAATGGTGGTAATACTTTCACCTCCTATCTTAAATCCTTTCTCTTCCATCAACGCTTCTTCTGTTATTGTTTCTGCATAAATATTAAATATCGCTGGTGAAATAGGGCAACCCTGCCTCACTCCCCTCCCTATTGAAGTACTTTCTGTTTCTTCTCCTTCAACCCTAACTCTAATCTTTTGATCAAAGTAAAGGTTTTTAAGCAGTCTTTTATCTTTCCAATCTATTCCTATTTTGTTTAAAATACCCAGCATTTTATCCCATTTCACTCGGTCAAAAGCTTTCTCCCAATCTACAAAACAAAAATACATACCTTTATTGACTTCTAGCGCTCTTTCTATCATCATCCTCATACATCCTATAGTATCTCTAGTCCCCCTTCCTCTTCTAAAACCAAAATGATTATCTTGCAGCTCCTTTTCTATTTTACATTCAATTCTTTTGGCTATTATTCTGGTTAGAACTTTAGCTGTATAAGAAATTAAACTAATAGTTCTGTAATCCTTACAACATTTTGCATTGTTCTTTTTCTCCAGTGGTACCATCACAACATCTAAAAAATCTTCAGGCCATATGCCAGTATCATATACTTGGTTAAAAAATTTTGTGAGTTGCTTAACTGCTTTAGACCCCAAAACCTTGAGAACGTCCACGGGTATATCATCACTCCCAACAGCCTTCTTTCTTTTCATGTCATCAATTGCTCTTTTAACTTCAGACTCGAGAATACTTGGTCCTAGCTGATCTTCTTCCACATCCTCTTCTTCATTTAATTCAATATTTCTTGGCTTTCCTTCTTTGTCATACAGAACCTCAATGTATTCTTTCCAGACGTTCTTTACATTGTCTGGCTCCGATACTATTTTACCACTTATGTTCATGATTCCTTTACGTCCTATCTTTCTTGCTTTTTTCTTGAATAGTTCCCTTGCTTTGCTATACATGAGGTCTGTTCTACAAATTCTTTCACACTCGACAATTTCCTCGCATTTTTCATTTATCCACTGTTCTCTTGCTTTATCTGTTTCCCTTCTTAAAGCATTATTTAACTCCTTGTACTTTTTTTGGCCTTCTTCAGTGTTTATGTTCTTCCACTTTCTCCGCTCTTCCATTTTTTGCAGCATGGCTGCTGTGATCCAGGGTTTTTTGTTTCTTTCACCCGTTATCTTTCCTACCTTCTTTTCCATTACATCTTTAATGTTGCTATGGATGTATCTCCACTCCTCATCTACATCCTTCCTATTTTCTTCAGCTCTCTCCCCCAACCTTTCCTCCAGCTCAGTCATGATAGCCTCCTTGTTTTTAAGGAGTTCCTCTAAGTTCCATTTCTTGTTAACTCTTATGTTTCTCCTAACGCTCTTCAGTCTACATTGTATATTTGCCACCAAAAGGTTGTAGTCAGAATCGATATCTGCCCCTTGTAGTGTTTTCACATTTTTAATGCTATTTCTAAATCTTTCATTGACTAGTATGTAATCTATCTGGTATCGTCTCTGGTCTCCTGGGCTTCTCCATGTGTAAAGTCTTCGCTGGTGATGCTTAAACCATGTATTAGTTACAATTAATCTATTTCTATGGCAGAATTCCACAAGTTTATCCCCTCTTTCATTTCTCTTCCCTAGTCCATATTTTCCCACTATGTTATCTTCCTGTCCCTCTCCAACTACACTGTTCCATTCTCCCATTACTATGGTGGTGATCCTTCCTTTTCTCTCATCCTCCAATATCTCCATAATCTGTTCACAGATTTCATCCACTTCGTCGTCGCCAGCATTAGTTGTTGGCATATACACTTGAATTATAAGCATATCCACTGGCTCCATCTGGAGTTTTACGGCAATTAATCTGTCATTAACTGTCACTACCTTACTAATTCTTTCAGCTATCTCTTTTCTCATTATAATCCCCACTCCCCTTTCCTTTTTCTCCCCTCCCGAGTAAATAATCTTAAATTCGTCTGAATTTATCTCGCCTTCTCCTTCCCACCCAACTTCACTAAGACCTACTATACCTACATTATTCCTTCTCATTTCCCTTTTTAAGTTTTCTAGTTTACCCCCTGAATTCATAGTCCTAACATTCCATGTGCCTATTTTTAATTTCTCACTACTTGCTTTCTTATTAATCTTACATTTCCTCTGTGCATCCCCTAGGGTAGTCCCCACCCGGAGATCCGATTGGGGGACTATTTTACCTCCGGAATATTTTACCCCAGAAAGATCCATAGAGGTATTTTCAGCTTTTCAGCCTAACATGGGAAATATAATGAGGTAGTTTCCCCTTGCTTTCCTCATCGCAGTTTCACAGAGTGATTACCCATCTGTAGCTGTTCAGATCCACATGATCACCACCTATAGAGGTACTGTGCAAGCTGCTGCCCTTGCACAGGGGGATGTAAAACCCCCAAGACTGCTTCTTAGTCTGACTCTTCCCCTCAGACCTTTCCGGCTTGGATGGTCCTACCAGGAGAATTATCTCCCGCCGGCATAGCTCTTTGGTTCGTAAGAGTACACAAACCCTCCCACCTCTGTAAGGTTATGCAGTCCTTAGGGAGGGAAATATATATATAAGTATGTAAATGAATTTTAACCCCGTTCTGTTGGCCGCTAGAACCTCCACAAGACAACGTGCTCAACAAGACGAAATACTAAATCGATTGGCGTAAATACGAAGTCTGTCTTTCTTCGTTTAGGACGAGTTAGTGCGTCAGGCTGACAGAGAAACCGAACGAATTATCATATAATTTAAAAAACAGCTAAAAATTGTTTTATCCACGTAATAATGAGTTTTAGTAAGTTCCTCTAAAGTGGAAAGTCTAAAGTGGTGAACAATTATTCATCCACTCCAATAATATCAGACTCTTTTATATGTTATACGTATGTTATATCCTCTTCTGTAAGGAAAGTCTATATCTATTGATATCCTCCTCTGTAAGAAACGTCTATATATAATGATATCCTCGCACACTCAGTTCGTCGACTGCACGAAATAAGGTCGCGAAATCACCGACAGAAACGCCTGTCACAACTCAAGCCGGAGTCGATCCCGATCTTTTAAGGGGTCGGAGAAAGAGGTTTAGGAATAAAATTTGATTTTTTGACATTTGATTTTTTTATAAAAAATTATGGTGTTCAGGTACAAACAGTAGGTATTTTATAAAATGCATACTTTATTTAAGATTTATACTATTTACTAACGTGCCGGCACCAGGAAACTAGTCCTCGCGTACAATGTTTTTGTGGCCAACTTCTACTGAATCTATAAATATAGTAATTTAATTCTAAAGAAGATTGACAGCGAATAACAAAACTAACAACAATAATTGATAGTAGCTCAATAACTTTGGCTAAGATTAATAAAGGTAAAATACTCCTTTATCCAAACAATTAGAGGGTATTAGAGAGTATTTTACCTTTATTAAAACTAACAACAACTAACAATGCAGTAATGACAATATTTTTACAGCAGGCGAAATATGCAAAACGATAAATATATGGTTAGTACAACGTTAGTAATAAGCTCATGTAAGTGGCAGGCGGAGTCTTTAGTTGGGCTGTTCCAAGAATTTCCGTGAGGAGCCTGGAAGAGGGAGTATAGGCAGCTGGGCGAGGAAGGGGAGGGAGCAGGTGTGGTTTATATACTCGGGCGGAGACAAGAGGGGAGGAGCGGTTAAAATCAGCCTCGGAAAATGGCGGTAAGGAGATAGGGCGTCGGAAACTTGTAAGTAAATCCGCGTCCACATTGGGCAGAAGAGCATGAACGAACACAAACGAGCAAACAAACGTATATTGACGAATACAGGGTGGACGTGTCTTCGAACGCGAACGAACAACATTCCGCCATCCTTCGATATATATACCACCTTCCATAAGCAAGACGGAAAAATCCTTTCTCTCCCAAACATACACTAGATCGTCTCTTAACTTTAATTCAGCTTTGAAAGCCACACTTTATTTTGGCTCACCTTAACCCGCATTAATATTCGATACTTAATCCAATCCATACGAGTTCTGCCCTCCGATCTAAAATCACCTTTACAAAATATAAACAATTTCGAAAATAATAATGTAATACTTTGTCATAAGTGGAAAATATTGTATGTATTCCTACATGCTACAATTTATGCCTAATGGTTGTTTTTTCGGAGCGGAAAAAATGGCCGCCTCGCTGCTCTGTGTCGTTAAGCACGGCGCCTTGGACTCGCGCTCCGCTTTCCCACCCTTAGCACTTTGATCTTCACAATGCAGCACTTTCATTCTTTTGTGCTCTCTTCCCCACCTTGCTTTCCCTACACCTCTCACTCCTTAGTTCGATCTTCCTCGTTCATTTTGCCCTCACACGATTCTCTCCTTTTTCTTTACAACTCCACTGGATATCTTTAAAGGAGTCCATTATTAATAGCTCTTCATGCAGTGCACTCTTCCGATTAACGAACACCATGCGTATCTGAAAAGTATTTCATAAACAGAAAGTTCTTGAATCAGTAGAGATTTTCCCACATGCATAGCGTTAAAATAAAGGGATGCGTTCCTGCGAATGTCGTTATCCTGGATGAAAGCTTGTTATAACGATTTTCGTCGCAATACATAGTATGAGCAATCGTAAAAAGGAATACATTTTATCATTTACTTTCTCCAAAGAATAAACACTGATTTATTTATGTTTTTCAAGTCTTTTCTTAAATTAAATATAAATTAAAATAGGAGTACCGAAAGATAAATATCTAAATAAGCATATTCTCTACTATCTCGACGAGTAAATGCCGTAAAGTTTACGGAAAATCTACATAAATACTGTACTGTAAATGCATATGTAGCATACGTTAAATACATAGTTTTCGGAAATATGTATTACACATATCCATTTTAATTTCAAATATTGGCGTTTACTTGGGGTTACTGAAGTTCAGCAAAATTCCGCCTGAACGTGTGTTGAGGTCGTTAATTAAATTAATCGATCAAGCATTCTTGTTCGTAAGACGAACGTTCATTATAAAAATATAATGTTCGTTATAGTCGGGATATTACTATATTTCCATTATCCTTTCGGAAGATGCGTTCAATCAAGACTGCTTGAAAGTGCAACTTACGATAAAATGATTAAAATGTATTGATTTGTAAATTTTGTTCCTAAAGTTGTAATAAATCTGTCTCAAGTTTTACATATGTTTCATCATACAATTTATTCAGGACCATTTATAACAAAATCGGCATCCAGCAACATTGTTTGTAACCACCACTTGGGGTCGTGTGGGAATAGTACGCCTCTGGTATGAAAGAGATTTCTTTTAATTGATATTTAGGATACAGAAATATTAACATAAAATCGATTGAATTAACCGCAATTTTGTGGAAATCTATTTCGAATTTCCTCTCTTATGTGATGGTAAATTTAAAATTAATTATATATTCATAAGCGCGTATGCATATATGCTATAGATGCCCTTTCGTAGAAATAATTTGACCCCAGAAGGAATTTACTTCCCTATAAATGTTATTTAGGTTCTTGCACGTGGGGTCCGATTTTGGCTTCCCCTTCCCCCTGATTAAGCTTGCTGTGGACGCATCATTTCCGGGATCTACATACGTTTTCTACTATTGGATTAGATTGCTCGGATAGCCCATTTGACTACCGTCTGCCGGGGAAGGGTTGTCTGGAGGCCTTTTTCGATGGAATGAGGTCATCGACACCGCCCTTGCTGTTATAAGTGTTCGGGAATTTTTGAAAGATAAAGTCGACTGTTTTCGAGGCGAGACGCAAGGAGACCTTAAGAATAACATCCAAAGATTTAATGTTGTTATAACTGGATCTCCAACTGATTTAGGATATCCGAGAGCTTTTTGAAAAAATAAGAAGAATTACTTTTGCCGACTTACCGATCCGTTTTATGGATATTCATTATGCATATTTTCTGCCCAGTCGACCTCATTCATATTAATTCAATTTATGAGCATTGGATGTGCAAACGTTATTGGAGAAAATTAAATTTCTGAGCGTAAAGTGAATTAAACTTTATTTTATATCATAGTGGGTACTATTTATGTCGAAATATTAAAAAATATTGTTTATTATCGCTGTGAAACAAATTTTTCCGCTTACTGAGAAAAATACTGACGGTTAGTAAGAGAGTTGACAACCATTCTCTTTCCTCCCAACTTGAGAGTCATGGGTGTATATCTCGAACGTTTCTCACGCTCGTGCACACGTGCATAGTCTGGCATCTTCGGGTGGAAGCCACAGGGCGAGGATCATTTCTCTGAAGTAGACAACATCCTTTCGCGATTCAGATAGCGGGAAGAAATAAGGTTAGGGAGGATCATGCTCGCCTGAAACTATTTCCATATAGGGTGGCTGATTTTACAAATATATAACGCAATTAAATATCAATGCTACGTTTTAGGCATTGTATATTTTTACAGGTAGATTTTATTAGCATATGTAGTTCTCTTAAAAGTTGAAAAACCGCTCATTCACTCAAGGATTTATCGTCAAAAAGATAAAATTCAAGTGCATTGAAATTAGTTCAAAACCCTTCACTGTTTCGCATTAATAAAGATGCGATATATATGGATAAAATGAATTCATTATCTAATACAATCGATCAGTGTTATGTTTTAAGTTCACCAAAAACTATATTATGGCCTGATCGAATTTTGATATATCTTGCGTTGTATCAACGAATACTGGAAAAAAGCTGCTGATTTGCATTCAGATGTGATTTTTTCCTAAACTGCATTTGTTTATATTTCAATTATTTCGTTTAGAACCTTTGGGGATAATTAATGTATTGTTTCTTTGGGTGAGTTTATGAGTTCATCCAACACGTCATCATGCATTGCTAATAGCTCTAGAACTGATAACATATTTCCTCTGCTTACTGATTTCTTATCCTCTCGATGACCACGGAATGCCAAGTTCCCCAAAGCTATTGTGAGCGTATCATTAGCTATCAATTACTCATCTACAGTATGGGGCTTCTTGTCTTAATTTGCTAGCATTTTCATCAGAGATTGTTTTTCTTTCAAGCCACAAGCTCAGCACTGCACAGCACTGCTTGTGATCAGAAGATTCTTCATGACGTTGAATTTTTCGAGAAAAATATTGCCAATCTCTACTTCCATTTGCCATACTGTTTGGATCTTTCTTAGAGAATAACAAACATCGGTGGCAGTAAACATAAACCTTTATTTTAGATTAACAAAGACAATATCTACTAATATGAGTCCCAGCTTGCGTGATTTGAAAATAACAACATTCATTGATTTATCTGTTATTCTGTATAAGAGCTTATGGAAACGGTCCTTTTGGTTGAATTGGTCCATATAAAATAATCCTTCGTCTTCCATTTTCATTAACATCTTCGAAGTATAAAGCTTTATCTTTGGGGCATGTAGATTGTAAATAAGTATCAGCAGGTAAGTCAACGTTATTTCTTAACTCATCTAATGTTTCCATTCCTAAAATGCCTTCGAATTCAATCCCTACCGGAAGAAAGGAAGGGAAGGATTACATCTACGAACAAATATATGTGAAGCCGAAACTCGCAAGGACAAGTTAATTTCCGCCATGGGAACTAATTCCATTTCGAACGATATTTGTTAATCTTGATGACTATCATCTTTACCAAAACTACGCCCCTAAAAACCTAAACCCGTGCCCAAGGACGCCAGTTAGTGGGCCCCTTCAGGAACGTGGGCCCGGTTGCATTGCACCCAGGGCTGTAGTGGACGGTATACGGTGGTATGCGCCGTATAACCTCTGCTTTTTTCTAATGAATACGATATACCCTCTGCTTTTTAAAAAGAAATGGGTAAGACCCTTTTTCAAGGTTTTACTCCAGTATACGGTGTACCCTCTCCTTTTTTGCGACTACAGCACTGATTGCTCCCTCTGCACCCCGGTAGTTACGCCGCTGCTCACAACTCACGGGTGTTCATGACATCATCCCCACGGTGTTCGTTCCACTTTCATCTCTTCACGCTTCCCATCCCCCAGGGTTAGTCACATTCGTTTCCTCCTCCCATCACGCCATCTTATCTTGCACGAACCAACGGAGAGAAGAATCCGCGGCCATGATGGACGTTTTTCTGTAGCCAGAAAGTACGTACGTAATTCAAAAAATTCTACGAAATATGCTAAAATGTACAAAAATGGCGAAATAGAATTCTTCTCTTTAGTTTATGGGATTCCTATCGAACTCCTGTGTTCCTATGACTCATTTCCTTGAGTACCGTCGTTATAATTCACAATGGTAATTGCGTTTTGAAATATTCCAGAACATTCCAACGCTGTAAAACGCTTTAAAGAGGTTAATGCTTGTTTCGTTCAAATTGAAGCCTTCGAAATATGACAAAGCAATGGAAAGATACGATGTTGCTATGAAGAAATTTATGTAAAAAACGTGTAATATTTGTACGAAATATAATTGCGAATTCATATTTTAAGTATTATAAAAACATGTCGTTTTATTTTAATAATAGGCTTGACTTCGCTTTATTTCCTTCCGCACAGATGTACAGTTTGGAAATCTACCGTCTGATACGAAAAGACAAAATGCAAAATTATAAATCATATATTATCACATTTATTTTTTCATATAAAAAATTTTTGTTTCGCCATTCTTCTGCACTTAAGTTAGTGTGTTTCTCGTCTTATGAAGCTTGACCTTCAAATAGCAAGTAGCCAATGAGAACCTTTTTCCTCTCTCCTTCTTCCCTTTTCCCTCTAACCCGTCACCCGCGGCTTTCGAAATGCATGGAAAAACCTAATAACATTGCCAGATATTCGCTCTTGAGATGATCTGCTTGCGAATGAAAGGCAACGCGTCGCAGAAAAACTTACGGTCATTGTTTATTACTAACGGCCATTTTCCATTGCGTTAAAATTATAACAAGGTGCAAAGTAAAAGCGATAAAGAGATCGCAACGGAAGCGTGAACGCAGTAGAGCTGGCAACATAGTCGACTAAGAGCGATGTGAACAGCACGATGGCGAGAGAGAGACTGAGTTTCTTCCCTCTCCGTCGCCTGTTACTCGAGCGTTGATTGGACGCAGAAATAGTCACTCACAGAGAATTTCAAGGTCAAGCTTCATAAGACGAGAAACATACTATAACACAAGTTACAGTAGAGATTTTGTGTGTATGTGTGCGTGCGGGCGGTGCCGTGGCGCGGAAATTTACCGTATTATGCAGGGGTTCCCAACGCGGGGCCCGAGGGCGACATGGCTCCCGCAAAGGTTAGCTGTGGGCCCAGATGAGGTTTTTTTCAGGTGTCCTTCCTAAAACATTTAGCTTTTTTGACTTATAGTTTTGAGCGTCTACAGAATCTATAATCTAAAATGAATAATATTTTAATACAAAATTTTTATATCATTTATACATCTATGCACATATGTAAGTATTTATGTCAAAACAAGTATCACAGCTTATTTAATTTGTCTTAAATTAATCACATAATTTCATTTTGATTCATTGTTTAATGGAAATTTTGATATTTTCTATACATTGTATTTTTTAGTTGAATAAATATGGGGTTTAAGAGTAAATCAATATTCCTACTAACAATATTTGAAATATATTATAAATATACATACAGCTACCAGCTGAGCGGTAATTGATGAGTGGGAAGGGAGAGGGGAGGAGAGGGGGGGATAAAAATATTGGAAGAAAAAGAATTCCAAAACGTTAATTAAACTGACTATAGTTAACTTGAGGCATTATTTTTCTTATCGTGAATAGATAATATATAACTCACCGGCGGTCATTCGGATCTTAATTTTAAATGCAGGAGTTGGACTGTAAAAGCTTTCTCAGAGTAACTCTGTCTACAAGTTCCTCAAAGTTAAAAATCGCCTAAAACTGCCAAAGTGATATTGGCCTTTCTCGCTTTCAATGGCGTCCATTCCTGACATTCCGGCATATGAGGGGAAGAGAGACGGTTAGGCATGTCATGCATCACGTGACCCGGCCCTGGACCAATCACGCGCTTCCAAGTTCACTCATATAGGGAGTCTACTCAAACGTCTCCTCCTATTCCGTCCTTAGCTTCCGAGACGTTCGGGTAAGTTCCGTCCCTAGATTTTTTACTTTATTTCTTACATATTGAACAAACATTGTTTTTCGGTCTTAACTTCAGATTTGAGCAGAGATTTATGATTCTTTCTGTAATCTCACAGGTTCTGTTAATTCGAAGGCATATATCCTGTAAATGTTTAATTAAAATATATTGACGATTCTTGTACTAAGTTATGTTAATTTTCTCCTACAGCTAATATACTGCAATCACTGATGCCTCGCAGCGTCGAAAACATCTACTTGTTGATTCAGTGTCAACCGTTCTCACGTAAAGTAGGTAAATTTATTACGCATATTTTCCTTCTTATCTGTATTAATTTTACAGGAAAGGAGGGGAGGCGGATAGAAATGTCGGCCATCACGTGACCCGTATGTGTGCCATTCACGCGCTTTCAAGTTGACTCATATAAGTAGTACACTCAAACGTCTCCTCCAATTCTGTGATTAGCTTCCGAGACGTGCGTGTAAGTAAGTTTCATCTTCGTGATTTATTTCAATTTATTTCTTACTTCATGTTGAAATATTGCATTTTGTTTTTAATTTCAGACTATACTGAGCTTAATATGTGTTTCAATAATTTTACCCTGCAGCTAATATACTGCAATCGCTGAGGCCTCACAGCGTTGAAATAATTTCTACATGTTGCTTCGGTGGCCACTACTCACGAGTAGGTACATTTATTAAGCAATTTTCCTTTTTAGCCCTTATTCATTATAATAAATTAACAGTACTTAAGGGCAATGTGCGTAGTTTTTCGGCATTACTTTCAGATTTGAGTGGAGACGATTGTTTTACTAAATTAAGTCAATTTTCTCCTACAGCTAATATTCTGCAATCACCGAGACCTAACAGCGTCGAAAACTTCTCCCTGTTGCTTCAGTGGCCACCGTTCTCAAGTAAAGTAGGTAAATTTATAACGCATATTTTCCTTCTTAGCTTTATTCATTTGAATCTAATAACAATTCTTGAGGGCAATTTTCGTAGTATCCATTTACAGAGAATGAATTAGGTTAACTTCTCGCCATATTGGATTGACGCATATATTTTAACCGTTGACAGTTCATAGTACGCGGCAATTGTGAATTTATAATTATGCAGTGTTCTATTTACATTGAACTCATATACATCTACATCTACAAGTTACCCTGCAATTTACCAAGTTGGTGGGTGGCAGGGGGTGCAATGCACCAAATCCTACCTAAAGATTGTCTAACGCAATTCGAAATTTCCTATTGTGATCTCTTATTGTCCTCGGAAAGAACGAGCCTAGATAACGCTCCGTCCTACAATCGATCTCACGTATTTTATCGTCTCGATCATTTTTACCTATATACGTCGGTGCCACAATTATTCCCACTACCTCCTCTTTTAGACATTCTGACCTATATTTCTCTAGAAGTTTCAACCTTGAGTGCAATCTACGGTCCTCCAGTGATACCCAGTTCAAATCGCTCAATAAAGAGGTGACGCTTTCCTTATGTTCGTACTTTTGTTTTACAAATCTGGCTGCTCTGCGCTGTACTCTTTCTAGTTGAATTATGTGTCCCTTCTCGTACGGGTCCCATATGCTCGCTGCGTATTCCACTTGTGGTCTTACCAGTGATAAGTAGCATGTTTCGCGTACTTTCTCTGTAGTGTTCCGTACTATTCTACCTATGAATGCCAGTTTCTTGTTGGCCGCGCCTATAACTCGACGAATGTGCATGTCCCACGAAAGATCTCGACAAATGGTTACTCCTAAATATTTTACATACTCAGCTTGTCGAATACTCATTTCATCTATTTTATATTCGAAACCTAAATCTTTGTTCTTACTTTTCCAGAACGTGACTGCGGCACATTTAGTATAATTAATTTCGATTTGCCATTCTTTGCACCACGCTGAAATGGCTCTTAAGTCTTCACACAGAGACTGATGGTCCTCCTGATTTTTTATTTCTTTATATAGAACGGTGTCATCGGCGAAAAGCCTAATTTTACTACGAACAACCGAGCACATATCATTTACATAGATTAAGAAGAGCAGAGGGCCCAATACACTTCCTTGAGGAACACCCGAAGCAACTTTAACGGGGGACGAGTATTTCCCATCGATGACAACTATCTGTTCCCTATTCGAGAGGAAGTCTCTCACCCAACCGACAACTTTCGAATTGATACCACATTGTCCTAACTTCGCAATTAATTTCCTATGAGATACTTTATCGAACGCCTTCCTGAAATCAATGAATATGGCATTGACCTGAGTATTTTTCTCTCCGCATCGCAACAAATCGTCCACGAACAGGCCGAGCTGCGTTTCGCATGATCTACCTCTCCGGAATCCGTGTTGGAATCCGCTAAGCAATGAATGACTATCAAAATAGCGCATTACAGAGCTAAAGACTATGTGCTCAAGTATCTTGCACGATAATGAAGTTAAGGATATCGGCCTATAATTTTCGGGGTTCTCTCTGTCGCCACTCTTATGGATGGGCGTAACATGTGCCACCTTCCAATATTTAGGAACTACTCCTTCTCTAATGGATTTCTCAAATATAATTTTCAAATACGGCGCGATTTCAGCAGCTAATTCTTTCATTACACGCGCGGGAATTTCCTCCGGTCCAGGAGATTTATTTGGCTTAATTGAATGAAGTTAGAGCGCGATGCCATTTTTCGAAAATACCAAATCTTCCATCGAATCGCCCTGACGCATAGGAATAGGGGTTTCACATTCATCGTCATCACGAATAAAAGCTTTCTGAAAGTGACGATTTAATAGGTTTGCTTTATCCATACTATCCTGAACTACGTTTCCCGTTTCCGACCGCAGTGACGCAATAGTGGGGCCCCTACCTTGAACTTCCCTGACGTAAGACCAAAATGCTTTTGGGGTCTCTTTCAAGTTTTCCTGTAAAACCTTCTTTTTATAATTGTTAAACGCATTACGCATTGCTACTCTGGCTATGGAGCGCGCCTCCTTGTATTGATGCCTTATTATTGCAATCTGTTCGACCGTAGCTGTTGAGGATGTGTTATTTACGCGAGAGTGGAGTTTTCTTTGACGTCGGAGAGCGCTTCTTACTTCCTGATTGTACCATCTAGGTTCTGCACTATCACGCTTCAGTTTGCTCGGAATAAATTTATCTGTACACTCTCGCATCATATCTCTGAACATGCACCCGGATTCCTCCGCGTCTGCACTATCGGTTAAATTGCAGAAATTAGTATATTTATGTCGCAGAAAATACCTAAATCTTGTGAAATCGGCTTTGGCGAATACATAAAGTTTTCTTTTGGCCTTAACCTGTTTCTCAATAATTAAATGAAATTCCACGTACACTGCCTTGTGATCGCTTATTCCCTCAGCATCAGATACTCTATTCATACGCTCAGGAAGATTAGTAACAAATAAATCTAATATATTATTAAATCTCGTGGGAAATCTCACTAATTGATACAATGAGTGCTTACCGAAAGTTTCTAGTAACGCCTCGCACGATTCACGCTCTCTACCTCCGGGATAAAAGCAATTATGCCTCCAATCTATTGACAGAAGATTGAAATCGCCCCCGATTATAATGGCTTTATCTTTATTAGACGAATTTAGCGTCGCCACTTGTTTCTCCAGAGAATGAATAGTTTCCACGCTCGCATTTGGGGGTCTATAAAAAGCGCATATATTTATAGTTTTTGAGTCGCTTCCTTTTACACGACACCAAACACTTTCGACTTCGTCGTCGTTAATCTGTATTGGGTAACTTTCGTATTTATTGCTAACTGCTATAAAGACTCCACCTCCCGACCGGATACATCGATCTTTTCTGTATACGCTATAGTCACGAGGAAAGATCTCCTGACTGGCTATGTCTGCCGTAAGCCAACTTTCAGTGCCTATAACTACATCAGCACGCAGACTACGAATAAGATGTTCAAATTCGGCCTCTTTCCTGCAAATGCTGCGACAATTAACCGTAATGATTTTTAATTTCTCGCTATGACTACGTAACGATTCCTCGCGCTCTACTGAGCTATTATTACTGTTATTATTATTAAGATTATAATTATTATTATTTACTGCCTCCTTATCCTTCCTACTATGTCGACTATTTCTACGCTTGGAATGTATTCTACTGTTACCTAACGTCGGGTTTATAGCGCTGTTAAGGTCGCACGCATTATCTACAGAATTGTTGCATGGAAAATCGTTTATCCCCATGCCTTCGATAATTCTGTTACCGCACGGATTTCTTACATTTTCCCCTATTGTGCTCTCAATTAATCCCGTACCGGTAAGCTGCCTACATCCTAACCTACCATCTGATCTACTATTGGCGTGCATCTCAACGCTTGCTAAAAAATTGCAATTGCTTAAATCTAACCTAAAAAAGCCCTAGAATGCTCAAACACCCTACGCGCTACCGCCTCCGCAGCCTCGGCAGTGTAATGCACACCAGAACTGTTTAGGGATGCCCTACATGAGTCCAGGACCGGCCTCAGGTCAACGAAGTCCACTCTATTGCCCCTACAGAAGTCCCACAGCCTACGGTTCAGCCCGACTACTCGACTCCAAACCATAGAACCGCAGTCCGTCCGAGGAACAATGCTACAGATGGAAAGCCGCACATCAGCACCAGACTCCTCTCGGACACGAGCAACCTCAGCGGCCAAGTCCTTAAAAGAGCTTAAGACCTCCTCGGAGCCGCGCTTCGAAGCGTCATTGGTACCAACATGGGCCACCACCCGCAGCGAGGAGCAACCCGTGCCCGATACCGACACCCTGAACTCCTTCGTCACCTGGGGCACCGAACCTCCTGTTATACACCTGGAGAACACCCGCTCGTGAACTCCCTCCCGGCGGGCCCGTGACAGTAAAGGCACCACCACACGCCGGACGTTGGAGCTCCCTATCACTAACAGCCCTCTCTTTCCCCCCGAGCTCTCCTTGGGCCCGGCCTCCACCGAGGAGACGGGAGCGGGCACGGGCGTAACGGCAGTGGAGTCGTCCTCCGACAACACCGCAAACCGATTACTAACAGGAAGAGGGGCCACCGAGGCGTTCCCAACTCCCTGTCTCCGCAACACCACCCCACGATCCCCCCGAGTGGACACCACACACCACTCATCGGGCTTCCGGACCGGAGGACCCTCGACCCGCGAAGAGGAGCCAGGAGCCTCCCCGATCGCTCTGCCGGCTTCCGCACCCAGGCGAACCCGAGCCGCCATTTTGGCGCGGTTTGCTCTCAGGGAAGAACCCGCACCCCTCCCACGCGCCAAGGCTGCCTCCGACCTTTCCACCCTCTGAAGGAGGTCCGCAACCACCCTCTCTAGCTCCGTGATCCGAGACCTCATGGCCTCGCAACCAGCGTCGCGCAAGAAGGAGGAAACAGAAGTCCTCGGAGTAGCCATCCTATCCTCTTAACTAATCTGTACTATCTATATAAATATACTAGAACTAACGTAAATACGCGGTTGGCTGTCTTCAAGGTTAAATTAGGGTCGAGCGCAGGTAAAAAGTGAAAGGGAAAGTGTTTCACTACACCAACAACGTTAGTAAATAAGCAAGAAAGTTTAGCACAAGAGCAATGTAGATTTAGAAGCTAAAGAAATGCTAAGGTAAAAGGAAATAATTAAGAACGAGTAAGGTAATACGCTACTATAAATAAATATTACAAAGATTACGGATTTAGTGGCTGAGAGACGCAATTATCTACTATGATACGGCAAGAGAAGGATGAGTAAGCTTTACGCTCAAAGATGAGTTAAACTACAATTACAACAAAACAATTAACGTAAGAAGATGAAAAAATAAATAGAATAAATAGAAAAATACTAGTTCTACTTAACACAACAATACGGCTACAGCTAAACTACAGCTACTGCTACTACTACAGGTGTCGCTCGCAGGCAGGTCAGCGCTCGCAGGAGGAAGTGAAAGGCACGTCCGTCCTCTTCAAGGGCCAGGTGACTACTGTAGTTCTAGTCCGGCACATGGAGGTTTTATGCAGTATCTACGCGAGAAACACATTCTCAGGCCTAACACTAACATTTTATTACTTATGCAGAGAGATTTACTACATTTTTTATTTATATTTTAATCTGTATAATGTTTTGCAAAAATTGGAATTTATAAATTCTTGATTTCTAGTAGTAAAAATGAAATTTCAGTTTTAAGGTTAAATGGGTATTAAGTTTTGAAACAGTTTCATTTAGTAATTTTTAAGATGTTATTTCGTTCCTCGTCGTATTGGAAAATGTTAAGTTCTCTTATCCTTTTATTGGCATATAGGTATAGAGTGTACGTAATACTAATTTGCAATTACTTCCCCATTAAAAATTAAATATTCATTTTTTTGAAATGTCTTTTAAATATTTTTCACTCATATTCTGTTGCTCGGTGTATTACGATTTTTTTCCTGTTCGTTTATTAGTCATAATATATTTTTTAAATTGAAACGATAATTTGTTTATTTTTTTAATTTAATATATTTTTGCCGTCGTAGATCCTTACTCGTTATATTTCTTGAAATGTATGAACATTTAAGGCGCAGCACTAACATTTTGTCATTTTCTGTGGATAAACATATTACCTTTGTAAAATGTTATGCAACAATTGGCATCACGTAATATTAAAAATTTTTAAGTTGTCTTATCCATTCATTGATACATATAAAAATTCCTAATATATAATATATATAACTCATTTGTAAATATGTAATATTACATTTTAAATTGAAATGGTATTTTATGTATGTATGAAAAGTTATATATATTTTTTATAGTCTTATTCCGTGATTCACTGTATAACGATTTCTTAGGAGTCTTCTTCTTTTATTGTTCACTAGCAAAATAGCCCGTTACTCGCCCGGAAGAGTTACAATTCATATCTTGTGAATTCCCGTTGTACACTTCCTCTTTTGAAATTTCTTTACAAAATTTTACTAGCGGCATCTAACGTAGAGAAACTGAACTAAAGTTACTTTCGAGATTAAACATTTTTTCTTACTTTAAACAAATAAAGAGGGAGTTTTCGAATTTTTTCCTTTAATGAATTACGAAAAAGTACCCACATGCAAAATGTGCCTCAGCCTTCAGCGGACGGACATGCAAACTTTCTGCTTTTTTAGTATGTATGAAATATTTTTCAAAATTTTATTATCCTATTTTTATTTAATTTTCATTTTACATATATAATTAAAGATAGTAAATAATTGGTCTTTATACTGCTTTTTCATTTTATTGTAGTTCATTCATTGATATATATATATATATATATATATATATATATATATATATATATATATATATATATATATATATATATGGATGTCAACAAGGTGTTGGGATGAGGAAACCCAGTGAGCACTCACCAATCAGACGACTTTAGGTTGGCGAGGCCCCGGGGATGTCGAAGCGACACACGTAAAATAACACAAAAACACAGAAACATCACAAACGTAAAGCTTTCGGAACTACTCCTTCTTCAGCTACAGAGTTCTCTCTCTGTAGCTGAAGAAGGAGTAGTTCCGAAAGCTTTACGTTTGTGATGTTTTTGTGTTATTTTACGTGTGTCGCTTCGACATCCCCGGGGCCTCGCCAACCTGAAGTCGTCTGATTGGTGAGTGCTCACTGGGTTTCCTCATCCCAACACCTTGTTGACATCCATATATATATATATATATATATATATATATATATATATATATATATATATATATATCAATGAATGAACTACAATAAAATGAAAAAGCAGTATAAAGACCAATTATTTACTATCTTTAATTATATATGTAAAATGAAAATTTCCTCATCCCAACACCTTGTTGACATCCATATATTCATTTTACCTTTCCTTTTCCGTAAGTTGTTATATATATATATATATATATATATATATATATATATATATATATATATTTATATATATATATATATATATACATATATATATATATATATATATATATATATATATATATATATATATATATATATATATATACACCATTGTATATAGACGCTTCTTACATATGAGGAAGCGGGAGATACAACATGCATATAGGAGGATACTAATGTTTAGGCACTTCCAGATGAGTTGGGGATTTGAAATTTTTTCCTGGATAGTGTTTTGTATAAAATCGTCTAGAAGGAACGAAAATCTGGGAAGTGCAACAAGGCGGCGGCTAAAAATTCGCAATTGTTTAAACAAATTTTCGAGGTTTATGTATTTCCTAAAGTACTATGGCGCTGAAATTTTTTTTCAAGGTAGGGTTTGTAAAAAACGAAATAGAGATTTAAAAAATTTTAATATTTTAATTTGTTTGGCAGTAAAATTTTTTTTAAAGTTTAAAAACAAAGATAACTGTTCAAGTACTACGGAATGAGCTAGGATGCTTAAATTTTTAAGCAATTTACAGGTTCGAGCATTTGCACAAATAAAAATTTGAAAATCTCCATAAATATATTGTGGAGGCCCTTAAAATTTTAAAAATTTAAACAATTAGAAAAATTATATTTCACTCCTAGAAGTGCAACAACTTTAAAATTTGGAAGAAATGCATAGCATTAGTACCCCATAATGAAGAAAGTATGAAATTCTTAAAATTGTAAAGTTTGGGGATTATTTTAATATATAATTTTTACATAAGGATAAGACGAAACTCACTGGGGTGGTGAAATCTTTAGAATTTAAATTATTTCTTATGATGAAATATCTCTCTGAAAAGTTAATATGTTCTTCAGAGATGCTTGCAGAATGCAACCACCAACTACTAGTATATATATATATATATATATATATATATATATATATATATATATATATATATATATCTTCGTTTTTCTCTCGCTGAAGAAGGGCGTGTGTTGCCCGAAAGCTCCAAATTACAAGCCTTCCTCTATCGCTGTGGACGTCCACCACCGTATAATAAGTGTTCACTGGCTCCTTCCTATCCCTCTCTACCTCTCGTTGCATTTATTTTATCATATTATTTCTTTTATCGTTATATATATATATATATATATATATATATATATATATATATATATATATATATATATATACAGTCAAACCCGTTTATAACGAGCACGGTCGTAACGAGTTCACGGCTATAGTGAGCAAATGCTACCTCCAAGATAAGTTTACGAGCATTTACATACAAATATTTCACGTATATAACGAGCACGCTTCACGGATATATCGAGCAAACTTTGACCACTTCTCACTGTCTCAAACGCGGTGGCGGTCAGCCCCTTAAATCCTCATAGTGACCCAAAATATGTAACCTTGTGTTCTTGAGTCCAGCCTCTACACCCTATCCCTCGGGGAGGTTAAAGACCGCGGCGTTGTTGTTAAAAAATAATCTCTTCGTCCAAACCAAGAATTCCCAACTTGCAGGTACAGTGGCACTTGCGGAGGTCCTTTGTCCTATCCTCCCAACCCCCAGCTCTTTTACAGCCAGGAGGTTGTGTTTTGAAGGGGGTAAGGGGCTGAGGGCATGTACAATGGCGCCCACCCCCGTCGCTCAGCCGAATGCACCCAACACCCTTTCCCACGTAAAGATGGGAAATTCCACGTTTAATCCGTCTCCTCATTAACTCTTCCTGGAATTGGTATGCCCACAGTTAGCAAAGAAAGTTCGTAGCGTTGATCACAAAAATCAGTTGAGATTTTGCCCTTGAACGAGTAACATATCCGCACATAAAAGGAAGTGTTTGTCTATTCGCGAAAAGGTTGATATTATTCGAGAGTTAGAACGTGGTAAAAAAATGTTGAAGTGTGTAAAAAATTGAATTTATCATCGTCTACGGTTTCAACCTTATGGAAAAACAAAGAAGCGATTTTATATGCACTAGAGAACAACCTAACAACGAACAAGAAAATGAGGAAGTGCGACTTGGGTAGTGATTAAGGATGCAGCTGTGAGTAAATTTTATATGTACGTATGTTTACTTTAAATTTTCTAGTTTATTCTCATTTTTAGGTTTTTTCATAAATTTACTAAATAACCTTTCTGTTTATATATTCACTTTTACTTCTTATGTCTTATTTCACCATACGCATGCATGCTTTTGCCTTCACGGATATTAAGTTTAACGGCTATAACGAGCAAAACTAAACGGTCCCGTGGCGCTCGTTATAGCCGAGTTTGACTGTATATATATATATATATATATATATATATATGTATGTGTGTGTGTGTGTGTGTGTGTGTGTGTGTGTGTGTGTGTGTGTGTGTGTGATATACAGTACTTGTACCTCATTTGGGAATATAATTCCATTTTAAACGTAAATTTTAATTTAGTTTCGAGATAGTTTTATTTAGTACTTTTCACTTTATTATTTTGTTAGGCTTATATTAAACATTCTGAGTTTTCATTCATTTGCAAATATAATTCTTTTATTTCTGGTACTTAACTCATTTACACTTACTATTCCATTTTATATTTATAGGATAATTTACTATTTAAAATAGATCATTTAGTTGTTTACGCTTTTATATCGGGACCCTTGTCTCTAAAAAAGCAGGTATTATAAATATTTTATCCGAAAGCATCTAATTCATTTACTTATCTTTTTATCTGGTTAGTAATATCTGGCTACATTTTAAAACAAGATGATATTAAGAAGTGAATCATAGGCGGAAATAGAATTAAATATTTACTTTTCGAATGATTCAGCGGCTCTTTAAATACTATGGTAATACTTTGATCATACCTAGCGGCCATTTATGGACGGATATAATTCTGGTAAACGCAAATGAATTAGCTTTTTGATTTGAGAAGACGGTAATATATTAGAAAGGGGCCGATAAATATTCGCCAATCTGAGAATAGAAAAAATATGTTGTACCCACCAAAAGATATCTTATCACTTACATGAATCTTTCTGCATGTTTTGGTGAAATTCTTCTCAAGGCATGCCTAGTACGTATTTATGTGAAATTTTTAGGTTCATCTCCTACACTAGAAAAGTTTCTAGATCTCACTTGTGCTGAAGGGAGAAATTTCATTTAATAGAAAGGTGTTGGGTGGAATGCTAAGCGGAGTTTAGTTTATCTCTTGAATATAGGCATTTCCTAGCATATTTCACCCCTGCCAAACTGGCGCTACCTTCCCCATTGTCACTGCCTATAATTTGGCATCTTCGGTAATTTATAAAGTGTCTGTACCAGCGTAAAATTTACCACCATCGATAAAGGGATAATACTGAAAGGGATATCTACAAGTAAAAATTTAAAAAAATGTTGTATTGAAAGGACTCACCAAAGATTCTCTCGATAATCTAATAAATTTTCCTCAGAGCCACGCGATATATAACGTTTTTTTCTACCTTGTCTAGTTGTCCCTAAAACTAAAAAATCCAATAAACTCAGTCATGTGATATTCGTCTCGGTCGCTTTTAATGGCGTCCATTGGTGACATTCTGCATATGACAAGTAGGGAGGCGATTATAAACGTCGTGCATCACGTTGCCCGGCCTTGTGCCATTCACGCGCTTCCGAGATGACTCATATAAGGAGTCCACTCAAATGTCTCCTCTTCTTTCATTAGATTCAGAGACGTGCGGGTAAGAAAGCTCCGTCTTTGTGCTTCTTTTAAGTTTATTTCTTTCTTAACCCATCAGTGGTAACCTGAGATTTATTCCCGCCAGTGGTAACGTTGGGTCCAAGGGACCCAGGTAACACAATGCCTTGTAAAAAATGAAGCATTAGAGAATACAGCATGAAATTTGCTCTTTGTTATGCTTCAATTTATCTAATATAAAATTTTCTCTAAAAAAACAAAAAAGAATGTTTTCAAAACAGATCTTAAATAAAAATTCCAAAAATTTGTAATGTAAATTAAAAAAATAGCACAGAAATTTAGTTATCAATGCAATCACTGCACATCATTGATGCATGTTTAAAGCAGATATACTTCAAACACTTTTGGCAGTAATACTTTGATTTAGAGTCTTTACAATGAATGCATCATCCTCTCTTATTTAGCTGCACTGGTGGATTTTGCTGAACTTGGTAGCCTGAATACTTTTGAGCAAGCAGTCTCACATCTTTAGATAAATGCATGGTCATCGATCTATTCTTTAGGTATTCTTCAATTAAACCTTTTCCTTAAATAATTCTGCCTAATGCCTTGACACGCACATTAACCACCGGAAATATCAATTAAAAAAATAAAAATGAATTCTTACCAAAAATTTGTTATAAAAATTCTTCGCTCTTCAACTGAATTGTTGTTTGCTTTGAATATTATGTGCTCATTTATGGCACCAATGTTCAACAAAGTGAAAAAAATATTCAAAGGCCACCTTCTTGAATTTCTTGACACAGTATTCAGCGCTCTTGGCATCCACCACATCTGCGCCTCCTTTGGTATCACCCTAGAATGACATAATCTCAGTTTTTTTGTTGTCTCCCATTTCTGTGACTAATTTTGCATCGTGTTGCATTTTTGCAAACAGGTTAAAAACCTTATTCTTTTTTGGAATTTAGGAAACTAGCGTCATGTCCTCTTGAAACCCAAACAAACTTGTGCAAATATTATGGTTTTTAGGATTTTTGAATTCAGTAGGCAACTCGGCCTTATTATAGTTTTCAGTTCCTATAACAGTTAAATTATAATCTTTCATCATTTTTTCACTATTGAATAACTGGTAAACCAGTTGTCCATAGTGATGTTTCTTCCTGTATTATACAAAGGCCTGCACATTCGTTCTACTACATCGTCCGGTTTGTGGCTTACTTTTAAAATTTCCGACGGCTGGTTTCCCGCATATATTTCCAAATTCAATGCAAAATTCATTCTAGCATCAACCAAGGCATACATTTTTATTCCATATCGGCTTGGTTTATTCAGCATGTATACTTTAAAGTGACACCTATCGCGGAATGCCGGAAGGATATCGTCAAGAATTAGGTACTCTCCAGCTTAGTATGACTTCGAACATTTTGCAACAAACTCTTCAAATAATTGTCCTTCAGATGCCATATTGTCCAGTCTACATCTCTCATTTCTTCCTCTTTACTCATGATCAAAGAATTTCTTGGAAGACGTAGAAGTCATCACAAGAAAAAACTTTCACCAGTGGTAACGTAGGGTCTGTCAGACCCAATAAAATTTCACCCTTTGACAACTGTTGATAAACAAAAAGCTGGGGCACGTGCCGTCCCATGACCGTCTCATGAGCATTTGATAAGATGGTACTCTAACGGAGAATTTTGCAACTCAAACCGATCTAGTTCAAAAATAAAAAAACAGACGGCGTTAGGTCTGTCAGACCCAACTTTACCACTGCAGGGTTAATGTATAAATATTGCTTTTTGATCTTAATTTCAGACTTTACTGAGATTAAGTTTGTTTCAGTAATTTTGCCATGCAGCTAATATACTGTGATCACTCAGGCCTCACAGCGCCGAAATTTGTACATCTTGCTTCGGTGGCCACCACTCTCGAGTAGGTACATTTATTACGAAATTTTCCTTCTTATCTTTATTCATGAGAATCTAATAACAATTCTTAAGGGCAATGTACGCAGTATCATTTTACATTGTTTTCCAGTATTAATTTCAGGTTTGAGCACTGATTTATGATTCCTTCTGTAATCTCAAAGGCTCTGTTTTAATTTAAATGCACATACTGTGTAAATTTTTAATTAAAACGTATTGACGATTGTTTTACTAAATTATGTTATATTTCTCTTCCAGCTAATATACTGCAATAACTGAGGGCTCGCATCGTGAAATACGTCTGCCTGTTGCTTCAGTGGCCACCGTTCTCACGTCAAGTAAGTACTTTTATTACGAATTTTTTCCTTCTTATCTTTATTCATTTGATTTTAATAACGATTCTTAAGGGAAATGTACGTGGTATCCATTAAGATTGTTTTCAATCGTAATTTCAGATTTGACAACAGATAAATAATTTCTTCACTAATCTCATTAGTTCTGTTAATTGGAGACACACAGTATAACATTTTAGGCAAAACAAATTAATGATTGTTGTACTAAAATATGTTAATATTCTCCTACAGCTAATGTACTCCATTTACTGAGGCCTCGCCGCTTCGAAATCCTGAACGTGTTGCTACAGTGGCCATCGTTTTCAAATAAAGTATGTACATTTATTAGGCATTTTTTCCTCTTAGCTTTTTACATTTGAATCAAAAAACAATTTTTAAGGGCAGTATAGGTAGTATCTATTTACATTGTTGTTCGGTGTGAATTTTAGATTTGAGCTGAGATTTATGAGTTTTTCTGAAATCTGACAGGTTTAGTTAATTCGGAGGCGCATATCCTGTAAATTTACAATTAAAACGTATTGACGATTGTTGTACTAATTTATTTTAATTTTCTCCTACAGCTAATATACTGCAATCACTGAGGCATCGCAACTTCGAAAACCTCTTACCTGTTTGTTCAGTGTCAACCGCTCTCACGTAAAGTAAGTTTGGTTATTACGCATTTTTTTCTTCTTATCTGTATTAATTTGACAGGAAAGGAGGGGAGGCGGTTAGATATGTCGTGCATCACGTGGCCCTGCTTTGTGCCAATCACGCGCTTACAAGTTGACTCATATAAGGAGTAAACTCAAACGTCTCCTCCTATTCTTTCATTAGCTTTCGAGACGTGCGTGTAAGTAAGTTCCGTCTTTGTGCTTCATTTAAATTTTTTCTTACTTATGTAGAAATATTGCATTTTGATCCTTATTTCAGATTTTACTCTGTTTAATATTTGATTGAGTAATTTCGTCCTGCAGTTAAAATACTGCAATCGCTGAGGCCTCACAGCTTCGAAATTTCTGCAGGTTGCTTCGGTGGCCTCCACTCATGAGTAGATACATTTATTACTAGGCATTCTTCGTTATTAGCTTTATTCATTTGAATCAATTAACAATACTTATTGGCAATATACGTAGTATCCTTTTACATTGTTTTTCGGAATTAATTTCAGATTTGAGCATAGATTTACGATTCTTTCAATATTCTCACTGGTTTTGTTAATTTGGAGGCGCATATATTGCAAATTATTAATTAAAAAATATTGACGATTGTTTTAGTAAATTATGTTAATTTTCTCCTACAAATAATATACCGCAATCACTGAGGCCTCGCATCATCGAAAATTTTTATCTGGTATTTCAGTGTTCTCCGCTCTCAAATAATGTAAGTACTCTTATCACGCACTTTTTCCATCTTAATTTTATTCATTTGAGTCTAATGAAATTTTATAAGGTCAATGTACGTAGTATCAATTTACATATATAGGCACTTATAATTTAAACATATTGACGATTGATTTACTCAACTATGTTCATTTTCTCCTACAGATAATATTCTGCAATCACTGATGCCTCGCAACATTTCTACCTATTAATTCGTTGTTCACCCCTCTCAAATAAAGTATGTACATTTATTACTCATTTTTCCATGTTAACTTGATTAATTTGAATCTAATAATATTTCATAAGGGCCAGGGCAATGTACGTAGTATAAATTTAAATAGTTTTTTGTGTTTAATTTTAGATACGAGCAGAGATTTATGATTCTCGCATTATTCCACAGGCACTGTTAATTCGGAAGCGTATATGCTGCAACTTTTAATTGAAACATATTTACGATTTATGTACTTAATTATGTTAATTTTCTCCTACACATGTTGTACTGGAATCACCGAGGCGTCGCATCGTCCAAAACATTTGCTCGTTAATTCAGTGTCCACCGCTCTCAAATAAAGTAAGTACAATTCTTACGCATTTTTTCCATCTTAACTTTATTCATTTGAGTCTAATGACATTATTTAAGAGCAATGTCGTAGTATTAATTTCCATTGTATTTAGTTTTTAATTTTAGATTTGAGCGGATATTTATGATTCTTTCGCTAATCTCACAGTTTCAGTTTACTCGGAGGCACATATCCTAAAATATATTAATTAAAACATATTGACGATTCTTTTACTAAACTATGTTAATTTTCTTTTACAGCTAATATACTGCAATCACTGATGCGTCGCAGCTTCGAAACTTTCCTCCTGTTAATTTAGTGTTCACCGCTCTCAAATAATGTAAGTACATATATTACGCTTTATTCACCTTAAATTTCTTCATTTGAATCTAATAACATTTCTAAAGTGCAAGGGCAAGTACATTTTTTTCAGGCTTAATTTCATATTTGGACAGAGATTTATGATTTCTTTAGTAATCTCTGTGGTTCTGTTAATTCATTAAAGTATGGGATAATCTTAGGATATTTGTAAAATGTTAATTAAAGGTTTGAATTGAAATGAAACACTACATTGAAATAATTTTTCAGATTTTTTTTTAAGTTACTGATGGATGTATGAGGAACAGGGTAAATTGCCAGAAGTCCTGAATCTTATCAGAAGAAACAAGGGACTCATAACATAATCCCTAACTATCTGAGGCGAATTTGCCTGGTGCCATGATTACCCCCTGAACAATGTGCCTCCATTGAGTGGTGCAATGGGATCAGTTGCCCCTTTCTGGATCAGGCCTATGTCATGGGATGACAATCATTGATTTCTGGTAGCCAGGGGTTTTATGGGGCAATTTATCTGAGGTCAGGCTAACTGGTAGGGAACCTCTGCAATATAAATAAAATATAAAACTCACCAAACCTGACTGTGAAAGCTTACCTATCACCTTGCCTCACCCACCCCTGAAAATTTTCCAGGGGATGCCCATGCCTATCATCAAAAGAATACCTGACACCCTCTGAACCCTCTCAGCATATATTTAAAATGGAATATTATATGAGGCCCCATTTTCATGCTTTTTCTGTGTAGGCCATACATTTTATATCACATTCATTTAATTACAAATTAAGGGTTTTCATCCGGGGTCTTTAATGTGCTATATGCTAAGGCATATGTTTCCAAAGAATGGAATTTTTCAATAGATGAAATAGGAAAGAAGATATTCTGCATGAATGTGCTGCAATTTTGTTGTTCCTGATTGAAATGTGACTTAAGGAATTGTTTCCAAGTAGAAGAGAAGTTCATACATTGTCCTCTTTTGAAGATAAATGGTCTCATGCTTTTCTTCACTGCCTCTATAGTTATCCTTCAGAAAAAATTAGGTTCTTTGGTGACGACTCTAATGCCTTCTAGTATGATATTTTATCTTGTGGTCTACAATCATCAAATGCTCTGTTTGTTCGATATGGGATTTTCCATAACTGTAGAGCCTCTCATATATAGCTTTGGATATTGTAGACAATCTTTAATGCTCCTCAGGTTTTTTTTTCGTTTAATCACCATGTCAAAATATATAACAATGTTAGTTTTCATTAGCACCTCATGATTCTTTCCATGGTGCTGGTGATATAAGGTAAGGTTGCATAAGATGCATGTTTGATTTTCTTATCTCTTCCTTTTTGAAGCCTTTTCAATGGCCCTCTTGTTATAGATATATATTTTTCGCAATAAAGTCAGTTGGCATTCCTCTGCATTGAGGGTTTCAGTGTTGGAGACAGTCTTAACTCAGTGGAACAGTGTATTGATTAGGTAGGGCTTTTGATGCAGAAGGTGATGTGAGGAGGTTTTGAGGTATCAGTCTGTATGGGGATTCTTGTGGTTGACCATTTGGTATAGAGATCAATATGTTATTTTTCGATGGCAATACGTTGAGGAAAGGTAAAATAGTTTTCTCTCAACTTTTACCTCAAGTGTGAACTTTGTCTGATGAGACAATCCATGAATGTATCAACATGTTCAATGTGTAAGATGCACCAGTACATCCTTAAGAGGTATTCCCCATTGGTGGAGGACATACTGGTGCATCCCATTTTGAGTTCTTTTCAAGGGATTGGGAAAACTCTCTGCATATAGATAAGGCTTTGAAAACTTATCTATGCACTTACCTTCATAGGAATATCAGCCATTCTTCAGTGCACCAATTTTTTTTTACATTCTGATATTAGTTTTGTGAAATATCAATTTTATTTTCAGTAATAGCAGATTTGCTGCAGAAATTAATGTAGAGATTATATTCCATAGCTAAATTTTGTTGGAGAATTTATGAGATAATTCTATAGTTATATTAATTTAATCATACATATATCAACCAGAGAACTGAACTAGTGAACTAATGTATTGCACATTTGCCTAAATATGCTACATAGTGCAGATGATGCACCGGTTCGTCCGAACTTTTTTTGGCGTTAAATTGCACCAAAAATTATTTAAACATTTTTCCTACATTGTTAGATATAAATCACAGTATTAATATGAAAAAGCATGTCACACAAGGAAAATTGTTTTTGGTGATGCGTCCCACAGGGAAAATGTTAAACCTGGGCCCCTTTGGTGCTCTTCATAGGAAAATGCCAGCACCAGGTTTTCCTCCTTCTTTGTGAGTGTGTTTGGTGCGCAAGGAGTTATGGCTATATTAATCTTTGAAAACTTATCTATGCACTTACCTTCATAGGAATATCAGCCATTCTTCAGTGCACCAATTTTTTTTTACATTCTGATATTAGTTTTGTGAAATATCAATTTTATTTTCAGTAATAGCAGATTTGCTGCAGAAATTAATGTAGAGATTATATTCCATAGCTAAATTTTGTTGGAGAATTTATGAGATAATTATATAGTTATATTAATTTAATCATACATATATCAACCAGAGAACTGAACTAGTGAACTAATGTATTGCACATTTGCCTAAATATGCTACATAGTGCAGATGATGCACCGGTTCGTCCGAACTTTTTTTGGCGTTAAATTGCACCAAAAATTATTTAAACATTTTTCCTACATTAACCAAACCTCATTACCTCATTAACCAAAAATACATAAACACAAACACAATTTAAGTGTTTATACTGAATAAACCTTGGGCCGTGAATTAGTCTTATTGAAGCAGAATTTCTCAGTGAGTTACAAGGAGGCAGAGAAGCAAATGCACTTTTAACATTCATGGTTTTGTGGTAGTGAAGTGGCTATAGAGATTGATTTCCATAAAGCAGCCATAGGTTCAAATCCAGCAGTCAGATTTTGCAACCAGGGATTGTCCTGTACACTACTTGTGTGTTTTGAGGTGACTGCAAAAGTTAGAACTCCGTCCTTTTGAAGGGTAAAAATTCATTAGTATTTAAAGGACGTTTCTGCATCATGTCTGAAAAATATTGTAGCGAAATTTAAAATATATACTATTTAATCTATAATTAACTAGCTCTTCATGTCCATATGTATACATATTACCATTTGTGTCCTATTGTGCTTTCTTTTGCACAATGCATGTTATTTAAAAAATGTGATGAAAACTATTGCATCACTGTGGGATTTATATTCTCCATTGATCTCTTCACATATGTCTCAGATATTCATTGTGACATCACTTTCAACAAAGAGAAAATGTAAGGATTTAATTAATTTATCACTTTATTTTGCTCATAATCATTGATGCTAAAAATGAAAAGCAATCATTACAGATCTTTCTGTTTTTAACAATGTGGCATTTTGCATAATTAATTCTGATTATTTAAGTTACAAGGTTTCTTGTTGAAATGCATTCTTAATAGTGAAACTAAACTCCTCATAGGTGGCAGATTTGGATATTTTTTGCCCCTAGGCAAAATTATTTCTCAACCCCCATTATGGTGCTTTTTTCCTAAATAGACGCTCATGTATTTTGTTAGTCTGTCTGCATAACTGTATGTAGCACTGGTATAGATAGGTTCTCCTGCACCTGAGGGAAAGTCACATAGATATTGACTGTACAATTTTCAAGAGAAATCTAATGTGAGGAATGCCAAGAAACCCAAAAACACTATATATATCATTATATATATATAGGCGTTCGTTACAGAGGAGGAGGAGGAGGAGGATATAAAATACAAGAAGTTGGTGCTAGCATACTGCAAGCATTTCATCTAACTTTGAAAAAACATTCATTTATTAGACAGATATTTCATCTTTACAAATTGTCTTTCAATTCCAAAGATTTCACCTCCGCAGTGATTTAAATTTCTCCCAGATGTAAAAATAATAGTTTAAAACAATCCCCAAATGTTGCAATTTTAGAAATTTTACGGTCTTCATTATAAAGTACTAATCCTACACGTTTTATTCAAATTTTAAAGTTGTAGCAATAAAAATAATATTTTAATATTCAAATGGGGTTAATACAATCTCAAAAATTTAACAATTTTTAAATTTTCGATTTTTATAGTTGGTTATGAGAAAAGTTCTATAATCTTGCACACTTTCAGCTTTGCAAACTTATTAGATTGGTCTACACACTGGATTGCGATTTCCCATGCTAACTTATGGGAGATATTTCGGGGTCTCTTGAGTCGAACCCAAG
Organism: Tanypteryx hageni; assembly: GCA_028673005.1. NCBI lineage: Eukaryota > Metazoa > Arthropoda > Insecta > Odonata > Petaluridae > Tanypteryx > Tanypteryx hageni. Next base: position 55,629,160 of record CM054120.1, on the reverse strand, counting down.
AGACTGTAAGCAAAAGTGACAAAAATTCCTAATAGATATTGCGGCCATACAGCTACACTGAAAATTCAATTTTTCTAGCTTACCGGCAAGTGCCCGTAATTAATTTAAAAAAACGGCGCAATGCTTTTCTTATGGGAAAAACACAATTTTCGGAATTTCTGGAGTCGAACTCATGTCACTAAGGAAAGAAGTCTCATTTTATCTGAAGGTTTCTCCATTATATCTACAAAAACTATAACTTTCAGCTCTCTAGCTCTTGTAGTTTGGGCTGGACATTAGTATCCTCCTATATGTTATTATATATATATATTATTATTATTATTATTATATATATATATATAACATACTAGTTGTTGGTGCTTGCATACTGCAAGCATTTCATCTCACATTAAAAGAACATTCATTTTTCAGTCAGAAATTTCAACATTACAAATAGTCTTTTAATTCTAAAGATTTTATTTCTGCAGCGATTTTCGTTTTTCCCACATGTAAGAATAATAGTTTAAAACAATCTCCAAATGTCACAATTTTAAAAATTTTACACTTTCTTCATTATAAGGTTCTAATGCTACACATTTTAGCCAAATTTTAAAGTTGTAGCACTTCTAATAATAAAATAATATTTTTCTAATTGTTTACATTTAAATAATTTTTAACAGCCGCCGAAATAAATATATGGTAAAATTGAAATATTTATTTGTGCAAATTTACTATACTGTAAATATTTTGAAAATTTCAGCTTCCTAGCTTATTCCATAGTACCTAAACATCTATCTATTTGTTTAAAATTTTAGAATTATTAACTGCCAAACAAATAAAAATATCAAAATTTGTTTAATACCTATTACGTTTTTATAAGAATTCTACTTATAAAAAAAATTTCAACTCCGTGGCACATGCAAAAATATATAAACCTTAAAATTTTTTTTAAACAATTGCGAGTTTTTAGCGGTCGCATTGTTGCACTTTTTAAAGATTTTCGCTTTTTCTAGTCGGTTTTTCACAAAATTCTACCTGTGAAAAAAATTTCGAATCTCCAGCACATCTGGAAGTGCCTAAACATTAATATCCTCCTGTTATATGTTATATCCTCCTTTAGTAAGGAACGTCTATATAGAATGACTAGTAGATGGTGCTGGCGCACTGCAAGCATTTCATATCACCTTGAAAGAAAATTCATTTTTTAGACACATTTCATCATTACAAATATTCTTTCAAATCTAAAGATTTCACCTCTGCAGCGAGTTCCGTTTTTCCCACATGTTAAAATAATAGTTTAAAACAATCCCCAAATATTGCAATTTTAAACATTTTACACTATCTCCATTATGGGGTACTAATGCTACACATTTGAGCCAAATTTACTATACTGTAAATATTTTGAAAATTTCAGCTGCCTAGCTCATCCCGTAGTACCTAAACAGTTATATATTTGTTTAAATTTTAAGAATTATTAACTAACAAACAAATTAAAAAATCTAAATTTGTATAATATTCATTTCGTTTTTTTAAGAATTCTACTTATAAAAAAATTCGACTCCAAAGCTCATGCGGAAATACATAAAACTTGAAAATTTGTTTAAACAATTGCGAATTTTTAGCGGCCGCATTGTTGCACTTTTTCATGATTTTCGTTTTTCTAGCAGGTTTTTCACAAAATCCTACCTATGAAAAAAATTTCGAATCTCCAGCATATATGGAAGTGCCTAAACATTACTATCCTTCTATATGTTATATGTTATCATTATATATCGACGACACTTACAGAGGAGGAGGATATAACATACTAGTAGAAGGTGCTTACATAATGCAAGCATTTCATATCACCTTGAAAAAACATTCATTTTTCAGACAGATTTTTCGTCATTTCAAATATTCTTTTAATTCTAAATATTTCACCTCCACAGCGAATTCCGTTTTTCCCACATGTAAAAATTATAGTTTTAAACAATCCCCAAAAGTTGCAATTTTAAAAATTTTACACTTTCTTCATTATAAAGTACTAATGCTACACGTTTTAGGCAAATTTTAAAGTAAAAAGATAATTTTCTGATTGTTTAAAATTAAATTTTTTTTCACGGCCGCCACAATTCATATATGATAAAATGGAAATTTTCATTGTGCAAATTTACAGCTCCGTAAATAATTTGAAAATTTCAGCTTCCCAGCTCATCCCGTAGTACCTGAACAGTTATCTATTTATTTAAATTTTAAGAATTTTTAATTGCCAAACAACTTAACATATCAAAATTTGTATATTAGTTATTTCGTTTTTGTAAGAATTCTAGTTATAAAAAAAATTTCAACTCCGTAGCACATGCGGAAATACATAAACCTTGAAAATTCGTTAAATCAATTTCGAATTTTTAGCCGCCGTATTATATATTATATTATATATTATAATATTCTCCATATGAGGACATTCGACTAAGAGAAAAGAGTGGTAAAAGCAATACACTTTTACGTGGCGGGTCGCTGTGTTAAATAATAAAGCTAAATCGCTACGGCGTTAATAGCAAATTCTCCACAAGCATTTTCATGAGTTGAAAAGGCCTCTAGACATATTAGGAGTATATATGTACGACACATTGTTTAAATACCAGCTTCATGGATGAAATTAAGTTTATCAGTAAATTAGATAATTTTCCATATGATCTATTGTGTTAAATGGTGTATTTATGACGTTCTGCTGATTTCGCTGTTTCAATTTAGCCCATGTCGGTATCTCCTCAATTCCAACAGCGTCAGCATTCATATCATAATCTCTCTGCTACTAATTACTCAGGATTCTTTGCAATATTTCTATCACTACGAAATATTTTACCCATACTTCTTAGTTCACCTTGTGAACGTTTTGGGTATTTTCAATTTGATGTTTTCCTTCACCCATGGTGTGCGAACTAGAAATATATTTCTCGCAAATAGTTTGGGACCATTGGTTTGTTGAGACTAATATCAATTCCTTCGTACCTATCCGTATAACACAGATTTTTAAATGATTAACTTCGTTTATATGGATATTTAATTATTATGCAAATTTCGCAATGCAAATCAAATTACGAAATAATTTATTCCATAAGGTAATATTCCTCATTCACAATAATCACATACCAGTGTTAAGCAAATTATGAATAATATGTTGGAATCAATTAACAGTTTGGCATTTATAGCTTGCTATGTTAACTAATCTCCCATTGAGTACAAATAATTAGAATTATATTGAGTTTTGTAAGTTTGTTAAATATGCAAGCATGAGGAGAGTCCTTGAGAGATTGTGTTTATATGACAATATTTTTGTATTTCATTTTATGGAGATTGTTTTCCTGTACTGTTGATTCAGATACTGATTCATAAGGATATCCAACCTTTGTTATAATCCGCCGTAGTAAATTAGCGACATCATCGCCCGATGATTGTTGTCATCTCAAACAGTCCTCAGATGCAAATCTGGTGAAATAAATTAATATATATATATATATATATATATATATATATATATATATATATGTATATATATATATATATATATATATATGGTCAATTGCCACATAACTACAGAATTCAGTTAAATTTAAATACAACATAAATGGTATCCTGAAATCTAAGCATGTCAGCATGGCACAAATTTCTTATTGTTTAATTTAACCTAGCCATGTCATGTTTCATGTTTGTTGGTAACGATTACCAGTGTTACAGAATTCTAGCCCAAATTGGGCTTGAATATTTGTCATTCTCGTTTAAAACGTACCAATTTTAATCAAATTAAATAATAATGTGATGGAATTAAGAAGCAGTTTGACATCGATTTCATGGTATGTTAATTAATCCTCCATTGTATACAGACGTTCATAACTAAATTAAGTTTTGTAAGCTTGCCTAGATATGCAAGCCTGAGGAGTGTCTATGGGAGATTGTATTTAATTTTTCACTTTCGTGGTTATTATTTTCCTATACTGTTGACTGTGACATTGATCAATAAGGATTATGATAATTGTGAATTTTTCATTTGTGTTCGGAAATTAGCTACACCCATCTCCCAATACATGTTGTCATTGCCAAAAATAGTCTAAATTTTGTTAAATTTCAAGGTATGAAAATTGGTATCTATGCTTGTCAGCAACGCACAAATTTCTTATTGTTTAATTTAACCTATTTGTGTAAATTTTTATGTTTGTTGGTAAAAATTACCAGCATCACAATACACTAGCTCCTATTGGGCTCGAATATCTTTAAATATTTTTCTATCTATGCATTAATATATGCAGTGTAATCTACAGGGTGATTGTTATATTATTTATTTATTCTACGAATTTCCGGAGACTCTACTTGAACAATGAGGCATTTATAATTTGTTTTCGAGCTGCGAAACTATATAGCCTTGTACTTTCGTAACTGTTGCTCCATGATAGATTTGGAACCCCTCTTTTGTAGTCGTTTACATCTAATAGTTGTGCTCAATTTTTAATTTATATATTTTGGCAAATAATATAATCTTTCTTAATTAACCTGTAACTCTAAGTGAGTATTGTGCTATTGAACTTTTGAAAATTCGTGATCATTCCTAACGTTTAATTTGAGCTTCAAACTTAGTGTGAGATGTGCTTCGAAGTGGCGCATCTGTAAACTCTAGAGTGAGACTTTAGTTTGGAAAACTATACACTGAGTGAAATCATCAATAGTGGGTGGGGGATTCAGATTTTAACCAACCAACAGTTTATCGAGTTTCTCTTAGGTTATGCGTGTTCGCCAGATGGTTTATTTTTGAACTCAATCAAACGACGTACTCCATCAAATGACGCGCCCCTGCAATCGACCCACCACGGTATTCGCACGTACTAGGCTAATGCTCGTACTTTGGCTTTGCGCTTACGTACAGAAACGTATAAGAAACGGACATTAGCCGAGAAGATAACGCTACCCTTTTGCGATTTAACCAATAGACGCTCGCGTGTGGTGCGCCCTGCTCTCGTAAACAGATCAAACGAGCTGGTTCCATCTTGGAAACTTTGCGGAATGAGGCCCGTAATTCAGGATTGTCGAACCTGAGAAGGAGGGAGAAGACAGAGAAAACGTTAGGACAACCTGGCATCGTGTGGCCATCCTTTTCACAGCCAGTGGAATATTTCCTTTTTATTCGACTACTTTACGTTTCTTTTTGTTTTCCCTCCAAGTGGTCAATTCTTCTGAGTAGATGTATATATTTCTGCTTTGTATAACGTAATTTCAATATAGTGGTAAGCATTTATTTGTCACATTCCATTGTGTTATATTTGATTTGCTGTTGGCAGCAGTGTCACCTAGGATGTATAGCATCATTTTTCAATTTTATGTACTTTGCGAAATACGCAAGATTAATTTAAATGAGACAGTTACGGTTCAAATTACGAAGAATGATTTGCTAGCAAAGATAATGCTTGACAGTCTCGACAAGCCTTTTTACCAATTGTACAGGTTGCGTTTAAGGCTGCTCCCAAAATTTGAAAACTGAATTCGGTTTCTGCCAAGATCGCTCCCTTATGGGAAGTACCGTTCATGGTCGACGCGATTATTACTCCTGTAACTATTCCTTGTAACAAAGGCGGAAAACTCAAATGACTCTCGTGTAGCATATTTCAGCAAAGTTAAGAACTATTCTACTGCAATTAAGCAATATCTTGTAATTTTCAATTATCATGAGTCAATGCTATTTAAATTGTGAAATATTTTTACAGCCATTATATAATATTTCTCATTTATAATTATCACATACCAATGTTAATCAAATTATGTAATAATATGCTGGAATCGAGTAACATTGGACATTTATGGCTTGTTATATTAATTAATCTCCCATTGTATATTAATGTTCACAATTATATTATGTTTTGTAAGCCTGCCTAGAAAGACAAGAAGTGTTTTGTGGGATTGTATTTTATTTTTCACTTTAGAGGTTTTCCTGTTCTGGTCCTGTTGACTGTGTCATTGAACAAAAAGGATTTTGATAATTGTGAATAGGGATAGAGATTCAGTTAAATTTTTCGCCCAATGATTGCTGTCATTGCAACCAGGCTCCAGATGCAAATCTGGTAAAATAGATAGATTGAGATTCCAGGAACTGATAAAAGCAGATAGATTTCAAGGCTTTATAGATTGTATCCGGATATTTGATATATATCGGCAGGGCTTTAAATACTTATTTTTTTTAAATTCAGATATGGGATTTTATTGTTTGTTAGTAAGAATTACATACCAGGTGCAATGTAATCTAAACCCAATTGGTCTAGGATGACAAAGTCTCTTTAGCCATACACTATATGCAACTACTATAACATCTCTTTGTTAAATATTTTATTAAATTTTATTCAGTAACTTTGTGAACTCTATTTTAATTATGGATGTAAAACATAATTGGTATACCAGTTACAAATTATTAATTTGCATAGGTTCATTCTAAAATCTTGAGCAATGCCAGAGTTGGCATATTTGTTTCCTCGATATAATCAATGATTACTCTGTTACAATTACTTAAACTTTGATTGTTATATTTCCTCTAATAATTAATGTTTCACTTTCTAATAATATAGTCCTACTACAATGTTGGACTAGGGTGATCGTTCCTGACTGCTAAACTGAGCCCTGTGTTTTGAGTTGATGCCCATCTAAATTTCAAAATGAGGTTTTAGTTGGAAAATGCTCATTAGGCGGGACTTATCTGGAGATTTTCAACATATCAAAAATGAAGAAGTAGGCAGCATTTTAGCCTCGTAAAGTGTTATATCCTGAAATTCATCTTCTATAAAGTACAGACAGTAGCCCTGAAAACAAGGATAAAATTTAGATAAATATCGAATAATCTTCACAAAGACCTAATCCCTAATCTCGAGAAGAGATCGTACTAAGGGTGTTTGAAATCTGTGACGTCGGATAGTAGATTGGGAATTTTTTGGTATCTTCATCAATATATAAATAAATTTGAGTATTTAAAACTCCATATGTTTAATGCTATGATCCTACCTGACCACATGTGCAGCTTCAAAGAAATCATGTATTAAAAGTTCTCATTTTTCATAGGCATTTAAAATCTCAAATTGAACTTGCACATTGAACAATTATCATTACCACAGTGTCAATTATCTGTTTCATTTAGCAATTCTTTGAAATTTTCTAAAAATTTCGACTTATTTTTCCCATATTTACTAGTTAACGTTGTGACCGACATGTATACCCTTCATTAGATGCTTATCTAGGAAATATTTCGTGCCTATTGGTTTTTTATGACTAATATCGTTTTCTCCACACGTTTCAGTTTAACACATATTTTCAAATGATCAATTTCTTTGAAATGGAATATTCTCACCACTTCTGGAAATTTCAATATCTCAGTTTCCTCTCCAAAAGACGGGGATCATAATGTTCATGTCACATATTTCGTCAGGTGCAGTACCTATATCATAGTCATTTTTGTCCTCTGTTTTCAGTCTAAATAGAGATTTTTCACACATTATATTATATTCATTTCTTTTGCCCCTAGACCAACGTGTGTTCATTGTTAAAGGTTCTCTTTATGTTGACATGCCTGAGAAAGGCTTTCTCCACCCTTGGACTCTCCACTCCGGCACAGTCGACTTTGGTCGCTGTCGAAGGAACGTCGCCCTTGAAAATGCCCACTTAGTGGGCGAAATGCATCGGGCTATTACCACTGTTTTTTGGCTGGAGTTTTAACATTCATTCTATTACGGTCGGCTCATTTCGCTGTATCAATTTAAGACATGTTGGTATCTCTTCAATTCCAACTGCAATAGCAATCGCATCATAATCTTTCTGCTGCAAATTATTCAGGTTACTTTGCTATTTAAAAAAAACGAAATAATTTATTCACATTACCTAATTCACCGCGTGAACGTTTTGAGTAACTGCCCGCATCACATATTTCGTCAGCTACAGTACCTTTATCGTAGTAATATCTGTCATCTCTTTTCAGTCTATAATGCGATTTTCTACACATTATATAATTTGCTTTTATTTTGCTCCTAGATCAACGTTTGATGATTGTTAAAGGTTTCCTTTATGTTGACATACCTAAATATAACTAGAGCGGTGAGAGTGCCGCTTCATTACATTGTGTGACGCTATTTTAATTAAAATTCTTTAAAAATTTTGATTTAGGACTCCAATAATAATTCCCTTTGGATTACAGTATATCTTTATCATTTTCTCTACTATTTAGTGGTCTTACTACAGACATTCTTGCGTTCTATTTGCATGACTTGGAATATTTTCCGTGATGTAATTATCCATCATTATTCAATGGAAATAATATCAATAAATCCAAGAAGATATTTCTGCGATATTGGTATTTTGCAATAGTATCAAAATCCATATAATTTATGGTATATACTGAACTCACTACATGTTCTGACTGAATGTAATAACAAATTCAAACTCGTCCTATACCACTCGCATTCTAAATATCAAATCAAAATTTAGCATTGCGTCATTTCCTTAAACGCCCATCGTCATTTGTTGAAAACCTTTGTCTCAGTGCTGAGTGCTGCGCACTAATTCATTTTTTCGGCTATATTTCCTCTCCCTATTAATCCGGTTCAGACTGGAAGCGTATTAAATGCATGTATTCCGGGAAAATTCTGTATATACCTACGGTATAGACGCTTTAATGTATATGGGTAAATTTTTTAATGTTCTCCATGGTATACTTTTTTGAAATAGGGTAATCTAAGATTTTCAGCTTGTTTCGCTATATCAATATGGCACAGGTCGGACGAATATCATTTTGTATCTCAATCTAAATTTTTGCAGCATCAGCAAATGCATCACCATTGCTATTGTCCTATTTATTTTAAATAAATTGCAATTTTCAAAACATTATGTAATTTTTTCCCCATTTTCGTAGTTCACCGAGCGACCGTTTTCAGTATCATTCAATAGATGTTTTTTTTCACTCTTGGAGTACGGAGACTAAATATACTTCTATTTTATACATCGAGCCCATTGCCATGTCAAAATTTACCTAGATTTCCTAATAACTATCAGTGAAACACTCATATGAATATGTTTAACTTAATATGAATGTCCTTTACTACGTTTTTCCTAAAATTTTGCTATCTAAAGTTCTGAAAAGGATGTAGGATGGTGAAGTCCCTTGTCTTATATTGCAACATTTATGTAACAGTTTCATAGTCCTTTTTGCTTTAGGTGTTAATAATAATAAGCTATAATTCTGACGTTATGTAAGGTGTTCTTCATTTCTTTATAGTTGAACCTGTGTTCATTTTTGAAGTTTCTATTTAATTTGACATACCTCAACCAGCTTAGGGTGGTAAGTGTTTAAACCTTTTTCATAGCGGCTAGCTTTGCTAATTACATTTCATTCAAAGTATTCATTAGAGATTCCATTTAAAATTCTGTTTTTCTTAGTGTATATCTTTTTAGTTTACTCCACGATTAAGTATTCCTACACGAATCATTCTTTTTCACCATGTGTAGGACCCAAAGATGGCTCAAAAAACTTTGTGGCATAAACTGAATGAAAGTTATAAACTCCAGCCAAAAAATAGTGGTAATAGCCCGATGCATTTCGCCCACTAAGTGGGCATTTTCAAGGGCAACATTCCTTCGACAGCGACCAAAGTCGACTGTGCCGGAGTGGAGAGACCAAGGGTGGAGAAAGAACGAAAGGCAAAAGAAAGACAAAAAGCACGGGTGGAGTGAGAACAAAAGAAAAACGAAACAACAGAGGCGCATGTGTATTATCTCTGGTCAATAAGTCTGTAAAGTGTCTTGTTAAAGTCAGATCACTGTTCATCAATGTATCACGATTCTTATAAATGTGAAGGTTTTCTAGGGCATTTACAGAGCTATTAGATGAGATTACCAGTTGTAAGTCCTTTAATTGAATGCTGTGGCCGGTTTCGAAAATGTGATTAGCGACACAGGATTTCTCAAATCGGTTGTATTTATAGTGGGCTAAGTGTTCGTTGAAGCGAGTGACCAGCTTTCTCCTAGTTTGGCCTATGTACTGTTTGGAGCTATGCGAGCATTGAATTTTGTAAATTCCTGACTTGTCTAAAATTTCGGTTTTGTCTTTTGTGTTGCCCAGAAAATTTTTCAAACTGTGTTGACTCTTGTAAGCTATTGTAAAATCCTTTTTCCTGAAAATTCTGTCCAAACCCCTATTAAGTGAAGGAAAATAAGGCAATTTAATATATTTGTTTTCCTTTTTATTATCTTTTGTGTGGGTGGTGGAGTCTAAAATTAATTTTTTGGAGGCATGTTTTTGAACCAGCTTGTTGATGAGATCCTGATGGTACCCTAATTTGGATACTGTTTCCATAATATATTTAAGTTCTTTCTCATACCTTGTTTTGTTAAGTGGAACATTAACAAGTCTGTGGGTTAAAAACTGGAAAACAGCTGTTTTATGGTTGGAAGGGTGAAAGGAGTTGTGGGGGATGAAGTTATCTGTGTGTGTTGTTTTCCTGAAGATGTCAAACTCTAATTGATGCTGGTTGTTTATAATTAACAAGTCTAAAAACGGTAAAGTGTTATCTTGTTGTACTTCATAAGTAAATTTTATGGACGAATATATGTTGTTAAGTTGATGAACAAAGGCATCAATGTTGTGTAAACTCAAATCAAAAATAGCAAAAATGTCATCAACATATCTGAGCCATATTTTAGGGAAGTAACTAAAGTTGTTTTTGCATGTATTTTCAAAGTGAGACAAATGTATTGGCCACAAAGGGTGACAAGGGATTACCCATGGATGTACCTTGAGTTTGTTGGTAGTATTCGTTATTAAATTGAAAAAAGTTTTGATTCATGCACAAATTTGTGAGTAATAAATATTCTTTCACCATGTCTTCAGGAAAATTTTGGTTTTCTAGTAGTTTTTAAAATCTTAGAAGTTTCAGGCAAGGGAACACAAGGGAAGAGACTTTTTACATCAAAAGAGACCATAATTTCATAATCTAGTAACGTTACTTTTTCTAATTTCTTTACCAGGTCAAAAGAATTTTTGACCTAGTGGTCTTCTGGGAAAGGTACATTTTTGATTTCATTGTTTAGCCACTTAGCTATGTTATATGTGGGGCTATTTAAACCTGATGCTATTGGTCGCATGGAATGGTCCTGTTTATGAATTTTGGGGAGTCCATATAGTTTTGGAATATTTTGGTTTGAGATATATAATTTAAACCTTTGGTTCTTGTCTAAAATTGTATGGCAGTTTTGATAGCTTCTTTAGTTTTTCAGATCATTGAATTCAAGGGGTTTTTATTTAATTTGATATAAGGGCCATCATTGAGCATGAGTTGGATATTATTAAAATATTGTGTTTTATCCATAATTACTAATTTGTTGCCTTTATCGGCTTTGATATAAAAGCAGTCTTTTTCTTTAAGTTGTTTGATAGTTGTGTAAATTGGTTTAGAATTGGGATTTGTGCACTTGTTAATGTTGTCTTTTAGTTGTATGACACAATTTTGTCTGATGTAGCTTTTGAAATTTTCATCAAGGAATTCAATGGATCTCTTGATGTCTGTGACAATTTCTTCTATCGGAGGTTTTCTTGGAGGAAAGGCAAACTTTAAAACCAAATTCAAGAGAGACAATTCTTCATTAGAGAAGGAAGTTTGAGACAAGTTTTCTACAAATTCAAATCTTTGTGTGGTTTTATCTCTTTCTTTAATTTTGTTTTTTGTGTTGACATTGTATTTTTGGAGTAGTATTTTTAGTTTAGATTTGAGAAATCCAGTGTCGCTAGTCACATTTTCGAAACCGGCCACAGCATTCAATTAAAGGACTTACATCTGGTAATCTCATCTAATAGCTATTTAAATGCCCTAGAAAACCTTCACATTTATAAGAATCGTGATACATTGATGAACAGTGACACTGACTTTAACAAGACACTTTACAGACTTATTGACCAGAGATAATACACATGCGCCTCTGTTGTTTCGTTTTTCTTTTGTTCTCACTCCACCCGTGCTTTTTGTCTTTCTTTTGCCTTTCGTTCTTTCTCCACCCTTGGTCTCTCCACTCCGGCACAGTCGACTTTGGTCGCTGTCGAAGGAACGTCGCCCTTGAAAATGCCCACTTAGTGGGCGAAATGCATCGGGCTATTACCACTATTTTTTGGCTTGAGTTTTTAACTTTCATTCACCATGTGTAGGACTTGAGGTATTATCCGTTATGTGATTTTCGGCATTCTTGCATGAGAAATTTTATCAATACCTCCAAAAAAAATATTCGCACACTATGGGTATTTATAAAGACTTGCAAATACAGATTGTTTAGTAGAATATTCTGAAAACACAACATGCTTATCTTAGATTAAATAAAACATTAAAATTCTTCATTTTTTATTCGCATTCTCAATCTGAACGAAAATTTAGCATTAGACCACTGTCATTACAACAACGTAAGTTTTCAGATTGTATGCGCCATTGTTTATATTGGGCCTGAGTTATTGTATTTTTTCGTCAACATGACTTCTTGCCAAAGATGGGCTACAGACTGAAGGCATATTAATGTAGCAAATATTTCGGAACCATAGCATAAACACAAGCGGCAGATTTGTCTTTATGTCTATGAGTTAATTATAAAAGTATCATATGGCCACCTTATATAAAATACGTTGTTCTATGAGGTTCTGAATCATCGTTCATCATCATTGATTTCTCTTCAGCTTGGATGACAAGCTAGCCTATAGCAAGATACGGTTCATACCCTCCACGTCGCGGATCATTCTCCTTATCATTCATTTATATTTACTTATGGGAGTTCGACTGCCTGGTGCGGGAAAACCCCCTCACGGGGGGAAGTACGTAAATCGCTGCGGGACTCCCTAGGGTTTTCCGGGACACGGCTGGGTACCATCCGAGAGTTGTCAGCACGCCTTGCTGCGATCGGGTCAAACCCGGATGGCCGCCACTGCACGGTCGGCCCCACTTCTTCCGCGGGGGGTGGCTAACTTGTCCCACCTACTCACCCGCTCGTCCTTTATTTTCTCGACAAGGTATTAGTTACTGGTAAACCCCCCTAGAATGATCCGCTCACCACCCCCTAAAATGGACGCAGCTCCGGCAAACGAAGTAGGCACCTCGACCAAACCAGGAATTATACCGTCACCATTTAATACAAAAGCAGATCTTTTCCAAAGATAAAAACGAAAATGGAGTGCAGACAAAAGAACAGGGAGAAGAGAGTGACGCGGCCCCAGCAAAGGCCAGCGACGGAATAGGTTATGAACCCGTCACTGATCTCAATAATGACGACGCAGCAAAATTTACAACGGTAGAGAGGGCGAAGGAAAGAAAAAGATACTAGCCGTTGGTCTTTATGCACACAGAAACTAAACCGTATACAGCTTTTTTACATTAATATACGTTCCGGGAGATATCTCAAGGAAAATCTACCAGGAAAATTGACCTCCTGAAATTGTATTCTATGAAATAATCAATAACGCAGCATTCGTAAAGACCATAAGACAGAAAACTGAGAACAACTATTTTTGGTCATTAAGACTAAGGGCGGATCAATGATGCAGCTGACCACCCTGGACGAATGTAAAAATTTCAAACAGTATGTAATGGAGTCTGACGCCCAGATGCATACCTGGGTAGGATAATGAAATACTACCATGAGGTATCTAATAATAGGGCTGGATGAGGGGTTGGGGCTGGGGTTCATTAAAGAAGAGGACAACGATCTAGTTGTTCCATGCGTTGCTCTAAGAGTACTGGCACCTACGGGGAAGTATCTCTTTGTAGCGGCCCTAGAGAAAAATGGGAATTTTAGAATCACCTCCATGTCCAGCATAAATAAAATATGCTGCCATATAGTCAAAATTGAATCTTATAAGTACCAAAGGCCGCAGATGTGCTTTAGGTGCAACAGATATGGAAACGGGTCCCAGAACTGCACAGCAACTCCCAGATTCTATAAGTGCGCTGGGGGCCACGAAGGCAAAAACTGCACTGACGATATAGCTTAGACTGGCCAAATGTAATTGTAACTGTGGCGGGGAGCATGTCTCCTTCTTTCGTAGGTGCCCAGTCTAATGAAGCACCTGGAAGCGATAAAAACAAAGGAAAATAAAACAGAAAAAACGCTCAAACCTACGCGGGTCCCCCCACTATTGCCACCAGTCCGGACCAACCCAGAAATGACGGATAAAGGGATCGAGGAAAAAGAATTTCCGCCGCTACCCAAAAAGGAGACCGAGGAACAGCCGAAATGGGAAGATATTTGCTTAAACAATGACTCGGATATTAAATTTCTAGTGGCTTAATGATTCACTGCTACAATCCAACAGCGAATGATGGTCGTGATGATACTAATGGCCGCAATAACCGCGCAAAACTGAAATGGACGCTAGAGCCTTAAAAACCAGCACAATTATTATGGCCTATTTGAATGCTAATGGGGCGGTGAGAAGTAAAACGCCGTAACTCATGGTGTTTTTTAAAAAACTTTGTTTATTTATTTATTATAAGTGCATCGATATCGAGGTTCATTTTGCACCTTCGTCAACGGGTTAATATTTACAATTTAATAAATATATATACATATACACACATACATATACACATATATATAAATAATTAATAAAATAAAAATAGAAAAGAATATAATTTAAAATCTTTGGAAAAGTCCAGCCTCCGTTAAAAATAATAAAACTTCATTCATCCTAGTTGTGTCATCACCTAGGATGTCTCTTATACATCCCCTGATATTGCATTTCCTACGCAACTCAAGGTATCTTTGGCATTCTGTCAGGAGGTGTCTTATGGTAAGAAAAGTGTCGCAGTCATCACATCGAGGTTGTACCCGTGGGGTGGTAAAATGTTATGAGTGGGTAAAGGCACAGTGGCCTATCCTCAATCGTGATGACCAACTCCTCCCTTCTACTATTCCTGACAGATGATTGCCATGCACCGTTACTGACCTTGAGTGTGCGTAATTTGTTGTTTTCGTGGTTTTTCCATGAGGCTTGCCGCTCCTTCTGCAGTGCGCCCCAAAACATCGCACGAAGGTCTCTCCAAGGCACGAGATCCATTTTCATCCCTGGGTTTCCCAGGGCATCCTTAGCAGCGACATCAGCTGCCTCATTGCCTGCCATACCTACGTTGCTCGGCATCCAAACGAACTTAATTTGCACACCTCGACTCTTCAAGATGATGTGGGAAGAGTGCAGAACCAGGACCAAAGGATGTACTGGATTGTAGTAGGCAATGGATTGTAATCCGCTCATTGAGTCGGAACACATCAAGTGAGTTATATTCCGACGTTCAATGCTCTCCAGGGCTAGCTTAATAGCTGTGAGCTCCGCAGTGTGGATACCACACAACGGATTAAGCATAAACCCGCAGGATATGTGCAGGGATACAAAGACACATGCGCATTCTATTGAGGACTTCGACCCATCCTTGAAGATATGTGCGAATCCTGGACAGCGTGACTGGATTTTCGCGAATGCAACCTCGTGTTCTGTAGCATGATACTCATCCTTGGACCTTCAAGCTAAATCAAATAAGATTTCTGGCCTCGGGATACTCTAAGGAGGGTTACGCAGAACTTGCAATCAATAAATCTGGGGCAAAGTTAAATTATTGGATATAATATAATTATAAAAACGAATACCAAAGGCTTCAAGGCCCGGGGTCTTATGTTAAAAACGTCCATTAAACTACGATTACAAACAATTTTAAAACACGGGAGCGAAGGAAGGTCTAAAAGTTTGCTGACATAACTGCACATCAGGACATTCCACCTGATTTCCAACGGTGGCACTCCAGCATCACAATAAATGCTGGGGATGGGACTGGTTCGAAAGGCACCAGTCTCCAACCGTAGTCCGGCATTGTGCAGTATTGTCAGTGCACGCAGGTAAGATGCCCTGGCAGCACCGTATATAAAACAGCCGTAGTCGAGCTTGGACCGAACCAATGCCCTGTAAAGGGGATGCATTGATGTTCGGTCCGCACCCCATGAGTGGCCAGTCAAAGCTCGTAGTACACTGAGCGACATCCGGCACTTCACCTTAAGGGATTGAATATGGCTTCGCCAATTAACCGCTCATCAAACAGAACACCCAGTCCACGAAATTCAACTGGTGGTTGCCCAGTCGAAGTATAGGTTTGGGGAATATACCCCTGCGCCTATTAAAATGGACACAACATGTTTTCTCTTCCGAAAAACGGAAGCCATTTCGTCGGGACCACTCGTGGAGACGATTGAGTGTAATTTGTAGCTGCCTCTCAGCCAGTGCTACCCTTGACGATCGACAAAATATTGCCAGTTTGTCAACAATCAGAGAGGCTTCCACAGGTGCTGTGATGGAATTTACTACGTCATTGATCGCTATTGCAAACAGCGTTACGCTTAATATGGACCCTTGCGGAATTCCATTTCCTGAGGATATGTGTTGGAAAATGAGTTTCCAATACGGACCTTAAAAACTCTATCGGATAAAAATTTTTGAATAAAAGTAGACATATTGCCATTAAAACCCCACGACCTAAGACACTTTAAAATTTTAAAGCGCCATGTCATATCGTAGGCCTTCTCCAGGTCAAAGAAGACCCCAACAACATGCTGGCGACGGACGAATGCCTCTTGGATGAAGCTGTTAATGTTTACAAGTGGTCGACAGTACTCCTATGCTGCCTGAAGCCACACTGGATGTTGGAGAGAAGACTACGGTTCTCAAGACACCAAACTAACCATCGGTTTACCATTCTCTCCATTAGCTAGCACAGGCTGGATGTAAGAGAAATTGGCCTGTAGATCCCGAGGAGAGTCATGTCCTTTCCCTGTTTAGGGATCGGGACTACTATAGACTCTCTCCAACTCTTGGGAAAATCTCCATCTTGCCAGACTTTATTTAATGCGTTCAACATCTCTCCTAAGTTAGAGTTCGGCACACATCGCAGGTAGGCATTGTGGACACGGTCCATTACTGGAGCGGTGTCCCTCAGATCATCAATGGCTGACTCCAGCTCCCACAGTGTAAAAGGGTCATTGTAGCTATCTCCGGCCAGGACTGGTTCGAAGGGGCGGAAGCCTCCTTCCTCACGACTCTTACGCGACGCGAAGGCCAGATCGTAGTTGGCCGAGCTACTTATGGAATCATAGTGGTTTCCAAATCCATTAGCTACTGTGGCTGGCTCCATTACAATGAACCCATTCACAACAACAGATGGGATGCCTGGGAGATTATAAACACCGGAGATACATTTAACTTTCCTCCAAACCTGTCCATTAGGTGTTCGGTGGGTGATCGAACTGTCATACTTCATGCAAGAGTTCATTTTTGCGGTTTTCACCACCTGACAAGCCTTCGCTCGCAGGCGCCGGAATGCCGCTAGATTCATACATGTAGGGTACTTGTCAAAAATGCGTAGGGCCTTCTTTCGTTTCCTGATTGCTTCAGCACATTCACAGTTCCACCACGGCATTGGTGGACGACTTGCCTTGACAGCTGCAACTGGAATGCTCTTCTCTGCAGCATGTACGACTGCATTACGAAGGTCATTACGTTTTCAACGCCACTACGAGTCAAGCTAAATTTCAAATCAACTTTCGGATTATAATCCTCCCAGTTGGCTGTCTTCAAATGCCATTTCTGGGGGCTGTTAAAAATTCACAAAAATAATTTATATGGGTAAGAAGGGAAAAGTGGTCACTTCCACAGAGATCATCATGGACTTGGAATTTAAAACGGGGAGCAATACTACTGCTGCAAATCAATAGATCTATTGAGGAATATTCTCCTGTAAAAGAGTTAAAACGAGTCTTTTCTTTTTAATAATTAAAATAAGATTAATATATGTTAAAAACTTATCTAAAACACGTCCTCGCCGATTAAACCACTCAGTGTCTCCCCAAAGGGTGCTATGAGCAATTTAATCGCCCAAAAGGACGAATGGCTTGGGTAATTGCTCCATCTGATCCTGCAGGATCCTCATGGTGACTAGAATCGACTACGGACGGTATACATTACAGAATGTAATCTTCTCCGTTACAGCTACCGTTATCTCTCTCAGGACGTGAGCTTTTGTCTCTGTGCCATTTTCCTTTGTAGTAGTCTTCTTGGAAGATGTCACACAGATGGTTTTTTCCACATTCATGGATGTGGAAGTATTTTTTCCTGTTTTTGCTAAAGGTTCCTCTACCTTTTTTCCGTTTTCTTCCTTGGATGCTGTCCATGATTCTCAGTCTGTGTTCCTGTGCAGGCCGTTGTAATAGGAATTGCAGGTGATGCTGCCGTTGCCGCGTAGGACCTCGAAAATATTGGGGCTACGATCCTCAAAATATGGGATCTCTTTCGTCACCTTGATCTCCATGATCTTTATTTCTTCCTGCAGCTTTGGGCAATCCCGCGCGTAGACTGGATGTGGTCCACCGCAATTGCCAAAAAGAGCAGGAGAGGCACAAGAGTCCCCATCGTGCTTATTTTTGGCACATTTTGGGCAGATAGATTAGCCCTTGCACCGAAGTGCAATGTGGCTAAATCTTTGGCATTGATAGCAACGCATGGGGTTCCGAATGAAGGGTCGGACTGGGCAAGACTCATACCCAACGAAAACTTTTTCAGGAAGTTTGTCACGTGCAAAGGTGAGTACCACCGAGGTGGTATTGATGGCTTCACCATACGTTTAGTCGTGAGTCTACGGCAGGAGATGACCTCTTGCGTAGCCATCTCCTTCGTTATCTCCTCGACTTCAACGTATAAGAAGTCGTAACAAGAAATTACGCCTCGGCACGTGATAAGGGTCATATGAGGCTCAACGGCGATTTTTATGTCGTGTTGCTTCGTCATCGACAGCAACTTCTGGCTCTGTATCTCTTCAGAGGTCTCAATCAGCAGAGTACCGTTACGCAACTTTTTAACATTTATAGTCCCAGGAACAGCATTGGTCAAAACTTTATGAATAAGAAGGGAGATACCTTGGTGAGGTTCTCTACCTCCTTCTTACATTTCATTATCAAATACTTTCGGCATGTGCCGACAACCATATCTCGCTCATCCGTTTCCAGAGGGGGTCTTTTGGGAGGAGGTAGTCCTTTCATAAAAAGGAAAATTTTTCATCTCCTGGTCTCCCCACCCACCACGGAGACACACATTTGGGACGCCACACCACAAACCAGTATGGTCGCCAGGGCTAACCAAGGGATATAGCACTCGCAGCTAGGCTGCCTGCTTCAGGTTAAGTCTCAGCACCCACTCCACTCACCATACATGGGCCTCCAACCCCATGCACCTTCGACCCCCCTCCACAGACCTCCATAGCCCAAAGCACTCGCCACCGGAACTCCGAAACATGACGGAAGCCGATTGGCCAGGTGTGGCTAGCACCTGAACGCCCGTCTACAGTGAATCTAGAGCCTAAATGTTGTATAACTCTATGACCCTTCCAAGGCATCCGACCTCATTCGGAACCAAGGAGCTCAACCACCAGGATCAACTTCTCCCCCTTACGGGTCGCCGTGTACGGCAAACACACGGGTGGATTCTTAGCCAGGGTTTGTGGCTTTATGCACAGATAGTAAACCCACATACCATCTGGAAACTGCCCTTGGCAGAGGCTGGGGGTTTTTTACCGAGGTCTGCTACTCGCCTCATTGGTCGCCTCTTATGACCAGCAGAGGGGCTGCGGGAAAATTCTCAATTCCCCTACCCGCAGGTGGGTACCAAAAACTCAGTTAAAATCATTCAAATACAATAGACGCACCAGTTACCAAATGAAGATAGTGCTGTACTTGGTTACAAGTTATTCAGGAGGTCCCGAAGGAATTGCATGCACAACAGCAGACAACATGAGCTATGGGATAAAAGAATCAGAGCTGACACCAATATAAGTAAAACCACTATAGTAAAAATATACAGACCACCACAAAGAATAATGTGCATGCAAGACCTGAAGAGGCTCCTTAGCATGGACCACGGAATTGTACTTCAACGCCACGAATTGGGCGTGGAACTAAACTACAGACAACAAGCATGGAAACCATGGAATGAGACAACCAAATTAGGGTAATGACTCTAGTAACAACCACGCGACCATGACCAAGGAATAAAAGTAACATCCTAGACTTTGCCCTGATAAAGAATTTTAATAGACAGACAATTTTATATTATTACTGACGCCTTTAAAAAAAACAACGTTTCTGTTGGGGAAGCTTTTGATATAAGGAAAGCATTCGGCAATATATGACACTTAGGCCAACTGCAGACACTACTAACAGCAAGAATTCTTTTGCGGCATGTTAAATTAGATATATTTTACATTAGTGACAGGTAATTTACAGTAAAATGGAATATTGCGGTAAACACAACGAAAAAACAGCAGCTGGTGTCCTACAAAGGAGAGTCCTAGGACTTTCACTATTCGCAATATATACAGGTGATATTCCGACACCTTGGGGGACTGGAACTCCACCATCGTTCTCTTCGCGGACGATTGCGCCAAAGAAACACGAAGCTTCCTGCCGAAAATATCTGTCCGATATACAAAGGAACTAACAGACAAGCATATCAAATACTATAAACAGTGGAAAATCGCGATAAACCTTCAAAAGACACAAGCAAACCTCTTCTACAAAAAGGATGCCAATACGCGGAGGAAAAAATCAATTGAATATGTTGAAATAAAAAACATTAAATATTAATTTGAAATTATGGACAAGAAACTACGGTTTGGCGACCGTGTAAAAAGGATCAATTTAACATCAGCAGGGAAAAGAGCCCGACATATCACAATTTTTAATTCAACTTAGGTATCCAGGGAATTAAAAACACACATATATAAAACTACAATCAGACCAACACTTACGTACGCGGCGCCAGTATGTACCGGACTTATTACGCAAAAGTCTTGGAAAATACTAGTGATCGCGGAGAAAAAAATTAAAGTGCATAAGCAGGACTAGGGGTCGGGATATAGATTACCACGAATTGTTAAAAATAAAACCGATTAGGAAAAAGGCCAAGAATTTGGCCATTACATAAAAAGCAACATTTCAAAACAAAACAAATGACGTTTTTTGCGAGCTCGCGAAAAACAAAATGTCGGTCTGGGATAAGTGCAAAAGGGCACTGGCATCCACAGGTGAAGAGTATTGGGTCCCTACTAAAAAGCGACGGAAATGATTTAATTTCTCAATTTTCTCATTGACTAGCATGTTTTTAAAACAAAGGTGAGGTTCCTATACAACCCTTTTTAATTTTACGTTACGACGTTGAGTAAAGCCACTTTGGAAATGCAACTCAGAAATATATATACCACAGGTGGTTATTAACCACAAGATCCTCTGCTTATTTCGCTCTCTTAATTTGGAAAAGTCCGTTGTACGTCATCATGTACATCATATCTTTCTCCACTTTTGGACTGCTATCTCTTATATTCATTGTCTTGTCATGAATAATATCGATTTCCTCATACCTTTCAGTAAGACACAGATATCTAAATATTCAACGTTGTGTAAATAAACTGTACTAAGGATTTCTAAACTTATCGCTTTTCATATTTCCTCACACAGAGATGGAGGATTCTGTTGTACATTATCATATATCCAATAGCTTCTGCAACTATATCATAATCAATTTTGTGCGTTGTGGTGGTATAAATGCCGATTTTCCACACATGATATAATGTGCCTTTCTATTATTCCTAGATCAACGTGTGTTCATTTTATAAGTTTCTCTTTATTTGGAAATACCTAAATGTGAAAAGAGCGGTAAGAGCAATTTCTTTTTCATTGCGTGTCGCTTTGTTAACTACAATTAATTCAGAGGTTTCATTATGGATTGAAATTATAATTCTGTGTTGATTATTGTATGTCTTTATTATTTCCTCCGCCAATAATGGTCTAACTCCAAACATTCTTTGGTTCCATGTGCAGCACCGTGTTTTTTTTCCGTTATCGGATTTTCGTCCATCCTGCTTTAGGAAAAGTGCTGTAAAAGTATTGCGGTTTTATACTGATGTGTTGGTTTGATAAATAATTTTCCTAAATAACAACCGCGTTTATAGCAAATATTATGCGTACAAGTATGTCCTAAAGTTGAAAAGATCTATAGATATGTTACAAGTATATAAGTACTACCCACTCTTTATAAAACAGCAGCTTAGATCACATAATAATTATCCAGAAATTACTAAATTTTCCATATGCTCTACGTTTTAGAGATGGTGTATTCTAATATGGTCTGCCCATTTAGCTGTATCAATTTAAGACAAGTTGGTATCTTTCCATTCCAACTGCAATACAAATCGTATCATAATATCTCTGCTACTAAGGTTACTTTGCCATTTTCCAAACAACAAATTAATTTACTCACATTCCGTCAACTACAGTACCTTTATCGTAGTGATATCTGTCATCTGTTTTCAGTCTATATAGCGATTTTCTACACATTATTTAATTTGCAATAATTTTGCCTCTAATTCAACGTTTGTTCATTGTTAAAACTTACCTTTATGTGGACATACCTGAATATATCTAGAGCGGTGAGATTGTCGCTCCATTACACTGTGTGACGCTTTGTTAATTATAATTCTTTCAAAATCTTGATTTAGGACTCCAATAATAATTTGCTTTTGATTAAACTATATCTTTATCATTTCCTCCACTAAATCGTGGTCTTACTACAGACATTCTTGCCTTCCATTTGCATGACATGCAATATATTCCGTGATGTAATTATCCATCATAATGCAATAGAAATACTATCAATACGTCCAAGAAGATTTTTCTGCGATATTGGTGTTTAGCAATAGTATCAAATTCCATATGCTTTATGGTATATACTGAACTCACCACATGTTCTGACTGAAAGTAGTTACACATTCAAACTCGTCTTATTCCATTCGCATACTAAATCTCAAATCAAAACTTAGCATTGCATCGTTTTCTCTCCTTCTTAATGTGGTTCAGACTGGAAGCGTAATAACTTCATGTATTTCGGGAAAATTCTTTATATACCTGCGGTGTAGACGCTTTAATGTATATCAGTAAACTTTTTAATATTCCCTATGGTCTACTTTTTTGAAATATAGTAATCTAAGATTTTCAGATTATTTCGCTATATCAATTTGGCACAGGTCGGACGAATATCATTTTGTATCTCCATCTCAATTTTTGCACCATCTGCAAGTGTATCACCTATATTATTGTCCTAAGTATTTAAGAAATCCCTTGTCTTGTATAACAGCACTTACGTAACAGTTTCAAAGTCCTTTTTCTTAAGGTCTTAATAACAATAAGCTATGTTTCAGACGTTATGTAATGTATTCTTCATTTCTTTATAGTTGAACCTGTGGTAATTTTTGAAGTTTCTATTTAAGTGGACATACCTCAACGTGCTTAGGTTGGTAAGTATTTAAACCTTTTTCAAAGCAACTAGCTTTGCTAATTACATATCTTTCGAAGTTTTAATTAGAGATTCCAATTATAATTCGGCATTGCTTAGATTATATCTTTGTAGTTTACTCCACGATTAAGTATTACTACTTGATTCATTCTTTTTTACCATGTGTAGGACTCTAGGTATTTTCCGTTATATGATTTTCGGCATTCATGCATGAGAAATTTTATCAATACCTCCAAGAATATTTTCGCACACTATGGGTATTTATAAACACACGCAAATCTATATGTTTGGTAGAATATACTGAAATCACATCATGCTTATCTTAAATTAAATACCACATTAAAATTCTTAATATTTTATTCGCATTCTCAATCTGTAACGAAAATTTAGCATTGAACCGGTATCATTACACCAACGTCAGTTTTCGGATAGTAGGCGCCATAGTGCATAATGTACCTGAGTTATTCAATTTCTCGTCAACATGACATCTTGCCAATAATGGGTTACAGAGTGTACTCATATATATATATATATATATATATATATATATATATATATATATATATATATATATATATATATATATATATAGTAAATATTTCGGAACCATAGCGTAAACACCAGCTGCATAGTTGTCTTTGTCTATCAGTAAATTATTGAAGAATCATATGGCCTCCTTGTATAAAATTCGTTGTTCTATGATGTTCTGAATCATCGTTCATCTTCATTATTTTCCTTCTGATTGGATGACTAGCGAGCCTATAGCTAGATACGGTTCATACCCTCCACGTCGCGGATAATTCTTCTTATCATTCATTTTTATTTACTTATGGGAGTTCGACTGCCTGGTGCGGGAAAACCCCCTCACGGGGAGAAGTACGTAAGTCGCTGCGGGACTCCCTAGGGTTTTCCGGAACACGGCTAGGTACCATCCGAGAGTTGGCAGCACGCCTTGCTGTGATCGGGTCAAACCCGGATGGCCGCCACTGCACGGTCGACCCCACTTCTTCCGCGGGGGGTGGCTAACTTGTCCCACCTGCCAAGGTTTAGTAGTAACCCTTCTCGAGAGAAGGCCGGGAACCATATTTGCTATTTCTTGGATTTTCTACGGTGGTCGTTTTCTTCATCCGTTTTTGTCCATCCTTGGGATAAGCTTCCGTTGGCTTAATAATAATAATTAACATCTCCATTTTGGAGGTGGAGGTTGGTCCTCGTCCAGACCCGTAGATGCACGGGGCGTTAGAATGTGTCCCAGGGGCGGACTTCTGTTTTTCCCAATTCTTGTAAGAGTCTGGGGACCTTAGTTTTTAGTGCCTGGTAAAATTTTTGTGCTGTGGTTTTCAGCCTCTCCTCCATTGGGATGGTATCGGTAAAATAGTGGAGGACTTCAGTTGTTGTCCTCCAGCCGAGCTGTAAAATCGTGCGGAGTACGCTGCGTTCTGCTTATTCGAGCTGTGCTAGAGGTGTTTTATTTAATAGTCCGCTCCACGCTGCTGAGGCGTGAGTGTATGCCGGAATAATTACACTCTGGTAGATGTGGATTTTATTCCGAAGGGAGACATGGGGGGACTTTGGTATCGGGGAGAGTCTAATCCTGAGAGAGATAGCTCTATAGGCTATTTTTGTTGCGTGTGCGCCGAGTGACAGGCGCCGGTCAAGGGTAATACCTAGATATGAAATATTATCAGCCCACTCGGTTTCTGTGCAATCTTACTATGACATGGTCAGGTTCAGTCCGTCGGGCTCGTGAGAAGAGAATAGTCTGGGTTTTTGCCGGATTAATGGTTATTCTCCATTCATTGTTCCAACATAAGAGTTTGTCGGTGGCCGCCTGAAGGCATCTCGCCTCCATCTTCGGCTGAGTAGATCTGGTGATGATGGCAGCGTCAACAGCATGTAGGGCTATCATTGTGTTCCAGCCGTTGTCACGCGGGATATCCGCAGTGAAAATATTGAAAAGTTGGGGGCCCAACACAGATCCCTGCGGGACGCCAGCAGTTACTAGGTGCCATGGGGACACGGCCTTCTGCCAGGAGACCTGAAACTCCCTTTCATGTAGGTAGGATTTCAGAATCCTAACAATCCACTTAGGATATTTAAATATTGTGAGCTTATGGAGGAGTCCCTTATGCCAGACTTTATCGAAAGCTTTCTGGATGTCAAAGACAGCTCCTGTCGCCACGCAGTTTCTGTTAAAGGACTCCGATACGAACTCGCAGACCCGTGTAAGCTGGTGAGCCGTAGCGTGTTCCCCTCGGAAGCCGAACTGCTGTGGTGGTAAAATGTGTTCGTTTTCACTATGTTGGCATAGGTGGGGCATGATAAGTTTTTCTAGGATCTTTCCAAGTCCTTCTAGAAGTGATATTGAGCGAAGGATTTCAGGTCTCCTGGGTTTCCTTGCAATGGGGATGCATATGACCTTGGCCATTTTCCAAGCCGTCGGGAAGTGACCTATTCGGATGGAGGCGTTATAGGTCGCTAGCAGGTGTTTTAATAAGTTGACTGGGAGCTGTAGAAGGATTTCGTTGTTTAAGCCATTAGTACCTGGGGCTTTATGGGGTCGAAGAGACTTAATTACCGTTCTTAGGTGGTCCATAGTTAAAACTAGGACCTCTTCTTCCTCTTGTTCAGCTTCCGGCGCTGTCCATTCTCCAGGGATTGTGTCTGGGCCAGGATTTGCTTGGATAACGCTTTCCAAGTACTTGGCAAGTTGGTTCGCCTTTTCTAGTGGTGTGCAGGCCGGGCCTTTGTCAGTCTGTATTGGAGGGTCAGTCTCAAGGGGGTTTCTTAATTGTTTGGCTAGCCGGCAGATGGAACCGTCGTTGAAATTTAGGGAAGCCATATTTTTGTCTTAAATGTCACGCCGGTGTTCTTTGATCTTTCCGCTTATGCTATGCGTCATAGTCTTTAATTGTTATTGGTCTTGTTTTTCTGTTTAATCATCCAGAGGATGGCGTCAGGGAGTTTTTGCTGGTTTAGTCTTCGGCAGCGTTTCTCGGGGATAGTAGCTTCTACAGCTTCCATAATTTTTTTCCGTAAGGTTCTGTACTTTGTAATCTATCGCCGCTGGTGTGAGGGGATTTGGAGTCTCTTTCGGAAGTGAATCGTCAAGATGTCTCCGGAACTTAGTCTAGTCTGCGCCCTTGTAGTCCCGAAATGTACGAGCTGGGAGTAAGATTGGCTTGGTGCCTATGTAGACGATCACTGGGTAGTGGTCGCTACTTAGGCTTGGAACTGTAAAGACATAAATTGATTTTTCTATTCCAGCCGCCAGAAAGAAGTCTAAAAATTTTCCTGTACAAATTCTATGGATTCGAGTAGGAGCTGTGGGGGCTATTATTTTCACTGTGTTAGTGTCAGCCCAGCAGCGTAGTTTGATTTCTTGTTTATTATTGACGCGGGAGTTCCATGACTCGTGTTTCGAGTTAAATCACCGCCGGCATAGAAAGGAACGCCGGTTGGTCGTAGTTTTTCAAAGTCTTCCTCATGGAACTCTTTCCCGGGCGGGAGGTAGCAGGATGATAATTGGACTTGTCCACTCACAGTATGTAGAATGGCGGCTGTAGCTTCTAATGTCTTTGTCTGAGGTATCGTTACTTCATATGCTGAACTGTCCTCTCTAACAAGGATAGCTGTTCCTCCTCCTAATCTGCCCTCCCTAGCTGTTCGAAAAACCTTGAATCCGGGTACCGCCCATTTCTAATATAACTTAAGGTGAGTTTCTTGTATAAGAGCTACTGCGACGTTGTTTCCCTGGAGGAAAGCTAGCAGTTCAGGTGTTTTGGTTCTTATACCACCGTTGCAGTTCCAGGTGATAAGGATAATTCCGGAGAGCTGGGTGTTCTTATCCATGGATAGTCAGTATTTTACCGGACTGTTGGGCTAGCACTTGTCCATGGGCCGCGAATTGTTTCTGCAGGACTGACGCTAGGGACTGCAGTGATGTAAGGAGGGAGGTAAGAGCCGAATCCGTTGTCGGGAGAAAAGGTGGATTATCCGTACTTGGTTCAGGATGAGGTGGTATCTGTCTGTGGCGCAGGGGGATGTTGGGTTCCTGTATCGTGTCGCCGTTTGTGGCTGCGGGATGCAGGAATGGTGGGAAGTCCGAATTTTGGTGTGGATGTGCTGCGTTCTATCTTTTGCTGCCCCAGGAGTTGCCTCTTGGAGCTGGCGCCGGTACATAGGCAGGGAGTGCCTGCTGGGGCTAAGAGGTTTCCAGCGATTCTAATCTTTTCCTCGCCTCTCGTTGGTATACCGGGCAGGTCTTATAGAAGGCGGGGTGTGGGCCTCCACAGTTACAGCATGTGGCAGGACCATCCTCCTTTTTCTTCGGGCAGGTTTTCCCCTGGTAGGGGCCGGCACACTTATAGCATCAAGGTGCCGCTGTGCAGAACGTTGATGAATGTCCGAAACGATTGCATTGAAAGCACATCTGTGGTTCTTCATGTCAGTGTCGAAGAATATGGACCCGAGAAATTCCCGATGGAAGTCCATCGGAGGAAATCTTTTGGGTCCCATCTTTGGGCTGTGGCGAGGGTTGATACTACGAATGTCCCTAGGGGTGATTTGTCAGCTCGGTGAATCTGACGAGTGCATAAGACTGGAACCTTCATGTCCTCCAGAATTTCCTTGAGATAAGATTCTTCCATTTTTGTATGAAGCCCTCTTATGGTAAAGCTAAGGGTTTTTTCCTCTTTGGTTCTCCAGGTGGAGAACTGTGCTTGTTCTTCTCTTAACATAGACTGCACACTTTTGTGGTCTTCTATATTGGTTAGCTGTAGCCTGGAATAGTGCCTACGTGATGTCACTTGGAATGAATGGTCCTTTGTGACCCTCTTGACGGCTGTTACAAATTGTCTGAAGTCTGCCAATTCATATAATAGAATTGCTGGCGGCTTAGGTATACTTGTCTGGGATGGCTCGGCGGGAGGGGTGCTGGAAGCAGGCCCCGGGGTGGCGTCTGTATTAGCGTCTCTGAGAAGCGGGTAGTAGCGGTTGTTGGTTTCTACCGTTTGGTGTTGGACGGCAATAGTCTCGGCAGCGGTGAAGAATGGCTTAAATTTCGTCTTCCGCTTCTTCTTTGGCTGTTGAAAGGTGCCCGTGTCCATGACCTCTGTAGCTCGTGTATCAGCATCGAGTGTGTCCCCCTTTTGGATAGGGGCTAGTTGGGAGTTATCGTTGTTGTTTTGGCCCTTGAAAGGACCTTCGTCAGTTGGTTTCCCTTGGCTTGGTGTGCTGTCAAGAATTACTAGCCGGTCTTTCGGGGTCAGATTTTGGGAGTCAATTTTCAGGTCGTTTGGACCTGTGTCATTCTTAAAATCTTTTTCGAAGAGGATGTGTTTGATATTACTGGGTAATGATGTATTGACGTTCGTCTTAGGATGAATCGTCCTATGTTGTAACTTTTTGCCGACGGTGATCTGAGCAGCGACATTTCGCAGAGCGGGCTTAAAGTGGAGGGGGCTGAAGCCCTTCCTCCCTAGCCTACCAACTGCCACCTGTCCGAATAGACAAAAGAACACGATGTGCGGGTTAGAAGGTGGACCTATGTTAGCCACCAGCCGCTGCAAGAGAGAAAGTGTGACCGTGCAAGGTTCCCCCAGGTTCTCCGCTCGCGGCGAGGCGTGCGGTTTACCCCTGGGTATATCCTGGTCACGCTTAGAAGGCCCTGGTTGGTCTGGGCCACAGCGG
Source organism: Tanypteryx hageni (assembly GCA_028673005.1). Lineage (NCBI taxonomy): Eukaryota > Metazoa > Arthropoda > Insecta > Odonata > Petaluridae > Tanypteryx > Tanypteryx hageni. The sequence goes on along the minus strand of CM054120.1, from coordinate 55,600,089 downwards.
ATTACAGTACTTCCTCCCCAGGGGGTGTTTTCCAAACACTAGCCAGAGTAACGGAATAGCTAGAGGAGTTCGTTATTGTTGAGTAGCTGACCATAAGCCGGCGAATGATTGATGATTATCAATCATGAGTGTCGATGATCATTCCCGATGACCGGACCTATTATGCAGAAGTCTTGGAAAATTCTAGAGATCGCGGAGAAAAAATTTAAATTCCATAAGCAGGGCTAGGGGTCGGGATATTGACTACCACGAATTGTTAAAAATAAAAGAGATTATGAAAAAGGCCAAGAATTTGGCCATTACATAAAAAGCAACATTAGAAAACAAAAAAATGAAGTTCTTTGCGATCTCGCGAAAAACAAAGTGTCGGTCTGGGATAAGTAAAAAAGGGCACTGGCATCCACAGGTGAAGAGTATTGGGTCCCTACTAAAAAGCGACGGAAATGATTTAAATTCTCAATTTTCTCATTGACTAGCATAATTTTAAAACACGGGTGAGGTTTTTGTACAACCCCTTTAAAATTTACATTACGACGTTCAGTAAAGACACTTTGGAAAGGCAACTCAGTCATACATATACCACGGGAGGTTATGAACCACAAGATCCTCTGCTTATTTAGCTCTCTTAATTTGGAAAAGTCCTTTGTACATCATTTTGTATCACTACCTCAATTCACTCAGCAAAACCATCCGTATTATAATCAAAGTTTTCTTTATTTCTAGGGTTAATTTCAATATACCAAACATCTCCATCTCAATTTTTGCACCATCTGCAAATATATCACCATTACTATTGTCCTAAGTATTTAAGATATACTGCAATTTACCAAACATTATGTAATTTTGCCCCATTTTCATAGTTCACCGTCATACCGTTTTGAGTATCATTCAATAGATGTTTTTCTTCCATCTTGGAGTACGATGTCTAAATATATATTTTTATTTTATAAATCGAGCCCATTGTCATGTCAAAATTAACATAGATTTCCTAATAACTATCAGTGAAACACTCATATGAATATGTTAAACTTAATATGAATATCCTTTATTACGTTTTTCCTACAATTTTGCTATCTCAAGTTCTGAAAATGATGTAGGATGGTGAAGTCCCTTGTCTTATATTGCAGCACTTATGTGAAAAGCTGAAAATACCTCTATGGATCTTTTTGGGGTAAAATATTCCAGAGGTAAAATAGTCCCCCAATCGGATCTTCGGGTGGGGACTACCCTAGGGGATGCACAGAGAATATGTAACATTAATAAGAAAGCAAGTAGTGAGAAATTAAAAATAGGCACATAGAATGTTAGGACTATGAATTCAGGGGGTAAACTAGAAAACTTAAAAAGGGAAATGAGAAGGAATAATGTAGGTATAGTAGGTCTTAGTGAAGTTCGGTGGGAAGGAGAAGGCGAGATAAATTCAGACGAATTTAAAATTATTTACCCGGGAGGGGAGAAAAAGGAAAGGGGAGTGGGGATTATAATGAGAAAAGAGATAGCTGAAAGAATTAGCAAGGTAGTGACAGTTAATGATAGATTAATAGCCGTAAAACTTCAGATGGATATGCTTATAATTCAAGTGTATATGCCAACAACTAATGCTGGCGACGACGAAGTGGATGAAATCTATGAACAGATTATGGAGATATTGGAGGAGGAGGGAAAAGGAAGGATCACCACCATAGTAATGGGAGATTGGAACAGTGTAGTCGGAGAGGGACAGGAAGATAACATAGTGGGAAAATATGGACTAGGGAAGATAAATGAAAGAGGGAATAAACTTGTGGAATTCTGCCATAGAAATAGATTGATTGTAACTAATACATGGTTTAAGCATCACCAGCGGAGACTTTACACATGGAGTAGCCCAGGAGACCAGAGACGATACCAGATAGATTACATACTAGTCAATGAAAGATTTAGAAATAGCATTAAAAATGTGAAAACACTACAAGGGGCAGATATCGATACTGACCACAACCTTTTGGTGGCAAATATACAATGTAGACTGAAGAGCGTTAAGAGAAACATAAGAGTTAACAAGAAATGGAACTTAGAGGAACTCCTTAAAAACAAGGAGGCTATCATGACTGAGCTGGAGGAAAGGTTGGGGGAGAGAGCTGAAGAAATTAGGAAGAATGTAGATGAGGAGTGGAGATATATGCATAGCAACATTAAAGATGTAATGGAAAAGAAGATAGGAAAGATAACGGGCGAAACAAACAAAAAACCCTGGATCACAGCAGCCATGCTGCAAACAATGGAAGAGCGGAGAAAATGGAAGAACATAAACACTGAAAAAGGCCAAAGAAAATACAAAGAGTTAAATACTGCCTTTAGAAGGGAAACAGATAAAGCCAGAGAACAGTGGATAAATGAGAAATGCGTGGAGATTGTTGAATGTGAAAGAATTTGTAGAAAAGACCTCATGTATAGCAAAGCAAGGGAATTATTCAAGAAAAAAGCAAGAATGGTTGGACGTATAGTAATCATGAACAAAAGTGATAAAATAGTATCGGAGCCAGACAATGTAAAGAATATCTGGAAAGAATACATAAAGGTTCTGTATGACAAAGAAGGAAAGCCAAGAAATATTGAATTAAATGAAAAAGAGAATGTGGAAAAAGATCAGCTAGGACCAAGTATTCTCGAGTCTGAAGTTAAAAGAGAAATAGATGACATTAAAAGAAGGACGGCTGTTGGGAGTGATGATATACCCGTGGACGTTCTTAAGGTCTTGCGATCTAAAGCAGTTAAGCAACTCACAAAATTTTTTAACCAAGTATATGATACTGGCATATGGCGTGAAGATTTTTTAGATGTTGTGATGGTACCACTGGAGAAAAAGATCAATGCACAATGTTGTAAGGATTACAGAACTATTAGTTTAATTTCTCATACAGCTAAAGTTCTAACCAGAATAATACCCAAAAGAATTGAATGTAAAATAGAAAAGGAGCTTCAAGATAATCAGTTTGGTTTTAGAAGAGGAAGGGGGACTAGAGATGCTTTAGCATGCATAAGGATGATGACAGAAAGAGCGCTAGAAGTCAATAAAGGTATAAATTTTTGTATTGTAGATTGGGAGAAAGCTTTTGACCGAGTGAAATGGGATAAAAGGCTGGGTATTTTAAACAAAATAGGAATAGTTTGGAAAGATAAAAGACTGCTTAAAACCTTTACTTTGATCAAAAGATTAGAGTCAGGGTTGAAGGAGAAGAAACAGAATGTACTTCAATAGGGAGGGGAGTGAGGCAGGGATGTCCTATTTCACCAGCGATATTTAATATTTATGCAGAAACAATAACAGAAGAAGCGTTGACGGAAGAGAAAGGATTTAAGATAGGAGGTGAAAGTATTACCACCATTAAATATGCATATGATCAAGGATTAACAGCAGAAGATGAGAAAGAGCTTCAGAGGATGACAGACAGACTAGTGGAGGTTGGCCAACAATATGGAATGAAGATCAATGCTGAAAAAACGAAAGTCATGGTGGTTTCAAAGGAACATAAAGAATTAAATATAATGGGAAATGGCCAAAAATTGGAACAAGTAAGTAGTTTCAAAGATCTCGGCAGTATTTTAGCACAAGATGGAAGTAGTACACAGGACATCAGAAGTAGGATTGCAATGGCAAACGCAGCATTTGACAAGAAGAAGGAGCTTTTCACAAGCAAGAAAATAATTTTAGAAACAAGGAAGAAATTAGCAAAATGCCACATATAGAGCATAGCTCTTTATGGTGCAGAGACGTGGACGGTGAGGAGGAAGGAGGAAAAATATTTAGAAAGTTTTGAGATGTGGGTATGGAGAAGAATGATGAAAGTGAAATGGACAGAGAGGAAGAGAAATGAAGAAGTATTAGAAATGGTGGGAGAAGAAAGGATGCTAATAAAAACAATCAGGAAAAGAAAAGCAAATTGGATAGGGCACATATTGAGAAGACAGTGTTTGCAAAGGACGATCATAGAAGGAAAAATTAGTGGAAGAAGAGGAAGAGGGAGAAAAAGAATAGGAATATTAGATAAGATATAGCAGGGATATAATACTTATAGAGGTATAAAAGAGGCTTCAATGGAGAGAGAAAATGGAGGCAGCGATTCAGTTAAAACCTGTCTTCGGACAGAAGCATGATGATGATGATGATGATGTTACAGTTTCATAGTCCTTTTTCTTTAGGTCTTAAAAATAATAAACTAAATTTCTGACGTTATGTACGGTATTCATCATTTCTTTATAGTTGAACCTGTGTTCATTTTTGAAGTTTCTATTTAAGTGGACATACCTCAACGTGCTTAGGGTGGTAAGTGTTTAAACCATTTTCAAAGCGGCTAGCTTTGCTAATTACATATCTTTCGAAGTTTTAATTAGAGATTCCAATTATAATTCGGTTTTGCTTAGATTATATCTTTGTAGTTTATTCCACGATTAAGTATTCATACTTCATTCATTTTTTTTACCATGCGTAGCTCTTGTGGTATTTTCCGTTATATGATTTTCGGCATACATGTATGAGAAATTTTATCAATACCTCCAAGAATATTTTCGCACACTATGGGTATTTATAAACACACGCAAATCTATATGTTTGGTAGAATATACTGAAATCACATCATGCTTATCTTAAATTAAATACCACATTAAAATTCTTAATATTTTATTCGCATTCTCAATCTGTAACGAAAATTTAGCATTGAACCGGTATCATTACACCAACGTCAGTTTTCGGATAGTAGGCGCCATAGTGCATAATGTACCTGAGTTATTCAATTTCTCGTCAACATGACATCTTGCCAATAATGGGTTACAGAGTGTACTCATATATATATATATATATATATATATATATATATATATATATATATATATATATATATATATATAGTAAATATTTCGGAACCATAGCGTAAACACCAGCTGCATAGTTGTCTTTGTCTCTCAGTAAATTATTGAAGAATCATATGGCCTCCTTGTATAAAATACGTTGTTCTATGATGTTCTGCATCATCGTTCATCTTCATTGATTTTCCTTCTGATTGGATGACTAGCGAGCCTATAGCTAGATACGGTTCATACCCTCCACGTCGCGGATAATTCTTCTTATCATTCATTTTTATTTACTTATGGGAGTTCGACTGCCTGGTGCGGGAAAACCCCCTCACGGGGAGAAGTACGTAAGTCGCTGCGGGACTCCCCAGGGTTTTCCGGGACACGGCTAGGTACCATCCGAGAGTTGGCAGCACGCCTTGCTGCGAGCGGGTCAATCCCGGATGTCCGCCATTGCACGGTCGGCCCCACTTCTTCCGCGGGGGTTGGCTAACTTGTCCCACCTTCTCACCCGCTCGTCCTTTATTATCTCGACACGGTGTTAGTTTCCAGTAAACCCACCCAGAATGATCCGCTGACCACCCCCTAAAATGGACACAACTCCGGCAAACGAAGTAGGCACCTCGACCAAACCAGGAATTATACCGACCACATTTAATACAAAAGCAGATATCTTCCAAAGAGAAAGCGAAAATGGAGTCCAGACAAAAGAACAGAGAGAACAGAGTGACGCGACGCCAGCATAGGCCAGCGAGGGAATAGGTTATGAACCTGTCACCGATCTCAAAAATGACGAAGCAGCAAAATTCACAACGGTAGAGAGGGCGATGGAAAGAAAAAGATACCAGCCGTTGGTCTTCAACCACACAGAAACTAAACCGTATACTGATTTTTTCCATTAATTAAAGTTCCGGGAGACATTCCAAGGAAAATCCACCAAGAAAAGAGACCTCGTGATAGTGTAATTTTTGAAATATTCAATAACGCAGCATTCGTGAAGACTATAAGACAGAAAACTGGAAACAGCGATTTTCCGATCACTAAGACTAAAATAGGGTTCGAGGATGCAGCTGACCACCATGGACGTATATAAACATTTCAAACAGTATTTAACGGAGGGCGGATTCTAGATGCATACCTCGGCGGGATAAACAAATACTACCATCAGGTATCTGATAAAAGGGCTGGATGATGGGATGGATCTGGGGTTCATTAAAGGAGAGGTCAACGAGCTAGTTGTTCCATGCGTTGCAGTAAGAGTTCTGGCAACAACGGAGAGGTATCTTTATGTAGCGATCCTAGAGAAACACGAGAATATTAGAATCACCTCCATGGCCAGCATAAATAAAATATGCAGCTATAGAGTCAACATTGAACCTTATAAGTTCCACAGGCCGCAGGTGTGCTTTAGGTGCAACAGATAAGGAAAAGGGTCCCAGAACAGCAAAGCAACTCTCAGATTCCATAGTTGCGCTGGGGGCCACGAAGGCAAAAACTGCCCTAAATATATCACTAACACTGACCAAAAGCTGTAACTGCGGTGGGGAGCATGTGTCCTCCTTTTGTAAGTGCCCAGTCTACATGAAGCACCTGGAAGCGTTAAAAACAAAGGAAAATAAAACAGAAAAAACGCTCAAACCTACGCGGGTCCCCCACTACGGCCATCAGTCTGGATCATCCCAAAAATGACGGATAAAGGGATCGAAGAAAAAGAATTTCAGCCACTACCCAAAAAAGAGACCAAGGAACAGCCGAAAAGGGAAGATAATTGCTAAAACAAGGATTTGGATATCAAATTCCTATTAGCGACTATGGCTTAATTCACTCCTATAATCTAACATCAAATTATGGTCGTAATGAACCTTATACCGACCTTAGTGGCCGTTATAACCAGGCAAAACGGAAATAGACGTTAGGGCTTTAAAAACCACTACGATCATCGCGGCCCATTTGAATGTAAAACACCGGAACATAAACTCAGTTAAAATCTTTCTAATACATGAGACGCGCTAGTTACCAAATGAAGATTTCGCCGTTCGCGGTTACATGTTATTCAGGAGGGCCCGAAAAAGCAATACCTGAGGGGATTTAGTGACGAACCTCGCCTGTGAAGGAATTGCATACACATAAGTAGAAGACATGAGCTCTGAGATAATAGAGGCATTGGTAATCAGAACTGTCGCCAAAATGGGTAAAACCACTGTAATAAGTATATACATACCACCGCAAAATGTAATGTGCATGCAAGACCTGAAGAGGCTCCTTAGCATGGACGATGGAATTTAATTGCATGCAACTTCAACGCCACGCATTGGGCGTGGAACTGTAGTACAGAAAACAGGCATGAAACCTAATTAGAACATTGGCATTAGACAAAATAATTAGGGTAATGGCTCCAGTAACAACGACGCGATCATGGCCAAGTAATAGAGGAAGCATCCTGGAATTAGCACTAAACAAGAAATTTAATCGACATACGATGTTCATAATGGTCCCGGAACTAACCAGCGACCACTACCTGGTAATTCTGAGGATCGGGACACTGGTAATATTTTATTAACATGACAAGTGCCGCATGTGCTACGGACTTGCGGAATCGGCTAAATTTAGAAAGAAAATTAAGGAGTCACTACCAAGTAAGGTGCCAATGATAACCAAAGAGGAGGGAATAGAGGAGGCTGCAAAATCGTTGGGGAACGCCATCAAGATTGCAGGGGAATAGGCAATCCCGCGCAGGGCAACAACACAATGTGGAAATATGTGCCCTCTTTAACCAATTCTGCCAGGAGTGACCCCCTGGTTGAAAGTCCAGGAGGAAAACTCACCACGCCTGCAGACAAAGCTGAGTGTCTAGCTGCTCATTTATAGCAGATTTTCACGCCCAATGCAACGACAGATTATACGCCAGATATTAAAATGGAAGAGATATAGTCCATGCCCAGGGAACGGCATGACGGAGAGCAAGCGACTCCGGGGTTTTCCATCATAGAATCGGCAGAAATAATTAAATGTTTACCGAAAGGCCAAACAACAGAGTAGGATGAAATCCCATATAAACTGATAAAACGACTTACAATCTCTGCGGGGGAGAACCATATTCTTATTCTCAACGCTCTGGTAAGGATTGGTAATGATCCGATCTGCTGGATGCATACAGACATTATAAATATTCCCAAGGTAAGATGGAGAGAACTGAAAGCCACTGCTTTAAGACAGATTTCCCTCCTCTACTGCATGGGAAAGGTGTGTGAAAAAATATTATATACTCATGCACTGACACACGCGGAAGGACATAGTGTGATCCTCCAGAATCAGTTCGGGTTTAAGACAGGACATTCCACAACGCACTCGCTGCATAGAATTGTAGATTTAATTGCTGACGCCTTCAACAGGATCAACGTGTCTGTTGGAGAAGTTTTTGATACATGGAAAGCCTTCGGAAATATATGGCACATAGGCAAAGTGCTGAAATTACTAACAGCAAGATTTCCCTTTTGGCAGGTCAAATTAATTAAATCTTACATTGGTGACAGGTCATTTACAGTTAAATGGAATGTTGCGGTAAGTACAACGAATAAATCAGGAGCTGGTGTCCTACAAAGGAGAGTCCTAGGACTTTTGCTATTCACAATATATACTGGTGATATTCCGACACCTTGGGGTACTGGAACTCCACCATCGTTCTCTTCGTGGACGATTGCGCCATAGAAACACGAAGCTTCCAGCCGGAAATATCTGTCTGATATGCAAAAGAACTAACAGAGAATCTTATCAAATACTATAAACAGTGGAGAATCGAGATAAACCTTCAAAAGACAAAAGAAATCCTCTTCGACAAAAAGGATGCCAATACGAGGAGGAAATTATCAATTAAATGTGTTGAAACTCCCTACGCGATAAACATTAAATAATAACGTGAAACTATGGACAAGAAACTACGGTCTGGCGACCGTCTAAAAAGGATCAATTTAACAGCAGTAGGGAAAAGTGCCCGACATTTCCCAATTTTTAATTCAACTGAGGCTCCAGGGAATTAAAAACAGACATATATAAAACAACAATCAGACCAATACTTACATACGCGGCACCAGTATGGACCGGACCTAATATGTAGATGTCTTGGAAAATACTAAAGATCGCGGAGAAAAATTTAAAGTGCATGAGCAGGACTAGGAGTCTGGATATTGACTACCACGAATTGTTACAAATAAAACCCATTAGAAAAAAGGCCAAGAATTTGGCCATTACTTAGAAAGCAACATTAGAAAACAAAACAATTGACGTTATTTGCGATATCGCGAAAAATAAAGTGTCGGTCTGGGATATGTACAAAAGGGCACTGGCATCCACAGTTGAAGAATATTGGGTCTCTCCTAAAAAGCTGCGGAAATGATTTGAGTTCTCAATTTTATCATTGTTACTAGCATGTTTTAAAAACACGGGTGAGGTTCCTGTACAACCCCTTTGAATTTTACATTACGGCGTTGAGTAAAGACTCATTGGAAAGGCAACTCAGACGTACTTATACCACGGGAGGTTATGAACCACAAGATCCTCTGCTTATTTAGCTCTCTTAATTTGGAAAAGTCCTTTGTACATCATTTTGTATCACTACCTCAATTCACTCAGCAAAACCATCCGTATTATAATCAAAGTTTTCTTTATTTCTAGGGTTAATTTTAATATACCAAACATTACGAAATATTTTCCCAAATTACCTAGCATTCTGTGAGACCGTTACGGTTATTATATTTAGAAATCTTTCTGCACTTTTGGACTGCTATCTCTAAAATTCACTGTCATGTCATGAATGATATCGATTTCCTCATACCTATCAGTAAGACACTGATATCTAAATATTCAACGTCGTGTAAATAAACTATACTAAGCTTTTCTGAACATTTCGCTTTAAAATTTCCTCACACAATGATCATGGATTCTGTTGTACATTATTATATATATATTAAATAGCTTCTGCAACTATATTATAATCAATTTTGTGCGTTGTGGTCGAATATATGCCGACTTTCCACACATTATATAGTGTGTTTTTCTTTAATTCCTACATCAACGTTTGTTCATTTTAAAAGTTTCTCTTTATTTGGACAAACCTAAATGTGACCAGAGCGGTAAGAGCAATTCCATTTTCATTTCATGTCGCTTTGTCAACTACAATTAAATCAGGGTTTTAATTAGAGCGGTCAGAGTGTCGCTCCATTACATTGTGTGACGCTTAGTTAATTAGAATTCTTACTAAATCTTGATTTAGGACTCCAATTATTATTTGCTTTGGATTACAGTATATCATTATCATTTCCTCCACTATGTCGTGGTCTTACTACAGACATTTTTACGTTCCATTTGCATGACTTGGAATATTTTCCGTGATGTGATTATCCATCATTATGCAATGGAAATAATATCAATATATCCAAGAAGATATTTCTGCGATATTGGTGTTTAGCAATAATATCAAATTCCATATGCTTTATGGTATATACTGAACTCACCACATGTTCTGACTGAAAGTAATAACACATTCAAACTCGTCTTATTCCATTCGCATACTAAATCTCAAATCAAATTTTAGCATTGCATCATTTCCTCAAATCCCATCGTTATTTATCGAAAACCTTTGTCTTAGTGCTGGGTGTTGCTCACAAATTTAATTTTTCGGCTATATTTTCTCTACTTCTTAATGTTTTTCAGACTGGAAACGTAATAACTTCATGTATTTCGGGAATGTTCTTTATATATCTTCGGTATAGAGGCTTTAATGTATATCAGTAAATTTTTTAATATTCCCTATGGTCTACATTTTTGAAATATGGTAATCTAAGATTTTCAGATTATTTCGCTATATCAATTTGGCACAGGTCGGACGAATATCATTTTGTATATCCATCTCAATTTTTGCACCATCTGCAAATGTATCACCATTACTATTGTCCTAAGTATTTAAGATAGACTGCAATTTTCCAAAAATTATGTAATTTTTCACCATTTTCGTAGTTTACCGTGCGACCGTTTTGAGTATCATTCAATAGATGTTTTTCTTCCCTCTTGGAGTACGAAGTCTAATGTCTAATGCGACAAAGAGAGTAGGAGAGGTAGAGGGGAAAGGAATCAACAGAGGATCTGTAATGAATGTGTAGAAACTGATTTGCAATATGCCTTACTCCTCCTTTTTGCAAAATGAAAATTTGGCCAAGATTTTTTTTGCTTGTGTCCCTGTAATTTCATGCCATAACAGAAATTTGGAATAATTAATATAGGCTATTTTCATAACTTCTTGGGAACATTGGTTCTTCGAATATCGTAGTACAAATAAATTTCTGCTGATTGTAACATTGATTTCCACTGCATGATGATCTTAATTTAGTTTTTCATACATAATTAAATCCCAAACATTTTGTGGATTGACATTTATGGTTGATGTTATCTCCAATGAAATTTATATTTTCATATAAGTACAAGTGTTGTAAAAATTCTACAAAACAATAATTACAAGTTTTTACAGTTAATTTATTTCTATGGAAATACTGTACAATATTCTTAAAAATAATATCTTCTTCCTTTAATTTCAAGTTCAGAATAAAATGAATCCAAGATTGTAATTGAACTTTCATCTGCCTTGATTTGTCACTAATTCTAAATCATTAATATACAAAAAACAGGGGTCCACGGATGGATCCTTGATGAAATCCATGGGTAGCTGTTAGTTTATATAATAGAATTTGTCCCTTTGGTGTTCCTAATTTAACTATGTGTGAATGGAATAGGACGAATTTGAATGTGTTATTTAATTAAAGCTGAACATGTAATGAGTTTAGTATATAGATAGATTTCTCATTTAAATATTTAATAATAATTTTTGCAATATTTTTTCTATGAGTCTCTTTTCTCTAAAAACAGCCATGCAATTTTTCATTTTTTTACTATAATGTACGTTTTATTTGAACATGTTATTACCATCAGGTACTGAAATGGAAGACAAATGCTCAAGGGTAAAAACGGGATAAATTATCAGAATCATGTATTATGACAAAACTTGAATGAAATATTAGAGGGAGAAGTAATACCTCAAAGAAAATAAGACTGCCCTCTGATGAAGATATTTTTTTTTTAAATGTTGGAGTATAGTCTTGGTGACCATCAATGGCAGTATTTGACAAAGTCATTCATATAAATTTATTAACAAAATAATTGACATTATTAATTTACAAAGAAATCAGCAAGAGGAATTACCACTCTTTTACATAAAAATATACTTATCATTGTCATAATTGTCAATTGAATAATTTAGAGAAAATAATTAACAATGAAATCAACATGAGAAATTTACACTTTTTGCATAGAAATTCATCAATACTCTTTTAAATTTCTTTTAAAAAGTGTAGTGGATTTTATTTTCTTCAAAATTTTGAGATAGTTAATACATAAATGACAGCCATTGATGATGGTAGAAAATATCTATGATAATGTTCTGTGTCCAGTAATATAAATAATATATATATATATATATATATATATATATAATTATATTTGAAGTCAAAAAGATGTAAATTATACTCTGTATGTACAGAAGAACTTGTATATGATAATATGTCCTTAAACTGACATGGACAAATAATGAGTTTGAAGATAGCTGAAGTGAACAAAACAAATTAAACATAAAAAAAAACAAATTGAGATGAAGTCATGTGATGAGTTAGATTTAATTGACAAAATATATTGAGATGAGATTTGGGGTTTACTTGGTGAATATAGATATGATATAGATGTGATTATATACTTTATGTAGGTGATATGAGGTTAGGGATATGATACTGAAATTGCTAAATTACGATGTATACTGATAATAATAATAAAAATAGGTTTATCGTCCTTATGACCATACAACAAATAGTGGTAGGTATTGGAGTCATCAAAAAAAGAATGTAAAAAGAAAAAATTACTGCTTATAACAATACACATATTATACGAAAGTATGAAAATGGCTTTCATGAGTACAATCCATGGTTAATACAAAATTATTCAGAAACATGTTAACCTATTCAAGGTTTAATGTCATATATTCATTGACAGTATAACAACATTATGTTTGTAGAAAATTCCTAAGTGAATTTCTGATTCTGTTTAGATTGTCTAAATCTTTGATCATCATAGGTAGCTCATTATATAATTTGGCACCCATAGTAGCAGGCCCTCTAATGGCTATTTGCTTTAGGTTGTGCTCCAGGTGAATGTTGTTTTTTCCTCTAGTGCCATAGTTATGGATGCAGCTTTTTTTTGTAGTTGATGAAAATTCTTTTTAATGAAAATTACTAGGCAATTAATATACACACATGGGATGGATAACATATCCAATTTGTCAAACAGTGATCTACATGAAGTTCTACTTGTTGTATCTAGCATATTTTATATGATTTCCTTTTGAATTATAAAGACTTGATGTAATATGGTTGGTGAAGAGCCCCAGAATATAATGCCATAAGTACCCTTACTATACAAATAGCTATAATAGACAGATTTCATAACCTCCTGAGAGATTGAACTTGTAAGGATATTTCAGTTGGAGTATTATAAAAAGATAACAGTTGAGTTTTACAACAATTAAGGGAAAGTTTATTTGCATGTCTCCAATCCATCTTATAATTCATTACCCTTTGGCAATTTACCTTAGCTGAATTTATGTCATCTGCGGAGATTAAATAATTATTGTCATCAGCAAAAAGGTAAGAGCTAATCCATTCAAGTGCTATTCCTCGAAACTCTAAATTTTGGCATTTGTCTAGTCGTAGTGAATGATCTACCATGTCAAATGCATGGCTGAAATAAAAAATAGGGCAAACGTTGCATTGTTTCTATTAACCGATGATGAAATAAAGTCAACAGCATGAAAGAGTGCTGATTCATTCATTAGATTTTTCCTATATCCCCACTGGGAATCAGAAATTACATTATATTTTTCAAGGTAGGCCATAATGTGGTTAAAGTAAAAAAGCTCAAATAGTTTTTAGAATTGAGAGAGGAGAGGGATAGGCCAGTAATTTACAAAACTATCTCTCTGACCTTTATTCTTAAAAACAGGAATAACTTTACATATTTTCAAAGACCTAGGGAAGGTGCTCTGCTTAAGAAATTCATTTGTTAAGTAAATCACTGGTTTTATTAAAAGGTTCCTTCAAGCAAATAGCAACTTTCCAGTTACATTATCTAGAGCTGGTGCAGCACTTTTACCTAATCCATGAAAACAGAGAAGCAATTCATTTTCATCACAAGGTTGCAAGTAAATTCATTTACATACATTGGGTGATGGATCACAAAAAATTTTATAAGGGCTATTTGAGCTTTTAGAGTGGTCTGAAAGTTTTAGGAATTCATCATTGATGAAATAATATCTAGAAATTGGGTCAATAATAGCTTTACTAACCTTGCCATAGACTTTGGGAATATAATTGGGTGTCACTTTACCTAGTTTATATTTAATTATTTGCCATGCTTCTTTGGTTTTATTTGGGGTATTAACTAGCCTGCTATCATTATATGTTCTTTTTGCTATTTTTATTAATGATATATACTGATTTTCAATATTTAAGAATACAGAGCAAGTTTCAGGAATATTAAGCAATCTATGATGGTAGGCCAAGTTTTAAACAGTGTTAGAAATGTCGACAATAACATTGGTAACCCAGCTTTTCTTTTTGCATGAGCTATTATTGGTTTTACTTCTAATGGCAGGAATAGCACAGTTAAACAAATAATGTAATTTATGATAGAAATAATTGAAGCTGTCATTAAAGGAAACTGCATTGTACACATTCCAACATTCATTCTGAAGAAGATTACAGAGGTTAGAAATATTTGATTTTGAAAAAACACTTATGTTAATGTAGATAGAAAATAAAGGTATAATAAAGGTATTAATATGTATGTGTGTAAATGTATTTATGTTTCCTGTGCATATTTGTTTATTTATAATATATATGATGTAAAAGAATAGAAGATAGTAGCATTGAAGCATTCTGATGATTAACATCTACCACAAGTTACATAAATTTGGCACCTGCAGACGAGCCTACTGGCTCTGACTTGAGTGTTGTTCATCCTGTGCGGCATGGGAGGGAGAAGGTGAGAAGTGATTAAATTCAAAATTATCATTAATGACTAAAATGATTTAGTTAAGCATCTCACAACTTATTAAATCACTAATAGCCATATTTTTTCATGTTTGCATATCAATTTATTCTTCATTTCTGCCCTAGAATGTTTTGTATGGTCAGTTATGAAATGCATTTACAGGTAATTGACAAAACTCCCATAACATGTGGAAGCACAATCAGCGAAAGCATTCCGTAAAATTAGAATTTTTATTTTAATTGGCAAGACGTTTATTATTTCACAAATTAAATGAAATTAAATATGTTGGACTGATAGATTTTTAATTACAGTGAGATGATAGGTAAAGCATGTTCGAAGTTAGTTCGAATAAAAAATTCACTTTATTGAAAATTTAACTTTCAGTAACATATGATGTTGTTTTAAAAGGCTGCAAAACTAGACCAGCTTGATCAAAAAGACTAACGTTGCTAAATAGTGTAAGAGAATTCTATCATAACATCTTACTTAAAATATTAGCGTTGATTATTATTTTGAATAGGTACTTACCTTTGTATTAAGGTCTAACTAATTTTTTCCTCACTGAATCATGTAGAATTCTAAAAGCAATTCTATATCAAACAATTTCAACATAATATAATTAAAATTGTATTGCAGTTAGTATGTGCAATAAAATTTTACACTACTTTGTTGCTCCCATACATACCCTTGCGTCATTCAAATATTAATGATTGATTCATTTCATTTTTCAATCGGAAATGATTTATAAAGCCAAATATTTACTTCTTGCGATACAAACAGAAGGAAAATGGATAAAAGTATATTGTCGATATCATTCAAAATTTTATTTCAGAGACGAAGACTAAAGTGCCTTAAAATATTTGAAGAGATGCTTTTTTAAGGTCCGGCGAAGCTCGGATTTCGGAGAGGGGCTTTAATTGCGAGAGGCTAGCTTTCGTTTGTGGCAACACTGTATATAGGTTGCAGATTTACGTACAGTGGAGGGAGTAGTGGGGTGTGGTCACTGTGTCTAGAGATGTGGCGGACTCAACTGCTTTCCGTTATTGCAAAAAGTGTAAAAGCCACAGATAAGCATGGAGAGCAGGATCAACTGTTGTGAGAAAACGCGTCTTAACTGGTCTTATCCCCACAACTACTGTTCGTCTTATCCTCGTACACCAGGAGATGGTGAGTCAAAATTTCATATATTTGCTCACTGCCTCTTGGAGAGTGCTGTTTATCCCATGTATTGGCGCCTTGTTGGAATACTATTTCATTTTTAATGTTAGCATGCATATAATTTACTGACGTCAGAGACATCATTAAGTATTGTGCGTATGATGGAATGAAATTCCTCTCAATCACGAACATATATTAAATTATTGTTCGACGTAGTGTTTTAAAATTAACCATAACTTTTCCGTTACAGTTCATAATGCTGCTAAATTAGCGCCACGAAGTAAATAGTGTGTTATCTTTTAATCTGTTAGATAATTGAAAATTCTGTAACATTACTGATCGAGTGGTATGCTCTTCGTTTCTATGTGAGTTTTGGATACAATTTCCTTCTGTTCTCTTCTTTTGGTTCTGAAAATATTTAATTCTGAACATCATAAGCTTTGGGTTAATAATAATTTATAATAGTGTCACGTAAAATGCATCGAGTCTACCAAACTTTGATATAGCTTTTTAATGCCGTTAGAATATTTGTGACGAAAATACCACATAAGCAAACATTATTGTATCGATATTTTAGCTAGAAATTTAACAGAGAGTTATCTATATATCCAATGTAAGGGTTGAAAGTGCGACGAAATTTTAAAATTTTTAAGAATTCTGAAGTCGAAAAAGATAACGACAGTTTTTTATTTCCGTTACAACATCTCTTACCCGTGGTTTTATAATGGTGCAAAAGCCAGAGCACGGTCCAGAAACTTCTAAAGAGCGAATAACCAAGTGGGATGTTTCTGCCTTCCCCACATCTGCCCCGGCCTTTCTCCTGCAAGAACCACACCCGACGACCTTTTATTCTAAAAATGTCAGGGTTCTTATTGCCTTTGTTCAGATAATCTTTAATGCGGCACCAAATGGCAAGTTATAGGTTTAAATCGCACGAAAGCAGAGTGATTGTTTATACGGGGAGAGGAAGATTTTAAAGCTGTTTATTTTTTATGACACGACTATTCATGGCTGGATTATTTTGTGAATCATTCATTAATGAGTGGCGTTGAAATTTCTCATAATCCCTCGATGACATGAATTCAATGGACAGAATTTTGCCAATTTGTTCAAATTTCGTATTAATATTACTCGAGAACTATAGACCAGAGTTTCTCAACGTTTTTGATAAGGATATAGGAAATTATCCGCGGCACACATTAACTCCAAGAAATTTTCCGTGACCCACCTGTATATCAATACGCGTATATACTATAGGAAGGTAAAAATTCTATATTATTAACTAAAAATAGAGGGTAATTTAAAAAACAACGCAATATAATAAATTTTCATCGGTTATTATAACGTCTGTTTTTACACAAAATATTGAGTTTTGGCCACTTTCCCGACACTTTTTAAACATTCCTAACCGACTATAAATTTTTCAAAATTTTAGCGAACCAACTCAAATCCTTATGCAGTCTATCAGCAAACAACGGCCTCCCAATTGTGAAACATTTCTATAGATGATAAATTTTTCTAATATAAAGCATTTTAATGAAAAAGCACAAACAAATTCCGTAATGCAATTCTATCGTAAGATAATAATGTGGTGGGTGTAAAAATGTCACAGAAAAATGTTGCAGTATTTTTAAGTCTTTACTAATAGTATATAATCTCATTTTCTTTGAATCTCCGCTACTGTACCACGTCTATGGAATTAAGTTGATAATGAGCAAACCGCTCATAATTAAAAAGATTTTCATTGTTTTATCGTAAAATTCCAATGAATTACTTGGCAGTGCATCTTATATTTTCAGCTACTTGCCGTCTACACCGAAGTCATGGGTTCGATTCCAGGAGCGTTTATTTTGTTCATTTGATTAGTATTGGGATTAGTGTAGCACATTAACAATTTGCGTATAAAATTACTAAGAATTATCGAAGGAGTTTGAGGCTTGAAATAACGAACGCCTAAGGAACTAAACGTCTTCGTCGATTTTTGAATTCGCGTCGAATCGATCAATAAATTAGTATCTAACGAAAATATTTTACGTATTCTTCCATAAAAATCTTTCACAGTTCAGTTGTATTGCATTTTTGCCGGTTCCGTGTAATTTCGTACGATTCACGTGGATGATAGATCGCGTTGCATCTATCGACACATTCACAAAATTTCGACGCTATTTTAAAGTTTAGACAATACATTGGTTGGGATAAATAATGCGACGTTAACGAAAATGAACAAATATCAGATTTTCTTTGATATTGTGTTTAAAGAAGTCCGATATAGAAAACAAAATTGGTGTGGTTTTTAATGTTTGTGGAATATTTCCGAGAAATCAGATAACCTTATTATCTTTGACAAATAAGCGACGCATTTGATTTAAATTACGATGTTGGGAAAGAGCGATTATTTCTTCAGCAATTGAACAGTTACAAAAGGCAGAAAAGGATATTTCATGATTCCTCGTTCTCTTTCGCTGTGCCCCCCTAAACTTTTCCCATATCCTTAATTACTATCGTCTCTCACAGTTAGCCGATATTTATGAAACTAATTAGGATAATCACACAGTATTATAATTCACTAGAGGTTTATCGAGTTCGCCTTATGGCTGAAATTAAATTCAAGAATAACCACTTAAGTATCAAAAATTCTATACTAGAATTTACTTTAGGTAAATTGATTACTGTAGTTTTCTTTTTTTTTGTTCTTCCTGTATCGGATTTGTATTCTTTATACCCATCGGATTTGTATTCTTTACAACCTGACAATAAATGTGCTTCCGTTTTCATACTGCTATTTGCTGTTTCGAACATTTTAAATAAATGCGGACAATGATTTTAGAAGGCTTACGCCTTCTTTTAGGTTGCAATCTTTACTTGGAAGATTTTTATTTGTGGCATTTATTCGTTGTAGAAGTGTATTCCATAAAATCAGCATAAGTGGTGTTTCAAAATCTTCAAAGCAGTTGTATAGTTTTTTCGCTTCTAATTTTGTTATAGGTTTCGTTCATTAGAAAGTTGAATTAATGATTTTTTTACGGCCACAAAATTTACCTTAGCGGCTAATATTGCATCCGCCCTTGCAGACCATCTGGTATCACTGGTTCGTTTTAATGCGAAATTTGGTTTTGTGTTTGTCTTAATTAGAAGATCCCACCTTTTTGTTTAGAACGAAAAGAAGACGAATAAATTTTGAATTAAATCAAAAAATTGAAATGCCATGGAACAAGATTCTGCAGCTGAATTTCCAATTAGGTATGACGAATGAGCTGCACATCGTATAAAAACTACATTTTTACTGTGTTTTATTATTTTTGCCTGTACTCCATTGTAAATATAAAGCCGACATATTTGCCGCATTATCTTAAGTTTGGCCTCGGCAGTTTTTCAAATCTAGAGATAACTCAGGTATCGTCGATACTATAATAATTTCCAAATAGGGTAGGGTAGGGGTACTGTATTCATTATGTATGACGATAATATAGGGCAGAAGGCTTAACTCAGCACTGTAGATGTGAATGCGAGTGCTCAAATCTAGTTAGAGTGGAACGCTTGAAGTACGAATACGATAATCCGTGAAGCTTCGATTATTTTTAGATGACTTTCAGGAGAGAATCGTTAAAGTAATCTGATAGGTATAAAAATACAATATAATCTTTATATTATTGCATTATAAATTATTTATTCATACATTTTATTCTATATTAAATATTGCTAGATATGCAAGTCCGGATTTAAAAATCACGCGACTCTATTCAAAGCACCGCGATTTTCGCGTTTTCCGCAAAAATGAAGAATTAAGCCATACATACTAAAGTATATGTTATTTGCGAAAACTGGGATTTCTCACATGTGACTAATAGAAACTTAATATAAATTATTTTTACTACATGAACATACCCTGCCGTCCACCAATAAGGTGACTTGCAGGGTATCACCGTGATGTAGATGAACAATAATCAACGTACTACTAGAACGCAAAGCATAATCCTATCTAATGGGAAATCCTCCCTCTACACATCTGCTTTTCTTTCTTGAACTTTTCCCACTGGAGTTGCATTGCAGTAGACAATCGACTTATATTTCAGATATAAGCAGTTTTGTCTAAAAAAAGCAATAAAAGGCGGTTCCCTTATTTCTTGCTTAATTTTTTGCAGTGCGACTTGGGCAACATAATAAATGAAATCATTCTGTATTGCACTTGATGTGCCGCAAAACCCGGTGGAATGTTCCAAATGGCTTTCCAACCAATCCGACTAATTAAACGTAATTACCTTTACATACAGAGTCACTGGAGTCGTCATGACCAGAAAAGCCAAGTAATGCTCTCCCAAAAAACAAACAATATCAATAAGTCTTTTTAACATTTCCCGATTTTTCTTTACTTCTTCGTTATGCTGGCGATAAGTAATTTCCAACTGCTTATCTAAAACATGATCAATTCGAGTACTTACAATTTTTTTCATGAAGATTTGACTATAAATTATCTTAAATTATCGAATCTCTCTTTATTACCTTATGAAGATTATTTAAATCAGATCCCATTTTAGTTCAAACATTTTTTTCGTTCGAAAAAAATAAGCATGGCCAGCAAAATAATTTTGCTTTGTTCTCACATCTAGTCAAACATTTTGAACCGTTATAAAGATCTACGTTAAAATGTCTTGTCTATTTTTTAAATTCCATATTTAAATATAGGCGAGGTTTTGGCCAATCTGTTTGGATAATTTCACTCTTTGCCTGAAAATTGTTCGACGAAAAACATTTCGTTAATAAATTACACACTGCACATTATGAAACATCACCAGACCACAACAGAAGCAGTTGAGGCATTCGGTTAACTCATGTTTGCAATTCCGCCTTATTATTTAGAGGACATATATTTCTTAAAATATTTAACAGTGGTCAGATTATCATTTTTAATGCGGTTTAAATACAAAAGTGTAAATGCCAAATATATATATGTATATACATACACTGGAACAATACCAATATCTATTAACCTAAAGCGATAATTTTTCCTAGAAGATTTATTTATTTTATTTCGTCGAGCGTTGTTGACTCGTCGCAAGCATTGGTTTTCTTTTCTGACGCGATCGAACAAGGTACATACTTGGTCAGTGAATATCATGGATACTAAACATTTTACTAACACTTACAATCTCAGTATGAGCAGAGTCTTCACTCGAAGCGGGGCTTGATAAAGGCACAACCTACGCGAGATTTCATCCCTCCTTATTAAACCGTCCCATACCATTGCCCCTTTCCACACACTCATTGTGACATACGCAAATAACCACCTATCAAACATTATCGTCACGAAGTGGCAACTAAAGAATTTGGCGAAATATTGCTTTAGTATTAAATATGTTTGAATTAAATCGGAATTAAATATTACACCTTTCTTCCAGTTCGACGGAATTCAACACGATTGATATTACCGCAACATATATGGCGAACAGTTACCATATCCACCACATGAGACAAAATATGCGCTGAATTAATGTGGAATAATTTCAAAATGAGTTTGAGATTGAATATTTTTATTTTTTATTATCAATAATTTTTTCGGAAGTTCACTATTATTATTTATTTCAAAACATTTATTATTATTCTTTCAGAAAATAGCCTCAGCAGTTGTGTCCGTGGAACCGTAGATATTATAATTCCTTCGTCTAATAATTGCAAATTTAAACCTTTGGTGAGATATTTGCTATGATTATTCTTTCTACATGCAAGTTGACGAAAATATATAACTGACAATGAGTTTCAGCTTGCCACCTGCCTGTTGCATATTCGCCAAATGTGGCGAGTGACGGCCTTAATATTTTACGGTTCAGGAATTTTTATTTTAATTCCATTCTGTAAACCGTATTCTCAAAATTTCATTTTCAAACGTATTGGCTACCCCAATTCTAGGGTTATATTTTGTAGAACATAAAAAGTCGCTAATTGGTGTTACTTAACAGATTATTAATTTTTTTCTTGAGTCTTGGTAAATAGGAATCATTTGCTTCATGTAGGACGCGTCTGCGGTTGAAATTTTAATGAATGACATTTCACCTCAGTGACTTTCAAAGCGTCTTCGACAGCGGAGGTGCATTTGGGAGACTTATCTGATATCAAGCGTCACAAATGAATGGCGTATTATCATATTTACGCTAATTCCATCTTTTATTCGAAAAAATTAAGGATAGATGAAGTCAACATCAATGATAAAACTCGTGGGGGTTTATATGGTATATGAGCTGGTCATCAGATTGCGCGCTTTTCATAATCCGAGCTTAAAACTATATTATCGATCATTTATTTGCTCGACAGACGACTGGTATAAGTTCATTAGAAATCATCATCCCTCTATTTGTCACTATGGCGTGTTGTGGCTGGAAAGACTTTATTTGTGGACGAAAGAGAACGGCCGTCTAAACTACTTTGCGCGGCGTCGGAGGGAAAATGTGATTCGTGGGAATGGAAGCGGGAAGGGAGGGAGAGAATGGAAAGAGAAGGGCGGAGTAGGGTGAGCAGAAAAAACAAAGGTCGGCAGAAAAGGAGAAGAAGACGAAATGAGCGGAGGGTGGGAGAGAGAGAGGGTGGAAGACGGAAAGAGCGAAAGAATGCCTTGAGAAGTGAAGAGGGAGGAGGGTGAGGTTGGAGAGAGAGGAAAACGAGGGCAGGGAAAAGGAGAGATGGGAGTTGGAGCGTTCTCGAAGGAAATGAGTCAGGGAGGATAGCGCGGATGCGAGAAGAGGAAGTTGTGGAAGGACCCAGAAAGGGGAGGTGGGGTGAAAGCAAAGGCACCGAGGTCGTGAAACGACGGCACATCGCAGCGGCAGAGATATAAAATATTTCGAGAGCATACATAGGTTCTCCTCTAGGGTCGCAAAAGCATTTAAAATAAATAAGTAAAGAGCTACTGAAGCAGATAATAAATGGCGTTTAAAAAAACTATTGTTAATACAGAACATTAAGTTTATGTATATTACTGTAATAATTCCGAAATAATATTGCAATAATGAAAATGATATCGGTTGAATAAAAGCTCAACTGTATTCGATTTAATTTAATTCAATTTTTTTAACTTATCTAAAAAGGAATATATAAATAAAGTTTAACCCCTCTCTGTTGGCCGTTAGAATCTCCACAAGACAACGCGCTCAGCGTAACGGAATACTAAATCGATTAGCGTAAGTACGAAATCGGTCATCTTTCGTTAAGGACGAGTTAATGCGTCAGGCAGACGGAGAAACTAACGCATTAGCGTATTTTTTTGTAAGTTACTGTAAAATGAAATAAATTGCGTGAGCAATTGATCAAGCACTCTAGTAATTATCTCAGATTCTTTGATTTTATACATTAAGAATAAATTTATGCAATATATAAATAATTTATTCTCGAATATACGAAGAATTATAAGCCAAAGTGGATAAAATGTAAAAAAATTGCTGAGCGCTCTTAGCGTGATTTTAATATTCATAATATGAGAATATATATTAATATGCAAATTCTAAAAGAAATTTTACATCAAATGGAAGACCATATATTTAGCGAGAGGCATTTCAGTAGAAATTTGAATGTATGTCTTTTAAATCATATTCAATGTGCATAAGATCGCAGAATAAGTTGCGTCATTTCGTCTTAGAAACCCGGCCCATTATGAACGTTTCGCGATTGTCACATCTCGTGACATGTGACCCTCAAATGCATCTAACTTCGCAGTAAGGATAAAGAAGCTGTTTCAGTAACTAGCCGAAGAGGAACGCGGAAGGAGACACCTTCGCTCCGAGAGTCTCAGATCTTACCGATTATATTTGTGAATGAACTCGAAAATCTCATTCAAAACTCTTCCTTAACCCTTGCTCGGCAAGTAAAAAATATCGCGCACTGAGGCTAGACCACCTATACTAAGATATAGTATAGGTGGTCTTGACTGAGGGTACCATTGTATTATGTGGATAACGCGGCTGTAAACAGTAATAATAACGATAAATTCATTCTAATTGCTGTTTATTCAGTTTTTCAATGTGTTTAATGATTTTTAATTTTTATTCTTAGAATAATAGATAGTGTATTCTGCATTGTATACAAACAAAATTTTGATAAAATATATAGGACAATTTGACATTATAATATTAAAAATTTAGGCTAATTAAAAGCTAAAAAGTGATAATTAAAGAAATGACGTTACAAAAAATAACTTTATTGAAATATGTTAACTTCACTGGAAAATCACCACATCATAAATATATAATATTCCCAAAATTAAAATATATTATCAAATTTTGAACCATATTTATTTGATGATATCATAATACGGAATTAGCATATTTAAAGCCAATATTCTTCATTCATTCTTTTGTGTAAGATCTGGTTGATCTCAAACATATGGCTCAATCGGTTTATTGACATCAATTTCAGATATCACTAGTCCCTCCCATTTTCCTTTCCTTTTGACTTCTCATTAAATATAATATCTATTAAATAATTCAAATAGTTAATCTGGTTCAAAATTTAAATTACGTGGGTGATTACATTACTCACCGTTGGTTCTAGGGCCAGCCGCTATGGAGCGATCGGAAAATTCGCTAAAAAGTACATACTCTATTCCTGTAAGCAGCCAGGAATACATCGCATCTGCGAGACTTGACTCCGATGGGGCACGCAAGAGCTAATTACGCAGCGCGCGATGCATTTACGAAAGCCAACTATGAAAAGTAAAACAGATGATTTCACATTTAGAGGTAACAATTATGGTCGGGATACCTTATCTAGTGAAGCTACGGCGCTAAAAGTTATCATTAATAATGGAATTTTACTAATAGACACTTCACATTTACTCATATAATTTCCGATGTGTTACCCTCAGAAGTATTTTGATCTGCTATTGCGGCCGCCTTAGTTCTCAAAAATGATAATGCCTCGTGAATATATTAGCCAGTCCTTGTTTAAGGTGATACATCGACAGGCGGCGCTTTTCTAAGGGTTGGATTATACTATTTTCGCCGTCTACATGTTGAGGCAGAATATGGCGGTTTCTTTCCGCGCAACATCTCTACTGTTACTCGTGTTAAGTGCAGAAGAATTAAGACAAATATATTATGCATGAAAAAAATGTTTATATATTGCATTGTATTTTCGTATCATACGGTAGATTTCCTAACCACACATCTGTGCGGAAAGAAATAAAACGAAGTCAAGCCTATTATTAAAATGAAACGACAAGTTTTCATAATACATCATGAATTCGCAATTTTATTTCGTACAAATTCATGTTTTAAAAATAACCGGGGCGATCAGCATTAACAGTTTAACATCATCAAGTCATAATTCGCGCACTAAAAAATAATTGCAAAAAATATTCTATATTTTATTGTATAACTTAAAAATACATATATTCCTAATTGTGTTTTTAAAATGATAAATCGCTTCTAGAACTCAAGAACAAAAACAAGTCCTTCATTAGGAAAACCAACAATTATTTGATCATATACGCCGGATTCATGAAAAAATATGTTCATTACTCCGTCGTTAATGGCTCTGGAAAGCTGCATGTATACCTTCAATTTGGATATGAATATAAACATACAGAAATCTCAAATTAATGACAACATACAATACGTGAGGCAAACTTAATACTAAAGAAGAATAAAACTCATTGTTTACTGCTCTGCATACATTCAGAAATTCAACTTCTTCGACTTTTTTGCAGCAAATTCTGCCATCAGATTATTTTAACCTAAATCTAAGGCTATTTCTCTCTTGATAGACAGCAAATACAAATCCATTGAATCTCTCTTAGATCATTGCTATCCTAAGATAGTTTTTTATTATTTTAAGTTTTGAAAAACTTCGCTCCGCTGATGACACTATGACCGGAATTGTTAAAAAATATCCTACAAGCTATCTCTGTATTTGGGAAGGAACCATGTAATGACGAGAAACTTATGAATTTCAAATGAACTTTCCGTTCCTTGGGGAAAACTCTCGAAGCACATGCAGTTCTAATAGGTCATTACTGTCCCTTTCGTGAAAATCTTTATCACTATTATGTTATCCAAATTTATACACTTTTTTCATTTCCTCTTCTGTTAATTCTCGAAGTTTTTAAAATCATATAAGACAGGGGTGGATAAACATTTTACGAGGCGGGCCGTATTAACACTTGCAGCATTAGATGCTTCGGTGGGCCACGTTAGCGTTCGCACCGGGAGTGATTTGTGATAATGCGATGTATCCTGTTAGTTAAAATCAATTATAAATAGAATTTTATCCCCGTAACGTCACTGGGAAATCTTTTCCGGCCATATGTTTAGGCTACATATATGAAATTATTTGTATTTTATATTACGGTTCGCTTTCATAATGGCATCGCGGACCACATAAAATGCCCTCGCGGGCCACATGTGGCCGCGAGCCGATGTTTGCTCACCTCTGATATAGGAAGCCGAAATTACCTGCGAACTCTTAAATTGTTTCGAAACGCGTTGTCAGCCACATGAGAGTCTACGATGACAAAGAAGTAGTTAGTTTCAAATGCCTTTTCAGCCGAACACCCTAGGTGTCGTCCACGTTTAGCAACAATCTTCATCTTGTTGTTAAGCGCGGGGCTTCTTTTGAAGCGACCGCCCCGAATCGCCGTACCCTAGGACGACTCTGGATATAATATACTTTTATCGGTTATAACTAAGAGTAAAGTAAATCTTCGGTGTCTTAGAAGCGAGTAGCCTCCCAAGACGTAAAGATCTGCTTTGGAAGCCACATACTTTATTTTGGCTCTCCTTAATCAGTAGAAATATTCTCCCCTTTCTCTAATGCAAGCGAGTTCTGCGCCCCGATCTATAATCAACTTTACAAAATAAAAACAATTTCCAAAGTAATAATGTTAGTGCTTTGTCAAATGTGAAAAATATCGTACGCATTACCATTTGCATCAGTTAAAACTGAATGATTGTTTTTTTTCGGAACGGAACGAATGGCTGCCTCTCTGCTCGACTGACCGTGACCCTAAACCTCGGCGCCTTGGTTTCTCGCCCCGCTTTCTCACCCTTAACTGAGGCACTTTGGTCTTAACAATGCAGCCCTTTCATCCTATTGTGCTTTCTTCTCATTCCTGTTTTCCCTACACCTCTCACTCTTTGGTTCTTCCTTCCTCGTTCATTTTCCCTCACACGATTCTCTCCGTTTTATTTTCAACTGCACTTGGTCTCTGTAACACCAGAAAGCAAATGTAAGTCAAACTGATGTGTATTGTTCCAATAATCTGGGATTACTCATCAGCCGGTAGCCGGGTTGACTCATTGCCATAGCAGTGCCTGAAATGCTCACTTCTCTTTCAGTATCTGACGATTTTACTGTGAACCTGCATTACGTGTGCCTGATAGAGCCTATATTAGGTAAGTCACCATGCTTTTACGCGATCATTGCAATACACCGTTCTTACATAAACACATTTATTTCAAATAGATATCGTTCCTTAAATTAAGTATAAATTAGAATGGGCGTACTGAAATATATCTATCAAATTAACAATTTTCTATGCTAGCTCGACGAATAAATGCCGCAGTAGGAAAACAAATTTTACGGAAAATCTACATAAATACTTTACTATATATGTATATGTAGCATATAATAAATACAAAAATTTCGGAAATATGTTGGTATTACGCATATCCATTTTAATTTCCAATAGTGGCGTTTACGTGGAGTTACTGAAGTTCAGAAAATTTCGAGCGAATGTGCATTGAGGTCGTAAATTGAATGTATCTTACAAAAATTCTAGTTTTTAAGACGAAAGTTTGTTAATCAGGATATTTCTGTTTTTTCATTATCCTCCCGGACGATGCGTTCAGTAGTTCTGAAAGACTGCTTGAAAATACAACTTACGATAGAATGATATAAATGTATTGATTTGTAAATTTACTTCCTAAAGTTGTAATTACACTGCCTCAAGTTTTTATTATTTTTCATCCCACAATTTATTCAGGACCATTTATAAAATATCATCATCCAGCCACATTATTTTGTAACCACCACTCGGGGTTATGTGGAAATTGTACGCCTCTGTTAAGACAGAGATTTCTTTTCATTGATATTTCGGATACAGAAATATTAAAATAAAATCGATTGAATTATCCGCAATTTTGTGGAAATCCATTTCAAATTTCCTCTCTTATTTTATGGTAAATTTAAAATTACTTATATAATCGTACGCGCATATGCGTAAATGCTATAGATGCCCTTTCGTAGAAATAATTTGACCCCAGAAACAATTTACTTCCCTATAAATGTTATTTCGGTTCTTGCACGTGGGGTCCAATTTTTGCTTCCCCTTCCCTCTGATTAAGCCTGCTGTGAACGCACTACAGATTTTCCTAGCACTTTGTTGGCATCGGTTTCTTGCATTCACATCAATGGTATTTGGTTTTCCTATGAAGTCTAGAAGGGCGCAAGTAGCAGTACTTACTTTTTCCAAGTGTTTTCTTCACAGAGAGGTTCTTCAATTTTCAGAATTTGTTCTATTCAACGATGGACATCCGTACTGACTTTTGCATTGTTGAATCTCCGCTCCATACGATGTATCGCCAGACAGAATCCCAAATTTTTCAGAAATCGTAGCATTCAAGTTTTTTATTAGTATCTTTGTAGCCGTTGTGTATAATAATAATCGGGCTAGGAAAGGACACCCACAGGTGGTGGTGGGATGTTGGATGTACGTCCTTTATTGCAAACCATATTCATTCCAAGAAAAAAGTCTTATCTTCTCCATCTGTCGCCCCTAGTTTTGTGGATCCCCCATCACACCCACCCTAAAGTGTGCTTCTGCCCCTATAGTCCTACCGACTGTTTTCAGCTGACCCATTGCTTCTAAGATCCCTTCCTCAGACCTCCTCCTACCGGCACCTTCATCCCTACCTCAACACCCACACTCTTTGTTCGCCTCTTCTTCCCTCTTTTGGTCCTTTGGTGTTCTGCTGCCTCTATGCCGTGCGTAATTCTTTTAATTTGATTTTCATTATAATGCCCCATAATATTAATTAGCATTCCCGTTAGAGCCGTGGGTGTAACAAGTAATGATTTTTAATTTTAATCAAAAGCGTGAAATAACTCGTCCGGGAGTCAAACCGTTGCCTTTTTGAAAAAAAAACTTTTCGTCGTTTTTAGTACGTTATTTAAATATTTGTCAAATTTCAACCGTCTATCTACTAGTCAAAAAGTTTGGAAAACGAATCATGAAAGCCACCTGGGATTAACCACTAAAAATTACACTAACGGTGAGGTGGAGTCTGTCAGACTCCTAATCTTATTGGATCACAAATAATTCTCGCTCTAAAAATAAAGATGGGCTGACCTTGTATGAGAGTGTTCCTCGTGACAAGTCTGAACGGTACTGAATGGGTGGGGGTGATTTTTCAAGTACTATTTATGGAATGGAGAAAATGATAATAGCGGAGTCTCACAGACTCCACCTCACCAGTTAAAGGTTAAGAATAACATCCAAAGATAGAAAGTTGTTTTGATTGGATCTCCAACTACTTTAGGATATCCTGGAGAAGATAAGAAGAATTACTTTAGCCGACTTACCGATCCGATTTATATAGATTTATTTTGCAAGATTTTGTGCTCAGACGAATTCTTTCGTATTTGTTCAATTTATGAGCATTGGATGTGTTAACTGTAGTGGAGTAAATTACATTTGTAAGCGTGAAGTGAATTAGGCCTTAAACCACACGTCGAGGATCATTTTCCTGAAGTAGACATAACATCCCTTCGTGATTCAGACAGCGGGAAGAATTAAGGTTACAGGCTCGCCCGAGAACATTTCCATGTATGGTCGCTGATTTTTACAACTATATCACGCAATTAAATAGATACGTTTTAGGCATTGTATATTTTTAAAGGTATATTTATGTTCAGAACGTGCAATAGAAATTAATGGTAAGTCTGTCAAGAGATGAGCTCTTTATTTTAAGCATAAAAGGGCACATTATGAAGTAATTTCATATTGGAAAAGTGGAAAAATCGCTCATTCGTTCAAGGATCTATCGTAATAACTATTAACTCCAAGTGAATTGAGATTAATTCCAAATCTTTTATTCTTTCGCATTCATTAACATGCAAAATATTATATATGGATAAAATTAATTCACTATTTCATTCAATCGATTATTGTTGTATTAAGTTCAGAAAAAAATATATTATGGCCTTCGTAATTTAATGAAAATGTGTTTGCGTGGTAACCGAGAGAAATTTTCAATTTCTATCCTAACAGAATTCTCCCTGTTAAGAAATTTTAAATTTGCCAGTCGTGAAGTATCAAAAATAGAAGTAATACTAATTTTTAGGAATCGCCAAAAGCCATAAAAACGAAATGATAATCCATATGCGCACTTCAGATAAAATGCAGCCGTTTTCATCGATGATTCGTCGAAAGTAGATTCCTTTATAGACTCCTCACCACTAAAGATGTATCGGGAATGTAAAAATGATTTTTCATGACATTCTTATGGGTATTTATGATTTCTAAGATAAGTAGGTAGTTATTGTTTTCAGTTTATTATATTTAATTACTGATTCATGATTTTTATTAATTCATAAGATTAGCTCGATAATTCTCTAGAGAATTAGGTGTCATAAGATCAATAACTATTACTGAAACTATCATTTTGAGATTGATGATTTAATTATCATCCAAGGAAAATGTCGTATCCATTGATTGGGATATTTTATTTGGGAGAAGAATAACCGTCGACCGAAAAAATTAAGACGATCTTCACTGCAATACATCCCAACGCATTTGCAATGATTACCATTTTGAATCACGTCTAAATCTTTTGCTGTAGGTAACCAATACGCATTAAAATTCATTTCACATTACTTTACTTCATCATTTCATTGTAACGTGAAGCGGAACCAGATATGGACGGCACTTTCGATTTCGCAAACGCGGATTTTAAATTTAAAACAGTTTTAGGCCTTCTTTCGTCGTCTATCTGCCATTTCGTTATTTCATAACAATCTAATTCCAATATTGCATGGTAATGGATTTTTAAAACATTACATGCAATTCTTTTCATTCGTTTACTATATTTATATATGGCTCGCAAAATTGGAACTTAAAAACTATTCTATTAAACTCAAAATGGAGCAACGACGTAAAAAAGAGTTATCGCTATCGTAAGATTTTTCTTTCAGAATGTTATTGAAAGCTAAACGCACACCAAAGTCGTAAACATTCTCGTTATAAGCTCAAAACTGTTAAACATTTCCAGTCATAATCCTCGGTGTGCATGACATCATCTCGACGGCATTCGTTCCACTTTTCTCACTTCTCCGCTTCCCATCCCCTAGAGCCCCTCCCATTCGTTTCCTCCTCCCAACACTCCATCTTATCTCACACGAACCAACAGAGAGTGGAATCGGCGGCCACGATGGAGGTTTTTCTGCAGCTAGAAAGTTCGTACGTCATTCAAAAATTCGGTGAAATTTGAGTTCTTCTACTTTGTTTACGGGATTCTTATAGAACTCTTTTGTTCCTATACCTCATGTCCTCGGCCACCGTCGTTGTAACTCGCAATGGAAATGGCGTTTCGAAATATTCTAGAACGTTCCCACACTTTAAAACCTAAGTTAATGTTTCTTTAGTTGAACTTGAAGCCTTCGAAATATAATGAAACAATGGAAACATACTATATTGCTATGGCGAAGTTTATTTTTAAAACGCGTATTTGTACGAAATAAAATTGCGAATTCATGATGCATTATGAAATCTTGTTGTTTCATTTTAATAATAGACTTGACTTCGTTGTATTTCTTTCCGCAAGGATGTGTGGTCAGGAAATCTACCGTATGATACTAAAAGACAATCCAATATATACACATTTATTTTTTCGTGAATAAAATATTTGTTTCTTCATTCTTCTGCACACGAGTTACAATCGAGATGTTGTGTGTATTTGTGCGCGCGGGTAATGCCGTGGCGCGGAAATCAACCGCGTATGACGATAAGGCAATATTCTGCCTCAACAAATAGACGGCGAAAATAGTATAATCAAGCCCTTAGAAAAGCACCGCCTGTCGATGCATCCCCTTAAACCAGAGTTGGCTAAAATATTTACGAGGCATTAGCATTTTTGGGAACTAAGGCGGCCGCATTAGCGGATCAAAATACTTTTGCGGGTAACATTAAGGCACACTTCGGAAATTGTATCAGTAAATGTGAAGTGTCTCTTAGAGAAATTCAATGAATGAAATCTTTTAGCGCCGTAGCTTTACTAGACAAGGTATCCCGGCCATAATTGTTACCAGCAAATGTAAAATCATCTGCTTTACTTTTCATAGTTGGCTTTCGTAAATGCATCGCGCGCCGCGTAATTAGCTCTTGCGTGCCCTAGCTGGCTTCATCGGAGTCAAGTCTCGCAGATGCGATGTATTCCTGGCTGCTTACATGTACATTTTAGCGTTTTTTCCGATTGATCCCTAGCGGCTGGTCCTAGAACCAACAGTTAGCAATGTAATTACGCAGTAATATAAATATTTAACTATATTAACTTTTTAAATTATTTAATAGATATAATATTTAATGAGAAATCAAAAGGAAAGGAAAATGGGAGGGAGTGATATCTGAAATTGATGTCAATAATCCGATTGAGCCATATGTTTGAGATCAACCAGATCTTCACTAGATAAGGTATCCCGGCCATAATTTTTACCACCAAATGTGAAATGTTTTACTTTTCATAGTTCGCTTTTGTAAATGCATCGCGCCCCGCATAATTAGCTCTTGTCGGCCGTAGCTGGCCAACTCTTGCGTTAAACACACCTCACGCCCTATCGTCGCTCTCGGAAGGGGAGGAGGTATAGGGCAAAAAGTGGTTCGAAGAGACAGAATTGTAATTTTAATCATAAAAAAAATTTAATGCTCGATTACTTTTATGCAGAGGATCTGCCCACTGCACCTACGTCGCTGTTTTAAAATAATATCATGGCGGATTGTGCCACCATATTGTCTATCCTGAGAGAAAATCTAACACTTAAACGATCAGCTACTCGGTAACGAAAATGTTATTTCGCCATCTGCTCCGCTCGCTCAAATGATCAACTCTATGGTGCACATTTTCGAACTCATTCAATTCCCAACGTGGTAATAGTGCGAATTTTCACATATCAGTAAAATTAGTTCAACAAATAATAATTTCATTGTTTTTTGATCTCGGAACATAAATTCATGGAAAATTTACTCGGAGATTATAACGCTGCCTTCTTTTAAGCATCCTCATGCTGTTCTGCCTTGGAGTTGAAATTCCCGGAAAAGGGGAGGGCAAATTCTATAACTGCCCGGAGGCCAAAATTTAACAAAAATTTAATGGGCCAAGGAGTTAATATTGGTTTTAACAACCAGAACGAGCAACTTCATTGCCAAGTAGATAAGACTCTTGAGTTCAAGATTTCCAGAAGTTGTGATCGCGATTATATCGTGCTCACAATTTCGTATAGGTACCTATTATTGTAGCGAGTGCAGAACGTTCGTTTTCAAAAGTAAAATTGATTAAACTGTAATAAGAGGAAAGATAAGTCCAGGACAGATTAAGTGGACTTTCTATTGATACAACAGGACGAGCAGAGCCTGCCAAATTGGAAATAAAGCGTATCCGAGGCATCCGGGCTTCTGGTAATAGAGAGTCCTCTAAGTTGGGCGAGACAGTTACTCAAGTATCGGGCATAAACTGTTATTGAAGAAATACCTTTCCAAACTGATTTCCATTAAAAAATACTACGAAAAAATTATAATCATAATTCGGAGTATCATTAAGCCAACATTGTGATAATTATGTGTACATTTTTTTTGCTATTTTTATATTGTAATTTTTTGACTGCGGATATTACAAATTATAAGTACCGATCATTAAAAGTTATGTTAAAAATAAATATGTCGTGCGTCGTTAAAATACACATAAATATCGGGGGCCCACATGGACGTTTGCATCCAAGCCCGCTTCAGTACTTGGCCGGCCCTGAGGACGGCAGTAGAGCAAGAAGCAATATTTTAGTAGAAATGGTTAACCACATGGAAGAAAAGAAAGTGCAAAAGGGTAATTTAAACGGAGTATAGGTAATTGAGGCATTTTTTTACCGTGAGTAGATATTATAAATCTCATCAGCGGTCATTCGGATCTTAATTTTAGATGCAGAGGTTCGACTGCAAAGCTTTCTCAGCGCAATTAGAATAATCCACTTTCATTTAACTCTCGCTCTACATGTTCCTCAAAGTTAAAAATCGCCTAAAACTACCCAAGTGATGCTCTCCTCGCTCGGTTTTAATGGCGTCTATTTGAATCTCATAATAATATCTGAAAATCGCCCAAACCTGTACAAGAGATATTCGCCTCGCTCACTTTTAATGGCGTCGTCCATTGGTGACATGTTGGAATATGACGGGACGGGTGAAGGGATAAGGTCATGCATCACGTGGCCCGGACTCCGGCCAATCACGCGCTTCCAAGTTAACTCATATAGGGAGTCGACTCAAACGTCTCCTCCTATTCCGTCCTTAGCTTCAGAGGCGTGCGGGTAAGTTCAATCACTGGACATTTTTACTTTATTTCTTACATATTGAACAAACATTGTTTTTCGGACTTAATTACAGATTTGAGCACAGATTTATTATTCCTTCAGTAATCTCACAGGTTGTGTTAATTCGGAGGCTTATTTCCTGTTACTTTTTAATTAAAACATATTGATGATTGTTGTAGTAAATTATGTTAATTTTCTCCTACAGCTATTGCACTACAATCACTGAGGGCTCACAGCGTCGATCACTTCAACCTGTTGCTTCGGTGTCCACCGCTCTCAAGTAATGTAAGTACGTTTATCAATACGCTTGTCTTCCTTCTTACAATTATCTGTAATCATTTGATTCTAATAATAATTCTTGAGGGCAATTTATGTAGTATCCATTTACAGAGAATCAATTAGGTTAACTATTCGCCATATTTAGTTCACATGTATTTTAACCGTTAGCGAGTAATTGTGAATTTATAATTATTTAGTGTGCTATTTACGTTGATCTCATATTCTCTATCCCAAGTTGTGGCACATGGAGATTTTATATATTACGCGTGAAGTACACAAATTCTAAGCCGTAACACTAATTTTGTTATTTGTGCAGATTAATTTACTACATACTTTTATTTATGTATTAATTTCTGCAGTGTTTTGCAAACATTGGCATTTATAATTTCTTGATTACTAGTCGTAACAACGAAATTGCAGTTTTAAGTTTAAATGATAATAAAGTTTTGAAACTGTTTAATTTAGTAATTTTCACCATGTAAATTCGTTACTCTTTATATTAGGAAACCTAAAGTTCTCTTATCCTTACGTTGGCATATGTAAATGTTTCTTAGTGAGTATATGTAACTAATTAGTATTTATTATTCCATTTAAATTTAAATGATATTTTTTAAAATGTCTTTTTAAATATTGTTTAGTCTTATTCCATTGATCGTTCTATAACGAATTTTTAGGAGTCTTATTCATTTATTAGCCATTATTATGAATTTTTTAAATAAAAATTATGAATTGTTTATTTTTTAATTTAATTTATTTTACTGTCGTAAATCCTTACCGTTGTATTTCTCGAGATGTATGGCCATTTATGGCGTAACACTATTTCTGTTTTTCTGCAAACAAATTTATTACATTTCTTACTTTATATTTTAACTTTGTATAGTGTTATGCAATTATTCGCATTTATTATACTTTTAGTTCTAGTACTTACAATGCATTCGCCGTTTGATTTTTTAAATCTTTACGACGTTATTCCGTTCTACGTCATATTAAGAATTTTTAAGTTTTCTTATGCATTCATTGATATTCACAAAAGTTTCTTAGTTATATATAATACATATAACTCATTTGTGAATATTGATACATTTTAAATTTAAATGATAATTTATATAGCCATGAATAGATTTTTATATTTTTAATAGTCTTATTCCGTGATTCGTTGTGCAACGATTTCTTATTAGTTTTCTTCTTCTATTGTCCACTAACAGAATAGCCCGTTTTTCTCCCGGAGTAATTATAATTAATATCTTGTGATGTCCCGTTCTCCGGTACATATAATCTTTAATGTCTTTGAATTAATGGTTTCTATTCCTTTGAAATATTGTCTTAAATAACGTACTTTAAACATTTTACAGTAATTCTTTATAGGCAATGTTTAGGGTCTTTCTACTTTACGAAAGAATATAAAAAGTATTTCCAATATGAACTTCCTCTGAGCACGCTGCATAAACATGATCATGGGAAAGCATTGTGCACGTAAGTTACAGGGATATCTTATAATAACTCGACTAAATGATAAACCTGCCCTTGAATTTTATAGGTCAGCATAAATTACCTTCCATCACTGTTTTCGATGAACCAAACAAAATCATCTGGAATGCAATATTGCAGCTCCTAATAGATCCCAACAAATGTTTTGATTTTGCCTCATTGCCCTTTAAAAGTCTTCGAAGTGATTCTGGTGTTTCTTGCAGTGACTCGAGCTTCATACATGGCCATGTGCTCTCTTTTCCACTTCAGCACTTGGCAATGGTTACATGTCGAAGATATGTATTTGATTGACGCCGTTTTATCCTTTTCAAATGAAATGAATTGATTGTAATTAAAGGCACAATTATTTTTATATTCCTTTGATTTTTCTGAATTTTACGTGTCTATGCTTTGTTTCTTTGTTTCTCTTTAGGTCGTGACAAAAGTTTTCTTTAGCATCGGCTAAAAATCTCCAATCTCACTTCCAGCTGATTTAGGTCATCTCATTTTTATTTTCTTAGGTCTATTTATTTTGGGAATAAAAGAATTTTCATCACGTAGAATAGTAGGAAAGGGTATTGTGGTTCTATTCTCGCGAATATTTCCTAAATGTTATCACATAGCACTGACGTCAAAGATCTGTTTCGGTGGATCTAGATAATTAGCAATGCATATAGCAAAAGCAATGTCGAATACCCCACAATTCTGTTGTTATTGGACATCTTCAACTACCCCAAAAGGTTTATAGGGAAATAATTTTATAATAATAATTTATGTTGGTGTTCAAGTAAATTATCATTCCTTCTAGCACTGTCATACACATAGATTATTTTTTATTTATGAAATGTACACATCCAATGTGTGAATCGGTCTTGCGCCTCCTAAGGCAAAATTTTAATATGCCGTCTGCTGACAGGTTGAATTTCATCGAAATGGTTCCAAATGAGTAGGACTTCTCGAAGCTCATATTCTGAATTGGGAGAGAAAATTTCATTGAATTTCGTCATATGGTCTTTTCAAGGATAATCGTTTGATATAAGTTCATGTAAAGCTGCTTGTGGCAGGGAAAGTATAGAATTTGGATCACATCGCCGGTAATAAATCCTTGTTAAATGATAGTAAGCACAGTAGAGTTTTTTACTGAAAAATAAATAGAAATATTTTTGATTAAGATGTAGAAAGTGTTCAATATTTAACAATAATAAACACTCTACTGAAATCCATATGAGATGTGAAAAAATAAAATGACAAAACGTGCTATCGGAAAGGGCGTCTTGGTGTACTTCATGAGCTGCCTTCAGTTTCAGTTTATAACAAATAATCAGAGGTGTTATTGTGTTTGGGATTCCCGATGACAACTAACCCAGACAGCGGGTGAGAAGTTTGAGATAAGTTAGCAATGGGATATCAGACCTAATTCAATAAGCGGGTTGAGCTGATTCAATGAGATATCAGACTTTATCAAGAGTATAATGATATCCTAATTACTGTAGAACACCCAGATGTCAATAGAGAAAAATCTCCTTTTAAAAATTAACCCCCTAATGCTTAACAGTATCTTTAAATATAGGATAAAGTCAGATATATATCATCATCATCATCATAGGTAGTCTGTCCGTAGACAGGACCGTGATTATTCATGGTTAAACCTGGTTATCCATATAATCCTATTTTCCGCTGTCCTGTTCATATCTTGATAACTCTCTTTCCCTTTCAAATCGTCTATCAGCTGAAACCTTTTCTTACCTCTTTCCCTATTACCATCTAGTTTTCCTTCTAACACGTCTTTAATCATACTCTCTCTCCCCAGGTAATGCCCAACCCAGATTGCCTTCCTCTCCCTAATAGTCTGTATAATCATTCGCTTCTCTCCTACTCTTCGTAGCACATTCGTTTTTCATCACATCTGTCCATTTTATCTTCAGCAATCTCTTCCAAGTTCACATTTCAAAGCTTTCCAAGTATTTGATGTCATTTTTCCTTAGCATACATGTTTCTGCCCCGCATAAAGCTATATTCCATATATAGAATTCTATGAACTTCTTGCGGATCTCTTCCCTTACATTCCCCGTAAGTAGGTGTTTCTTTCTTCTGAAAGCCGCTTTTGCTTTTTCTATTTTAGTTCTGATCTCATCCGTACATTTTCTTTCTCTTGATATGATTCATTCAATGTATTTATAGTCAGAAACTAGTTCTAAAGGCATTCCTTCAAAACTTATGTTCAGATTCTCTTCTTTGCCCGATATTTGAATGACCTTGCAGTTTTGTGTATTTATTTCCATACCGTACTTTCTTCCTGTAATTGCAAGTCTATTTATCAATTTCTGGAGTTTCTCTTCTTTTCTTGCTAGAAGTACTTGATCATCCGCGTAGTTTACTGTTCTTATAAACCTTCCTCCAGTTTTGAAATCTCCTGTGTCTTCTAATGCTTCTTGCGTTAGACTTTCTCCATATATATATTGAATAGGGTCGGCGATAGGCAGCACCCCTGTCTTAATACTCTGCCGATATTTACTCCGCAGGTGTCCGCATTCTCCAACCGGACCATTACAACGTGATTCACATATAGATTCCTGATCAGTCCCCTTAATCTGGCAAATATTCTATGGAAGAAAGAACCCGCAGCACCCACGCCTTTACACCCTGCCGGATCTTACCCCTGCGGTAGACCCCGATGTCTCACATGCCCAATAAACCCCCCCTGCAACTCCTTCTCCAGTTCCACAACCAACATCACCTACCCCATAATTTCTACCAGCAACTGCACCACCCGCAATATCATTTACCTCCTGAGATGCACCCAATGTACCGCCTTTTATTTTGGCCTCACCAGCAATCCCCTCAACGTCCGCATGAACGGCCAACGCAACAGCGTCATTCTCAAACGACCGCAGCCGGTGGCCGTCCATGCGAACCAACATAATTTAAAGTTTAACAACTGCTTCACAGTGAGGGTCATTCGCGCTCTCCCCGACAATGCTTCGGCTCCCCAACTCCGTCAGTGGGAGCTTTTGCATATCCATCTCCTAAACTACTTCACTCCCCCTGGCCTCAACCTTCGATAGCTATTCACTCTCTTTCTGTCTTCTCCCTACCCCATACCAATTCCCAACCCCCTCCGTATCCTCCAATCCTCGACCTTTCCGCACTACCCTTCCACCCCCATGCCTCCACCCAGTGTCACTGCCATCATTTCTCTCTCTTTAGCAGATGAAGCCATTTTACCTTTTCATTTCCGTAAGCTGCTTTATATATATATATATATATATATATATATATATATATATATATATATATATATATACGCGTGTTTTTGAAATGCTGACGCTTCTACTCTGGACAATACGCCGATACGCTGTATTTGAATATACAGTACATGTACCTCATTTGGGAATATTATTCCAATTTAAGCGTAATTATTTTTTAAAAAGTTTCATTTATTGCTTTTCACGTTATTATTAATTAGGCCTTTTATTATGCATTCTTAGTTGTCTTATTCATTCATTGCCATTTATAAGTTATTATTTTTTGTACTTTCAACTCATTTACAATTATTATTCCATTTCATATTTATAGAATAATTTATTATTTTAAATATATCATAGGGGGAAATAAAATTAAATATTTTCTTTTCCAATGATGTAGCAGATCTTTAATTAATATCGTAATGCATCGCTGAAACCTACCGGTCATTTACGGCGGGATATAAATCTGTTATACCTATGCATATAAATTGGCTTTTTGAATTGAGAATATGGTAATATATTAGAAAGGGAAAGACAGGGCCGTGCAAAGGTATTTGGGGGCCCAGATGCAAAAGGGGTCAGGAGTCCCTCTTAAACTATGTCAAGAGAACAAATATTAAATGGAACATATATATTTATTACGTATTAACTATTTATAATTATTTTCATATTATTAAAATATAATTATTAAAATACTATTATGTTTTGATAAATAGTCAAAACAAAACAATCACCTTTAATAGATATATTAATTGTTATAACCAACTTGACACAAAAAGGGAATTAACTGAATCGTTTTATGTATTACAATATATTGTATGTATATAATATATATATAATATTATTAAATGGTCAAAACAAAAAAATCACCTATAATTAAAGAGTCAAAACAAAATAATCACCTATAAAAGACATTAAATATTATCATCAATTTCATACAAAGAAGGAATTTACACAAATACCAAATACATTTTATGTATTTTTAGATTTTTTAGAGGTCTTTTCTGCCCATTTATTAATTACATCCTCAAAAGAACATTCGTTAGCTATTTCCGATTCAATTGAATATTGCACAAGCATATAATCTTTCTTCAAGCATTGATGACCATAAGTATGTTTTTATTAATTTAATTTACTGAAAGATCTCTCAGCTGATGCTAATGCTACAGGGAATGTCAAAAAAATCTTAAAGCAACAAATATATTGGAAAAAATTCTTCTAAATTATTTTCTATGACAAATAATAAAATGTCTTTTGGATTCCTAATATTATCTTTGTTTTGTATCGTGTCCTTTAATAATGTAATTTCTGAACAAATAGTACCAGAGATGTCATTTGAATAATCTGCACAAAAATCTTTTAGGCTCTTCTCCAAATCTGATTTGATGCTTTTATAATGCTTGTGAGAAAATAATATTTTTTTGTAACTTGTGGTAATTTAACAAAACGGTCATGTAATTGTTAAATAGCAATGTCAATTAAGTTAAAACAAAATATAATTTTCATTTTTTCTTCTAAATCTTTTATTATTTCATCTTCACAATTTTCATCATATAACCTTTTCTTTTTTCTATTCTTACTTTCAGGAAAATCAGTATTTATTTGTAATTTTTTATCTTCATTCTTGGCAACTAGTAATATTTCTATAAATTTTTCTATTTTCTCTCTTAATCTTTCTTTTTGAGCTATTATTAACAATTTTGCACAATCTATAGTCCAATCAGGGAACTGCAGACATTTGTTAATTTTACTGACTTCACTCAATAAATCATACCATGCAATAATAAATATAATTACAGGTAATTTATGAATTTGTTTCAGCAAACCGCTGGCCGCTGAAGCAACAGCATTATCAGTGACTGTATGTTTAAGTTCTTCTAAGGCATCCAATAATCCTCTTAATTTAAATCTAACAGCATTCACTGATTCAATTCTTGCTTCCCATCTTGTATCACTAAGAGGTTTTAAAGTAGTGTTTAAATGCTTACACAGAATATTCCAAAGAATAGTTGAAGAGGCAAATATTGTGTACAATCTTTGTATTATTCAAAAACATATTTTACATGCTAAATTGTTTGAAACTGCATTACAAACAACAAGATCTAATAAATGTGCAGCACATGGGATATTCACAGCACTTGGCACAATCTTTGAAATTCTGGCTTGAACATCTTGATATTATTCATGTTTGCCCTGTTATCATAACATTGACCCCTGCTACTTTTAATGTCAATATGAAATTTTCCTAATATTTCTAATAAGATATTTGTGAAGCCTTCTCCACTGCGATCAGTTGCCTCAAAAAATCCAATGAAATGTTCTATTTTTAATTCATTTTTAATCTTGTCAATGCACACATAACGTAATATAACTGAGGTTTGCTCCTTATGTGAGATATCTGGTGTACTATCCATTTAATAGATATAGTACTTGGATTTTTTTACTCCATTTAAAATTTGTTTTAAAACTTTGTCACTGAGTTCACTTAAAAATTTATTTCGAGATCTGTTCAACAGGTGATGATTAACTCTTGTGTTTTTATATTTATTGGATTTTAGATATTCTGACAGAAACACATAATATTTTGATAATAATTCTATCAAACCTAAAAAATTTCCATTTCCACATGAACCAAAGTCTTCATTAAACCACATTAGTGGCAAATTTCTACTACATAAAAATAACAT
Source organism: Tanypteryx hageni (assembly GCA_028673005.1). Classification (NCBI taxonomy): domain Eukaryota; kingdom Metazoa; phylum Arthropoda; class Insecta; order Odonata; family Petaluridae; genus Tanypteryx; species Tanypteryx hageni. The sequence goes on along the minus strand of CM054120.1, from coordinate 55,557,728 downwards.
TACTGAAATAATTCTTTCATATAACATTTTTAGATTCTTTTTTTCATCGCTTCATAATTTTTGTATAGATTTGTCTATTGTTTGACCTGCATTTAGTCTTAATATAATTCTTGCCATTGACAAAAGTAATTTATATGTATTTTTCCTACTTCATGATCTTGAAGGGAAACACTAACTTTCCTCCAATTATTGTAACCATTTACAAATTTCTTTGGTGTATTTGATTTGTTAAATAATAAACAAAAGCAATACACAGAGTCAGTACTTACTGAATACATTAACCAACTGATATTAATTTCTTCTCAATTTTTTAAAGTTACTGTATAATAACTACTTGAAAATTTTCTGTTATCAACTGTGTTACATGGAAAAATTACATCGTTGACCTGTATGGGAGGGACCTTTGTTTACAAACTGAACTCTCAGATCATCATTAATTATTTTTGGCCATGTAGCTGGATCATCATAACTGATTACATCATTATCTTCTGAAAGTTTAACCAAGTCACGATTACAAAAATTATTTGATACCTGTTGATGATCTTCAATGACATTTGTTGCAGAAGTTGGTGAATCACTCTCATGTTTTTCCTTTTCTTACCTTTTCACTGTTCACTGTTGTTCTTCATTTTCTTTTGACACATCTTCAAATACTTCAGTCTTTTGCTCTTCGTCAACGAGCATTAATGATGATGTGAATGGTCGTTGCCCTTCATTACTTACTGTGGAAATTAACCAACGTGACATACTACTCTGGTATTTTTGCTTTTCTTCTTCTATCTTTTTCTTTATTCTTCTCTTTTTTGCTCCAGAAAGATACACTCATTTTGTAGACATTTTCTAAAAATCTGTATTAAATATTTTTTGAATCTCTATTAAATAAAATTTAAATTATTTGTTAATGAAAATAATGAAAATTAATATTATACATACCCAGTAAAACTCATTATTAATCAGACTTCGAATCACAAAACAACAAAAAAACACAAACATAACTTCACTATTGTATGCAGGTTCACGAGGACTTTGCACCAACTACATTCTGGGTTTGTGCACAAGCTTCCTTGTGTTGGATGAGGCCGCGGTAGTTCCCCGACCCAGGCAGAGTCAGCCGAGAAGCGTAAGGTAGCTAGGGTTGCCACCTTTTTCAGGTTCTCGGGTCAAAAAGAACCCCGTCCTCATGATGTTATATATTGTATGAGTTTAATTTGTATTTAACAGTTTTCCTTCCCAGCTATTTTTTCATTAGAATCTAAGATACAATTTTATTGTGTTTTCAAGAAGGTTGAAAACTTACTTTGTATCTAATTTTTATTCCCGCCTGGCTCATGCTATACTTTCATAAGAATGTTAGCATTTTTATCGTATTTGCAAGCAGCACTGTGGGAAACTTACTTTGTATCTAATTTTATATTCCTGCCTGGGTTAATGTAGATCCAGCTGCATTGTTGATGCACTATACAATGTAGTCACTCTATCATTACCGCTTCTTTCCATATTTACTGATTGAATTTAAACTTATGACGTTATTTCCATTATAACATGATTTGAATTTTGAATAACATATAGTATCTATTGTGTGTTCCGCAGGGTAAACAATAAACATTAGATATCTTTTATTTTGTTAAATTGTAAATATTTGAAACTTAAATTGGTTGGGTCCCGGAGGAGCCAGGTCTGTAGTTAGCGTTCTTAATGATAGGTCCGGCGTCCGATTGTTAATAAAATAATTAATAACAATAAAGGCGACAGAATATTTCCAAAATAATTTTATTAATTGACAAATATCCGCGAAATCTTTATTGAATTAAATTGCTATTTAAAAAAAACAACATTGTCAACTGTTATTTTAAGGCTCCACAATACGTATCAAGATTGTATTATTTTATCAACTAATTTTTTTTAACTTAAAATTCCATGCTCCCTCAACCGGGGCCCCCTGGATCGGGGGCCCTGGTGCGGCGCATCCATTGCACCCCCCTTTTTCACGGCCCTGGGGACAGATAAACATTCGGTCATGCAAGAATAGCGAAAATAATTTGTACCCACGCAACAATCTCTTATCACTTAGGTATATGTCTCTTTTGCATTTTTTGGTGAAACATCTCAAGGCGTAGTACTACATGTCTTTATGGCTCATCTCCTGCACTAGAGAAGTTACTAGATCGCTCTTGGGGTGAGGAGAATTTATATTTAATAGTTAGGTGTTGGGTGGAAGGCTACGCGGAGTTTCGTTTATCTCTTGAAGATAGGTAAGTATATCATTGCGTATTTCACCTCCTGCCGACCTGAGGCGTCACCTCCCCCATTGTGACCACCGAGGATTTTACATCTTCCGTAATTTAGAAAATGCTTGAATCGGCATAAAATTTCACATTGTTGATAACAAAATACTACTGAGATGGAATTTTCGAAGTAAAAATTAAAACAATGTTGTATTGAAAGGTCTCTTCAATAATTCTCTCGACAATCTTATAAATTTCTCTCAGAGGATTCGATGAATAACGTTTCTTTTATACTCTCTGTCTACAGGTTTCTAAAACTTAAAAATCGCCTAGGCCTGCCCATGCGATATTTGCCTCGTTCGCTTTTAATGGCGTCCATTCGGCACGCGCTGGAATATGACGGGAAGGGAGTGTTAGAAATGTCTTGCCTCACATAACGTGGTCCATGGCCAATCACGCGCTTCCAAGTTAACTCATATAAGGAGTATTCTCAAACCTCACCTATTCCTTCCTTAGAGATGTGTGGGTAAGTACATTCCTTCATTGGGCTTTTTAAAATTCTATTTCTTACTTCTTGGCGAAACATTGTTTTTCGATCTTAATTTCAGATTTGAGCAGAGACTTATGATTGCCTCAGTAATGTCATAGGATCTTTTAATTCCCAGGCACATATCCTGTAAATTTTTAGTTAAATCGTAATGGTGATTGCTGTAATAAATTATGTTAATCATCTTCTACGGCTAATATACTGCAATCACTAAGGCCTCACAGCGACGAACACTTCTACCTGTTGCTTAGGTGGCCGTCAATCTCAAGGGCGGGTGACGGTTAGGTAAGTCATTCATCACGTGTCCCGGTCTCGGGCCAATCACGTGCTTCCAAGTTAACTCATATAGGGCGTCGACTCAAACATCTCCTCTTATTCCGTCCTTAGCTTCAGAGACGTGCGGGCAAGTTCCGTCACTGGACATTTTTACTTTATTTCTTACACATTGAACAAACATTGTTTTTCGGTCTTAATTTCATATTTGAGCACAGATTTATTATTTCTTCACTAATCTCATGTGCGGGTAAGTAAATTCCGTGATTGTAACTTTATATCTTACTTATTGGAGAAAACTATTTTTCGATTTCAATTTCAGACTTTACCAGATACATTTGATTCCTTCAGTTTTCTCACAGGTTCTATGAATTCGGAGGCACGTTTTCATTAAAACACAATGGTGATTGCTGTAAAACAATATGTTCATTTTCTCCTACAGCTAATTTACTGCATTCACTGAGACCTCACAGCGTCGAACACTTCTACCTGTTGCGTAAGTGTCAGCCGCTCTCAAGTAAAGTACGTACGTATATAACGCATTTCTTTCTTTATTCATATGAATTCAGTAATAATATCTGAAAATCGCATAAACCTGCCAGTGTATTATTCGCCTCGCTCGCATTTAATGGCGTCCATTCGTGACACACTGGCATATGATGAGAGGGGTGACGGTTAGAAATGTTGTGAATCACCTGACCTGGCCTAGGGCCAATCACGCGCTTCCAAGTTGACTCGAATATGGAGTCTACTTAAACCTCTCAGAGACGTGCGGGTAAGTAAATTCTGTCATTGGGTTTTTTACTTTATTTCGAACTTATTGAATAAGCATTGCTTTTGGATCTTAATTTCAGACTTTAGCAGAGCAATATAATTCTTTTAATATTTTTTCTCCGCAGCTAATATATTGCAATCGCTGAGGTCTTACAGCGTCGAACACTTCTACCTGTTGCTTCGGTGGCCACTGCTCTCAAGTAAAGTAAGTACGCTTACCAGTTCGCTTTTCTTCCTTCTTACAATTTGCTTTATTCGTTTAAATATAATAATTGTTTTTGAGGGCAATGTTTGTAGTATCCATTTACAGAGAATAAATTAGGTTAACCTAATTCACATATATTTTAACCGTTGGGAGCTCATAGAACGTGAGTAATTGTGAATTAAAAATGATGGGCTGTACTATTTGCATTGAACTCATATACTACTCTGACCCATGTTGTGGCACATGCAGATTTATTATAGTACGCGAGAAGTACACACATTCTAAGGCGTAACACTAATATTTTGTAATTTATGCAGATAAATTTAGTACATTTTTTATTTATATTTAATTTGGTACAGTGTTTTGCAAAAATTAGCATTTATAAATTCTTAATTATTAGTATTAACGACTTAATTGCAGTTTTAAGTTAAATAATAATTAAGTTTTGAATGTTTCATAGGGTAATTTTTACTATATTATTGATTTACTGGTCATATTATTTAATCTAATGTCTCATATCCTATCATTGTTATATATAAATATTTCTGAGTATATATAACTAATTTTGAAATAATATTTCATTTTAAATTTAAATATTATTTCTTTAAGCATCTCATTAAATATTTTTTAGTCTTATTCTTTTGCTCAATTTGATAATGTTTTTAGATTTCATCTTCTCCCCTACCCTCTCCCCCTCCCGTTTATTCCTGCCCACATTTCCTTCCAACCCTCTCCCCCTCCTTCCTCCCTTTCTCACCCACATTCCTCCCCCTCTTCTATCGCTCCCCCTTCTCCCCCTCTCCCTCCCCTTTCTCTATCCTTCCCTCCTCCCCCCCTCTCTCCTCCCACACTCACACCTCCCTCCCGCATAATTTTTCCTTCTCTCCTCCTTTTCAACCCCCACTCTCCCCCTCTCACCCTCCTCTCCCCACTCACCCCTCCCCCCTACTCTCTCCCCCACTCTATCCGACACACTCTAGCCCCCTTTCCGCCTACTCTCTTCCCCACTCTCCCCCATACCCTCTCCCCCTCAGTCTAACCCTCCCTCTCCCCATCTTTCTCCCCCCCTCTCCCTCGTCCTTCACCCTTGTCCATCTCCCTCATACTCCCTCTCACTATCCATCTCTCCACCCTTACCCCCCCTCTCCATCATGACTCCCACGTTCTCCCCCATCTTCTGCCTCTCCCCCCTATCATCCTCCCTTTTCCCAATTTTTCCCCCTCCCTATCCCTTTCTCTTATACTCCTATCCCCTTTGCGACCTCCCTTTCTCATGCTCCTCCCTCCCTCCCTCTGCCCGCATTCTCCCCCTTCTCCCCCTTCTCCATCCCCTCCTCTCTCGCTCCCCATCCTACACCCTCTCCCTTCTACTCTCTCCCCCCCAGTCTCTCCCCCCCACTCTCCGCCCCCTCCAATCTCTAATTCTCTCCTCCATCTCTCCCTATTTCTCCTCCTTCTCTCCCCCTCCCACTACACCTCCCTCTCCCCCTCTTTATCGCCAGTCCCTCAGCACCGTCCTCCCCTATCACCCCTCTGCCCCCCTCTCCCTCTAACACCCCTCTCTCCCACGCTCCCCCCACCTCTCCCGTCCTCTTTCCATTTCTCCACCTCCCTCATCCCTCTCCGTCTCGCTATCCCCCTCCATCTCACACCGCCTTCCCTACACTCTCCCACTCCACCCCTCCCTCTCCCCTACCCTACCACATTCCTTCCCCCTCCCATACCTCCTCCCTCTCCTCTTCTCTCTCCATCACCTTCTACCCCTCTATATCCATCCTCCCTCCCCCTCTGCCGCCCCTCTATCCCCACTGTCCATCTCCCTCCTCGCATTTATTCTTCCGTCTCTCCCCCCTTCTTCCCCCCACTCCCAAGCTCTACCCAGTCACACCCCTCTCCCTCCTCTCTCTCCCTAATCCACTCTGATCCCCTCCTAACCCTTCGACCTTCCTCCTGCCTCATGTACCTCATCCCTCTTTCACCCTCGTCCCTCCCTCTCATACCATACTCGCCCCTCCCTCTCATACCATACTCGCCCCTATCCACCCTCTCTTCTCTCGACCGCCTCCCCCCTTTATCCCGCCTCTCTCCGCCACTCTCATTCTCTCTCTCCCATCTCCCCCCCTCTCGCACTTCCCCTCTCATACAGCGCCTTTCCGCCCCTTTTCAGCCCCCCTTTTATCCCCTTCTCTCCCCTCACTCCTTTCCCCACCCAGCTTTCCGTCTCTCCCCCTTCCGTCCCGCTACTCACCCCCTCTCCCTCTCCTTGTTCCATCCCAATATCTCGGCCCAACCCTCCCTCTCCCCTCTCTCACACTCTCTCGCTCCTATCTCCCACCCTCTATCCTTCCCTCTCTATCCCCCAATCTCTCCGCCCCCCCCACTTCGGCGCCACCTCTCTCTCCACCCTATCTCTTCCTTCCTCTAACCTCCCTGCTTTCTCCCCCTCTCTTCCCCACTCCCTCCTTCTTTCTCCTCCCTCTTTACCCCCTCTCCCCCTCAAACTCCCTCTCAGAACCCTCTCTACAAACTCTCTCCATCTCTCTCACCTATTTCCAGTCTCTCCCACATTCTTTGCCGAGGTCTGTCCACTCCTCTCTCTCATATACTCTCCCACTACTCTCCCCATCTCTCTCCCGCTTCCACTCCCCCGTCCATACCTCTCCCTCTCCCTCCCCCCCTCACCCGCCTCTCCACCCTCTCTCCCACGCTCCCCCCTCTTTCTCCCTATCTCCATCCCTCCCTCCCCTTCGCTCTTCCTTCACCCTCCCTTCTATCCCTCCCGCATATATCCCCAGCTCTCTCCCTCCTATCTGCCCTCTACTTTCCTTTCCTCCCCTTCTCTACTACCTCCTCGCCATTTCCTCTCTCCCCCTTCTCTCTCTTTTTCTACCCCCTTCGTCCCTCCCCATTTGACACCCATCAATAACCACTCTCTCCTCCACACTCACCCCCCTCTCTCCATCTCCCTCACTCACTCCTCCTTTTCCCCTCTATCCTCCTTTTCCCCTCTCTCCCCGTCACACCTCCTCCTACACCGCCTCTCACACTTTCTCTTTCCCCCTCCCACAATCCCTCTTCTCCCCTCTCTCCTCCCTCCCACAATATTTACGCCCTTCACAATCTACTCCCCTCCTATTCCTTCCTGCCCCCTCCTTCTCCCCCTTATACCCCACTACCTGCCTCATATCTCCCCCCTCTATCCTTCCCTCTCTCTCCTCCCATCTCTCTACCCACTCTTACCAAAATGTCTATCCCCCTCTCCCCATTCTCTCTCTCCCCCTTTCTAACCTTCCCCTCTCGTACACTCTCCTCCCTCATTCTCCTTCCACACCTCTCCACCCTCTCCCTCCTTCCCCTCTCTATTCAACTCTACCCCCTTCTCTTCTTCTCCCACTCACTCCCCTCGACCCTGCCCCTCTTCCTCTACTCCTTTATTCCCATAATCTCCCCTCCCTCCTCCTAACCTTTCCATCGCCCTCCTCCTTTCCACCCAGCCCACCTTCCCTCCCTCCACCTTCCTCAAACCTTAATCCCCTCACTCACCCTCCCACACCTCTCCCTCTCACGTGAGCTCTCCCTCTCCCCATTCCCCTCCCCCTTCCTCTCCGCCCGTGCTTCCCCCATCCATCTCCACCCTCTCTCTCCCCTCTCCCACCCTCTCAAACCCTTTTCTCTCCTCTCTACCATATATCTCCCCCCTCTCTCCCCCTCTCTTCCCCCTCTCTTCCCTCTCTCTTCCCTCTCTCCCTCCTCTGTAATTCATCCTGCATCCCCTCTCTCCCCCTCTCTTCCCCTCCCTCTCCTTCTTCTCGGCCCCTCTCACCGACCACTCTCCCCACTCTCCACTCTCCCCCTCTCCACTCTTCCCCTTCCCCCTCCCACTACCTCCTACCCCACTTTCCTCCCCCCTCGTCCCCTTTACTCATTGAATCCGCTCCCCTGTGACCAACTCCCCCTCCCTTCTTCTCCCCATATTACCTACACCCTGTTCCTCCACCCTTTCTCCCCCTCACTCTCCCCTCAATCCCCATCAGTTACTCTCCTCTCCTCCTTCTCACTTCCTCTCTGTCCCATATCTCCCCCTCTCTCCTTCCTCTCTCCCACATCTATCCACCCTCTCTCCCCATCACTACCCCAGCCACTCTCCCCCACTCTAAATAAAGTCCTTTGTCTCTCTGTCTGTCTGTCCCCCACGCTCTCCCCACTCTAACCCTCCTCTCTCTTCCAAGCTCTCAACCACACTCTCCCCTTCTCCCTTTCCCCCTCCTCCTACCTCTCCACCGTCACAAACCCCCGTCCCCCTCTCTCTCCCTCTTCCTTCCCCATTTCCACGCCCCTCTCTACCCCTAAATCCATCCCTCTCTGCCCCTTTCTCTACCCCCTTTCCCTTCCTCTCCCACACCTTCTTCCCCTTCCCCCTCCTTTACTCACCCCTTCTCCTCCCCCCACCCATTCTCATCCCCACACCTTCTCATCCCCCACCCTTCATCCCTCTCCTCACCCTCACACTTTCGTCCTCCCTGCCCCAACCCTCCCCGTCCCCCCCCTTCCCCCCTCCTCTCCTTCTCTCCTCTCTCTCCCCCTCTGTCCTTCCCCCCTCCTTCCCCCAACTTTCCCAGCCTCTCTCTCCATCTTTAACCATCTCTCCCCACGCCTCTCTCCCCCATTCATCCCCCCTCCCCTCTTTCCCTTGCTCTTCATCTCCCCCTACCTCTTCCAATCCCTCTACCTCACCCTCTCCCACACCTCACACCATCGTCCCTTTCCCCCGTCCATCTACCACCCTCTCTCCCTGCTCTCCTCCACCTCTCTCCCATCTCACCCCCACTCTTCCCCCTTTCTCCGTCCATCTATAACCATCCTCATCACTCCTCTCTACCCCGCTCTCATCCAACTATCTTCCACTCTACGTCCTCTCTCCCCCTTCTCCATCTCTTCGTTCCCCCATCTCTCCTCCTCCTCCCTCCCCCGTCCTGTCCCCTTCGCGTCCCATTCTCCCTCTCTACTTCCCTCTCCACCTTCCCTTTCCCCCTTCCCTCTCCCCCGTCCCTCTCCTCTCATATCCCCGCTTTCTTTCCCTCTCTCCACTACTCTCATCCCACTTCCTCGACTACTCTCTAATCTTCTCCATTCCCTCTCCCACCCCCTCCCCCTCCTCCCTTCCCATTTTCCTCTTCCCCACTCCCCCTCCTCCACGTCTCTTTTACCTCTCTCCGGGACCGCCGCATTTTCCCCTCCCCACACTCCCCCTCTCACCACCACTCCCCTCCACCCTCCTCCTTCCTCTCCCCTTCCGTCCTAACACCCACTCCCTCCAATTCCCTCCCCCGCCTACCTTCCCCTCTCCCTCTCCACTCCCCCTGCATTTCCTCTCCCCCTCTTTATTCCCTCACCCTTCCTCCACTCCCCATCACTCTCTTCCCGCCTACCTCTTCCTTTCCCTTCCCTCTTCCATCCCCCACACTCCCCGATCCCCCTTTTCTCTCCTCCTCCTCACTCTTCTCTCCCCTTCCCTTTCCCCTCCCCTTCCCTACTCGTATTATCTCTCCATTCTTCTCCCATCCCTTTCTCTCTCCACTCTCCCTTCTTCTCCAATTCTCCTCACTCTCCTCTCCCTCTCACTCCCACAGCTCTCCTTTTCCCCTACCACTCTCGCTCCTCTCCCTTTCTTATTCAACCCCCTCTCCCTCAACACTCCCTCTGTACTCCCCTCTCCCAGACTCTCCCCCTTTTATCCCCTCCTTTTTCTCCCCTTCTCTCCCCTCCCTCTCCCCCCACCAGTTTCGCTCACCCTACCGTCATTCTCCCCTCCCTCTCCCTTCCCCTTCCGTAGCCCCTCCCCTGCCCTCCTCCACCCATCCCCTTCCCCCATTCCATCACCTCCCCTTTCCCCTCCCTTCCCCCTCTCTCCCCTGTCTCTCTTCCTTCCCCCTTAAATGCAAGAATGGCCCTTATGGTCTAAATTTCCCCCGAATAAAGACGATTATCCATCTATCTATCTCTAATCCCTCCTCTCCCTTTCCTCCCTCCTCCTTCCCCCCACTCCTCTCCCCTCCCTCCCCCTTGCTTCCTCCTTCTCCTCTCCCTCCTTTCTCCACCTCCCTCCCCGTTTTCACCCTCTCTCTCTCCACCTCCCACCCCTTCCTTCTACCACTCCCCTCCTCTCTCCATCCCCCTTATCATTCTCTTTTACCTCCTCCTCTCCCCCCTCTCCCTCCCTATCTTTCTCCATATTCCTCCTCCCCCCACTCTACCCCCCTCTCCCTCCCTCTATACCCTTTCTCTACCCATTCTCTCCCCCTCTCTATTACCTCTCCTCCTCTCCCCCTTCTCTCCCGCATCTCCGTTCTACTCCCCCCTTCCTCCCCATTTCTCCTCCTTCCTCCTCCACTCATCTCTCAGTCTCCTCCCCTCCCTCCTCTTCCCTCCCCCATCCCTCCTCCTCCCCCCTTTCTCATCCCTCTCCCATCACTCCCCCTCTCTCCTCCCTCCCCTCTTCTACCCTCCTCCCCCTCTGTCCTTCTCTCCTCCGTTTCCCCCCTTTCTAACCCCTCCGCCCACTCTCTCCTCTCGCACTCCCGTCTCTCTTCCTGCCTCTCTCCCCCTCTCTTTCCCTCCTTCTCTCACCTTTCCTGCACCCCTGCTCTCTCTTCTCCCCTTTCCCCCCTCTCTCCCCCTGTCTTCCCCTCCCTCCCCTACTCCATATCCCTTTCTTAAAAAAGTATTCAAATCACGCATCCGTTACGCATATAGTATTAGGATTTGGTGGTAGTACAATCTCGAAATTTAACAATTACATGCTCGGCATGGCAACATATCATTAACCCCTTTGCTGCCACTTGCGACTTAAGTCGAATGAGGATCGTGAACCTTCCGCTGCCATATTCGATTATAGTCCACAACCTCAGAAAATTTTCTACCACCTGCTGCCACATTCTACTATAGTCGAACTACTCAGAAATGGCATTTTTAACTCTCTCTACCGTGCTACAACTTACTGGGAATCCTCCAAATTTGAATAGCAAACCCTGTCAAGGGCTAGTGGTTCATCCAAATATTTTGCCTCTTGTCTGTTTTTATTTTAGTCAAGAAGCATTACTTTTGTTTTTTATTGTTCTTCAAACCAATACCGAGTAAATTGTTGTTTTTATGCTGCAATTATTGTTTAAATGTATAATACTTTTATTTATTTAGAAATTTTTGTGGTTTTCATGTATTTTTTGTATGTGAGACTTAAAATAGCATCCCCATATTTATACTGTATGATTTCAAACATTATTTTATATGTAGATTTCTCGTAAAATAAATGTAGAACATTATTAGCATATTGCATACTGGATGTTCTGGAAGGATATATTTACTATATCTTTCAAACAATATACTCCTGATACTCAAGCTGCCTGAAAATCTGCCTTGAGTCCTTTCTTGCGATGTTTATTCATTTTTTTCGCGTCGTCTACTTAGTCACTCGATGACTCACTCAGGTCCTCCCGATGCATAGCTGAACCTTTTGCTTTCTCAAGCAGAAAGATCTTGAGCCTATGTTTACTAAATGCAATAAAAGTTTTATGCACACCAATTGCGCTGAAAAGCTGATGAGTCATAACGCAAACTTGGCTGAACATTTTCTAGTTTTTCTCAAGTTAGTGCTTTAGGACTAAGAAAATATTACTTGAAATAAAAAAACTGATATTTTCGTGATCGGCAGGCATCACATGGCCTGAAACTGAAATTCTCCAGATCTGACTTTAATCGTTAATGCAACTCGAATATCCTTACAAATTATTTTGATATTCCATATGTTAAAATTGTTTCCTAACTTAATTTTGGCTCTACTGAGAAGTTATTAAATCCTAATTATTTACATGTGTCTTACTTAAATGTAGCCAACTAAAACCATATATTTTATGACTTAATTTCAGTTATAATATTTTTTCCTGATATTTATAAAATTAGAAAAAATGGCTGAGCAGTGTTGAAAAAGAAAAACCGAAGAAGATATTGCTGAATAGCTTTCTGAGAATATCTGTAAAAATATCTTGATCATGCCAGTGTATTATGAAAGGGAAAGGGGATTGCCAATGTAATCAAACTAATTACTTTTGTATGGACTGCCCAGAAATACCGCCACTCTGTGTTGTACCCTGTTACCAAAATACCATACAATGAAACACTATAATGAATATTGCAAATGTCCTAATAGGTCAGATAACAAAATAAAGTGTTAAGCAATGTATTAACTGACATGAAATTTTAAAATTTTTATAGGTTAGTCTATTTTTTAAAAAGTTACGTAATTGAATAATGAAAAAATTAGTTTTCCATGTCCATGAGTGGATGTGCAAACAGGGATAACACATTTTAAGCTAAGAAGAAAAAAATTTATTTCTTCATTAAATTGAGTACTTGTCAGATAAAGTCACAAATTTAATTTGGCAGCTAAAGGGTTAAGAAGAGACATTTTTGTCTTAACAGAGTGTAATGAATTTCACTCGGAGATTTTGAGAGGATGAAGCGTGCGTTTGATAGTTAAAGATCGACAGCGTGGAGTTTTGCAGCTAAGCAGTTCATTGAGAAAGAAAAGGGTAATTATTTCTTTGCTGGTAGGCGATCCAGTATCTTTTCACAAAATTGATTGTCTTTTCTCGAACCCTTTGTTTCATTTCTACCCCGATAAAAATAGCATGATATCGGTGCAGGGCATAATAAATTTGGGATCTTTTCGGTTATAGCACCACCAACTTCTGCAATTCTATTTGATACAGGAGCTATGAAGCACTCTTTAGTTAGCCTACTAATATTACCAAATATCCACTTTTATATTAGAATTCTTCCCAGATTATTCTTCCTTCTAGAAAAAAGTAAAAAGACTTTCCTCTATTTGCACGGTCAACCCAGGTCCCCCAATTCTGAAATTTATCTACACCATCTTCCAAACACATATCTCGCGTAAATAGTTGTTGAAATCTACCAGAGCATCATGTCCTATTTCCAACTCTCGTTCACAAAATGCGGTTATTGTCATTTTGTGTGCCCAGCAATAAATAATGTTGACTACTTTTGTGAAGCGCCAGTCGAGATTCGGATAACCCTTTAAAGTAGTGACGGAATGATATGATTCAAAGCAAACATGAGCCCATCAAAACACCGATTTTTAAAAAATGATTTTCCTAACACTAGCTTAATTGTGTCAAATTTGAAAAAATTAACTGGACAATGCCTTCAAGTAGGGTTAGAGCTGATGACTAGAATATTGCCAAGGGTAAAGATCTGTACATGTACAGTCTGGAGAAAAGTTAGAGATGCTTGGAACGCTGACGTTATGGACCACGGCACGGTGATAATGTATTTCCATTACGTAACTTACGTTGGTGACCGTGCTGCACTAGCAAAGAAATATAGTCACCTTGGTTACTCTTCAACTTTCTCATTCTATCTTGTGAGTATTTAGCGGCCGGATCTACGTCTGGCAAGATATAATCTAGAATTTTTTATCAATTGGAGCGAAAAACCTAAAAGAGTTCCAAAGCCTTCCTCGCCTTTCATTAATGCAGCGCTTGCCAATAGTCTGTTTCCTGTAAATTCATTTTCACCTATCTCCTATATCTGGGGTTCCTAAACTATGGCTCGGGCAATGATTTCATCCGGCCCGCCTTACCTCGTATATTTTTATAATCTTCTGAATATATGGGCAGGGCTTTTCCTTAGATATCATTTACGATATCTGAATGATAGATTCTGAGTACTTGGGAAATTTCACTTTTAATGTAAGTGAATGACATATTACAAAATCGATGAAACTCTTATAACTTGCTCTTAGAAATTTCCAAAGAGTCTGTTCGGTCGTTTGAACCATAATATTTGGACAAGACGGTGGTCCTAAAGGCAACAGCCTAGGGTAACGTGTGCAGAGACTTAGTTATATTCTCTATTTGATTTTTCGCCACTCATGGAATGGAAGTGCTAGCCATCTATCTAGCAAATATTTTGAGCCCTTTGGGTAGTTATCATTAGCGGTGTATTCCTTTTTCTTATTAGAATTATACTGAACTTTCCACATTTTCATCTGCGTTTATAAACGCATTATAACAATCGCCCTACTCCATTCGCTCTCTATAAATTAGATGAAGGTAATCATCTTCATTAATTCCAACTGCAAACGTTAAAGTTTCTATTCATCTCAGCCATCGGACGAGAGGAATTCCACTCATTTTTTAGTGGGCCTACCCCAAAATGTCAATGGGATACTTTTAGACGCTGCTCATTTCGCACGCTCACTTTCAGCTAAAAACAGTGTAGGATCATCTTATTCCCACCGTTTATTTCCAACAGCTTTAGAAACGGTATAAAAAAGTGCAAACTGTAGTCACATTGTTAAGAAATATTCTGAGCTGTTTATGCAGCCAGCACTAGTATCGATTTCTTTGAGCCTATCAGTATGTTTCAGAAGTTCAATTTCATTTAAATGGGGTATTCTTAGTCGTTCTGCTCATTTCGCTGTCTCAATTTCAGCAAAAGTAGGTGGAGGATCATGTGGATCTCCACTTCAACTCCAACAGCTTTTGTAAATGTAACATAATTGCTCCTGTCACTTTTTTCAGTATAATTGGTATTTTTCCACGAACAACGTAGTACTATTCAAATATTTTATAGGCCACCGTGTAACCGTTCTTGAGGTTTTTAGATGTTCTTTGTCAATCATAGAGTGCGATCTTAAGACATGTTTCTAGCAAATATTTCGAGTCCTTTGTGTAACGATCACTATTATCGATTTTCATATGCCTGTCAGAAAAACACTAATTTTGCATATGTTCTACATCGTTTAAATGGTATATTCTAAATGGTTCTGCTCCTTTCCTTAACTCAATTTCACCTCATGAAGACTGAAATTTAAACAGCTTCAGTAGTGGTATCAAAATCACACTTGTCCTCATTTTCCGGGATATTTTGTCATTTTCCTCACACAATGTTGGGAGATCCCGCATAATTATTTTGATCACGGTGTGATCGTTTTTCAGGTTCTCATTTAGTCGGCCTACTTCTAAATGTCTAATGTGGTGAGTGCACTACCTTTTTACATTACGGGTTGCTTCGGTAGTAGCAAATCCTACAAATGGCCGCATCGGAAGTTGCTAAATTAACGGAAGTTTGAATTTGAATTTACATCATTTGTTTTGTTTCTAATGCGCAATTTAAGTGAAATCGAAATTAAAAGCTAAATTATCACTTTGAATATTTGTGTGTTAAATTTATCTGATTCCATTTTCAACATAGCTTCGCGGGCCGCATATCAAATAAATCGAGCCCTTTGGGTGATAATCACTGGTATCGATTTCCTTATGCATACAAGTAAAATACTTTGTGACCGTTCTTCAGTTGCTTTAATTCCTTGGCCTTCGCCGTTTATGGAGTATCATCACTAGATATATTTCTAGCCAATATTTCGATCCCATTGGTTAATAATCAGTAAAATACTGATTTCCCATATGTTCAACTTCGTTTGAATAGAATATTCTAAGTCGTTCTGCACATTTCGCTTTCAAAATTTCCGATCAAAAAGATAGAGGATCATGTCTTCCTTCTTTTTATATTCCAGCAGCATCAGTAACCATACTATAATCATTTATTTCCTCTTCTTAAGAATAGATTGCGATTTTTAGCACGCTATGAAGTGAGCTTCCCCTTTTTTTCCTAGATCACGTGCGATCATTCTTAACGTTTCTCCTTAATTGGGCATACCCCAATGTGAGTAGTGCGGTGAGTGCATTACCCTTTTATATTGCGGGCAGCTTCGGTAGTTGCGAAGCATTCGGAAGGCTACACTGGTAGTTGCTAATTTTACGGTGGGTTGGATAAGAGTTTACATAGAAAGGTATCTATTTTTTCTCAGGCGGAATTTATGTTAAATCGAAATTGAATTCTATATTGTCAATATTTTAATGAATATGTAAAAATATATTTGTTAAATTGCTCATATTTTGTTTTCAAAGTAACTTCACGGACCGCATAGTAAATATTTAGAGCCCTTTGTGTAATGATATATTCTGAGCCATTCTGCTCATTTTGCTCTCTCAACTTCAGGTAAAATACGTGAGGAATAATAAATACTGTCTCTCCACTTCAACTCCAATAGCTTGGATAATGAAATAATAATCGCACTTTTCCTTATGTCCTACTATGTGGTGAGCTACCTGAATTTTCTTTGATCAACGTGTGTTCGTTCTTGAAATTTTTCGTTTAGATGTCTTTCGCAACTCATAATGTGCGATCTTTAGACTTTTTTCTAGGAAATAATATTAGCCCGCTCTAATAACCATCACTAGTAACATATTCCTTATGATTATCAGTAAAATATTGGACTTTCCGCATGTTAAACATCGTTTAGCTGGCATATTCTAAGTTTCTCGGCAGATTCCGCTCATACATTTTCAGTTCAAGATAGTAGTGGATGAGGTTATTTTTCTTCTCTCATTTCAGAATCAGTAGTATCAAATTCCATATTTTAAATAGTATGTACTGAACTCTCCTCGTGTTCGCCTTCAATTAAATGATTTACTGTTAATTCTCGTCCTCTTACATTTGCTTTATAAATCTCAACTTTAGATAGTGCATTACTAAACATATGCTCACGTTCCATTTGACTAAATTCAGCTATTCATTAATGACGGTATGCTTTTTTCACTATCGTAATTTACTTTTAAGAATCTAGCTTCCCTGCCTGCACATTTTCTCCATTACGAATCTCTGGTTGTAAGGATCGCACGCAGCTGCTGTCGAACAAAAATAAATTACATTATTCTTTCACTTTTTCGGAGCTACTTCGAGCTATTTTCCCTATAACGGCCAACTTT
The DNA here is from genome assembly GCA_028673005.1 of Tanypteryx hageni. Lineage (NCBI taxonomy): Eukaryota > Metazoa > Arthropoda > Insecta > Odonata > Petaluridae > Tanypteryx > Tanypteryx hageni. The sequence goes on along the minus strand of CM054120.1, from coordinate 55,540,853 downwards.
GTGATACCGGCATCAATTAACCAGCGGATATTTGTGTCCCTCGAGAGATAACGATAGATCGTGACTCCAGGCTATTTAAACGAGTTTGAAACTGGAATCTTTACTCCGTCAAATGAATAATTTACATCCAGCAAGTTATTCTTGGTTTTCTAGAAAATGATGACGCAGCTTTTCTTTTGTTTGAGTTCTAACTATAATTCCTTACACAACCCAGAAACAGCTTCTAGATCTTTTTGAAGATACTAATTGTCTTCCGTATTGCTTATTTCTCTATAAATGACGGTGTCGTCTGCGGAAAACATAATTTTACGTCTGACTACCGAGCTGATACAGTTTTCTTAAATTAGAAATAATAACGTATCAAGTACACTATCGCGTAGAACCCAATAGACAGCCTTCACTAAGTTCAAGGTCTTCCCATCAATGACAACTTTCTGCTTCATATGATTTAAAAATTCACGGATCCATCAAATTATTATGAAATGGGTACTGTAAAAATCTTTAATTGTTTTTTAAAATCCTTTGTGTTTCACTAAATTACTCAATGTGAAAGTTTTTTTGTTAAATCTTCTTCATTATACAAAATGTATTTAAAATACCTTATAAATATTCCGCTACAATTTAATATAAATAAAACTACTATCTAGCATTCTTTATGTAATTTTATTTTGGAATTCCCTCGTCCATTATCTTTTGCATATTTATCTAACTATATTTTACTTACTAGATACTGAGACAGCATGGGAAATAACACATAAATAAATATTCTATAGTATTAGTTAAAACTATAGTAGATTTATTCATTTAATATGGGAAAGCTGTTTTATGACGTCATTCTATCTTTTACATATCTTCTGCGTTTCAGTCGAAATTTAGTACTATTACAATAACTAAAAATAAATCCTCTACATCGAACAGGTTTTATCATTAAATGTAATACAAACCTTCCCGCCTTCACTCCACGCATTTCAGCATCTGAATATTGCTCCCTACGACTTCCAATGTACCGCAAAACATGTACGAATCAACGTTGATCAAATTATTAGATCTGGCTACACAAAACCCTTTAGATGACATTTTGCAAAACACAAAGAAAAATAAATGCAGGAAGGTGCACTACTTCTACCAATATTTCTTCTAAGACGGCGTATAGAGGAAAACAACAGAATTATGTCTTTCAATCAAGATTCTACTTCTATATCGGCACAATGGCTACTAGCACGACTATCATAGACTACCATGCATGTGGCATTCACGGACGTCACTAAATAGTCGGCTAACTTCGTCTACGAATCGGATGTTATCGGGTTCGGCATTAACTCGTCCGTTTTAAATTCCTTCTTTATAAATATCTATTAAAAGTTTAACAAAAAAACATTACATTTACCTATAACAATAGCCATACAATACAACTTCATAAAATTGCCAGTAATCTCGATATTTGACAGCAACCCAATGATGCCTTATGTTTCAAATTTCGTTATTAACTTCCTGTGATTTACCTTATCGAAGGCTTTCCTAAAATCTTAGAAGATGGCCTTGACATGCCTATTATTTTCTCCGCTTCTTAGCATACAATTCACAAAAAGACCAAGCTGAGTATCGCAAAACCTACCTTTCCTAGCATGTATTTGCTCGAGAATCTTGTACGTCTTCGAAGTTATGGATCGGCCTGTAATTTTCTTGGTTTTTCCTTATCGCTGCCCTTATGAATAGGGGTTACATGCCCTAACTTCCAGTCCTTAAGGTCCTCTCCCCGGGAAAGAGATTTCTCGAATATCATCAGAAGAATAGGTGCTATTTCTTCGGCTAATTCTTTTAAACATGAGCAGGAATTTCTTCGGGCCAGTGGCTTTGTTAATTCTAATGGAATTTAATTGTCTTGCTATTCTCATCGGAGAAAATACTATATCGTCTATCAAGACGTTCCTCATGGCGAGTGCATAGTATATTCATTAATGGTCGACGCCTGTAAGTGCTTTTTCAAAATGACCGTTTAACAGGTTGGCATTCTCTACACCAGGGGTCGGTAACCGTTTCTGCATGGCGGGTCACATTTGCAGTTGTGAATGTTTCGGAGGGCCGCAGTGGGTGCCAAAAAATCCTCGACGGGCCGGATGATCGAATAAATCATAAGTTTTCCAGAGATTCTGTGATTTCATTTGAACAAAATTAAGCCTACGTAATTTATTAGCGTTAACACCTCACCATAAAAGGCTTTGAGATCATAATTTTACTCAAAATATATAAAATTGCCCATGAGAAATTTTCCTGATCACTTTTTAATTACAGCTTTGCGGGCCGCATAAAGCGTTCTCGAGGGCCGCTCGTGGCCCGCGGGCCGTAGGTTGCCGACCCCTGCTCTACACTATCATAAATAATGGCACCCGAATCATTACGCAGGGAAGGTATGGTAGGGCCTCTACATTAGATGTCTCTCACATAAGACCACAACATTTTTGGGTCTTCCTTAAAATAACTATTTAATACCTTATTTCTGAAGTTATTAAAAGCCCTACGCATAGTATTTCTCTCTTTAGCGCGGGATTCCTGATACGTCTCAACATTAGCTGCTCTATACAGCTCGGATGCTGTGGACGCCGCTTTTCTTATTTTCGCATGGCTTATTCTCTGACGCCAAAGCGCACTCCTAGCCTGCTTATTGCACCAACGTGGCCCTTTATTGTCGACCTTCAATTTAATTGGAATGTACCTATCGATGTCCTCTATCATTATATCCTTGAATAATGTCCGTGACGACTCAGAACCTGATCGTTCGGTCATATCACGGAAGTTAGAAACTATTTCTCGTATGCGCGACCTGTAACTTGGAAAGTCTGCCTTGGCAACTAAGTATATAAAACATTATTTGAGGCTTAGGGTGCCTCTCTGTTTTTCTCTTTCACTCTTCTTATATGGCCTGAAGATCATTTATTCCATCGTCATTGTCGACTGTGTTTATTCGCTCTGAGACGTTGGTTGCTAATAGATCTAGTATTTTTCCCGATTTCGTTGGCTTCCTGACTAAATGCAGGATAAAGTGCCCGAAGGATGTTTCGATTAATGCCCCACAGGATTAGTAATAACCACAATTATCGAATTCCCTATGCTTATCAATATAATATCATACTATCCACATACCCAAATTCATTACGTGCTTAGTGCACCGCGTTACGCTTCTTGAAGTTATTTCTCAATTTCTTTTTGCGCTCTTGGAGTGGGAACTCGAGACATATTTCTAGTAAATATTTCTAGGCCTTCAGATATTAATGACTATTATCGAATTCATAATGCTTATCAGAACAAAAATAACATTCCATATGTTCACCTTTTTTTAAAAGAAGGTATTCTCACTCGCCTTGCATCCTTTAATTTGTCTTTTAAGTTCATTGTGGTGCATGGAAGTTTCATCTCTCACCTTACAGCACATCAACTAAATTACGGCTTCCTTTTTATCATAGCTCTCATTTGAAAGGTTATTTATCTAATTTTTCCCACTTTTAAGTGGGCTTACAAAAAATTCCATATTGTACCATACAGGTACTAGTCGTTAGGATTCATTTTTCATGTTTTTTCGCCATTCCTGGAATGGGAACTATAGGGACATATTTAGAAAATAATTCTACCCTTTGGACAATCATCACTATTATTGAATTCCTTATGCGTATAAGAACAAAGCTAAATATTCAACATTATCAAGTTTGTTTAACGTAAGATTTTCTCAGTCTCTTAGCACCCTTTGATAAGTCATTTCAGGTCATTATGGTGCAAGAGGGTGTCATCACTCATCTTTCAAGACACCTTTAAAGTTACGGCTTCCTTTTTATTTTCAAGGTTTATATATTTCCGAATGTGCCACGGAGTTGAAATTTTTTTTATAAGTAGAATTCTTAAAAAAACGAAATAAGGATTATACAAATTTTGATATTTTAATTTGTTTGGCAGTTAAAAATTCTTAAAGTTTAAACAAATAGATAGCTGTTTAGGTACTATGGGATGAGCTAGGAAGCTGAAATTTTCAATTTATTTACAGTATAGTAAATTTACACAAATAAACATTTCAATTTTACCATATATGTATTGCGGCGGCCGTTAAAAATTATTTAAATTTAAACAATTAGAAAAATATTATTTTATTTCTAGAAGTGCTACAACTTTAAAATTAAAATTTAAAAATTTTTTTTTTGGGATGTAACTATTACCTACTTTCCACCCACTTTATAGTGGCTTTATCTCAAATTGCATATTGATTCATATGCATGTTCTTGGGATTTTTCCATGTCTTTTCACTGCTCTTAGATAAATAACTCGAGACATTTCCAGTAAATATTTCGAGCCATTTGTATAATAATCACTATTATCAAATTCCTTATGCTTGTTATAATACTGAAATATGCACATGTTCAACTTTCTTATGAGCGTGATGGTTCTTGAGATTATTCCTCTCCATTGGCGGCTTGTGTATAGGCACTGCGGAACTGCAGCACTCCCTATTTCCACTTGATATTCTCGATAACATTTAATATAATGAGTCCTTTTTTCTTTAATTCTTTCTTTATTTTTGTAGTACAATATATATTCCTTAAGCTTAATGTCAGTACTTCAGTAGCCATCCCCCAGTTTATGAAAAAGATACAAAAATCTTTGTATGGAACTGTGCGCTTCACAGTGCCAGCGATGTGGTGTTTGACTGTTGTGCGCATGCGCACATAGGAGGGGGGGTGGGGAGGAAGGCGGGACTTCCAGGTAGAGAGAGCACTGTTGCTCTTGCAGTGCCGGCTCTGGCGTGATGGTGGAAGGAAGTTTTTTTTTACTCAGCGTGTGTTGTGCTTAAAAACCGTGAACCATATTCTTGAATGTGATGAAGTGTAGAATTAGATTATTATTCTGCTTCCAGCTATTCTATTTGATTCATTTTTTTCGGTTCTTTTATTTAACAAAAAACTTTAACCATGGCCTTGCATCCCCAAGAAATAAGTTCTGTGACTGTAAGTGAACTTCAACCGCTTAAATTTTCACAGCTATCTCTCCATGAGAAAGTTACAGTTAAGAAAAGAGTTCGTTCAACACCTGATATTCTAATTTCTCAGCCAGGCAAAAGCAAAAACAAGAAATATATTCATAGCTTTAATTCTGAATGGTACCAACGGAAAAGTTGGCTTTGCGGCTGTGAAGTGAAAAATGCACTGTTTTGCTTCCCGTGTTTGCTGTTTGGAGGTGATGTACCGTGGACAAAAGATGGTTTTAGAAGCATAAACAAAATGAAAGAAAAAACTGAAAAGCATGAGAAGTGAAAGAAGCACGTTGATAATGTTCTTTCACTGTCACTTTTAGGAACCATAAGTATTAAGGAGAAACTTAGTGAGGCATACAGACTTTCAATCAATGAGCATAATATAAAAGTAAAAAAGAACCGTGAAATTTTGTCCAAAATAATAGACTGCATTCACTTTTGTGGAAACTTTGAAACTCCCTTACGTAGACATGATGAAAAAGACGATTTAGTAAATCCAGGGGTATTTAGAAGATTAGTAAATTTTGCATCTAAATTAGATTCAGATTTGAAGAATCACTTAGAAACCAGTGCAGTCTTCAATGGTGTTTCTAAGACCATTCAAAATGAGATACTTGATTGCCTGCTACAAATATACCATGAGGAGATAAGGACGGAAATTAGAAAAGCTTCCTTTGTAGCTGTCATGGCTGATGACACAACAGATGTTTCGGAACACACTCAAATGGTCCTTGTTCTACGGTACGTATTGAATGAAGAAATATTTGAGCGTTTTTGGGGATTCTTTATTCCAGAGAATCAAACTGCAGATGGCATATCAAAACGTATTTTAGAACAATTGGACATAATCCTTCAAGGAAATGGACAAAAACTGATAGCTCAGACATTTGATGGTGCAAATGTCATGAAAGGCAAAAAAGCAGAAGTTCAAGCAAAAATAAAAGCAGTTTATAGTAATGCACATTTCATTCACTGTTATGCACATCAACTTAATTTAATAATGAGAAATGCAGCAAGTATTACACGAAACGCAAGAATATTTTTCTCTAACATTCTGGCTATTCCAACATTCCTCTCAAGATCACCACAACGTGTGTCCATTCTCAAGAAACATATGGACGTCAGCATTCCACGTACATCCTATACAAGGTGGAATTTCAACATACGGACCATAAACAGAGTTCATGAAAATTTGCAACCTTTAAAAAACTGCCTTACCGAAATTCAACATCAAATGCAGATCAAACCATTGCAGAAGCAACAGGAATTTTAAAATACCTGAATGATGATAATTTCAAGTTTTAGAGCTTTTTCATCAGATTATGCCTCATGTTGGAATAATTTACAACCAAATGCAATCTCGAGAAATTAGTGTGTTTAAAGTTAATGAATATATAACAAATTTCAAAACTGCTATTTTAGAATTGAGAAACTCAAAGTACTGTGAGAATCCTTCAAAGACACTCATGGCAGAAGCTAAGGAAGTGTGTGACTATATATGTGTTGATATAATGGACAGATATTCTTCCACTAAACACTTAGTAGCTGCTAAATTGTTCAACAAGAAATGCTTCACTAGATTTAAGAATGAATGGTTTTTTTGTTAGGATTTTATCAAGTTCCTGAATAAATTTTCTTTTTATACATGTTTTTTTCCTTTTACACAATTTTATAACAAAGGCTAAAATTTTCTGGAGCAGCACCCCCACTAATTTTAGCTACGAGCCGCCACTGATCATAACACAAGGCTGAAATACTTAATAATGTAACTGTTAGGCCTTATATTATATTGTGAAATATTATTCAGAAGCAATACCAAATAGCATGATACATACCTTTTTATTGTAAATAGGCAACTGGATGAAGAAAACTGGCAATATTGCCGATGAACTTAAACAAGGTGATCACAAGCCTTCTAACTCACTACTGATGGGAATCTTGTGTTCACATTACGAACTACAGTTACAGGACTGCCAACTTTCTTATTGCAATCAAAATTACCCCGTGATCAAAACAGCCCCACTCAACCCTACTATAAATTGTCCTAAACTAAAATTAAACTAAACTACTAAAAAAATAATAAACGCGTGTTGAAAGGCAAAAATCACTGTTTACATGCTGCACACTTCATGAGAGTGATGCACAACCTACCCTGCAGTGGGTTTGAGTACTTACATCATACAAAGCCAATGAGTTGAGATCAATTGGTCAATGCCTACAAATTTTAAAAAAATTAATTTTATGATTTCTGGTATTGTTACAGCAGGTTTTGAGAGATATTAAAATTTTATGAAACTACCTCATTTATTGCTGGGAGATCATGCTAAGAAAATGGTGTAGAAAGATAGATGCTAAAAATAAGTATCTAAGGTCTGAGCACCCGTGTGTGTGTATTTTTGGCTAATCAACCTCTTGGATTATTATAGTTAAGCACCCCTGCTCTATAGCAGTGGTTCTCAAACTTTCAATTGTAGTGACCCCCTTGTAAGTCATGCATCCCCCTTTGAATTGAAAATTGTAAAAACAAGAAACTTTATTGCAAATATCTTCATTTTATATAAAAATTAATAATTTTTATCACATTGTCTTACCAAATATTTCCTGATAAATTTTTATTATTTATGAAAACTTTATTTTTCTACACTTCACTTGCATCTGAAATAATTTTGCACCCTCCTGGGGTACAGTACAATGTAGATACTGTCTAGCTCAGGTATATCAAACTTGCATTGATGCATGGGCGACATGAAGGGCCTCCACCAAATCTGCAGGCTTCATTAACCCTTCAACTCGGTGGAAGTCTTCGCGTGATAAGATCCTATTTACAGTTATAAATTTAGCGAAATACACAACTTCGCGCAGCGTCTTGTATTATGATTTTTATCTCGGTAAAATGATATTTAAATCTTACAAGAATTTACAATTTTAAATAAAAATGGTTTTTGTATGTAAAATATATTTTACTTACTTTTTATCCAAGTGTAATCCAATATAAATGCTCTTCAAATAATGAGGTTTCCTAAAAATTCTGTTCTGTATGGAAGATCTTGAAACAACCTTCCAAACAAAGGCCTACATTACACTCAGAGCACCAATACACCGTTAATTTCTTTTTCCCTTTTGCAGAACACACAACACATCTTCTTTGTGGCCTAGATTTTTTGCCTGTTGCTAATAGTTTTCTGTGAAGTGCCTCTCAAATAAATGGCAAAGTGACGGATTTAACGATGGCCTTACTGCACTTGGCGATTCTGATACACTCCCATATTTTTCGAGAAGTTGTTGGATTAAAGTTATATGAAAGCTCAGGTGGTCCATCTTATTTTGACAAGTATTATACATTATTAATGAATTATGTACCGAAACATTAAAAAGGCGTCTAAACAATTTTACATACCATTTGCAACTTTTTTATGCTCTAAGAGGTAAGGCTGAAGTTTTTGATCTTTCAGATCCACTCCCCCCATTGCTTTATTGTATTCTAAAATGCAAACAGATTTAAATTTATCATCCATTTTCTGAAAATTATTGGAATGGAATGTTGATATAAATGCTAAGTTCTTTTTATCCTTCCATTTCAATACCATAACCTTATTGCTTACTTTACCTACATGTTCATCCTTCTTCAATTTGGCAGCTTTTATTTCAGTTGGTACATTTTTCCAACACAAACATAAAGTTCCAGCAACATTTGTTCCACGAATTAACAGAAATTTTGCCAAATCTGGTGAATTATAGTATTTGTCCATCCATAACGTATAGCCTTTTCTAAATAAAGATTCAAACAATTTGATTACTATTGCTGATGTTTTCAGTCCGTCTGGTGTTTCTGAAAGTGAAATTGTGGAACCTGAGACAGATTAAACAATAAAACTCCAAAGATATCTGGTTTCAGATTCAAAAAGTTCGAATGTTTTTATTACAAATTTTAATGATTTCAAAGGAATATGCTGCTTGAAAGACAAACGACCTTTCCAAAGTGTATGAGATTCATCTACAGCAATATTTTTCTTTGGCAATTAGTTATTCTGAAATTTACAATTTAAATAATTAATAATTGGCTGAATTTTGAAAAGTTTCTTGCTGCCTGTGTAACTTACAATTTTCGAATTATCAACAAAATGGAAAAATTTTGAGACATGGTTTTAGGTAAAATAGTTGTTTCCAACATTAGATTTTTAGAAAAGCAAGAATGAAGAGTAGGCTTTTGGATGATACCATCAACATAATTAGTCCCAAATAAACATATATTTCTGATGAAGAAACAGGTTCCCATTTATTTAGTCAAGATCTAGAAGACAGCTTTTTATTTTTTAAATGATTTTCAGCATACCTATTAGTCTCCAAAACAATAATCTCAATCAGGTATGCATCATAAATGTTTGTAAAAGACTGAAGAACATTAGCAATAGGAACAGTAGGGCCAAATTCACCAATAAAGGGATATTTGCGGAATATTACCTTCATCAATATCTGACCAAATTCAAGAAGTTGGATAAACTTCAGCCTCACTCAATGGACGACCATCACCTTTGTCTTTACTTTCTGACTGTTGAGGTAGGTCATGAGACTTAAAGTCTAACTCAATCTCACTAGATTTATCACTGCCAGAACCATTAGAAAATTTTTCTTCTTCATTTTCATCAAGAAATTGTATTACTTCTTCATCCAGAAATTGTTCACTACTATGAGAAGCCATACCTTTTGAAATAGGGCTAAGAAGAAGAGAATTTTTCATACTTCCACTCATGAAAAAATGCTTTTGACTAAGGACTGGCTCTACGAGAAGAAATGCTGATCCTGTACTTCATTAAGAGTGAGATGAAACAGATGGCAAGCAAGCATAAACAGCTTGGAAATTAATGCCAAGCCTAAACACCCTGAGTTGAGTCAAAAGGCTAGCTCGAGGAGTGAGAAGATAAGATAAAGATTTTTTTTAATGCTTTGAGTGCAAAACCATGTAACCAAAGTAGCTGTTTATAAAGCTAAAACCTTCCAGAAGAAAAAGGATGCCATTATGTCTTACATAACCAGAGGAAAGAGGCCCAGAAAATATTTAAATAGGATAGGGCACTGGTCGGTATGTGGTACCAACAACCGCAAATAGGGGCATCAGGTGCATTGGTACCATGTACCGAGTCCAGTGCCAAGGGGTTAAAGCAATATACCAAAGCCACCGTCTGCATTTCAAAATTTCCCAGTCCACACAGTATTTATATTTTTTAGATATACACTCAATCCTTCTGCAAGGAGAGAAATTGCTCCAACCCTATGATGTATTCTTAAACCCATTCATTATAAAAAAACTACATTAGACATTAAGGGTTTGGTCCTTCAGAAACTTGAGAAATATGGGAAGACCATGTTTCAGTACCCAAACTATGTAGGGATTTTATAAATGGGAATGATCAATAAGCTAATAATATATTTTAAATGTTGATTCAATATACATTTTAAATTTCTTAAATTATTTAAAAAGACAAGTGTGAAATGCCTTATAAGAAAAAAGTAGAGTTTGAGCCATGAAGTATAAAATAACTTAATTTGCAGGCTGCAAAAATGCATGCCATGGGTTTTGAGATCCCTGGTCCACTCAAAATACTTCAGGTCTTGTTTAAAAAGTTTATAAGTTTAAATTTGAAAAATGCCAAAATCCTAATTTTTTAACTATGAAATCTTGATTGATTTGGCAATTGGTAAAATGTATAACTTGGGAAAATCTTTTCATGCATGATTGTCAATTCATTAGTGTAATTGGACATTAGTGGTCTTGGACAAAAGGTAAAGCAAAAGGACCCATCAAGGTGAACAGAAAAGAATAAGAATTTTTAAAATAATTAAAAAAAAATCTTTTATTGTTTCACAAGAAGCTGCCCTTAAAAAGAGAAAACAAGAAAAATATTTCATACTAGTTGTACATTATAAAAGATTTTGGTGTCATATTTTCAATTCATTACTATTTATTTACATAACTTAAGTTTGAATATCAAAACCTAGAATATTATTATTTCACTTTAATTGAAGGTCTTCAAGGTAGAGCATCACTTAAAAAATATTTGAGTTTTGACAAATCCTCCAAATTGTAAAATTGAAAAGTAAATTATTCAGGTCACCAAAATCTTTTATAATGGACAAATAGTATGAAATATTTTTAGGTAAATTACAGTAAGTGGCTTAGGAGAAAAAATTAGCAAATAACATAAAACAACTTGCAAATGCGTGAAACTGCAGATATGAAACTCACGGATACCCTGGGAGACCTGCTTATTAAGTATGTACTATTTATTATTCACTATGGAGCCTCAGGTTCTTCATGCCTCAATCATCGCAAACCACCTTTATCTTGAAAGACAATGTATTCTATTTGTTTCCTTTCCTTCCTTATTTAACAAACTTGAACGATCCAATGAAAAAATATTTTTCGGCCTGTAATTTGTAGTGTTAGACTATCTAATTAAAATGAATATATGATCACCAGAATATGTCAAAATCATGAATCAGCAGTCTCCAATACAATAATGGTAAAACTTTTGTTGGTGCAAATGAACCGACAACAACAAATAGCAAAGTATGTACAACGATGACAAACAAAAAGACAAGCAAAGAATGAACAACGAAAAAAGAACCACAATGAAGAACAACTAACTAAGAAAAAAATAATATGTATAAAGACAAACTAACAAAAACAATAACAAATGAACAAGCAAAAAATAACAGTCAAACATCGAGAGAATGTGATGAACTTTTTAGCAACAAAGTATCCCAAATTAAATACTAAATCTGCTGCTTCCCCCTCTCCTGGTATTCCCCTCTCTTACATCTATTCCCCAGCCCTCCATTGCCCCGCCTGCCATTTGCTGTGTGTGCCTCCAAGCTCTCACCTCTTCTAAAAGTGACAATCAGCTCCTGGCCCTCCATTTTGCATCAGAAATAGCAAAATATATATAGGAGGATATATCGGATGAATGCATATAACAGAGTTTATAAAAAAAGTTCATCCCAATAATTTGTTCACTTACCAGTTTATTAATAAATCTGTTCTATAACATGCGATGATTGTGTGAAAAGCAAATAACTTTAAAGCGAGGCACAAGTACCAAGGTAGATGAAGCAAGAGGAGCATGGGCTAGTGACTGAATGCTGCAGATGAGCCAAGCTTTTTTTTCTTTTTATCCTTTTAATGAAACGATTTACTTTTCTTATTCAGACATTTATTTCTTAAGGATAAAAATAGATTTAGCTTGGGCATTCATAGGCCCCTTCAGTGCTTTGGCCTGTGCATGGCCAACCCTTCTGTGCCATTGTAGTTATGCCACCGAGTCAATCCTTTTTTTCAATAAGAAGGATTTGCTGTAAAATACCATGCTAACATTAATGGAAACTTAATCATTAAGTATAATCAAAGATGTCTTCTATCCTGGGCAATTTAGAGGATGAGAAGTGGCATGTATGTATATATGAGATATGATAACATCAACAATAGATATATGGCTCAATTAAATTATATTTATAAAACAATTAATTTGCACAGTTATACCTTCATTTGTCTATATAACAAAATCTTTAATTCTCTTACGGAAAATATTACTGATGACCAGTTTTGCTCTTATAATATCATTAGAAAGCAATGTAATTTCATTAATGAAAGATTTAAGTATGGAGAGGATAGGCAAAGAAATAAAGAGGGTAAGGATTAAGGTAGGAAGGAATATGGACCATTATTTGACAAATGGTCTGTGATTATAGGCTAAACTGGGCCCTCCATATTGCCCTGTCCTTCAAACCCCTTAACCCCTTTTTCTTTCTTTAAGTGATCTAATAGATGAATTCCAGTGATTTAAGTGTTTGAAATCTCCAGATAAACCAATATTCCATGCATAGCATTTCATCGATTTCTTCCATAGCTCTTCATTCATTTTAATTGTTGAAAAACATTTCATTCAGCTAGATGTAACGTTTTCTTAGGTTATTCATGGCCTGTTTTCATTTGTGAGTTATGCATTTCTTGTTATAAAGTTTAAGATTTTTATCCCATTCAATTTGATTTAGTTTTTTATTATCAATTTTTATGTTCAAATCCCCTTCTTGATACTCAGCCACCTTTGATTTTTTCAAAAATTTCCTTCTATCCTTTATGCTGTCATGTTAACCAATGGTGGGAATGAATGTATAATTGCATGAGAAATAATTGGGGCAATTATTAGTGGAGGAACCTCTGTTGCCACAAATCAAAATATGCTAACTCATCAATCACTTCTTTGAATAAAATTTACAAACTCTTTAATACTCCATCGCTATAATTGAAAGTCTACTTAATTTTTATTGTGTCTGTCCCTAAATAATTTGAATGAAGTGGATTTTTGAAAAAGAAAATTTTTAAATTCCTACATTAGTGGGAAATGTTAAAATCAATGTAATCATTGTTAAATCTTGAACAAAAAAAATTATTTATACATTAAACTCCAAAAAGTAAAACCAATGATGATTTACTAGAAACCAATACAGTTAACAATAGGCACTATCTAGCTAAAATGAATAACATTGCTAAGTTTCAATATGGCATCAAAAAATTAATTGTTGAAATTATAAATTGCTGAAGAAAATAGCAGTTGAGATATTGAGAACAATGGGCTTAAAATATCAAAACAGGATGATTTACTGAAATTTGGTGAGTGAGATGAATATAAGTTGCATTTGGCAAGAAAAAATGATAGGACTGAAAGAAGGAAACATAACAGTATTTTTTCTCTATCCTGCTCCCTCTCTTTTTAAATAATCAGCCAATGGAACCAGGCCCGGACATAGAGACCCAGGGCCCCTAGGTAATTTAGCAAAAAACAAACTTTACTTTTATTTTTTATTTATTTAACGTACTTTGACTGTAGAAAATAGAAAGCAGACTTAGAAATTAAATAGACAAATACCAACTATACTTTTTTACACACTATAATTTTTACATTTACATATAATAACAAGATTACATTGCCACGCGACGAACTTTCTTCTCTGCAAAGGAACGGATGACCTCACTATAGTCCACAGACTGCGTTATTTCTGACTCAATGTACAGCACATAGAGTGAATTAATCCTGTTCTCTTCTGTGGTAGATCTTAAATAATTCTTTAGTCTCTTTAGCGCTGAAAACGACCGTTCTGCCGAATAGTTTGACCCTGTTGTACACAACAGCATCCGGAGCGCTATTCCCACGTTTGGATAAATGTCCAAAAAGCCTTTTTCCAGGATGAACTTGTATAGCTCCAGTGACGACAACACTTTTTCCCCTGTAGCCTCAGCTACAATAGAAAATTCTATCACATTCTTTAGCTTCCGTCGCCAACACTACTCGTATCGCAACCTTAATTAACCTCAGCAAATTCGCGTGGAAGATAAAACCTTTGAGCCGCAAAATTGAAATTGATACAACTTTCTAACACACACTTTCAACGCGAACTGACAAGTAGTGACAAGTTATTGAATAAAGTCATGTGCGATGCAAAACAAACAAAGAACACAAACACAGTGTTGCCACTTGACTTATCAAAAAATTAAAAATGGTCAATTATTTTCTATTTCGTTCGAAAAAATTGACATTATTTTCCGTGTCCTGGGTCCTCAATGTGTACCATTTCGGCCAAGGTTGGGGCCCTAGGCAGCTGCCTAGTTTGCCTAGGCAGAAGTTCGCCGCTGAATGGAACTCATTCTAATACCTGATGATGCAATGACAGGAAAACCAGCAGTCAATGATGCCTCGAGTGTGGAAAGATTTTATCCGTTGCATTTATAACTCGAATGATTTAGTTAAGAATCTCACAGCTTATTTATTAACTGAGAGCCATAATTTTTCATTTTTGTATATCAATTTATTCTTCATTTTGGCCCCGCAAAGTATTTTGTGGTCAGTTTTGAAAATGTATTAACACGGGTTTTTAACCTTCTTGCTGGCGTACCTCCTAAAGCATTTTTTTAATAGTCGCCACTGATAAATGAATGCTTTAATATAGATAACTCAAGTTTATGACCTTAAAATTCTCATTTTTTGTTCATTTATCAATTTTATAACATTATTTTTAATCGTAACATCGCATATTTTAATTCCGAAGCCGTGCATGAAAGACGAAGTAAGAAGGGAAAATTATAATCTTTAACACTTTATTGCACCCGTTCAATTCCTACTCTTGACGTACGCTCGGGTGAAATTTCTGCATTAACAGGTAGTACACTAAACTCCCATAACATGTGGAAGCTCAAACAGCGTAAGCATTCCGTGAAAATGCTGTTTTCATTTTAGTTGGTAAAATATTTATTTTTCGAAACTTTAATGAAATTAAATACGCTTGACCGATATAATATAAATTACAATGAGGTGAAACGTAGGTTAACGATCTTCAAAGTTACTTCAAAAGAAATAAAACGCCTTTAATTGAAAATTGTACTTGCCGTAACATACGGTGTTGTTTGAAAGCGGATGGACGGGAAACTATGCCATCTTCATAAAAAGACAAACGCTGCTCTGTATAATGTTAGGGAACTCCATCGTAAAATCTTACTTCAAATATCGATATGTCCAATTATTTTTAGTATTTTGGTTTTAGGATATTACTAAATTTTTTTCTCTCCGAGTCCGGCAGAATTCAAACGAGCAATTGTAACTGAAATAATTACAACAATATTATTAATATTTTAATGCAACTAGTATGATATTATTTTTATGCTACTTGCTTTTGCAACATTCAAACATAAATTCATTCCATCTTCATCAATCGGAAATTATTTACGAAGGCAAAAATTTACGTCTTATGTATGATATTCATAAGATAATGGAGCAAAGCATGTAGTAGTTCTCTTTCGAAAATATATTTCTGAGACCAAAACTGAAATGCCTTGGGGTATTTGAAAGAATGCAATCTTCTTTTAGGTTGGGCGGATTTCAGAGAAGGGCTTTTATTGCGAAAGGAAGCCCCTAGCATTCGTCTGTGGCAACACTGCACAGATGTCGTAGACATGTGGTGCAGGGGTTAGTGGAGTGTGGTCTCCGTGCCTAGAAATGTAGCGAACTCAACAGCTTTCCGTTATTGCTAAAACTGTAAAAGCCGCAGATAAGCATTGAGAGCAGGATCAACAGGTGTGAGAAAACGCGTCTTAACTGGTCTCATCCCCACAACTACTGCTCGTCTTATCCTCGTCCACCAGGAGATGGTGAGTCCAAAAATGCAAACATTTTCACAATACCTTTTGAAGAGCGTTGTTTATCCCGTGAATTTGTGCCTTGTTGGAATACTATTCCGTATTTAATGTTTCCATGCATATAATTTACTGACGTCCGAGATATCATTAAGTATTGTGCGTATAATGGAATGAAAGCCTTCCTCTCTCACGAACATTAATTAGATTATTGTTTAACGTATTGGTTTATTACTTACCATAACTTTTCCGTTGTAGTTCATAACGCTTCTAAATTAGTGCGACGAAGTAAATGGTGTGTTATCTTTAAATCTGTTAGGTAAATGAAACATGTGTAACGTGGCATTCTCTCCGTTTATTTGTGTGTTTTGGAAACAACTTCCTTATATTCTTTTATTTTGGTCTCGAAAATATTTAATTGTTAACATTAATCTTTGGGCGAATAATAATTTATAATATAGGCTCGAAAATTTATAGAATTTCCTAAACTTAGATGCAACTTTTCAATACAGTTCGAATATTTTTGACGAAAAAAACGACATGTTCTTATCTCGCAATTTGACGTACATTCATCTGGATATCCAATGGAAACGTTTGAAGTGCGACGAAATATTAAAAGTTTTAAGCATACTGAAGTTGAAGAAGTTAACATCAGTTTTATTATTTCCATTCATACATCTCTTATCCGCGATTTTATATTGACTTTGTGGTTCGTACCGCACTATTCCCAACCTCCCCAGGCCCTTTCTCCTGGAACAGCCACACCCGACGACCACCAACCCTTTATTCAGAAAAGTGACCCCAAACGATTTTTATTGCCTCTGTTCGGAGAATTTCTACTGCGGCACCAAATGGCATGTGATAGTTTTAAAATTATACGAAAAGATAGTGAGGAGAAGAGGAGGATTTCAACAATTTATTTTTACAGAAGATTTGTATGCTTCGGTTATCCATAGCCGGATTATTTTGTGAATCATTCTTTAAAAAGTAGTTTTTAAATTTCCGATAATCCCGCGGTGACCTGATTTCAATATCCAAAATTATGCTAAATTGTTCAAACTTCGTATTGATATTCATTAGTCGAGAAATAGAGACCAGCATTACCCAAGCCTTAGCTATAGGAAATTATATTCGCCCCAGACTAGAGATTCTGACGTATCATATCAGTAAAAATAAGTACAATATTCTAAATGCGTTTTTTAGAGTTAAAATTCCAATATCTAATGATTTATTGTCATAATTGGAATGTATATTATATGAATTTTTGTTAAATTTCTTTTTGCGTGCCCTATAAAACGCACTCGAGTGCCCCATGCGGTTCACTAGGTGTGAAAGGCGCGCCCTTAAGGCCCCGGGTTTAGTAACGGGTAATACTAATTTAATACATTGTGTGAAAGACTAAATATCAACGATAACCGAGGCACAGCTAGTATCTATCAAAATTAGCACTTTATTTAATCGATATTTTTAATTTGTACGTACGTCCAGCCGTCAACAAAAATTTGAGAGAACGAGAAGAGCTAGGAAGCTAAGTTTTCAGGATAAGTTTTGCTGATGACAGATATGTATTTGGGATCCGTCCATCTGTTCGTTTGCGTTTTATCAGAATTTGACAAGCCCCTTATGGTAAAGTTTCTTTCTTTACGTAGCTAAAAATATACAATAATTTCCTACATACGTTCAGTTTACTTTCAAAACGGATAAATAAAATATTACAACTTTTATTGCGCATGGGTATGTTAAAATGACAAGGAGAGAGAGGAGGTCCGAATATTTTTGTTAGTATTCTAAATAAAAAGTACTGTTGGTATCTGATTTTGCAGTTCTTTCTTTACTTGTTTAGCATTGAACTCTCTCTGTGTATGTCACGAATTCCATAAGCTCACGCTACTTGCTACCAACACTACGTGTGGTATACTGTACCAGATCATTAATAACATTTAACGCACTACGCATTTTAACTTAGGTTTTGGAATGTAGTTCTCTACACTTTTTTCTGCTGATTAAAAAATAGCCTTATAACATTTTATTATTCTGGTTGGACTCCTTGGACAATAGCGAATACATTCTGTGGTCGCTTTAGAGACAGCTCGACCGTTAAATTTCAATTAAAATATTTTTCGGCGTTTGTACATTAAAGTTCGCCCCCCAAAATTCTAATAGAGAAATCACTGACGCAGAAAATGCCAATATCGATAGTCCCAAATCCATTTCCCGAAAGGTTATGCTCTCAAATTTCAAACCCAAGAAACCTTAAAAAAAATAAACCAACCTCGAAATTTAAAATCTTCCTCTCTAAAAATAAAGTCAGCTCGTAAATGTTTTGCTCGTAAAAAACCCGGAGTCGGGAGTTCTGCCCCACAAACTTCCACTCCTCAATCGTGAGTCTCTCAAACGTCCGGCTTTCGAACTCGACCCGAATCACGGTGCCAAAACTTCACGCGCATTAGCTGTAAGTGGGGTTACCATCTGTTCGGTTTTCATCCGAACTGTTCGGTGTTAGGTACCAATGCTTTACCGAACACCAAACAGTTAGGTAATTTCGAAAAGCTTTCGGTGTTCGGTATTTATCGTGCGTACTACACCAATGAATTGCTTGTGTGGAAGGATAATAAGTGAATTCCTTAGTGAGAAGAATTGAGAAAAATCATTAAGGAAATACTACAGCATCAGAGATTGAAGAGGTAACATTTATTTTTCTATTCGCAGTTGTGTTTACCAGCCTTTTATGACGAAGAATAAATCAATATTTCTACTTTCCTCTCTTAAATTGCATCGTAATTTTTCGTATTAAACATACAATTCATACAATTACTTACTTGGCAAATAAGTATTAAATTGTTATATGTAATGCGATAGTTTATCGATCAAGGTAGTGGTAGTTGCCCTTAATTTTCCTTACAATGATTATTCTGTATTTTTGATTCATAACTTTGGCGGCCATGGATAGGAAAAAAAGTAAGGAATTACGCGAGCAAGCGACTTATAGACGTTTCGTTCACGAGACAGTGATTAATCTAGAGGCAGGGACCTCGCTCAGTGACTACGAGGCTTTTAAAAGTGGCCCACGGTTCATAGCAAAACTTTTGAATTTGTTACAGTGAGATTTTTTTCTCTATCATAGAAAAGTGGTCCGCAAAGACATTTTGTAGTCATTTTTTTTAATTTTTGACACATTATAAACATTTCATTTTATATTTTTCATTGAACGATGTTATCGTCAGAACAAGCGAAGATGATATATTTATGTGAAAAACATTGTCCTAAAGAAATCGTTGTTGAATTTATAAAATTAACGGTACGAAAACCAAAGTTTTTCATACAAATGTTCATAATGGTGTTAAGGTTAATGAATAATAAAAAAATCGATAAATATATTGTTATTGTTACGAGTTGTCGGTGCTTGCATACTGAAGGCGAAATCACTAAGAATTTTTTGCAAATTTGTTGGATTTGAATGGATGGGAATTCTTCGTAATGTACCTACAAGATGGCTATTACTTTCTCCAGGTGTCTCTAGGCTTGTAGAAAAATTCCTGGCATAAAATTGCTTTATGTCAAGGTAAAACGAACTGTGATATTGGCATTTGTTGCACACAATAGAGATAGAGAACTTGCTGCTGATGAAGCATTTGTGGCAGAAGTATATTTAAATTTTGTTAACCATGTAGCTGGGGTCATTCATGAGAAAATTTTGATGCTGGAAAACGAGTCCTATATTGTTTCATATAATTTCGGATTTAAATGATAAACTAAAACAGAGAAATAAAGGAACGATGAATGTAGAACTATTTCGATATGGACAAATATTCTTTCAAAATGTTGTTTTTTAAAACTTAAAAATGATTTTAATGGTCATCATTGGAGCAGTTGATAGAACATCTTAAATTAACTGATGTTATTGATATTGATGAAATGAATGAAATGATATGAATGATAAAATGAAGTCTAAATCAATTTTTATTCCATTTTCTCCACCATATCAAGCTCTCTTAGAGCATGTTGTCAAAAATTTGAATTCAGTAATAGTTTTTGCTCTGGTGTCTTACATTAAAAGACGAATATGCTATAATAAAGTTTCGGCCTATTATATTAAAAACAGACATTGATATTGCAAATAGAGAGGTAAAGCAGTTAGTCGAGCTCCTTAGCCGCCGATCCAAGAAGCACCAAAATTTCATTCCAATGAAAAAATATTTCGATATATTCATTTATAAAAAATGTTTACATTGGGTATTTGGCTGTGTATTAGTAGAGTGGCCATACGTCCTGTTTTCGCCGGAACAGTCCAGTTTTAGGGCATTTTCCAGACCGTCCCGTCCTTTTGGACTGAAATGCCATTTTGTCCTGTTTTAAAATCTATCGCAATAAAAATTCAGATTTTCTGATAGTAGAGCTAAAATTACTATTTAGATCAGTCAAATTAAACATTTTAGTGGAAGTAATTATTAAAGTTTTGAATCTTGGCACATTTGTCCGTTAGAGGAAACCTAACTAACATATCAAAATTTGACATGCCTGACGTGCACGAATCGGCCGTTTTGGCGTTAAAATGGCCTCTGGAGCACGATCCGCGGCTGGACTTTCGCGTATAACTCGGAAACAGTTAAATATACGGCCAAACTGTGAATAAACAAACTTATAGAAAATAAAATTTTCTACAATAAATATTCTTTGCATTTTTTGCTACTTCAATAGTATAGCATAAAATGAGCGTTGTTTGCGGAGCAATCTGTCAAATTAGCCACTTTTTTGACGGTTAAGGAAAATGATTCATAAAATTAGAAACTTGGCATATTATTTTGTTAGAGCAACCTAACTAACATATCAAAAGTTGACATGCCTGATGTGAATGAAAGTTAAATCTCCAGCGAAAAAACAGTGGTAATAGCCCGATGCATTTCGCCCACTAAGTGGGCATTTTCAAGGGCGACGTTCCTTCGACAGCGACCAAAGTCGACTGTGCCGGAGTGGAGAGACCAAGGGTGGAGAAAGAACGAAAGGCAAAAGAAAGACAAAAAGCACGGGTGGAGTGAGAACAAAAGAAAAACGAAACAACAGAGGCGCATGTGTATTATCTCTGGTCAATAAGTCTGTAAAGTGTCTTGTTAAAGTCAGTGTCACTGTTCATCAATGTATCACGATTTTTATAAATGTGAAGGTTTTCTAGGGCATTTACAGAGCTATTAGATGAGATTACCAGTTGTAAGTCCTTTAATTGAATGCTGTGGCCAGTTTCGAAAATGTGATTAGCGACACAGGATTTCTTAAATCGGTTGTATTTATAGTGAGCTAAGTGTTCCTTGAAGCGAGTGACCAGCTTTCTCCTAGTTTGGCCTATGTACTGTTTGGGGCCATGCGAGCATTGAATTTTGTAAATTCCTGACTTGTCTAAAATTTCGGTTTTGTCTTTTGTGTTGCCCAGAAAATTTTTCAAACTGTGTTGACTCTTGTAAGCTATTGTAAAATCCTTTTTCCTGAAAATTCTGTCCAAACCCCTATTAAGTGAAGGAAAATAAGGCAATTTAATATATTTGTTTTCCTTTTTATTATCTTTTGTGTGGGTGGTGGAGTCTAAAATTAATTTTTTGGAGGCATGTTTTTGAACCAGCTTGTTGATGAGATCCTGGTGGTACCCTAATTTGGATGCTGTTTCCTTAATATATTTAAGTTCTTTCTCATACCTTGTTTTGTTAAGTGGAACATCAACAAGTCTGTGGGTTAAAAACTGGAAAACAGCTGTTTTATGGTTGGAAGGGTGAAAGGAGTTGTGGGGGATGAAGTTATCTGTGTGTGTTGTTTTCTTGAAGATGTCAAACTCTAATTGATGCTGGTTGTTTATAATTAACAAGTCTAAAAACGGTAAAGTGTTATCTTGTTGTACTTCATAAGTAAATTTTATGGACGAATATATGTTGTTAAGTTGATGGATAAAGGCATCAAGGTTGTGTAAATTTAAATCAAAAATAGCAAAAATGTCATCAACATATCTGAGCCATATTTTAGGGAAGTAACTAAAGTTGTTTTTGCATGTATTTTCAAAGTGAGACATAAATGTATTGGCCACAAAGGGCGACAAGGGATTACCCATGGATGTACCTTGAGTTTGTTTGTAGTATTCGTTATTAAATTGAAAAAAGTTTTGATTCATGCACAAATTTGTGAGTAATAAATATTCTTTCACTATGTCTTCAGGAAAATTTTGGTTTTCTAGTAGTGTTTTTAAGATCTGAGAAGTTTCAGGCAAGGGAACACTAGGGAAGAGACATTTAACATCAAAAGAGAACATAATTTCAGAATCTTGTAACGTTACTTTTTCTAATTTCTTTATCAGGTCAAAAGAATTTTTGACCCAGTGGTCTTCTGGGAAAGGTATATTTTTGAATTCATTGTTTAGCCACTTAGCTATGTTATATGTGGGGCTATTTAAACCTGATGCTATTGGTCGCATGGAATGGTCCTGTTTATGAATTTTGGGGAGTCCATATAGTTTTGGAATATTCGGGTTTGAGATATGTAATTTAAACCTTTGGTTCTTGTCTAAAATTGTATGGCAGTTTTGATAGTTTCTTTAGTTTTTCGGATCATTGAATTCAAGGGGATTTTATTTAATTTGATATAAGGGCCATCATTGAGCATGAGTTGAATATTATTAAAATATTGTGTTTTATCCATAATTACTAATTTGTTGCCTTTATCGGCTTTGATATTAAAGCAGTCTTTTTCTTTAAGTTGTTTGATAGTTGTGTAAATTGGTTTAGAATTGGGAGTTGTGCACTTGTTAATGTTGTCTTTTAGTTGTATGGCACAATTTTGTCTGATGTAGCTTTTTTGGAATTTTCATCAAGGAATTCAATGGAACTCTCGATGTCTGTGACAATTTCTTCTATCGGAGGTTTTCTTGGAGGAAAGGCAAACTTTAAAACCAAATTCAAGAGAGACAATTCATCATTAGAGAAGGAAGTTTGAGACAAGTGTTCTACAAATTCAAATCTTTGTGTGATTTTATCTCTTGTTTTAATTTTGTTTTTTGTGTTGACATTGTATTTTTGGAGTAGTATCTTCAGTTTATGGTCTAATGTTGATGTTTTCTTGTGAAACTTAAGGATATTGGTCTCATGCATCCTGTGTTCAAAGTTATTCCAGGCTTCAAAGTCGACCTCGTCTAAGTGTTTGGTTATTTTTTAATGTAAGTTGTAGGCCTCTATTTCGAGGTAACTCCTTTTGGCATCAAGACTTTTAATTTCCAATTGCAACTAAGTGTTAGTGGTTATTCGCTGTACTTTCTGTGTGATGTGGTTCTTTGTTATTTCCTTAAAAATTTCCATGAATTTAGGGGTTATATGGTATTCCTTGCATTGTTTTAAAAACTTGATATCAGCTCCTATATTATTAATCCTTGTGTGTAAATTGTGGAACCGATTTAGCTCTTTAGTCCGTAAATTAAAAGAATAATCACTGAACTGTGACATGTCTCTTGATAAAATAGAAAGTAAAAGTAGGCAACGTTGAAAAAACTTAGTCAAGAATAGAAAAGAATTATAGGAGCAAGGAATAAAACACTTAAAAGATAAAACTGACAATGCGGGCGTGGCCGCAAATTAGTACGATAAAAACGTAAATGTAAATAAAAAGGACGATCGCAAGGCGTGATCGAACCAGTCGAGCGTTGCTGTGGGATCGAGCGAGCCGTGCAGGAGGACAAAACTCTCTGACGGATAACAAAAAGAGATTGACAGACCCCCACGTCTGCCAAGATACCACGATGGCCTCCAAAGCCGATCAAGGGTTCAAGGAATTGTCTGACGAAACAAGAGATTGAGAGACCCCCACGTCTGTCAAGAAACCACATAAGCCAAGGAGGCTGGAGTTTTTAACTTTCATTCAGTTTACGCCAAAAAGTTTTTTGAGCCATCTTTCAATATGTCTGATGTGTTGGCGTCGGCCGCTATGGCGCCAAAATGGCCGCCGGAACATGACCCGCGGCTGGCCTTTCGCGAATAACTCGGAAACGATCAAATCTACGGCATAACTGTTGGCTGACAACCTTGTAGAGAATAAAATTTACTACAACAAAGGTTCTTTGCCACTGACTTTTTTCTGTCACAGTGACAAATAAATACCTGTGACTTTCCCCTGTTACTTGAGTCACCAGTGACTTTTTCATTGTATTTACCTTGAGTTGCTGGAGCTAGAGACAGTGGTAATACCATCAAACCAAGTATCGGCTGGTAAAGGATAGCATTGTAAATATCTTTGAATGGGCTTGTTTGTGTATTGATGTCAGATCAGCATTTTTCTCTCACTCTCATTATATTGTACTCAAGAAATGCTGAACCAAGCACTAGCCCTGACCCGAAGATCCTCCTTCCTCCCTTTCCATATAGCTCTCAAGTGTTGACGCAAAAAAAATATTCATCTCAAGAGTAAGAGACGTCACACAGCAGATAAACAGTGCCTCCATTCCCTTCCACCACACAGTAGCTTTAGTACAGAGGATCGGTTCGGCTCAGCATTGAATAAGGGTTTTTAGGAGTCACAATTCGCCTGTTTCCCCTTAACCGGCAGTAGGCGCGCTCTATCCCGGAGCACAGAGTCGCGCGGGGTGACTAAGTCATCCCATTTTAAATTACATTTTCCAACAGTTATTTATGATTTATTTATTTTTAGTTATTTATTGTATTCTTAGGTTAGTAAGGAAATAATTCGGTAAATTCAATTTTTTTTAAACCCATATAATTTGTGTGTTAAATATATCTTTATTGTTTAAAACTCCTGATTAGCTAACTTGCATGCAAAAGAACTTGTATAATAATAACAATACTTGCGCATATTAATAACTATTAGACTTAGATAATAGTAATTATGATAACTTATAGTTTTAACATAATATTATCAAATAAGACAATAATAATAAGAACTATCTAACTTCATTTCTCGTTGTGTTATTTGCTGTCAAGGCAGTACTCACATACGTATATCATATGTTTCATACACAATGTGTATTACACATCGGTCTCTCACATTTAGAACAGGACGAAGTTATCTTGGTGTCTTGATTTTTGGGGATGCTTAATGGCCATGCAGTCTCTCTGTATTGCATTAAATACAAGTTATGTATACTGTTCATACATATTTGTGCGCAGAATGCGTGTCTTGCGGCTCACAAACTTAGGAAGATTGTCATATGCGACTCTGAGGGTAAGCAGGCTTGGCCACCGCTGGTATATTAGATGATTTTGTGGTTGCATAAGATCAAGGATACGACACTTAATCGCCATAATGTTCCCATTAGGGAACATTATGCGTCAAAATTACAAATTGGAATTGGTGAAGCAAATAATAAAGTTGTGTTTCCGATTGTGAACATTACGTAATAGAGGGTTAATTAATTTCATAAGTACCTAAATTACTTGCCATTCTCATAAATTCATAAATTGCCATTACTGAAGAATGAAAATACTATATTAATAATACCAGGATAAAAACATTGAATTTATATTTGACGAAATTATTCTTCTAAGACTCTCAAAACCGCGTTGTCAAAATAAAAGAAAAATCAAAATCGTTACATGTGAATTTTTGGATAAATTTGGTAGAAAGATTGTTTTTCCTAAAAAGTATTTCCTTTTCTCGAATTGTGATGTCATGTAATGTATTGCAAATCATTGAGTATAAATAATGATTTACCAAAAGAGCGTTTATTTCTTCATACATTTAACAGTTACAAAAGCAGAGAAAGTTCTTTCAGGACTCCTCGTTTCCTTTCACCGTGTCCTCCAGAACGGTTCCCATATCCTTAATTACTTTCGCCGATCTACAGTTAACCGAGATTTATGAAACTAATGAGGATAATATCAAGATATTATAATTCACTAGTGGTTTATCGAGTTTTTCTTATGGCTAAAATACTATTCAAGAGTAACCACTTAAAGCACCATAAATCCTATACTAGAATTTATTTTGCGTGAATCACCGTTGAAGACGGCCCCAGTGTGGCCGAAATGCTCATCTGGTTCTTTATAACCTTGTTATTGCTACTGGAGATACCTAACGTAAGCTCTTCTTTTTAAAAATTTTAATTTTTGATACTTCAGCTCTTATTCCTAGATACGATAATTTCGGTGCTATAAAATTGCTGAGGCATTAAACTCGCCAAAACCTACTTTGAAAAATCAGACGCTCATAAAATGTAAATTTTTTGAAAAATATATCAAAAAAACACGAATATAATCACCCCTTATAATTAAAAGCTATGTTGGTCCGTCCGTTGGTTGATTGCTCCATGTCACGCTCTTAGCACTCCGACGGCGGACCCAGAAAGTACATTTTATTGAGAACCTTAAAAAATAATAATGATATGGCATTCGTGCTTTAAGTAGTCCTTGACAAACATATTCTAAGCCTATATTTCAACGAGCTTATTCTTTTCACATGATAATCTTGGTTTAACGGATGTATATATTTGAGTGGGTCCCCGAGGACCCATCACCGCCGTACATGCCCTTTTACTCACCCCGCACAAAAATACTTCAGAAACCTGAATCTCACTGTTTTCCAGTTTCTGAATATTTAACTGAGGTTTTTGCTTATATGATCTAGTTTCTATTGTGCCTGCACTAGTTTTTGCATATATTTTTACTTATTCATATATTATTTAGATATTATAATTAATTTATTTGTATTTGAATATATGTTGAAACATATTGGCTTCAAATATGGGAAGGTACTTTTTTTCTGCTGGAATTCTCGGTTCAAGGATATACACCTGTGCCCAAAGCCCTGCGACTATGAATCATAGCCTAATGACGCAGAAGTGTAAACTTTTCCGTTTTTACTTTGTGTTTCTACATGCATCGCGGGTAGAAACATAAAGTAACCACGAAAAGTAGTTTCTATACGCTTACAAGTTGTTGCAAAGATGCGTCGGTCCTTGCTCCCTGTCGTAAATGTTCACTTAGTCGCCACAGTGATCCAGTACTTTAGTGTGTGAGGTAGCATTGCAAATCATTTATATTTTTCTGCAATCATGGTAGACAAACAATTTTGCAGTGAAAAATAAATTTTTGAGGAATTTATTCGTGAAAATAATGACAAAGAAACTTTTGATGATAGTGTTAGTGATATATGTGATCTTAGCTGCGATGATGATAGTGGAAAGGTGGATGAGAGTGAAGAAGACGAATTTGATTTGGACGTAAATTCTGATTCGCAGAAATATCTGTAACTTATTTGTACAATAAAAGTAGAATTCATACCTATTATAACTTATAATTGTTTACTTAACATTCCTAAATATTTTTTCTTATTATTTAACTATAAATACCTAATTAATCATCATTAACTTTAATTATGAAGTGTTCTTCATTTTAACAATTACTTCTGTTAGAATATCATCATTATTAATTACACTAAATATTTAATAATTGTTAACTAAATATTATTTTAAATTAGAATGGATAAAAGAATAAATCGATTTATAAATAATATCTCTATACTAGTAGTTCGGTTAAAAAAGGAAAAAAACGGGTACGGGTCCTCGAGGACCCATCACCGCCGTTCGTGTCAGAAAAATTATCACCGCCGTCGGAGTGTTAAAACGCAAATAACTCAATTAAATATGCAGATATTAACTTTAAATTTGGCAGAGATAATCTACTTGGATATAAAAGTGCTGTAACGTAGGAAAATTTACGAAAACTATCCAAGGATCGACTCAAGACGATGATTTGCATTCCCCATAAGATAACACGTAAAAATCGACTTTTTGACGTGCAGGCTTTTCTTTTTTTTTGAGATTAAAGTTAGAAAGAACTAACCTACGTTTTTTAAATATAAACAATTTTAAAGAAACAATTATATAGTTTCTTATTCTGTTCATGTTTACCTGCCTTGTTTGATATTAATCATGTTAAACGTTTTATTCGCATATTTTGGGGAAATCTTGCCATTTAATTGGGATATTGCCTTGCCTACCAATTGCATTATTTACCTCGGAATCCTATTGTTGTTCCAATCTTTAATCGTGCTTTGAAGGCTGTTAATACGAACAGGAGAGAAATATGGAAGGAGAGGGAAATGATATTCTGTAAACAACATTCGTTGCGTTATTTATGAGAAGGAATACCACATTATTACCACATTACCACATTATTGAAAAAGATTAAAAATAGTAATAATGAGATAAATTTAACATGAAAATCTGAGGAACATGCTGGACGTTTTAATAAAAAACCGAGCCTCTAATAAATATATTGAGTGAAGGATTGCGCGATAGGTTACGGGAGTTAGATAGAATGTTGGAGGACTTTAAGACGGTTTGGGAAACTTTAAAAGAATCAAAAAATAATAATAATATGCTAATTTTTAGTCACTTAGCCTGAGTATAAAGTTATTAAAACGCGAATAACTCAAACAAGGATGTAGATAGAAAATTGAATTTTGGCAGAAATTTATATAATGAGCTAATCAGAATTAGTTTACTTAGGGTTGACATGGTAATTTATGAAATAACTGTTCGTTTGTAGTATTATTTTGAGGAGTAAGAGATATATCGCACTTCCTTCGAATAAAACTAATAAAATTTGATTTAATGGAGCATTTTATGTGGAATAAAAATTAAAAAAATTCAATTCACGTTATAGTATGTTCCAGAGAGTTGAATTATATTCTTGGTCAAATATGTATGCTTAATAAATGCACAATTTTAATGCTTTAATACGGATCAGGCTTTTATGTAATGGTATAACAGATATACTGAATCTATTAAGTAGATAGATCGTGGAAGGAAAAGGGAATGGAAATGACAAGAAATTGAGAAAAAGGAAGAGGAGTATGTAGAGTTTGCATAGAACTAAAGGAGCTGTAGCACAAAAATAACAATAATAAATTATAATTCCTTATAAAACATTTTATACGATCGAATCATGTGCCATTTCCAAATAGTGAGATTTCATAAAACTAAATATAACGTTATTTTCAATGAATTTCTTTAAAGAAGAATACACAAAATTTTTCGAACCGAATTTCTATTAGAGTTGAAAAATAACATTCTATGACCTTTATTTAATTTTTTTTAAATAAAGTCAATTTTCTGAAAATATTTTAAAACTACAATAGTTAAAAGAAAATTACGCTCTTAAAATATAGTTTAAACTTATTGCAGTTCATGTAAGTATTTCGTATACAGTAAGTTACTACACATTTTTTCTTTGATGGAAAATTCACTGTTTATTAACATTTTATCCTGTTTGTACGCGTAAGAGTAAAACAATTCAATTATTAAGTTAAATTCTATTATTTTGAAATCATTTATAATTTGCTCAAATATTTCAAGTTAATTTCTATAAATTCTTCATATATTATATCTTATTATTTTGATTTTACTCTTATTTTCAACATATATTTTGACAAGAATTTGGTCTTACTGGTGATAATTTGTAAACAATATAACAAAGATAGCTTTCAAAGACACTGATTTGATTGTGCTTGAAAGCTAAACCAGATCATAGCAAAATTTACTAATTTTTCATAACGAAATCAAATATCTTTGAAATTATTTTATGATGATTTGATACGAGAGAGAGAAGGAGAGAGATGAAGAAAGAAAGAAGAAGAGAGAGTGAGAGAGACAAAATTGAATATTCCATAAATTAAAAATAAAATAGTTACCTACGAGCACAGTGACTCACTAAAAGCACGTTCGAATTCTTTTCCCAGATAAACCTGCAACGCATGTTTTTGGCGGAATTTGAAAACGGTGTGTTGAGGATCGCGTCCGATTCAGAATAAAGTTTAACAGCGATCACTGACATCACGACGAGCAAAACTCAGCATTATGGAAAACCGACATTCGCGGGGAAACTTTATTTTATCTTTAAGATCGGAGAATTAATGTCTTCCTGACCGATTTCTTTTTCTGCCCGTTTCCAAAACGTCGGTTAATTTTGCCTTAAGGAGAATATATTTATTTTTACATTTCCGTTTTTTTAATAAAATAACATATTAGTAATCTTAAAAATTCAGACTGTTTTCCTAAAATAGGTAAGCTATTGATTTTCAGCTATCATATCTCTTAATGTAATAAGTTACATGTCTCAATGATGAAATATATAAATCATTTTCTTTTATACGTAGCAGTTCTCTGTCTTTGTTGTATTTCTCACTAATTTGTTCTATTTCTGTGTTGCAGATAATAAGAAACGGCGCAATATATATTGCACAAACTTTCTCATATTGTATATACGTTTGGTCGACTGTGTACGGTTATAAAAGAAAAACACTCATAAATCTAAGTTAACCGTAGTTTAGCGAAGTATATTTTAATTCCACTGGACGATATATAGTAATTTTGGGGACAAATGCATTACTTAATATCATTTGTGACATCAGGCTGTAATATTGGATGGATTTCAATCAAAATCCTTAGAGCCATTTTTGTTTTAAAATTTCCAAGAATAAAGTGCCCTTAATTGTTGCGCAATATAGTTCATCTCTTCAGAGTGTCTACTATGAATGCTATTATAAAAAAATATGAGATATCATTCCATTTAGTTTAACCATCTAGGTTGTAGTTTGATTTTGAGTGGATCGCGGCGGAGGCGTGACGTCATAGGGCTTAGATATGGTAACTTAGCGTGTATTTTAATGCCAATGGACGCCATATAGTGCTTTTGGAGACATATGGATTTCGCAGCATTATTTTTAACATCAGGCTCTACAAATGGATTGATTTTAATCAAATTCCTTGGAGCCATTTTTGGGCATATCAAATTTTTCTAAAAATTGTCAAGAACAAACTATCGTTTATTTTTGTGCAATATCATTTTTATGAAAGAAAGGTCTTCACAAGATGATATATTACATAAATACGAGATATCATTTGATTTTATATACGCGTTTGGGCCCTAGAATCGCAAAAAGGCAGACAGACGGCATGACGAAAACCACTTTTATGGTCCCAGGGGCACCTAAAACGTATATTTCTATCAAAATCTCAAAGTAGAATTTTTTCACTATTACAATACACAGACTCCTAGTTTTTCGAAAGCTCACTTAACGAATGTTCGCGTTAACGCATTAGAAAAAGTAATTCGATTTCCGGTCAAGTAAAGACTTTTTCTCCTTCCAAAATGTCTAAACTTAATACTCTATTTGGTATACGCAATGAATTTCGCTACAACGAAAATATTCCAAGCAGTACGTATTTCGTATTTTGCAACCTTACCCTGACTATTGTTGATATCCAGTATCCTTATCCATGTGGTAGATTTCCAAAAAATCAAAGGATAATGATGTTGATAAAATCAGCGTCACTGTCTTCTGTAACAAAATACTTTTACAATCAAACAGAAAATCAAAACTTATCGTAAGAAAGTTATAACATTTATTTTAACAGTTCAAAATACGTTGCAAAAATAAAAACAAAGCCTTAAAGTGGTAACATTTCTTCTAGTAATCGCGTTCTAAATACGCGGCGGAAAATCCTATGTTACAAGATGACAGCAATTCCTAGATTTACATTCAATATTCATAATATAAAATGAAAACCTATCAAACCAAAATTACATTTCCTTAAATTACGTTTAAAATACAAACACAATACCAAATGAAAATCTTTCATTTCTTTAAATTTTAAACTAAAGTTTCATCATCAATAATAGCGGCGTTGGCAGAGAAGTTCAAACTGAGCTACAAAATACTTAAATCGAGACTTATCATGTTTGTTTACTTTAAAACCTGCTAATAATGAGCACTATAAATTTAATAATAAGTCATTTTCTAGGGCGCCAAAGTTTAAACGGAAATTTTGAAACACAAAAGTATGAGTAGTTCACTCTTATTAGCATCGCAAATGCATAACGCGAAATGCAAACAATCGGTTCAAAACGTAAGTAATGGCAAAAAAAAACTTTTACCGCAAAGTGCAAATTCGCGAACCGCAAGCACGCGAAGTTCACAAAGGTAGTGTACTTTATATTAGCCTTTCTTTATGATTATGTATGTACAAATACGTTGTCTCAGGTCACCGTAACTCTAATTACTATATTTAAATTATTGGGAACTTTATTTTCGTTAAACAAATTTTCGCTTAAAGAACAACTTTTAAGGACCGCATTCCTTACGTTAAACGGGGAAAAGGAGTACTTTTTCAATATACTACGTAAGGATGTGAGAATGTAAAAAAAACAACTGTGGCAATAGATAACTTTTTGGGGCAAACCTGTATATTACGATAAAATTGAGGAATATTTCAAGTTCTTTGAGTACATTTTCTGCGGTAGCTGCGTAACTCTTTAATATTTGGCTAAAAACAGAAAAACAAATTTAAAGTAATTTTAACGAATTCACGTTTTGTATTTATTACAAATTAAAAAATAAATCTGAAAGTCACATATTTGAATGTTCCATAAAGAGAAAATAGTTCTGGGCATATGAAAGTTGTCATTAATTTTTTTATTTAATTTTTTAAGCTTATACTTAATTCATGCAAACCCGTCATATTTAACGGGCAATTTCGACATACTAACACTTAAGGATATATAATTTTAAATTGCACTTATGCTTACGGCGAGCATTGTCGTGTAATCACAATTATTCAGAATCAATCGATTATCTCAAATAAATATATACGTTTATGTTTCTTTGAGAATAATTATTTAGGACAGACATTGGAAAATTGGAATCTTCCTGCGTTCTAGCATATTTAGTCACGGCAAATATTTTGTGGGGAACTCCCCTGTTGGATCCGGTAAATTCATTCATCTCGTCATTTCAAATCAAATTGTTTCTATCCATGAGCATGTAATCCTCCGAAAAATGTATCTTTCGTATTATCGAAGGACAGTAGTAGGTAGAATAAGTTAAAGTTTTGGTAACCAGGAAAAATTTGTTTAAGTATTTAGTGATTTTAACTTTAATTTCAGAATGAACCATTTGAACTATGGTCACGTGTGTGACTGAGTTACTGAGTTTGAGTAACTTCACCATTTTAATGTTATTTCCGTAATCCTTGTGTGGTTGCATAAACAAGAATACTCCAAGATTTAGGTAATGTATGGTCGTTTTTCTGAAATTTTTAATAGCGAATATAGATTCACCCGGAATCGATCTCGAGATCTTTGGAGGGAAATGAAAATTACAATCTATATAATAATTTGTTTATTTTTTCGCATCAGGTACATTTTCAGATTGAAATATCTTAAAGACTTTGCAATAAAATATATATTGTGTATTGCATTGAAAAACGTAGAAAATGATCAATATTACGTTTTTTATTTAATAAAATTTCAGCGATCATATACTTTATAATTTTGTTATTCACGATTTTGGCATTTTTATGCAGATTTTTTTGTAATTACAAAATACAGAAATCTAATAATAGTAATTTGGTTATCCCAAACTGTGTCACGAACAATTTTGAATCGATTTTTCTCAATAATTAACGATCAAAAATCAATTAATCTTAACGAATTAAATTGATGCTATGTGAACTTCGAGTTTAATTTTCATTTTTATTGAAAAAAGATTCGGTTTCGACTCCGGGAGATAATTTCTCTTTCCCATAATATAACACGTAAAAGTCTATTAGTCGACGTGCAGGCTTCTTTTTTTGCAAATTAAAATTAGAAAATTTTCCTTCAATATTCTGACCCGGACTGTTTAAAGGCAAAATAATGTACGTAGTTTTTTATTCTTAACGTCGATTTTCCTGTACGGGTCGAGTCGGTCCACAAATGAAGTTTTAACTTGAAAATGTTACGTTTTTAGACGTGAAGCATTTTTCTTGTTTACGACTACCGCGTTATTGCAAAATCAGCGAAATTAGGTACTTATATTTAACTGGATTATATGTAAAACGAGAACTATATATTGAGTGGGGATATTCCCTATATTTAGCGTAGGCCTACCTGAAGGAACCTGTGTCTACGCAAGGGCAACTTTATGTGGCTGCCT
This sequence comes from Tanypteryx hageni, assembly GCA_028673005.1. NCBI lineage: Eukaryota > Metazoa > Arthropoda > Insecta > Odonata > Petaluridae > Tanypteryx > Tanypteryx hageni. Next base: position 55,506,702 of record CM054120.1, on the reverse strand, counting down.
CTAAAGACAATAACCCTCCAAATATCAGGTTTGCTTTACCTGATAATCCAATAACCTAACCAAAAATGTTGTTAATCATGATGCCTAGATTTAAAAAATATTTTCAATAATTTAAAATAACAATGTACTTATCAATGTGAACAACCAACTATATGTAAAAAAGTAAACATATACTTATATATTTTTTAAAACATACATAGCGTAACTGTGTCACGAACTACTAGAATTAGAACAAAGTTCCAAAAAGATTGCAGGAGTCTGTCTGGAGTAATTTTTGACACGTGAGAAAAATAAGAGAGTTTGATGTTAATTACAAGTTTGGCGTATCAAGTTACTTATTACATGTAGCGTATTACACGTTGCCACGGATTACCAGACACCTAACTGTTGGGTTGCGTGACTATTGAATCACCCTGTATAAGAGTACGAAAAATATTTTTTATAACTTCATTCCACACGAATGAATTAAAACACGACCTGTTGAGATATACTAGGTGGGGTGGAAGCGCTGAGCAGCAAGGAATAAGAGAGGTATTGGTGATCGTTAACTAAAAGTGTGTTTGTTATGTATAATTTCCATTTTCTCAAGTTCATTTAATCTGGGACCTTTTTTCCGCTAAATGTAAGATTTAGGGAGTGAAGGAGGAAGAATGACTGCAGATGAGTAAATGATTAGCGAAACGGGAATCGAATGAAACGGATTTAAAAAACCTAAAGTGTTCGTTAGCTCTGATTTAAAAATTTCTGCCCGTTTGACCAATGTAAATAACGTTGCAATCGTTACACTTTAATAGGTACACACCGGATTTCTTCACAACGCCAACGGTGTAAGGATTACTTACTTTCATTATGGAATGTCTCGGCCTCGTATATTAACTCTATTATTATAAGTAATTTAAATGAAAAATACTTCATGCAGAAACACTCGACGGAATGCAAAAAAGTACCCAATTATGAGAAAAAATATTTCAATGTTTTAATTGTACCGAAACTATAATTTAATTATACAACTATATTTATCTATTCAGAAATTCTCCCTCGAATTTAAATATCTGTGGCGGCTTTATTATCGGATTTTACTTTCTGCGGCCCTAAATTTTGCGCTAAGTGGAAGCTATAAAAAAGCACTCCTCGTAATTTCAATTCTCTGGTTTCGTTAACGCCTTTATCTCTGATCGTACTCAAAGCTGGAACCTGAGACTTTCCCCATTAACATTGATGACTATATCCGGGAACGATCGGATATATTATTTGCAAGAACGAAATCCTTGAATAAAACTCACCACTGGCGAAGAAAAAAATGTGTAGGTCCTCCGTCAGAAAGAATTCGAAACCCTAGAAAAAAATTTAACGAACTCAGAAAGAAATTGGGTCTCCTTTGGCCATGGGTCGCCCCACATCCCATCGCGCGTGGGTTTCCAGTGTGCCAAATCAAATTTTCTTGCCGTCTTTAATGTCGCCTCAGAAATTAAAAATTGTAGAACCTAATTTCCTTGTTATTACACGACACTACCATTTATTTTTTTACTTGAATCGTTTGTAAATACATATATTTTCTAATATATTTCCATCAAAAACGTATATGGCAAAACTCGTTCGCTCTGCATGAGAAGGAAATGACGAACGTGTTTTTCTGACTTTTGCGAAGCCGTGTCGGACGATTAGATTCCGAACAAGTGTTCCTCGGGGCGCGTGAGTGCGTGTTGTCTCATCATGAGCGCCGTTCGACTATAAACTACGTGCGAGACTGACGCGCCATGTCACGGAACGTTAATGAAACCGACTCCGTCTGGACGACATTTCTCGATTCCGCCAGAAATGCAAGTTTCGTATGCCTTTGCGCGGCTTGCGGGAAATTATTTTTGTCTAGTCTATTCCGGAACAGGTTTGTCTCGTTTACTCTTTTCAGCGCGGATATTTTGATAAAATAGCTCGCTGTGCTCATATGAAGCATCGGCTCGATGTATTTCGTAACCTCCTTCGGTTCAAATAATTTTCAAGTAAATATTGTAGGTGAACAATCGGATATACTATTCGCAAGAAGGAAATCCTTGAATAAAACTGCACTAGTGACGGAGCAAAAAATGTGTAGGTCGCTCCGTAGGAACGAATTTGAAGTCCCAGTAAAAACATTTAACGCCCTCAGAAAAAAATTTCGTCCCCTTTTGCCATGGGTCGTCCCATCTCCCACTGCGATTGAGTTTCCGGTATGGCAAATCAAGTTTTCTCGTCTCGTCTTTAATGTCGCCTCAGAAATTAAAACTTATAGAATCTAATTTCCTTGTTATTACATGACACCGCGATTAATATTTTTAATTGAATCTTTTTCAAATATATATTTTTCTAATATATTTTCAGCAAAGGCAGATGTAAGGCGTATGTGGCGAAACTCGTTCGCTCTGCGTGAGGAGGAAATGACAAGCGTGTTTTTATGACTTTTGCGAAGCCGCGTCGGACGATTGGGTTCCGAACAAGTGTTCCTTGGGGCGCGTGAGTGCGTGTTGTCTCCTCATGAGTGCCGTTCGACTATAAACTACGTAGGAGAATGACGCGCCATGTCACGGAACGTTAATGAAAATGACTCCGTCTAGACGACATTTCTCGACTCCCCAAGAAATGCACGTTTCGTATGCCTTCGCCGCGGCTTACTGGAAATAATTTTTTTTCTAGTCCATTCAGAAACATTTTTTTCTCGTTTACTCTTTCCAATTTGGACGTTTTGATAGTATAGCTCGCTGTGCTCATATGAATCCTCGGCTCAAAGTATTTCATAACCTCCTTCGGTTCATATAATTTTCATGAAAATATTACAGGTTATTAGTTATTGTTTTAAGCGATTGAATATATTGATACTTTTACGAAATGCCCCTTTAAATTTCAAACTTTTCAGTTATTTCCACTGCATGAGAATATTTATCTGTTTGTATATAATTTTAGGTAGCGGTCCAAGATTGACGAAACCGTCAAAAATTGGGAGCTGAAACTTGGATTTTCTTTGACTTCTGTACTGTTGCAAATTCATCTTCTTTAGATTTGAGTTTTGAAACAAATACAGTGTCAGATAGGGGCTCGTTTAAAATATTTTTTATATACTATATTTTGGCTAAAGGAGTTTCTTACCAATGATTAATTAGAGCCAAAAGTGTTCGAGCTATCAACTAATAATCTCCGAAGGTATAAAAGATGGACTGGTGAAATAATTATTGAGGTTCGAAAAATATGACATTGAAGTTTACGTTATCGGACTGCTCTTTATAACTTGGGAAATTATCCAAACAATAGATTCTTCAATGAATGAACAAATCATCTCTACCAAAATGCTCTTACGGGAGGTCTTCGCCGATTGCTGATTCATCGCTAGTACAATAAACCTCACTAACTCGGTGGTCAAAAAAAGAAAATAGCCACGATTCAAGACCTCGGAAAAATAACGAAACACGATCTCTCGCAGGCATCCATGCGTAGGACGGCACACGAACAGTAATTCCTCGCTGCCACAGCTTCCTCTGCAAAGCTCCAGGATTAGACCTTATGTGTGTGCCGAACCCTCGTCGACGAAATTTAAAATTGAAGAATACGTCAAATAGCGGTGCCAACTGATAATACGACAAGCAATGTTAAGCATTGCGGTAGTTTACTTCGACACATACTAATTAAAATTGTCCTCGTTGTCCAATTTAGTTGCTAGGAAAGGGGTTCACAACCTTTTGTCAACCATGAACAACATTTATAATTGAAATTATCTGGCGAGCTACTTATGAGGAAGTTGTTATAATGGAAACGATTACGTAATTCAAAGGCATTCAAGAGCGTTTGTTATGAAATAATGTGAAAATGTGTTAGTGATACAATAATAAAATTTAATTAATTAAAAGTGGTCAACATTTTTAGCTAATGGGAAAATACAAATCGCCGAGTATCGTTGCAATCCTCTTAAGATAGCACTTCGAGCTGCATTTAGTATGCATGCTACGCACTCGATATGGCTGCATTAGGATCTAAGTCAGAGATCAGCTAAATTTACAACATGAGAGGTCGTATTCCCAGTGGCAAACGCCTAGCTTGGTAGAATGACGGCTTAAATCTGAGAAGCGAAAATTAAGTCTAAATTTATCTCAGCGTTCACATTTAAGTTTTTTACCATAATTTCGATAAAAACTCTGGAATTCTTTGTGTTAAATTTTACGGATCGCTTTGTCATCATGTATTCGCGAGCAACATGTGGCGTTCTTGCGGGCCGCATGCTGTTATCGGACTGAAGTTTGACGACATCTGATCTAAAGGTTCATTTCCTGCGTAGGGTTCCACCAACTATGGTTTTTTGCGCTCCTCTATCTGTTTACTTTTTCTTCGCAATGACCGAGAAAATTTATTTTTGAAAATTTCGTGTATATTGAATTTTATACTATGTAAGCAATTTTAAAGCCAAGAATGTGGCACCATTTTATAAAAGGTAACGGCTCGCTCTCGTAGATAAATCGCCAAATTCCACGTTACTCTTATGACTTGCCTTTAGGGTTGTTTTCCGAAACGTATCTCTTATAAACGACGACAAAATGCTGAAATTTTCTTTTTATTTATGCCAATGAAGCGTATTTTAGCACAAATCCCTAATGCTCGTGATGTAAAAGATTAAGGAACACTTGCAGCCTTCTTCATACGCGAGCCTAAATACTTCGTAAAAGTATTCAGCTCCAAGTTTTCAAGATTTTTATTGGCGTGGCCGCGCCATAAGTGTCGTATTTTTAGCAGATAATGATTTTGTTACACAATATTGTCGTGGCCCAATGGTACAGCTTCGGCCTGCTGATCGTGTATACGTAGTGATTGAATTGGTTCAAAAAATGATAAGACTCGGAGATCAATTCAACCGTTTATTGACCCTATCCCTTGCCCTATGCACGGACAGCAGGAGGGCCGAGAGTGGGCGTTCGGGCAGAGCCTTCGACTGCACTTCGGTATTTCGCAAAACTGAAAGAATCCTATAATGTTATGTTTTACGCCACGCTGATTCACCTCTTTACGCACAGTGGGTATTTAAGAGGTAGTGAAATTAATAGACTGATAGCAAGGGAGGAGAGAAACCTGGTGCCAGCTTTTTGTCTGCTCTAAGCAAAGGGGGTCAACGACTGTCCTAAGGACAGGGCGCTGACTTTGCACGTTCTCCTCAAGAGACTCCTCTACTTCCGATTCTCGAGAATTTTATAGCTCTGTCTGCCCCACTCCGTCCTTGAAAGGCGCAGCTGCTCTCTCAGCACTGTGGCTTATCCAACCGTGCCTTTGGTCTCGGTGGCCGCCTAAGGGGCGCCCGTTTCGCTGATAGTCGCCTAATGCGCATTATTCAAGGTTCCAGAACCTTCTGAAAGTCAGTTAGAGGACATCGAAATGCGTATTTCTCTATGGCATGATGTCTCAAGAGGATGTGTCATACGTGTTTGCGACACGTGATTCGACGTAGATTTGGGACGTCTCCACACGCTGTATTCACACCTCGTACTTTGCAACAGTAGTAAATGATATAACAAAAAATAAATGGAAAAATACTCCCAATACCAAAATTAGTTAGATTTAAGTGCAATGTCAGTATTGTGGTTGATGTCAACATTATCGTTAGATTAGTTCCATGACTACGGAATATACGTTCATGATGTGGTGGTTTCCCCTTGCCATTCACACTAGACACACTCAGCTGGGAGAAGGGAAAACCGGTGCCGGCATATGCCTACAACAGGGGTCCCAAACTCAGAGCGCATTTATCCGAGGGCCTCAATTAATACTTTCCTAGTCCTGACACCTTTCGACTCTTTTGTACATTCACTCTTCTTTTTCGCAAGGGGTAAATTAACCCATCCTATGGTGTGGCCTTAAAGCCATTCTTTATAAAAATATTACATTCGGCGTCGAGATTTAAGACCTTTGAACACGCAGTCCTCTGTGCCCCAAATGTGCATGATTTTTATAAATAGGAATGAACAATTAACCGCGTGTGCTTTAAAAGCGCTGATTTAATACACTTCTTAGACCTCTTAAATTATTTACCAACCTTTGCGTGAAATATTTTCTAGGGAATACATTTTAGTTTGCGCTATTTAGCATATAGTAGGCAACTAACTTTGCGGTCCAAATAAACGCAAGAGCACCAAGAGAGCCAACTACTGAACATCCCTTACGACTTGCACGGTCTCCTCAAACCATACAATATTCCAAATTTCTCAGGATTCGTGCCTGGTGTAATTTAGAGCAACTTGTCAACGCCGAACCACTACACCACCGACACCCCTTCACACAGAAAAGTAGAGGAAAATATTAAACTGATAATATCCCTGTGGCATATTCGCCAAAAGTAGCGAATCAAGAATTTTCGAAGAGTAAAAGTCGCCCTTTGGCGTTACTTAACAGATTAATATGTTCTTCTTTTGAGTCGAGGTTAATAGAAAACTTTCCGCTCGAACACATCAAGTATAATTTGCTCTACGCCTCCGGTTGAAATTTAATGGAATAATGTTTCACCTCAATGATTGTTAAAGCGTCGACGATAGCGGAAGTTCCTGTGAAGGACTTATTTGTAACCAAGCGGCTCAAATAAATGGGGTGTTATTATATTTACGCTAATTTTCATTTTTACACGAAAAAGTTAACGACAGATTATTACAACAATAACTATAAAATTCGTTGCTTTTTATATTGTTTATCAGCTGGTTCTAAGGTTTCACGCATTTCATAATCATAGCTCAAACGATATAGCCGACCATTTGCTCATCGGACGATTGAAGTGAGTTCATTTTAAGTTACCATCTTTCTAATCGTCAATATCCTTAAAATGCCGCAGCGAGGAGTGAAAGGCCATTTTGGAGGACGAAGAGAACGGCCGTCTAACTACTTCACAAGAAATCGTAGGAAAAATAATATTTGGGAAAGGAAACGGAAGAGAAGGGCAGGGTTGGGAGAGGTGAAAAACAAGGGACGGCAGAAAAGGCGGAAAAAAGGAAGGAAGGTGGTAGATGGGACGAACGAATGAAAGCTTCGAGAAGGGAAGAGGGAGGAGGATGTGAGGTCAGGAGAGCGGAAAACGAGGAGAGGGAAAAATGAAGAGGGAGATGGAGGGTTCTCGGAGGAAAGAGTCGGGAAGGATTGCGTGGATGCGAGAAGAGGAGGGAGTGGGAGGATCCAGACGGAGGAGGTGGGGTGAAAATAGAGCGTCAGAGGTCGTGAAACACGACTCTTTGAAGTGGTATTGGCAAATGAAGATTGGACGAGGTCTTCTTTAGTTCGCTTTCTTAGAAAAAACGTGCAAACGTTAACGCCATATCTCTCTCGTTCCCTCTCTCTCGGGCAGTAAGATCACGTTCTTTCTTTTTTAGACGTTTTTAGTCGTTTTTTTGCAACGAATGAGTTTTTGAGGAACTACCGTTAACGCAGATGCTAAATTATCCCTTTCGTCAGTGGTTCCCAAACTGTGTGCCGCGGCATACTAGTGTGCCGCAGTAGACTTTTAAGGGTGCCGCGAAAAACTTTGTTTAGTAAATTAATCAACGATTTGCATGTGTTGGTAGGTAATTAGGTCAGTAATTTCTATTCTAATAAATTGGTTATGTAGGAACATCAACAAATGGATGTGTCCAAAGATTGTAATACCCGTATCTAAAAATATATAGAACTGGTTTCAAGGCTTGGGTGCCGCGAAATCCGCTTTATCTTTGAAAGTGTTCCGCTACTCAAAAACGTTTGGGAAACGCTGCCTTACGTTATTCTTTTTCTGCTTGAGGGCATTATTTTTGAAAAATACAAAGCTACTGAAACTGATGGTTTGCTCTTTCTCTTCCTGAAAAAGCTATCAAACTGGGTTTAAGTAGATTCCAAGAAGTTGAATGGAGGGACGGCTGCGTGGGTATGCGGAAAGATCATAAAGATTTCCAGGGCATAGGTTCTCCTTTAGAATGGCAACAGCAGAGAAGACAAAGAAGGAATGAGCTGCTGTGGCAGACAGTAACTGGCGTTTATTTAAAACATTTTTAATACAGGACGTTAAATATATTTATAATACTATTGTGAGTTGCATGAAATAACATTGCAAAAATATGATATCGATTGAATAAAAACTAAACTTTTTTTGTTTAGGAGTAGTTGATGCGTCAGACAGACTGAGAAACCGATCGCATAGGCGATTTAAGAAACGCTAAAAATGGTTTACATTGTTTCGACATAATGAGTATTCGCAAGTTACTCTAAAATCAAAAAAAGTTACGTGAGCAATTGTTCAAACACTGGAGTTATTACATCAGACTTTTTGATTTTATATAATATAAATACATTTATGCTAGACAAAAATAAATTTTTGGTGAATTTAGGAAAAAGATATAAGCCAAAGTGTAAAAAACGGTAAAAATTGCTGAGCGCTCTAATAGTGATTTTTGTCTACTTAACATGAGAAAATACATTTATATGTAAAAAGTTGAACAAATCTTACATCAAATGGAACGTTATATATGTATTTACCCATAGGCATTTAAGTGATGTGCATATTTCAAATTTTCTGTATCACTTTTTCTTTTTAAGGAATATGATCAAATTTTCGAAATTTAAAATTTTACCTTTTGCCTTGCAGTGAAATAATAACTGTTGGTTTTGTTCAAAATGTTTTATTAAAACTTTTATATCACAATTATGTGCTTCCTAAATCTGATTAAAATTATTTTTAAATCAGCCTTTTTCCAGTTAAATATTATTTTATTCGTGATTATATAAAGACTTGTAATTTTCTTTCACAAATTAAGTAATCTCTCAGCAGTTACAATTTTTATTATTCGAGGGGTTTTCTGCGTAAATCTGCTTAACATTCGCGACATACAGAATTGGTTATACCAACATAAGGGTAAGGGTACGTTCTCACCGGAAGCATCTTTCTTCGGGTCTATAGGGTCAGGGTCGCCTAACGATTTGAGGTGTTCAAATGAAGACCGTTTCGCTTGGAGGGTATGGGGGAGCAATACGCCTGCCACCTCGGAAGGTGGTTGTGGAAAGGAGGCATATTTGAGTGCAGTCAATTGTGGTGATAAATTCTATTCTCATTTTCGGGATGTCTCTTTTGAAGTTTTCCACTACTTCATTACTATAAAAAGGTGCATCTTTAAAATTCAATGATCTCCAGTATAAATAATCATGCTGGCTTCATGACTTCAACCAATTGAGAGCAAAATTCGGCGAATTTAACACATTCTACAAAGAGGCCCGCAAGTTTGACGATAAATTGATTTTATTTAAATTCTTCCTTCTGATTATATGTGCCTATTTACAAAACACGATCAGCAAAATAACATTCTTGTCTTTGCTGAAGAATATTTTTGTGGTTTTTTAGTTTATTTTATTATGTCCGCAAAGTTTTTTCATAAAGTTTTCGGGATATGCTTTCACATACCCTGATTAAAATGTGTTTCTCCAATTGGCAAAATATTTTACAACAAATAGCAAATGAATATTAATTCTTAATCTCTCTTCAATTTTAAGTGACGGTTGTTAGTTTATCCCTATAATGCCCAGACACGCGAGTCATGCTTCGACACTGTGACTGCATGCAAACGTCAATGGCGACCAAATAGACAAGAGAGTGAAGATATTCCAAGATTTCCACTAGAGTGGACTTGTAGCACTGTTACAAATCTGCCACAGTGGGAATTAATGGCACTAGAAGAAATTTGTCTCCCAAATTGCATTCAATGCATATGTATACAGATATTTCATATCTGTAGCGCAGGGTAATAAAAGTTTAAGTGCACTTTTTAAACCATTATAAGTATATAAATTGAAATTGAACACCTTTAGCAAAGGATGAAGGATCCAAAAGGAACAGAGTGGAATGATCTTTCCTGAATAACATTTAGAGAAAGACTGCCAAAATCAGGCCCGACCCGAGTTACGGGCGAGCCGGGAGCCAAAGTATTGGGGGCGCTATCCACTTGCATTACTTTCAAGTGAAAAAATATTTGATACAAATATATATCGCAGAAAAGGGTGGAATATTGATGGAATTCCTTTTATTTTTTCTTTATCGATATTTTTTAAAGAGAGATGAATAAATTAACATGTATGTACTTTGTAAATATCTCATCAAATATTTACGGAGGGGGGCACTTGAGTGCTCTCTCGCCCGGAGCGCCAATATTCCTAGGGCCGTCCTTGGCCAAAAGAGTGGGTTCAATGCATACGGAGAAGGGGTAAAAGCGCATACAACAACGTCCATCTATCGGAAAACCCTAGCAAGCAATCGAGAAACATTTGTTCCACGAACATACTCTACGGTTCAAACGACCACCGAAGTTTCTTTCTTCCAAACCTCGTTCAACAGGGATTCAGGGGTCAAGGAACTCTCAGCTGGACATATCCGTGACCTTATCTGTATAGAGAGGCTCGTGGAATACTCTACCATTAGGTCAGCAAATATAATCTCAAAACCCTTAAAAGGGCTAAGAAGTGTGATTTTAAAAGTACCCTAGGACCTTGCGGTTACCTGATTGCCCAGAGTAGAAGCGTGACCTTTTCCAAAAGATGCATATTTGAGTGTAAGAAACTATTTATATTTTGAAGGCTTTATGTTGAACGAAACAAGTTTTAACCACTTTGTATTTTAAAGCGTTAGAACGTTCAGGAATATTTCGAAATACCATTTCCATTGCTAGTTACAACGACGGTGCTCAAGTACATCAGTCGTAGGAATAGAGTTCAATTTGAATCCCATAAACATAAGAGATTATGAACTCTAATGCGGAATGTTTATACATAGCAGCATATTTTGCGGAATTTTTTAAATAACGTTCTATCTTTCTGGCTGTAGAAAATTTTCCATCATGGCCGCCGATTCCTCTCTCCGTTGGTTCGTGCGAGATAAGATGGCGCGATGGAAGTAGGAAACGAATGGGAGGGGCTCTTGAGGTTGAGTAGCAGGGAAGGGAGGAATGTGGAACGAATGCCGAGGAGATGACGCCATGCATTCAGAGGTTTATGAGCGGAAATGAATTACAGTTTTGAGCGTGGAACGAGAATGTTTTCGAGTTCGGAGCACGCAAAACTTTCACAAACATTCTGAAATAAAAAATCTTAGCAATAACTATTTTCGCGCAGTTGTTCCATTTCGCGTTCCGTCGAAGAGTTTAAACGTCTTGGGCAAAGTACTATTTTTAAACACTATTCAAATGGTAGGCATCACAAATACGTTTGGGTAGTAGATATATCGCAGGGAAGATCGTGCGAAGTTTTGTCTGTCGACGTTTATTCTTCTTCCAACTAAAAATATCACAATCAATTGATACGAAAGTTTCCTTTGAGTTTAAAAAATCATTAATCTCAAGATGAAAATTTCGTTAAGTGTTACTGATCTACTGACACCTAATTCAATATAGAATTATCAAGCTCATTTATGGATGGAAACAGATTTAAGAATATGCAAATAAATAGGTATATAAAACTAGAAACAACAACAACTTATCCTAAGTATCTTCAATAGCTATAATGATGTTATGAAGAATCTATGCGCATTTCGGATAAAAAGCAGCCCTCTTCAGTGGTGTAGTCTAAAAAGAAACTAATTTCGGTGAATCATCAACGAAAAGGGCTGCATTGTATCTGAAGTATATTATTGTCACGCTAAAATGATACGAACATGAGTAAATTTTAAAAATATGTTATTATTTTTTCAGATATTGTATTCCATGCATTAGCCGTTTGAAATTAATTCTTAATGCGTGCGCAGCGTGACTCTCACGTAGGAATTGTGTTCCACACAATGTTGTTGGAAATGTTTTGATATATTATACTTAAAACGAAATTCTACAGAAAAGCCTAGAGCTCGTATTATGGCTGAAAAGATCAATAAAAAGCACTTTTAAATACTTATCTCAGGTATCTGCAATAGCCACAACAATGTTATTACAAACTAGATGCGCATTTCGGCTGCAAATCTCCCGTCTTCGATATTAATTCACCGAAAATATATTCTTAAATTTACAACCTTGTTGTGGCAATTGTAGATACCCCAGACAAAATTCTTTTCAAATGCTTGTTTTTGAACATATTAACCAATTTCTTGCTTTCATCCGACGACCGGTGATCAGATTAAATCTTGGTCACTCTAGATGACGAACATGAGTATAGTATGCGGAGGAAATTGCTTGTCTATACTGAATGGGTTTTATAAACTCGATAAAGCCGGTATTTTATACTCTTGGTCGGCAAGTTCCAAAAAATTAAAAATAGCAAAAACCTGCACAAGCGATTTTCGCCTCGCTCGCGTTTAATGGCGTCCCTTCGTGACACGCTTGGTTATGAGGGGGGTAGGTGACGCTCATGAAATGTCCTAAAACACGTGACCCTCCTTCGGGCCAATCACGGGCTTCCATGTCAGTCCATATAACGAGTCTTCTCCTACATCTCCTCCTCTTCTATCCTTAGCTTCAGAGACGTGCGGGTAAGTAAGCTCCGTCATTTGGCTCCGTTTCTTCATTATTGGAGATACTTTCTTTTCGATTTTTAATTAAATCTTTAGCAAAGATTTCTGTTTCTTTCAGTAATCTCACACCTCCTCTTAATTCAGAGGCACATATATTGTAAATTTTTCATTAAAACTTAAAGGTAATTGTTTTACTAAATTACGTTTATTTTTTCCTAGAGCCAATATACTGTTATCACTGAGGCCTCACCGCATCGACAACTTCTACCTCTTGCATCGATGGCCAACGCCATCGAATAAGGTATGTATACTACGTCTTTGTTATTCTCGATTATCTTTATTTGTATGTAATAATAAATCTTGAAGGTGAAACATGCTCTAACTATTTACAAAGAAGCTATTAGTTGGATTTTTTGCCATATTTGATTTACTTGTATTTCATCCATCGGCAGGCCAGTGAATTGTTATAGCATCATTAGTTTTCAGCGTGTATAATATTTCCATTTTTCCTACGTTTTACTTTTTGCGCGATTATTGGTTGCTTTGAACTGTTTGAAATAACTAAATGGAATTGAAATGTGCATGCATAGAATCTTTTAGGGTAACATTGTTTTGTGCTTAATAATTACGATCAAACGGATCGCTAAGTGCTCTGGACTCCTGTCAGTGGAACACTTCTTCCTCTTAGGAATTTGACGTTACAATATTTTACTCATTAACAATCTGATCATTTTCATACTTTTATTTTACGGATTTTTAAAGGTAAAAAAACGGTAAATTATATTATATAATATATTGTATCTTTAATGGAATTTTACGTTTCAAATTGCTTACGCCATTTTGAATTCAGAAGCGCAGTAGCGACCATTCCGATTTTTAATCAAATTTCTTTGCGACAATTCTGTAAAATATTTAGTCGTCGTTTAAAATATCAATACCTATAAAATTAAAACTCTTTTTTTTTAAGAGCATAAAATGGTTTCGACGAAAGCGAAAGCAACTGCCACGCTAATTAACAATCATATATCGATATAATTCTCCAAGTGTCAGCCCCTCTGTCCATATCTAAATAACAATTTGTGGTAGAGGAACAAGGTAAAGGACATTTTATTTGTAACAGATAGGAGACCTTATGAAATCTTTTCGTTTCATCCGCCATCTTGAAATATAATGTCGGCCATTTAAGTTATTTGAAAATTTTGTATATTGGATACAGTGCGCCGGAAAAACGTTATTTGAACAAAAAACGTTTCATGATAACAGAAGTTTCAAAAAATTATTTTCACTACAGCAAGAACAAATGTGAATTGTGTAACGCCGAGATCACTTAATCGAGCTAAGAGCAATGCGCCTGATAGCAATTGCAATTTTATTAAGATATTCTGACATTAAGCAAAAAGAGATAGCAAAGTAATTTAATATTTCTCCTCAGGAAGTGAGCTTGCTGAAAACTAGCTTCAGAAATAAAAAAACGTTTGTTCAGCATTTTAAGGAATCCTTGACTATAGTATATGTGGTTAAATTAAAGTAAATGATTTTCATTGATATTGTTTATAAGGTCATGTAATATTGGTGTATCTATACAGGAAGACACGCTAAGTGCGCTTGATGGATTTTCCAACTTAAGACGATGCCATCGCTAAAAGGAAAATACTCTTAAGTGCAGTTAGAGGATTTTCTATGTGAACATAAAGCTCCATTTGAACTTAGTCTGATTTAGCCACCTTAATTAACGTAAAATTGGACTTAGCCGATTTTCCACTTGAAAGAGCGCACAATTTTGGACCTAATTGTATAAAAATCTGACTTACGCCAAAATTGAACATAATGGGTTTCCTTTGTACGCCCTCGATTTTTCCTTTATTAAAAATCCGGAAACAAAGGAAATCTGTCCATATAGGTCCAAGTGGTGTTGAAGAGGAAGACGGTGACGAATTACTTGATTGCTTTGTGTGAAATTTTATGTTTTTTGGTAACAAAATCTATATTGTACTCTAGGGCCTAATTGGGATCTGGCATTATCCGAAACATGCTGTCTCCAGTTACTTCTATTATTTTATTTATCTTCCAGTATTTACTTTTTACTCAAAATTTAGTTGTTTATTCATTATAAAATATTTTTGAAAGATATGTACATTTTACTTCAGATTCCTAGAGTAACATATATTTTCCACACATTTACTAAATCAATTTATATTACTCGGTGCCATTTTGATTTAGATGTTATAGGCCAAAACTAAAAAATGGTTGACAATATAATTTTATTTGTTCAAATATAATTTCACAATCACAAAATTTAAACCCGTTTTCGAGCGTTTTTAACAATTGACGCTTGTCTGATTCTCGCACGGATGGCCTCATATATCTATGATTATTTCAGTAATACTACAAGTTTTGTTAATTCGGATGCATATAATACAGTATCATTTTAATTAAAACATAACGGCGATTGTTGCACTAATTTATATATATATTTTCCTACAGCTAATAAATTCCTATCGCTGAGACCACCCCGCGTCGACAACGTCTACCTGTTGCGTCGGTGGCCACCGCTCTCGAGTAAAAGAAGTACGTATACTTGCTATGCCTTTGTTACTTCTTAACTATATTTACTTAAATGTACATAGTAATAATTCTTGAAGGTAAATGTGTTATCCATTTACAAGCAGGATATTAGGTTAATTTTTTGCCATATTTGTTTTAAAAGAATTTGAACGCTTTCGAACGCAGTGACGACATTTTGCATCATTATTAATAGGTTTGTATTATAATCCCATTATCCTCTTCTCAAAAATTTGGTGATGAAGTCTTGAATTCTTAATAACTCAGGTCTATTTATTACTTTGCGAATAATTTAGAGGTAGGCCTTTAAGAGAGAGCTCCAATATTTAGGCCCTAGCAGCTGGAAGGTTCAATGTAACACCTCGTGCCAACATTGACTGTGTGTTTAGCTTATAAAGATGATGTAATTTTCTTTCGATTGAAATTTGTTTAATATTTATGTTAAATATATATGGAGGGCGAGCAAGTTTCTGTAACTGTTACTTGATTTAGTTAATCAAGTAATTTAGTACCTAAGACAGAGATTGATACATTTTATCTAGCTATTCCTGCACATCTTTTCTCACTTTTTTATTCTTTAGTAGTATTCACCTTGTCCTCCTCGAAATTTACAGGCATTCTAATTCGTGGTCATCATCATGAGGTGTTCTGCCCCAAGGCAGGTCCCTGACACCAGCGTTGTATCCAATCCTTTCTGTTCCTTTCCATTTCTTTCATTTCCTGATAACCTCCACTTTCTTTCAGGTCATCAAACATTTTTATTCTTCTACGTCCCCTTTTCCCTTCACCTTCTACTGATCCTTCCAACACCATCAATAGTAAACCTTCTCCTCTCAAGATATGCCCTAACCAATTACTTTTCCTCCTCTGAATTGTTTCAAGTAACCTTCTCTTCTCATTCACCCTTGTTAGTATTGCTTCATTCCTTATCCTATCCATCCACTTAACCTTCTACATCCGCCTCCACACCCACATTTTAAATGCCTCTAGCCTTGATTATTTTCCGGAAATGTATCGGAAGCTGAACAAGATTTGTCAACTAACATCAATAAACGCGTCAGTTGCAGCAGCGCTGCAAATTCGATGTTGCCAAAAGTTAGGCTCATTCTTTTTTATTAGTATCGTTTAATATATTTCAAACTTTCGACTTAAAAATTTCCCCGTTTAAATATATAACTGTTTTACTTAATTATTTTTCTAAATTTATTTTCTGAAAATCATCTATTTAAAAATATAAATCTTCAATTTTTTGGCATTTTATGCATTAAATTAAATAGAAAATGGGAATTATTACAATTTTGTTTATGCAATATATTACATTTTCTCAAAATTATTTATTCATTTTGATCCATCAATTTAGCTGTATTTGGAAGTTGATGTATATATTTAAGAACTCGTAGTTCTAGGATTTTACTCATTGATGGCTCAGTGTGACTTATTACATTTCCCGCGTTCCAATTTTTCATTTTTATCCAAATATTTGTTTTCTAACACAATGGCATAACTTGTTCGTTGTCGGTTGTCTACAACCTTCATTACCAGGATGTGTAATACTCGGCTCACAAGCCTACATTTGTGGGTATAAAACTCCGAAACTTTGTCATGGCAAGCCTACACGGTAACAACCGCATCACCAGTGAATATCATGTATATATGCATAGAAACATATTAAATCACGGATGAGTTTTAATAATTTACAAACCAGACAAATCTAAATGAAAAAATTCGATTCAATATTATCATATATGTATTTTGTATTTCACCTTATATGTATATGTATATATATATATATATATATATATATATTAATAATTAAGGCAGACAAATTTCTGGCTGATTGATGTATAATTCAACTTTCATTATTGCACAAAGTACAAATATGATAATATGGAATCTATGATTTTTTCATTTGGATATTTTTTGTTTTGGAAATTATGAAAATTCATTCTTGAGTTTGTACACCTCTATGTAGGTATATAGACGTGCAGGTTAAAAAAATTTGTCACGAAATAATATATCTGATCCATTATTCATCAAATTGATAAGAATAACCTTCACTAGTGATGTGTGACTAACTATCTTTTGAGTGAAGTTATAATTATTCTACGAGATTGGACATGTTGTGCGCAGTATTGTCTCATAAGCATGATAAGTGTAACGGAAGCTACAATATGAGAAACTATGCATTTTATTAATGCTGTGTAAATTACTAGGTATCACATTTAAATGAATATAACATGAGAATATATGCTCTAATTATCAAAATACAAATTCATTTTATATTTTTGAATAATTTAATGTTTTTGCAATGAGGCCAATGAAGTTTACTTTCATGTCTGCATTTGGAATTATAGTCTATTAATCTGCAGAAATTGAGCTCATGAATTGAAGTATCACGTTGTATAATTTAATATAATGTGATTTCAGCCAAGCAGAATTGTACATCATGAAAACTGCAGTGCATCAGTAGTTAAAGTGATCAAAAGTACATATTTGAAAGTGATGAGATATATTGCAGTACAAGCTCAGTACTGCAAATTGAAAACTAGAAATTGCTACTAATGTTGAAATAAATAGAAAGAGGAACTGAAGTGCATTACTTCCATTGGATTGAATATTGTTTTCTGTAATTATGCTTGTCTCCCGCTATGAGATACAAATAATAATACTTTTAAACAGAAGCGACTGGGCATTGAGTTAGCTGTAGGTATCAGGAGAATATTCAGCTGTGAGTTCAAGTATGAAATATAGGCATCCTCCCTAAAGCATATCAGGGGCAGGGGACATTTCCCTTTTTCCATAACCATGGTGATATTAATTATGACATTGATTATTCATGTCATGTCATAGCCAACGCTACACAAAGCGTAATTTTCATTATGATGTATTTGACAGTATGGCAATGCTAACCAATCACCTTAATTAAATATTTATCTATTTGACGGAAGATGCATCGATTTTTTCATTTTTATCACAATATATTTTCGTTTTCCGTTGTATACAACCTTCATCATTAAGATGTATTATTCATGGCCATCAATCTAAATTGTTCTTAAGCAACTTTAGCATTGTAACAGCCGCGCGAGGTGACTAATCTCTGGCTTAACCTTCTTGCTCGACCTTTTTAAAGCATGACAAAGCTGCGCCCAACTCAACTACCAAGACTGTCTTCGCCCCCTCTATATATCTTCAGTCACAGTGTTGGCGCCCTATAGTTTGAAAGCCACTGTTCTAAATTTTTGGTTCTAAATATTCTTTGCCGAAAATCATCGTTACTTTTCTTTTACCAACTACGAGAAAAATTCTCTCTTAGCGCCTTGTCTTAATTTTTTTACTTTACGGTTTGGTGTTAGTATTTTTAATTCACCTATCCGCCGTAATCTCCTCATCCTCCTTTTTTCATATTTAATTTTTTTAACAACTTTTATTTCACGAAGTACTCTGCTGAAAGTTCATTGATCATCACTGGACTAATGACATGCTTTTTGATTGTAGAGGCACTTCTGGTGCTTACGGAATGAGTAAAATTTTCTCCACTATTTACTTTGATCGGCGTATTCAAACTTTAGATATGGGAGTTAATATAGGAGGGGGCGAGGTTACCAAATCCTGAACAACAGGGAACCAATGTGGAAAGCTTGCATGATGTCACGTGCAAATATCTATGTTTACCTTCTTAATTGGCAATAGTGAAGATGTATTTAGCTCAAATAAAACATAACATTAACTAATAAAGATTATTTTGTAACTACCTTGAAGTTTTACCAAAATAATCAAATTCAGAGCGAAAAAACCGGCTCGACCCGGTTTAATGGTAGCTGCTGGAGCGAAACCGGAACCGAACAGAAATTTTGTTTTGATCAAACCGGAACAATAACCGTAGCAAAAATATTTCGGTTCGATGCCCTGGTTCATACATTCGAGCTCAGGGATCGCACTGATAACAATATAGATCTAAAGTGCAATGCAAAAATAATGCTTCCTAATTAGAAAGTTAAATTCCTTGGTCAATATGTGTTACTTCATTTTAATAACATTTCATTTTTTTTTACATTTACATACCTTCTGTTTAGGGTCTGCGACTAATTAAATTACATATAAGCGATTATTTTAGTATGATTTGTGCTGCCCTCAAGTAGCAGCAATTACATATTGGCGATTATTTTAGTATTTCTGCTTCCCTCTAATAGTAGCAATGCGATCTATGACACTGTCTGTGAGGTTAAGTTATCGTGCATTCAACCATTTTTTTTATTCGTGTTCACTTGGTGTTAAAAAATTTTGGGGTTATATTATCGTGCTTTTAACAGTTTTTTATTATTCGTATTCACGATAGTAAAAAATATACTCCAAAAAAAATTTACACAAGTAACATTGCACATCTTGATTTGATTTTACATTTACATAAATAAAGGTGTACATTATGTGTTTGCGATTGTTGTATAGGACACCGCAGAAATGTCCATATAAGAGTAGTGTTTTACTGTGCTGTATTGAATCGAAATGAAAACCGCTAACTTCACCCGGTACTTGCAGTTAATGGACAATATATATGAATTACGAAATCATAAGTTTAATAATAAAATTGAATTATGTTTTTAAAATTAAATATTTAATAAATTAAAAACTCCTAGAAACAATGTATTAGCAAGTCTATTGGATAACGCATGATTAAGTATATATACCTATAGCTGAACATTCTTCTTTAAAATTTAATTTATATTTTTTAATGTCTAAAATATTTATATTGTGTTTATTAATTGTTTAAATGCAAACTCTATGTTTAAAAAAGTCTTCTTTTGTGTCCGTCAGGAAGAAATTACCTAATTATAACATTACGTTTATGGCAAAACAAGTATCAACTTGACGCAAATTCGACTTACACGGTTGATTTCCATAACGATATACCGCTTAAGTCGAGAGAGTGGTTTATAAGTATTATATATATATATATATATATATATATATATATATATAAACTTAAGGAAAAGAAAAGGTAGTAATGAGGGTGGCAACAAGGTGTTGAAGAATATGTGTGTGTGTGTGTATAAATCGGTAAAAATTTTGACTCCAAAGTTTTGATTCATTTTCACGTTTCAGGAGATTGGAGTTAATGGTAATTCCGTAACTCTTTGGCCTAGTCTGTGCGTGGATATAGTGGATAAAGACAGGGTCGGTTTCAGTTAAAAATTATATGAAAGCGAGCTAAAAATTTGTCGCTGCTCTGGTTAGAATTGACGATAGTAAATAAGGAAAGAAATAATAATAATAATAACAATGATATATTTATCAATGAAGAAAAGAAAATTATAGAGCATATATTAATTTTACATATAATATAATATAATTAAATAAACTTATTAAACTAAATACAGTAACTTGCAACAGAAATCATTAAATAACTTTACTCCGGTTATTGCTCAATAAATTAATAACAGCACAACATATTTTTATATTGTTACTAAAAATATTCACTTGTCACAAAGAACTCATTAAAATTTATTTTTTTTATGTATTTTTTCCGCGGTAATTTCCTGTTAAGCCTTGAATGTTTTAAGCACTTCATTCAAATTTGAGCAACACTTCAAACGCTCAATGGAATTTTTTATCCTCTTAATATCGAAGGCATTCTTCCTGTTTTTATTGCCATTTTTATTTGTCAAACTACTCACCGCCGCCATGTTGTAGGCGGACGCGAGAGAAATCGGAGACCCGACTTCGCCGCAAAGTCATTCATTGAAGGAAATAAATTAAGCTTCTAATTTTCTATTTAATGTTTTCACCGCTCGCGCCGCGTACCTTTACTGATGCGAGGATAGGCGCTTGGTTTTGAAATGTAACTTGTGTGTCCAGACATCTCAGTTTTAATGCAATATCTCGATGCACCGAAAAAGTCATTCAGGACACCCTATTTTCATTTTTTTAACATTTGCACTATTTATCTTATTTCATTGCTTGTCAGTGTTATCTCGGTAATTTGCATTTGATGGAATAAAGCGATCGTTTCAAAAATATTCCTAACTTTACTGGTTATTCCTGTTTGCATAGGATCCAAATATTGCCTCATTCCATCAATTCCAGCTTGGCAATCTCACCGTTTGAGAGGGAGGGATTATCTTGAATATATCTAATGGAGGACGTCCGTTGGGGCTGGTTGATAGTTGCTTGGTTAGCTCGTACTTAACTACGAAAAGAGCCGCTTTTATAAATGGGAAAATCAGTCTGCTACGTTAGTTCAGTGGTATATTCGTCCAATAAGTCGAAGATACGGATTCGATTTCCGGTCGTACCAGAGGTTTTCCTCGTTTCAAATATATCCCCAATTCAGTAATTGGTTTAATTTCCTGTGTAATATTTGTTTCCATTAATTTCCTAATAAATTCTGTAATAATACTTTGTACGTGTATTTATAATTTGTAAAATTATTTGCTCTCCTTTGATCAAGATTATAACCAAGCTACGCAAATTTTGTCCATATAGCATATAAACTAAAACAAGACTAATAATAGCAAATACCTATTCTCTATTGTGTCCTGTTTTTTTCCTTATACCACGATATGTTGCAGTCAGAATCTGGTCACCGTAAATATAATGGACAGCATGACCTCATCTGCTGCCTGTTTACGATATTTTCATGAAATCAACCTATAAAATATGTAAAATAAAATTTTTTAAATGTACCTTTATATGCACTAAAATGTAAAACAAGAAGAAAGATCGAAAATTATCTAAGTCCATAGAAATTAAAATGATTTTCAATTAATAAATTAGGGCCGAGTTTTAATTTAGCATGGAATTTTGTAAAGAATTTAAGAAAATTTTAAAAATTTCATATAAAAGTTATATGGCCCTTATCTTAACTCTTTATCTTTTACTACGGCCATATAATTTTCATATGCAATTTTTAATTTTTATTCGATTCTTTATAAAATCGCATAATTAAATTAAAACTCTGTACTATTTTATGAATTGATAATCGTTTTAATTTCCATGGATTTTTATTGCATATAAAAATATAATTTTAAAATTTTATTTTATTTATTTATTTTTTACTTTTTAGTCTTAGCTACTCGGTTTGATATCAGGTTACAATTTACAATAGTGTCTCACGAACCGACTGTAGTAAGAAATGGTTCAAATGTCATTTTGTTTCAACTGATTAGGAGATTCTAGGAATGTTCCCGTGTGTTAAATATCCCCGGTTCGATACTAGGATATAATTTGCAACCGTATCTTATGAATCGTTTGTCAAAGAGAAATGCTTTGAACGCCAATTAATTTCTAATAAATAGGAGATTTATTTTCTTTTTGACATAAAATTTACTGTGACTTGAAGCCATAGCCCAATTTAAAACAGTGTTTATTTAATTAATTTTATAGTATAATTTAGAAAAATAGTTAGATAATTTTCATTGTTAATTGGCCAACCGGAGCCATGTCTGAATCAAATGAGAAATGTATGTGAAAGCTGAAAGCAGAAAGAACAATCTCTACGGCGGGAAAATAATCCAACTCGAGCGGTTTTGATAAATACGATAATACCTCTTTTTTGAACCGGGGACAAAATAAAAGTAATCCATATTTACAAGTGATATGTCAATTGTATATGAAAACCGAATGAGAATTTTAAAAATAATGATATGCAGAAAAATTTAACGAAGTGGAAGGGAGGGGGGAACGGAAAGAGGATGTAATAAAGACATGGAGAAGTGTGTAAAGGGAGGAGGAAGGGGGACGTGTAAGAAATTATAATGTAACATAGGTGATATTAGTATCAATCAACTAGGAATCAAATATAGGCAATACTGACATTTATAAACTAGGGATTTAACAACAGAGTATGAAGAGAATAAAAGGAGAAAAGGATGGTGATGGGGTCCGAGGGGTGAGGCAAGTTCATCATCATCATTATTTTTAAAATTCTCATTCGGTTGTCATAAACAATTGGCATATTACTTGTAAATGTGAATTACTTCTATTTCGTCCACGGTTCAAAAAAGAAATAATATCGTATTTATCAAAACCGCTATAGTTAGATTATTTGCCCTTATATTCTTTTGCCGGCGTAGAGTCCGCACACGCATTTATACAGCCTTTGTTAAAAATATGATCCATACAAGGCGACAAATTTCTCATGGCGATGAATTTTTCGTGGCGGTGAATTTTCCTTGGTGATGAATTCTTTTCGGTGAATTTTCCGCGGCGTTGAATTGCTGGCGATGAATTAATGACGATGAATTGATGGCGATGAATTGCTGGCGGTGAATTTTCGTATACCCATCTAAGAGATAGTGCAATAAATGGCTGGATTGAAAGGGAGGAGAGAGACCAACCTGCTCTTAACAAAAAGCACCAATGAGTTCAACGGCTTAAGGTCCCTTGCGAAGGGTTGATTTGACCGCGTTTCTCATTTCTCTTAATCTCATTTTCTCATTGGCTCATTTGCTCGTCGTCATCTCCTTAGTTCCAACAAGCACAAATAAGGAGCGTGCGTCCTCGGAACAAATCCTACAGGATTCGAATCGGGTGTCGCTTTTAGCAAATCATAGCGAGGCTAAAACTCTAAGTAATACACCACCGATTCCACTTCAATTATTTTCACACCCTTAACGATCATTTTATGCCTTCCATAATTTTATGAAAATGCTATATTTAAATGCATCTATTCATTATTTGCCTTTTTTAATGAAAAAAAATCAGCGCTACGTTGATAAATTCAAGGATAGTTTTAATTTCTTCAATACAATTAAAAAGTATTACTTAGATAATATTACAAAAGTTTGTGTACAGCATTTTCTAACGTTCTAATTTTATAGACTACTAATAGAAGGTGCTTGCATTCTGCAAGCATATCATCTCACCTTGAAAAAACATTCATTTTTCAGACAGATATTTCATCATCACAACTATTTTTTTAATTCTAAATATTTCTCCTCTGGACCGGTTTTCGTTTTTTCATAATGGAAAAATAATGGAGTAAAACAATCACTAATTTTTGAAATTTTAGGAATATTATACTTCTTCTCATTGGGTTAATAATGCCATACAGTTCTGCCAAATTTTAAATTTATAGCATAAGCAGAAGTGATACAACATTTTTCTAAGAAACGTTTATATATAATGATAACATATAGGAGAATACTAATGTTTCGGCACTTCCAGATGAGCTGGAGATTCGAAATTTTTTTCTTAGGTGGTATTTTCTCCAAAACTGACTAGAAAATACGAAAATCTTGTAAAAAGTGCAACAATGTGACCGCTGAAAATTCGCAATTGTTTAAAATAAATTTCAAACTTTATGTATTTCCGAGTGTGCAACGGAGCTGAAATTTTTTATAGTGGTAGTATTTGTAAAAAAAAAGAAACAGGGACTAAACAAATTTTGAACTTTTAATTTTTTTGCCGTAAAAATTATTAAATTTTAAACAAATAAATAACTGTTTGGGTATTACGAGAAGAGCTAGGAAGCTGAAATTCACATGTTACTTACAAAGTAGTGCAGGTGCACAAATAAACATTTTAATTCCTCCATTAAAGTATTTCGGCAACCGTTAAAAATGTTTAAATTTTAACCAATTAGAAAAAATATATTTCAAATCTAGAAGTGCTACAACTTGAAAATTTGGCATAAATGTGTAGCATTAGTACCCCATAATAGAGTAAGTATAAAATTCTTAAAATTGCAAAGTTTAGGCATTGTTTTAATCTATTATTTTTACATAAGGGAACAACGAAAATCGCTGCATAGGAAAAATATTTAGTATTAAAAAAATATTTGAAATAATGAAATAACTGTCTGAAAATAATGTTTTTTGAAGGTGAGGTGATATGCTTGCAGAATTCAAGCAACTTCTACTAGTAACATATACATAACATACTAGTAGATGGTGCTTGCGTACTGCAAGCATTTCATCACACCTTAAAAAACATTAATTTTTAAGAGAGATTTTTCATCATGAGAAACATTTCTTTAGTTCTAATGCTCTGTCCTCTGGACGAGTTTTCGTTTTATCATTAAGGAACAATAATGGAGTAAAACAATCAATAATTTTTGAAATTTTAAGAATATTATATGTTTTCCACACACATTTACACCAAATTTTAAATTTTTAGCAAATTAAGAGGTGAAATAACATTTATCTAATTGTTTAAATTTAAATAATTTTTAACGGGCGCAATAACGATTTCATGGATACAGTGAAATGTAAATTCGTGTACATAGACTAAACTCTAAATAATTTAAAATTTTCAGCTCCCTAACTTGCCGCGTAGTGTCTAAACAGTTACCTATTTGTTAAAATTTTAAGAATTTTTAACTGCCAAACAAATGAAAAAATCAAAATTTCTAAATTTCCTATTTCGCTTTTTTACAAATTTTACCTCTGTAAAAAACTTCAGCTCCGTAGCACATTCGCAAATACATAAACCTGAAATATATGTTTAAACAATTTTGAATTTTTAGCGGCCGCAATGTTGCCCTTTTACAAGATTTTCGTTTTTTCTAGTCGGTTTTGCACAATATCCTGCTTATGAAAAAAATTTCGATCCTCCAGCACATCTGGAAGTGCCTAAAAATTAGTAACGTCCTATATGTAATCATTATATATCGACGACTCTTACAGAGGGGAAGGAGGATATAACATACTAGTAGTTGGTGCTTGCATACTGCAAGCATTTCATCTCACCTTGAAAAAACATTTATTTTTCAGCCATAAATTTCATCATTACAAATATTATTTCAATTCTAAATATTTCACCTTCGCTGCGATTACCGTTTTTCCCACATGTAAAAATAATATCTTTAACAATCCCCAAATGTTGCAATTACAAATTTTTACAATTCCTTCATTATAAGGTACTAATGCTAGACATTTTAGGAAAATTTTAATGTTGTAGCACTTCTAGTTGGAAAATAATATTTTTCTAATTTTTTAAAATTAAATAATTTCATTAAAGTCCGCCGCAATTCATATATAGTAAAATTGAAATGTAAATTTGTGCAAATTTACTACTTTGTAATTAATTTGAAAATTTCAGCTTCCTAGCTCATCCCGTAGTACGTAAGGTAAGAAAACCTCTTTGTTCAAATTTTAAGAATTTTTAACTGCCAAACAAATTAAAATAACAAAATTTTTTTAAATCTTTATTTCGTTTTTTAAGAGCTCTAATTATATAAAAGTTTTAGATCCGTAGCACATTCGAAAATGCCTAAACCCTGAAAAATTGTTTAAACAATTGCGAATTTTTAGCGGCCCTATTGTTGTACTTTTTCAAGATTTTCGTTTTTTTCTGGTTGGTTTTGCATAAAATACTACCTAATAATAATATTTCGGAATTCCAGCTCATCTGGAAATTCCTAAATATTTGTATCGTCCTATATGTTATATGTTATCATTATATATCGACGGCTCTTACAGAAGAGGAGGAGATAACACATATCATACTAGTAGTTGGTGCTTGAATACTGCAAGCATTTCATATCACCTTGAAAATACATTCATTTTTCAGAAAGGCATTTAATAATTACAAATATTTTTTCAATTCTACATATTTCACCTTCGCTGCGATTTCCGTTTTTCCCACATGTAAAAATAATATCTTTAATAATCCCCAAATGTTGCAATTTTAAATTTTTACAATTCCTTCATTATAAGGTACTAATGCTACACATTTTAGGAAAATTTTAAAGTTGTAGCACTTCTGGGTGTAAAATAATATTTTTCTAATTGTTTATATTTAAATAATTTTTAACGGCCGCCGCAATTCATATATTGTAAAATTGAAATGTAAATTTGTGCAAATTAACTACTTTGTAATTAATTTGAAAATTTCAGCTTCCTAGCTCATCCCGTAGAACCTAGGAATTTTCTTATTTTTCAAAATTTAAGAATTTTTAACTGCCAAACAAATTAAAATAACAATATTTTTTAAATCATGAATTCGTTTTTTTAAGACCTCTAATTATAAAAAAAGTTTCCGCTCCGTAGCACATTAGAAAATGCCTAAACCCTGAAATTTTTTTTAAACAATGGCGAATTATTAGCGGCCCTATTGTTGTACTTTTTCAATATTTTTGTTTTTCCTGGTTGGTTTTGCATAAAATACTACCTAATAATAATATTTCAATTCTCCAGCACATCTTGAAGTGCCTAAACATTAGTATACTCCTATATGTAATCATTATATATCGATGACTGTTACAGAGGAGGAGGATATAACATACTAGTATTTGGTGCTTGCAAACTGCAAGCATATTATATCACCTTGAAAAAACATTTATTTTTCAGACATAAATTTCATCATTACAAATATTCTTTCAATTCTAAATATTTCACCTTCGCTGCGATTACCGTTTTTCCCACATGTAAAAATAATATCTTTAACAATCCCCAAATGTTGCAATTACAAATTTTTACAATTCCTTCATTATAAGGTACTAATGCTAGACATTTTAGGAAAATTTTAAAGTTGTAGCACTTCTAGTTGGAAAATAATATTTTTCTAATTTTTTTAAATTAAATAATTTTTAACGGCCGCCGCAATTCATATATAGTAAAATTGAAATGTAAATTTGTGCAAATTTACTACTTTGTAATTAATTTGAATATTTCAGCTTCCTAGCTCATCCCGTAGTGCCTAAGGTGTTTTCTCTTTGTTCAAATTTTAAGAATTTTTAACTGCCAAACAAATTAAAATAACAAATTTTTTTTAATCTTTATTTCGTTTTTTAAGTCCTCTAATTATATAAAAGTTATCAATCCGTAGCACATTCGAAAATGCCTAAACCCTGAAAAATTGTTTATACAATTGCGAATTTTTAGCGGCCCTATTGTTGTACATTTTCAAGATTTTCGTTTTTTCTGGTAGGTTTTGCATAAAATACTACCTAATAATAATATTTCGAATCTCCAGCTCCTCTGGAAATTCCTAAACATTTGTATCCTCCTATATATTATATGTTATCATTATATATCGACGGCTCTTACAAAGGAGGAGGATATAACATACTAGCAGTTGGTGCTTGCATACTGCAAGCATTTCATATCACCTTGAAAATACATTCATTTTTCAGACAGGCATCTCATCATTACAAATATTCCTTCAATTCTATAGATTTCACCTTCGCAGCAATTTCCTTATTTCAGACGTGTAAAAATAGTAATTTAAAACAATCCCCAAGTGTTTCAATTTTAAAATTTTACACTTTCAACATTATAAGTTACTAATGCTACACATTTTTTATCTATTTTAAAGTTGTAGCACTTCTATAAATAAAATAATATTTTTCTAATTATTTAAATTAAAATAATTTTTAACGGCAGCCGCAATTCACATATGGTGAAATTGAAATTGAAAGGTGTGCAGATTTACTACTCTGTAAATAATTTGAAAAGGTCAGCTTCCTAACTCATTCCGTAGTACCTAAACAGTTATCTATTTGTTTCAATATTGGAATTATTAACTGCCTAACAAATTTAAATATCATAATTTCTATAATCACTACTTCGTTTTTTTAAGAATACTACTTATTAAAAAAATTTCAGCTCCGAAAGAAATTCGGAAATGCATAAACCCTTAAAATTTGTTTATACAATTGCGAATTTTTAGCGGCCTCAATGTTGCTCTTTTACAAGATTTTCGTTTTTTCTAGTCTGTTTTGCACAAAATCCTGCCTATGAAAAAAATTTCGAATCTCCAGCACATCTGGAAGTGCCTAACATTAGTAACTTCCTATATGTAATCATTATTTATCGTCGACTCTTACAGAGGAGAAGGAGGATATAACATACTAGTAGTTGGTGCTTGAATACTGCAAGCATTTCATCTCACCTTGAAAAAACATTTATTTTTCAGACATAAATTTCATCAATACAAATATTCTTTCAATTCTAAATATTTCACCTTCGCTGCGATTACCGTTTTTCCCACATGTAAAAATAATATCTGTAACAATCCCCAAATGTTGCAATTTTAAATTTTTACAATTTCTTTATTATAAGGTACTAATGCTACACATTTTAGGAAAATTTTATGGTTGTAGCACTTCAGGTGTAAAATAATATTTTTCTAATTATTTAAATTTAAATAATTTTTAACGGCCGTCACAATTCTTATATAGAAAAATTGAAATGTAAATTTGTGCAAATTAAGTACTTTGTAATTAATTTGAAAATTTCAGCTTCTTAGCTCATCCCGTAGTACCTTAGGTGTATTCTCTTTTTTCAAAATTTAGGAATTTTTAATTGCCAAACAAATTATAATAACAAAATTTTTTAAAATCTTCATTTTTTTTTAAGAACTCTAATTATAAAAAAAGTTTCCGATCCGTAGCACATTCGAAAATGCCTAAACCCTGAAAAATTGTTTAAACAATTGCGAATTTTTAGCGGCCCTATTGTTGTACTTTTTCAAGATTTTCGTTTTTTCTGGTTGGTTTTGCATAAAATACTACCTAATAATAATATTTCGAATCTCCAGCTCATCTGGAAATTCCTAAACATTTGTATCCTCCTATATGTTATATGTTATCATTATATATGGACGGCTCTTACAGAGGAGAAGGATATAACATACTAGCAGTTGGTGCTTGCATACTGCAAGCATTTCATATCACCTTGAAAATACATTCATTTTTCAGACAGGCATCTCATCATTACAAATATTCCTTCTATTCTATAGATTGCACCTTCGCAGCAATTTCCTTATTTCAGACGTGTAAAAATAGTAGTTTAAAACAATCCCCAAGTGTTTCAATTTTAAAATTTTACACTTTCAACATTATAAGTTACTAATGCTACACATTTTTTATATATTTTAAAGTTGTAGCACTTCTATAAATAAAATAATATTTTTCTAATTATTTAAATTTAAATAATTTTTAACGGCCGCCGCAATTCAATTATGGTGAAATTGAAATTAAAATTTGTGCAGATTTATTACTCTGTAAATAATTTGAAAAGTTCAGCTTCCTAACTCATTCCGTAGTACCTAAACAGTTATCTATTTGTTTCAATATTGGAATTATTAACTGCCTAACCAATTTAAATATCATAATTTCTATAATCACTACTTCGTTTTTTTAAGAATACTACTTATTAAAAAAATTTCAGCTCCGAAAGAAATTCGGAAATGCCTAAACCCTTAAAATTTGTTTATACAATTGCGAATTTTTAGCGGCCGCAATGTTGCTCTTTTACAAGATTTTCGTTTTTTCTAGTCGGTTTTGCACAAAATCCTGAATATGTAAAAAATTTCGAATCTCCAGCACATCTGGAAGTTCCTAAACATTAGTAACCTCCTATATGTAATAATTATGTATCAACGACTCTTACAGAGGAGAAGGAGGATATAACATACTAGGAGTTGGTGCTTGCATACTGCAAGCATTTCATCTCACCTTGAAAAAACATTTATTTTTCAGACATAAATTTCATCAATACAAATATTCTTTCAATTCTATATATTTCACTTTCGCTGCGATTTCCGTTTTTCTCACATGTAAAAATAATATCTTTAACAATCCCCAAATGTTGCAATTTTAAATTTTTACAATTTCTTCATTATAAGGTACTAATGCTACACATTTTAGGAAAATTTTAAGGTTGTAGCACATCAGGTGTAAAATAATATTTTTCTAATTATTTAAATTTAAATAATTTTTAACGGCCGCCGAAATTCATATATGGTGAAATTGAAATTGAAATTTGTTCAGATTTACTACTCTGCAAATAATTTGAAAAGTTCAGCTTCCTAGCTCATTCCGTAGTACCTAAACAGTTAACTATTTGTTTCAATTTTGGAATTATTAACTGCCTAACAAATTAAAATATCATAATTTGTATAATCCCTACTTCGTTTTTTTAAGAATCCTACTTATTAAAAAATTTCAGCTCCGAAAGAAATTCGGAAATGCCTAAACCCTTAAAATTTGTTTAAACAATTGCGAATTATTAGCGGCCGCAATGTTGTTCTTTTACAAGATTTTCGTTTTTTCTAGTCGGTTTTGCACAAAATCCTGCCTATGAAAAAAAATTCAAATCTCCAGCACATCTGGAAGTGACTAAATATTAGTATCCTCTTATATGTAATCATTATTTATCGTCTACTCTTACAGAGGAGGAGGATATAACATACTAGTAGTTGGTGCTTGCATACTGCAAGCATTTCATCTCACCTTGAAAAAACATTTATTTTTCAGACATAAATTTCATCAATACAAATATTCTTTCAATTCTAAATATTTCACCTTCGCTGCGATTACCGTTTTTCCCACATGTAAAAATAATATCTTTAACAATCCCCAAATGTTGCAATTTTAAATTTTTACAATTTCTTCATTATATGGTACTAATGCTACACATTTTAGGAAAATTTTAAAGTTGTAGCACTGCTAGGTGGAAAATAATATTTTCTAATTGTTTAAATTTAAATAATTTTTAACGGCCGCCGCAATTCATATATTGTAAAATTGAAATGTAAATTTGTGCAATTTAACTACTTTGTAATTAATTTGAAAATTTCAGCTTTCTAGCTCATTCCGTAGTCCCTTAGGAGTTTTCCCTGTGTTCAAAATTTAAGAATTTTTAACTGCCAAACAAATTATAATAACAAAATTTTTTTAAATCTTCATTTCGTTTTTTTAAGAACTCTAATTATAAAAAAGTTTCCGCACCCTAACACATTCGAAAATGCCTAAACACTGAAAAATTGTTAAAAAAATTGCGAATTTTTAGCGGCCGCAATGTTCCACTTTTTCGTGATTTTCGTTTTTCCTATTTGGTTTTGCAAAAATTCCTACATTAGAAAAAAATTTCAAATCTCCAGCACATCTGAAAGTGCCTTAACATTAGTATCATCCTATATGTTATCATTATATATCGACGACTCTTAGAAAGGAGGATATACATATTCATATACTAGTAGTTGGTGCTTGCATACTGCAAGGATTTCATATCACCTTGAGTAAACATTCATTTCTAAGACAGACATTTCATCATTACAAATATTCTTTTAGTTCTAAATATTTCACCTTCGCTGCTATTTCCGTTTTCCCCAAATGTAAAAATATTAGGTTTAAACAATCCCCAAATGTTGCAATTTTAAATTTTTACACTTTATTCATTGTAAGGTACTAATGCTACACATTTTAGGAAAATTTTAAAGTTGTACCACTTCTAGTTGTAAAATTATATTTTTTTAATTGTTTAAATTTAAATAATTGTTAACGGCCGCCGAAATTCATGTATGGTAAATTTGAAATATTTTTTGTGCTAGTTCACTAGTTTGTACATAACTTGAAAAGGACGGCTCCATTGCTCATCCCGTAATGTCTAAACAGCTATCTATTTGTTTAAATGTAAAGAATTTTTAACTGCCAAACAAATTAAAATATCAAAATTTTTATAATCCCGATTTTGGTTTTTTATGAATTCTACTTATAAATAATTTTAACTCCTTAGCACATGCGGAATTACATAAACCTCAAAAAATTTTTGAACAATTTCGATTTTTTAGCTGCCGCATTGTTGCACTTTTTCAAGATTTTCGTTTTTTTTAAGTCGGTTTTGCACAAAATTCTACCTAAGAAAAAAATTTCGAACATCCAGCTCATCTGGAAGTGCCTAAACATTAGTATCCTCCTATATGATATATGTTATCATTATATATCGACGACTCTTACAGAGGAGGATATATATATTCATACATATATCAATATATATAGACGTTCCTTACAGAGGAAGAAGTGGAGGAAAAGGAGGATACTAATAAAAATCATGAAAAAGTGCATCAATGCGCCCGCTAAATATTCGCAATTGATTAAACTAATTTTCAGGGTTTAGGCATTTCCGCATGTGCTACGGAGTTGAAATTTTTTAAATAATTAGAATTCTTAAAAAAACGAAATAGCGATAATAGAAATTTTGATATTGAATTTTATTTGCTAGTTAAAAATTTTTAAATTTAAAAAAATCGATAACTGTTTTGGTACTACGTGATGAGCTAGGAAGCTGAAATTTTTAAATTTTTTACAAGGTAGCGAATTTACACAAATAAACATTTCAATTTTTCCATATATAAATTGCGGCGGCCGTTAAAAATTATTTAAATTTTAACAATTAGAAAAATAATATTTTACTTCTAGAAGTGCTACAACTTTAAAATTTGGCTAAATTGTCTAGCATTAGTGCCTTTTAATGACGATTCTGTAAAATATTAATATTTGAAACATTTGGGGATTGTTTTAATCTATTATTTTTACATCTGTGAAAAACGGAATTCGCTGTGGAGGTGAAATCTTTAGAATAAAAAAAATATTTGTAATGATGAAATGTCTGTCTGGAAAATGAATATTTTTTGAAGGTCATATGAAATGCTTGGAGTATGCAAGCACCAACTACTAGTATGTTATATCCTCCTCCTCTGTAAGAGTCGTCGATAGTCATTACTACTACTAGTCATTATATATCGACGACTATTACAGAGGCAGAGGAAGAAATAACATAATAGGAGGATACTAATTTTTAGGCACTTCCATATGTGCTGGAAATTCGAAATGTTTTTTTGGGTAGGAGTTTGTGTAAAATCAACTATACAAAACAAAAATCATGAAAAAGTGCAACAATGGGGCCGCTAAAAATTCGCAATTCTTTAAACAAATATTCAGGGTTTAGGCATTTCCAAATGTGCTATGGAGCTAAAATTTTTTAAATAAGTAGAATTATTAAAAAAAACGAAAAGAAATTTATAAAAATTTTGATATTTTAATTTGTTTGGCATTTAAAAATTCTTAATTTTTAAACAAATAGATAACAGTTTAGGTACTACGGAATGAGCTAGGAAGCTGAAATTTTCAAATTATTTACAAAGTAGTAAATTTGCACAAATAAACATTTCAATTTTACCATATATGAATTTCGGCGGCCGTTAGAAATTATTTAAATTTAGACAGAATAATATTATTTTACACCTAGAAGTGCTACAACTTTAAAGTTTTCCTAAAATGTGTAGCATTAGTACCCCATAATGGAAATAGTGTAAAGATTTTAATATTGCAACATTTGGGGATTGTTTAAAAATATTATTTTTACATGTGGGAAAAACGAAAATCGCTGCGGATGTGAAATCTTTAGAATTAAAAGACTATTTGTAATGATGAAATGTCTGTCTGAAAAATCAATGTTTTTTCAAGATGAGATGAAATGCTTGCCGTATGCAAGCACCAACTACTAGTATGTTATATATATGTTATATCCTCTGTAAGAGTCGTCGATATATAATAATAATATATAGGAGGATATTAATGTCCAGCCCAAACTACAAAAGCTAGAAACCTGGAGTTTTTGTTTTTACAGATATGATGGAGAAACTTGAGATTAGATAAGATTAGATTAGATTTCTTACCTATGTCGCTTGAGTTCGACTCCAGAATTTCCGAAATTTTCGTTTTTTCCCTTAAGAAAAGCATTGCGCCATTATTGTAAATTAATTACTGTAACTTACTGGTATGCTAGAATGATGAAACTATCAGTGTTGCTAGATGGCCGTAATATATATTAGGAATTATTGTCACTTTTGCTTAAAGGTTCTCGGGTTCGACTCCAGAGACCCCGGAATATCTCCTATTAGTTAGCATGGGAAAACGCAAATAGGTGTAGACCAATCTAATAAGCTTAGGAAGCTGAAATTATGCAAGATTATAGAAAGTTTTTCATGACCAACTATAAAAATCGAAAATTATAAAATTGTAAATTTTAGGGGTTGTTTAAACCCCATTTGTACATTAAAGTTTAATAATTTTTTAGGTACTACGGGATGAGCTACGAAGCTGCAATTTTCAAATTGTTTAAAGAATAGTACATTTGCACAAACAAACTTTTCAATTCCTCCATATTTATATTGCGGAAACTGTTAAAAATGTTTAAATTTTAAACCATTAGGAAAATATTATTTTACTTATAGAAGTGCTACAACTTTATAATTTGGCTGAAATGTGTAGCATTAGTACCCCATAATGGAGAATGCGTAAAATGTTTAAAATTGCAACATTTTGGGATTGTTTTAAACTATTATTTTTACTTGCGGAAAAACAAAATTCGCTGCGGAGGTGAAATCTTTAGAATTAATAGAATATTTGTAATATAAAAATATCTGTCTGAAAAAAAAATTTTTTTATGTGAGATAAAAATGCTTGAAGTATGCAAGCACCTTCTACTCATACGTTATATCCTCCTCCTCCTCTGTAAGGAACCTCTATATGTAATGATATCCTCCTCCTCCTCTGTAAGGAACGTCTATAGATAATGACAGATGTTATATCCTCCTCTGTAAGAAACGTCTATATTTAAACATTCGAGTTATCTAAGAGAAAATGTGGTAAATGTACCCTTGCGTATATAAAATATGCATGTTCTCTGCGTATGGCAGATTGCATGCATAGACGGCGCTATACTCTCTGGCGAAATCATTTTTATATTACATTTTTTAATGTTAAGTACATAGAGATCGCGCTTCGATTAATTGCCCAAACGAAAGAGTACATCATTCGTAACATCTTACCGAAAGCCTCAAATCACTATCTTAAAGAGGAACTGATTCCTAGAAGCTGAAATTTGCCCACAGATATACAAATAAACAAAGAATTTCTAGTGAAGTGCATATATAGGTACAGCAAATCGTCCTTCAGCGCGGATTCGATTGTACGCTCAAACATAATTGCCTCCAATTATCTTCCGAACGCAATAAAAAATTCGAATATGTATGTGCGGTTCGCCAAACATGCAACAGTATGCGCGCTCTAGCACTTTATAAAAAATCTTCAGCATTGGCGTTTTG
Source organism: Tanypteryx hageni (assembly GCA_028673005.1). Lineage (NCBI taxonomy): Eukaryota > Metazoa > Arthropoda > Insecta > Odonata > Petaluridae > Tanypteryx > Tanypteryx hageni. The sequence goes on along the minus strand of CM054120.1, from coordinate 55,470,869 downwards.
TTCACTTTCTCGCGCCTCTCTTCATCTCTTCAACGCTGCCCCGTCTCTCCTTCTCTCCCGCGTTTATCGTCCTCTCCTTCAGCCTCGTCAAAAGCCGGCTCCACACGTTCGTTATTCGCCGACGTTAATCGTACTTCGCCGAATCTCGACTATTCATATACAATATGAGAACATAAGGCTCCATTTGAACTTAGTCTAGTTTAGTCACCTTAATTAAAGTAAAATTGGTTTAGCTAATTGGACTTAGCCGATTTTCCACTTGAAAGAGCGGACAATTCTTGACCTAATTATATAAAAATCTGATTTACGTCAAAATTGGACTTAATGTGTTTTTTTGTAAACCCTCGATTTTTCCCTTATTAAAAATCCGGAAACAAAGGAAGTCTGCCCCTATAGGTTCGAGTGGGGCTGAAAAGGAAGACGCTGACGAATTACTTGATTGCGTTGTGTGAAATTTTATGTTTTTTGGTAACAAAATCTATATTGTACTCTAGGGCCTAATTGGGATCTGGCATTATTCCAACCTGTTGTCTCAAGTTACTTCTATTATCTTATTTATCTCCAAGTATTTAATTTTTACTCCAAATTTAGTTGTTTTTTTCATTATGAAATATTTTTGACAGATATGTACATTTTACTCCAGATTCCTAGAATAAAATATATTTTCCACACATTTTCTAAATGAATTTATATTACTCGGTACAATTTTGATTTAGATGTTATAGGCCAAAACTAAAAAATATTGGAAAATATAATTTTATTTGTTCAAATATAATTTCACAATCTCAAAATTTTAACCGGTTTTCGTCTGATTCTCGCACGGATGGCCTCATATATCTATGATTATTTCAGTAATACTACAAGTTTTGTTAATTTGGATGCATGTATAACAGTATCATTTTAGTTAAAACATAACGGTCATTGTTGTACTAATTTATGTAAATATTCTCCCATAGCTAACATCACTGAGGCAACACCGCGTCGACAACGTCTACCTGTTGCGTCGGTGGCCACCGCTCTCGAGTAAAAGAAGTACGTATACTTGCTGTCTTTGTTACTTCTTAACTATGTTTACTTAAAGTTATATTGTAATAATTCTTAAAGGTAAATATGTTATCCATTTACAAACAGGATATTAGGTTAATTTTTGCCAAATTAAAAAAAATTAATTTGAACGCTTTCCAACGCAGTGATGACATTTTGCATAATTATTAATCGTTTTGTATTATATTTCCATTTTCCTCTTCTCAGGAATTTGGCGTTTTATTCTTGAATTCTTAATATCTCAGATTTATTTTCTGAATATGATCAATTTAAAATATAAATCTTCTTTTTAAACTGCATTTCACGGAATAAATTAAATATAAAACGGAGCCAATTAAAACGTTGATTAAATATATTATACTTTCTCAAAATTATATATTCATTAGGTTATATCAATTTAGCGGTAGCCGGACTCTACACCATGCCGACAGACACTACATCGACATGACACTACGCTGACAGGACACTACACCAACAGGACACTATGCTGACAGGACACTACGCCGACAGACATTACCCTGACGGGGCAATATAAGGCCAAATAATTCTACTTTAGAGTTTTTAATAATTTCGATGACGTTTAATTTTTTGACAGGAGCCCTAATAGTAGTACTCCACGTGTAATATGCCAAGTAGGATGCCAATTGTTAATGACAATCGAATGAGAATTTAAATAAAATAATGAAATGAATGTTAAATGTATAAGATATTATAATAAAATAGGCACAATATAGTTAACCATCAACTTGTAATTTTTATATAATTATGAATATTCAAAGAAAAAAGATGGAGATAGGGGCAGAGTGGGGAGGAATGGAGGCGTAATTTATTATAACAAAATATAAGCAAATATGGTATTTATCAACTAGAAATTTTTATAACAATTAAGAATTTGCGGAGAAAAATGAAAAAAGATAGTGAGGGGGCAGAGGGGGGAAGAAGGGGAGGTGAAATTTATCATAACAAAATATAAGCAATATAGTTTTCCATCAACTAGGAATTATTATAACAATTATGAATATGCAAAGAAAAAAGGAAAAAAGATGTTGATGGGTAGAGAGGCGGGAGGAAATGGGGAAATCATCTTTTTGCGAGTAATAATAAGCATTGATATCTTTTAGCTTTATTACACATTTTGATCATATGTGTTTCTTTCTGTATGTAGTTAATCTATAAGTACTTTCAAAAATAAATGCTTGTAATTAAAAGTAGGATTTAAAGAAATACATAGTGATGGGGATTTTATCGCAAAAGTTGACATAAGAACAGAATCTGCTATTTAGTAATAACAATGGCAGAACGTAATTTCATGGAAATATAATATTAATAAGTGTTTTCATTCTTCTCCAAATTTGTTGCATTTATAAATTTTAGGTAAAATTACAAACAAGATTGAAATGAGGAACTTTTGCTGATTGAACTGGAATTTAGATTCAAATGGCCTGACTCATGCATTCAAATATATAATTCTATTGCCTGCGATTAGACAAGGAAAACTAAGGGTACTTTCATGGCCTCTGCCAGCTTTTTCACACAAAATTAATATGTAAATATGTTTTCTGCTCATTCTTATGGATTTGTAATGGAGAGAATTTACAGTTAAATCACATTAAATAAGTGTGATTGAACATAAAAAATCCTTAGGAATTAGGAGTAGGATATATCAACAATGACAAAAAAGCGTTTTTGCATGATTCATTCATATTATTGATGCTTAGAAAAAATTTAATTTTTTTTAAATTCACCGCTAGCAAGTTCATCACAATAATAGATTAGTTAACGTAGCGAACTGTTAATTTTATCCAATAATTTAATATAGTGATTGAATCCAAGACTAAAGCCTTGAATATGCTTCAAATTTGAGGTTAATTTAAGGTTTAATTTGTTTCCAACAAAGAAATGATAGAAAATATCATACAAAAAATTACTGCCAGAAATATATATCTATTAAAATGATATTATATTACAAAAGATAAACATATAAACATGGCGAAAAAATTTAATTTGAAACAATTTAGAAAAAAGACTGGTTGAATTTATATGAACAACAGACTTTATAAAAAATAATGATTACCTTAATAAAATAGCTTAAATTCGGCCAGCATTATTCCTACTTTAAATATTATGGAATTTCAACCAAATTTGATTTCAAAATACATAATTTCCTAGGGTGGATAATCACAAAATATGAGCAATTGCCCTTAAAATTGCAAGCTCGTCTTAAATTGCGTAATTGGCGACTATAGGATCCAGGCGGTTATTAACAAGACAATATTTTAGAATCGAAAATTTCCCGAGTTATTAATAACGTACTAGTTGGTGGAAAAGAACATCCTAGTCTGCCCACATCACTTTTGCATTTTTGATTGAGAATAACTAAATAAATATAAAGTAATGTTTATCAAGTACATAGTTATTTGACGATAAAATAACTTAGTAGAATTTTCAATGCAAAAAGATAGCAAGATTGCTCTCTTCCCCCCTCCCTCTCAGTCTCTCTAGCCATCTTTTTTCCCTGCAGATTCTTAATTGTTATAAAAAGTCCTAGTTGATGGACACTATATTTGCTTGTATTTTGTTATAATATATTACGCTCCCCCTTTCCTAACCCCCTCAGCCTACCTCTTTATCATTTTACTTTCTCCATATACGAAGTATAGAGAAAGTATTGTTTTCATGAAAAAATTGAATTCGAGGTTTCAACGGAAATACATGTTTTAAGGCCCCCAGATACACGTTTTGACTATTTTCTCGATGATGTCTGTGGGTGTATGCGTGTGTCTGTGACCAGAATCTTCTGGGTACTCGAACTCAATAACGTTTAATCTTATTAACATGAAATTTTATATTTGATATTTTTGTTAAAAGAAAAAGAACTGATTAGGTTTTGGTGAACATTGGTCGGAAGTGGGTGTTTACTCTTGTCACATATCCATGTTTTTGAAATATTTGTTTTAATATTTGATAAATACTGGATTAAAAGTCGTAGATACTTTAATTTTCTACAATATTTGTTCGAAACATTTTCCCATATTGTTGAAAAGATATTTTTTAAACTAAATTATTTAGCTGCCACCACCACGGCAACTATTGTAAGCCCTATGCTCCTTTTTATTTTCTTCATTGTTAGAGCTTCGGGCTATATTCAATAACAGAAGGCTTCAGTTTGAGTTTATGTCTGTTCTTTGTAAATTATATAAATTTTTCTCGTAGTTTATTATGATTTAACCTATTTGAAATTTTTAGAAATATTACAGGCATGGAGATAGTCATGAGGTGGCCATATTTGATTTTTTCATTTTTACATTCTCCATACGTCATCATCATCATCATATTCCTGTCCGAAGACAGGTTTTAACTGAATACCTGCCTCCATTTCTCACTCCCTAGGAGCCTCTTTTCTACCTCTATAAGTATTATATCCCAGCATTATATTCTCTAATATCCCTATTCTTTTTCTCCCTCTTCCTCTTTTTCCAATAATTTTTCCTTCTAAGGTCGTCCTTTGTAAACACTCTCTTCTCAATATGTGCCCTATCCAATTTGCTTTTCTTTTCCTGATTGTTTTTATTCACATCCTTTCTTCTCCCACCATTTCTAATACTTCTTCATTTCTCTTCCTCTCAGTCAATTTCACTTTCATCATTCTTCTCCATACCCACATCTCAAAACTTTCTAAATATTTTTCCTCCTTCCTCCTTACCGTCCACATCTCTGCACCATAAAGAGCTATGCTCCATATGTAGCATTTTGCTAATTTCTTCCTTGTTTCTAAATTTATTTTCTTGCTTGTGAATAGCTCCTTCTTCTCATCAAATGCTGCTTTTGCCATTGCAATTCTACTTCTGATGTCCTGTTTACTACTTCTATCCTGCGCTAAAATACAGCCGAGATATTTGAAACTATTTATATTTCCAATTTTTGGCCATTTACCATTATATTTAATTCTTTATGTTCCTTTGAAACCACCATGACCTTCGTTTTTTCTGCATTGATCTTCATTCCATATTGTTGGCCAACCTCCACTAGTCTGTCTGTCATCCTCTGAAGCTCTTTCTCATCTTCTGCTGTTAATCCTTGATCATCTGCATATTTAATGGTGGTAATACTTTCACCTCCTATCTTAAATCCTTTCTCTTCCCTCGACGCTTCTTCTGTTATTGTATCTGCATAAATATTAAATATCGCTGGTGAAATAGGACAACCCTGCCTCACTCCCCTCCCTATTGAAGTACTTTCTGTTTCTTCTCCTTCAACCCTGACTCTAATCTTTTGATCAAAGTTAAAGTTTTTAAGCAGTCTTTTATCTTTCCAAACTATTCCTATTTTGTTTAAAATACCCAGCATTTTATCCCATTTCACTCGGTCAAAAGCTTTCTCCCAATATTCAAAACAAAAATTCATACCTTTATTGACTTCTAGCGCTCTTTCAGTCATCATCCTTATACATACTAGAGCATCTCTAGTCCCCCTTCCTCTTCTAAAACCAAACTGATTATCTTGAAGCTCCTCTTCTATTTTACATTCAATTCTTTTGGGTATTATTCTGGTTAGAACTTTAGCTGTATGAGAAATTAAACTAATAGTTCTGTAATCCTTACAATTTTATGCATTGTTCTTTTTCTCCAGTGGTACCATAGGAACATCTAAAAAATCTTCAGGCCATATGCCAGTATCATAAACTTGGTTAAAGAATATTTTGAGTTGCTTATCTGCTTCCAATCCTAAAACCTTAAGAATGTCCACTGGTATATCATCACTCCCAACAGTCTTCCTTCTTTTCATGTCATCAATTGCTCTTTAAACTTCAGACTCAAGAATACTTGTTCTTAGCTGATCTTTTTCCACATCCCCTTTTTCATTTAATTCAATATTTTTTGGCTTTCCTTTTTTTTCATACAGCACCTCAATGTATTCATTCCAGACATTGTTTACATTGTCTGGCTCTGAGACTATTTTACCACTTTTGTTCATGATTTCTTTATGTGCTATCTTTCTTGCGTTTTTCTTGAATAGTTCCCTTGCTTAAATATACATGAGGCCTGTTCTACAAATTCTTTCACACTCGACAATCTCCTCGCATTTCTAATTTATCCACTGCTCTCTGGCTTTATCTGTTTCTCTTCTTAAAGCATTATTTAACTCCTTATACTTTCTTTGCCCTTCTTCATTGTTTATGTTCTTCCACTTTCTCTGCTCTTCCATTTTTTGCAGGATGGCTGCTGTGATCCAGGGTTTTTGTTTCTTTCACCCGTTATCTTTCCTACCTTCTTTTCCATTACATCTTTAATGTTACTATGAATGTATCTCCACTCCTCATCTACATTCTTTCTATTTTCTTCAGCTCAGGGGAAAGTATTGTTTTCATGGAAAGAATTCGATTTCAAGATTTCAAAGGAAGTACACATTTTGAGGTCCCCTGAACGCATTTTGACAATTTTGTCAATGATGTCTCTGATGTGTGTGTATGTGACAGTTTTTTGTGGGTGCTTGAACTCAAACACTGTTAATCAGGTCAATGCAAAAATTTATATTTAACATTTTAATGACAGTCACAAGAACTAATTAGTTTTTTGTTAATAATGGTCAATCGGAAGTGGGTGTTTACTATTGACATATCCATTTTTTAAATATTTGCTTTAATATTTGATTAATGTAAAAACATATTGGAATACATGTTGTAGTAAATTTAATTTTCTACAGCCTTTGTTTAAATTATTTTCCTATACAATACATTGCTTAAGAGATATTTAAAAAATAATTTTTAGCTGCCACCACCTACCGCAACTATACTTAACAATTGACGCTTTGTTACATCATATTAACGCTTCTTTTTATTTTCCTAATTGTTGGAGATTCCTGGCTATATCCAATATCAGAAGACTATGGTAAGAGTCTATTTATGTTTGTTGTAAAGTCTAAATTTTTCTCACAGTTCCTCAAAATATTCATTGTCATTTACCGTATTTGGAATTTTTAGAAATATTACAGGTATGGAGAAAGTCCTGTTGTGGCCACATTAGATTTTTCTCTGCCAATTCTTAATTGTTATAAAAATTCCTGGTTGATGGATACCATAATTGCTTATATTTTGTTAATAATATATTACGCCTCCTTCCTCACCCCTCTGTCCCATAAGCATCTTTTTTCTTTGCATAATCTTTATTGTTATAAAATTTCCTAGTTGTTGGATTTCATTATTTTATTTTAAATTCTTATCCGATTGTCATTAACAATTGGCATATTACATGTGGAGGACTACTATTAGGGCCACGGTCAAAAAATTAAACTTCATCGAAATTATAAAAACCTCTAAACTAGGATTATTTGGCCTTATATTTCTCTGTCGGCATAGCATCTGTCGGAATAGTGTCTGTTGGCATAGTGTCCTGTCAGCATATTGTCCTGTCATCATAGTGTCTGTTTTCATAGTGTTTGTCAGCATGGTGTCTGTCAGCATAGTGTCCTATCGGCATAGTGTCCTGTTGGCATAGTGTATATCGGTGTAGAGTCCTGTAGGCATAGTGTCCATGGGTGTGTTGTCTGTTGGCAGAGTGTATGCACATGTAATTTAACAGTACTTGGTACTTGATATATATATTTTAGAACTTGTAGTTCTAGGATATTAGTTATTGATAGGGCAATGTAATTTATCACCTTTCCTGCTTTCCAATTTCTCATTTTTATCCAAATATTTGTTTTCTAACATAATGGTATTATTTGTTCATTGTCCATTATCTACAACCTTCATCACTAAGATGTTTAATACTCAACTCACAAGCCTACATTCATGGGGATCAAATCCAGGAACTTTGAAAAGGCAAGCCAACATGCTAACCATTGCACTACCAGAGCAGTTCATGCATATATGAATGGATGAGTTTTAATAATATCCAAAGCAGACAAAATACAAATGAAAAATTTTGATTGCATAATATCATTTATGTATTTTGCTATGCATATATATATATATGCTTTAGAAATTATGAAAATTCACTCTTGAGTTTGTATGTTTCTATGTATATAAGAACCTAAATTTATAGATTGAAAAATTGTAGTCATAAAATAATATATCAAATTCAATACTCATCAAATTGATAAGAATACCCTTCACTAGTGATGTGTGACTAACTATCTTTTGAGTGAAGTTATAATTATTCTACGAGATTGGACATGTTGTGTGCAGTATTGTCTCATAAGCACGATAAGTGTTACGGAAGCTACAATATGAGAAACTTTGCATTTTATTACTGCTGTGTAAATTACTAGGCATCACATTTAAATGAATATAACATGAGAATATATGCTCTAATTATCAAAATACAAATTCATCTTATATTTTTGAATAATTTTATGTTTTTACAATGAGGCCAATGAAGTTTACTTTTATGTCTGCATTTGGAATTATAGTCTATTAATCTGCAGAAATTGAGCTCAAGAATTGAAGTATCATATTGTATAATTTAATATAATGTGATTTCAGCCAAGCAGAATTGTACATCATGAAAACTGCATTGTATCAGTAGTTAAAGTGATCAAAAGTACATATTTGAAAGTGATGAGATATATTGCAGTACAAGCTCAGTACTGCAAATTGAAAACTAGAAATTGCTACTAATGTTGAAATAAATAGAAAGAGGAACTGAAGTGCATTACTTCCATTGGATTGAATATTGTTTTCTGTAATTATACTTGTCTCCCGCTATGAGACACAAACAATAATACTTTTAAACAGAAGGGACTGGGCATTGAGTTAGCTGTAGGTATCAGGAGAATTTCAGCTGTGAGTTCAAGGATGAAATATAGGCATCCTCCCTAAAGCATATCAGGGGAAGGGGCATTTGCCTTTTTCCTTTTCCATGGACATATTAAATATGAAACTTACTATTCATGTCATGTCATAGTCAACGCTACACAGATCGTAATTATCCTTATGACGTTTATGTCAGTTTGGCAATGCTAATAAATCACTTTGATTAAATATTTATTGATAGGGCGAAAGATACATCGAAAAGAATTTTTATTACCTGCAAATGTATTTATCTTTGTCTTTGCTAATTTTTTTCACTGATAAGACAGAATAAAAATATTTTAATTTTTCTCAGCTCCAATTTTCAAGCGAATGCATTGATGATTGCTTCGTAATGTTTCTTTTAGAGTGAGCTATTTTGTCAGTAGGAGTCTGAGTTAATATCTTTGAAAACTGAAAAGATCTCTCTGTAATGATATTCTTTCGTACTAGAAGAGATTTCGGGTATAGGGTTGACTATGTCTGTGTTTGTAAGCCGACTTCTTCAGGCAAAGTGACGCAGTAAGTTTTCTTTGTCCTTGTACGCCGTTACGATTTTATTTATCTTATCTTATTGGCTCTTTTCTTCTTCTTCCATTCCGATCTATCGCTTATGTCCAATCTCTTCAATGTGGAGACGAGTCTGTGGCCGTCCTCAACTGTAGGAATTGGCCGATGATTTAGCAATTACAATGGCATGCCTAGTAAAGCTCCTGAAGTACCAGCTATATTTCGATTTTAACATCTGTTAGAATTTCCTGTCGATTTATTATTTAGCCTTGCTCTGCTATAGAAGAAAGTTTTCATTGGTTTTTCTTTAGGGCTCTTCTATGTTCTTTAAATCAGCATAAGCTGAGATCTCCAAGTTTTCCAATTCTATTTCACTCAACAGCTTTAGTGTAGCCTGTGAAGCGGATTCTGGTAGTCGGATTTTTTCTCAAGTTGGATTATCCATGAATTAGGCCACGGTAGTACAAGAAGAACATGTGTTAGATATTCTGCCTTTTGATTCTGTCGTGCTTCAAGATATGAAATTTTTTACGACCCGTTATCTCTCTTGTATTCGTAGATCTAATGGAGAGTCAAATCGTAGAATAAATTCTTTCTAACAAAAACAGTTCATTCTCATTGCGTGGCAGAAATGATTCTCGTGTTCCAGTGGAGTGTATTAATTGACTTCATTACACGCCTGATATATTACGTTTTGTTGACTGAGGGATTTTTGTGGGCGGTGATTGGGATGTTTGTTAAGGTATAAATCTTTGTTTATTTTTTGTGAAATCCTGCGGCTCTGTGGGATTCTTAAGTGAAATTCTACAAAAACATTAAATGAATAGGAAGATATTGTAAAGGTTTTTACCACTTTTTAATAATCTTCTTCGTTTACATAGAATTCATTTTAATACTCATAAATATTCCTGCTCATTTATGGTTTCCTATGCTCCTTCCTTTCAGCTATGGCTAAATCTTTTTCTAAAGGTCTGTGAAATATTTTCATAGGATTTTGTATACTACTCGTGACTATGTTTGTGTGAAGTTTAATGAAACGATATGATATATGAGCATGGAATATCCATTTGTATTTAATTGACGATATTAAAGATATGTGAAATTTCCATTAAAATATGTTTAAATGGGAAAAAGAGCACTCTTTCTGTGGCAGTTCTTGCCGTACTCTTGGCTGTTGGAGAACTGATGTGAGAGGTCAAACCAGCCATTCTCTCTAAAAGCGTGGGAATGTTCAGGGCCTCTGTTGGCTGTTGGAGCTGAGCACTAACTCGTCATAGGATGTATTATCTAACCTGATTCAGATGCAGATGTTAGCAGTAGATGGAAATGAAGTGGTTCCTCTTTTCATTATGATGACTAGCCTATCTTTGATTGCCAATCAGCTTAGTAATTCTCTTATTTCAGTGCGTTTGAGTTAATTGCCGTTATCAGGATATTTTCGCTTAACCGGTGTTTTATGTTGATGTCTAGGCGTAAACTCAGAAGCGTAACAGGAATAAGGAGGTGAAATCCTTTTACCATTTCCATGGTGATACTAACTTAGAGTCAGTTTACTCAGGTTATCTCATAGTCAGCAATACGCCAAGTATTTATCAGTTTGGGAATACAAATTAATCATCTTGAATAAATTACATAATTGTTAGGAAAATTCTTTTAACTTACAAATGCATTCATCGTAGTCTCCGCTCATTTTTCTCAATCATAAATTGAAAGAAAATCTGAATGCGGTAGGAGCACCGCAGTCAAAGCGGTAGAAATAACGGTAAATACAATACAATTTATGGATCCTAATTTAGAATGTAGTGACCAATAAAAGTTGAATGTAATTTAAAGTCTTAAAAAAACAAATGCAATAATAGATGCTTTTTAACGCTTCCAGGGCATTTGGTCCAAAGACATTTCTTCCAACGGTATTTCGTCCTACAAAATGTCATCAAAATACATTTCGTCTAATGGATATTTTGTCCAAAGACAATTCGTCCATAGATAATGCAATGCAAGGGCAAAATTAATTGCGTGTCCAAATCAACCACTCTCTCTGGAATTGTGGGAACTTGCAGGGCCTCTCTTTGCTCGGGGAAGTGGGAACTAAATCTAATCTAGATACAGGTGTTACCAATAACTCGAAATGAAATGGTTCGCATCCTCGTAATGATGATTCGCATATATTTGTTTTCCGATCAACTTGATTGTGTATTTTTACCTTTACTTAACGTAATGCTGGTATTACGTTTTGAGTTAGCTGTCGGCTTCAAGGGAATTTTCAGGAGAATATTTACAGAGCGTTTTGTTAAAAAAATTGCGTCCGCTTTCGGTGTCTGCTGCTTACGGTAAACCATTGTCTCCGACGTTTCGCACCCGTTGCAGGTGTGCGTCTTCAGAATTGAGGTGAGATGTATGGTCTTAGGAGCGCATTTACACGATGGTCTTGTTCTTATGTGTAGCCCGTTGTAGAACCTCCCATTCACCAGCCGTGTAATCACCCACCTGCCCTCCGTTGATCTTCATTGGGCGTATTCTGTGCTTGCCATTCCCCTTCACCAGTCGTTTCACCTTTTTCATTCGCCGTTCTCCCTCCTTTTTCTCTCCCGTTGGTCTCACGATTCCTTAACTTTCCCTTTTGCATCCATTTTTTGTTACGATTGGCCCATTCACTTCCTTCGTGGGAAGCACTGTCTCTTCATCTGTATCTCCACCAATCTCTCTACAGCGTTCCCCGTTCCTTTTCCAAATTTCGTTGAAAAGGTCTCTTGCAAATACCGCTAATCCAGTATCCATTTCCTCGATTAAAATTATATGGTTTTTCAATCTCTATTGATTCACGCATTAATCTTTGAAAATAAATGAGTTTTCTTACGAAATGGAGGAGACCAAAGATCTCGCGATCAGCGACTGGTGAAGGAGGAGGTGAAAGACAGAAGATTTCCAATAAATATCAACGGAGGGGTGGAGGGTAAATACACGATTGGTGAAGGGGAGGGAAAAATTTATATCATTCGTTATATGAAGGGCGAGACCAGAGTATAAGTGCGTGCAGAAGATGATACATCATCACTTCATCCCTGAAGATGCACATCTGCAACTGATGCGAAACGTCAGAGACAATGGTCCACTGAACGCGATAGACACTAAAAGCCGACACCAGTTGTTCAGGGACATTTTCGCTAAAGTGGGTGTACAATTATGGTGATTAGCTTTCCTCACAAAAGCATGTCAGGGAGAGGGAGACAATTTCCAATTTCCATTTACAACGTGATATTTATTTAGAGGCTCTCTACTGCTTTCATGTTATAGTCTGCCATACGCAAAGTGTAATGCCTCTTTTGATATATGTGAAAATTTGGCAGTACTAATTAATCACCATGACTAAATCATTATTGATTGTATTATAAACTATAAATAATGTGCATTCTCTTCAGATTGGAGGTGAGTTTGCCGTAATGTGACTATCTGCTGGATATAGCTCACTGTGCTGCTCCAGCGTTTCCTGCTAGTCTGCATGGTTTGTCCTCGATCACTCTCCGAATTGAAAAAATTTCATCCAGAATAGTTACTTCTGCCGACCGACCGTCTACCTCCAGTTCTTCGGGCGACATGTCCAAGAGCATCAAGAGGATCCTTTTTGAGAGGGAGTTATCCAACTGTAGTGATGCTACCTCCAACTGTTTTTCTGGGCACGCCTGCACCCACCGCCTGAAGGACTACCCTTTAGAAGACCCTGACGACGGTGGATTCCACTGTGGAATCTTCTACAGACGACCCTCAAGAAACGATAGAGACGGAAGCTTTGCAGTCGGTTAAAACTCGAAGAAATGCAAAGGCATCGTGGCCAGGCAGCTCCAACCCAGGACAGCGATACGGGTCTTTATACGGTACACCTCCTGATACGTGACGCAAACACAGAGGTCGCCCTGTGCCCGTCCTCAAAGTCAGTCTCTACTCCGTGCACTGAGAAGAATTTGCCGAAGCCCACCGCCATCATGATATATGAGATCAGGTATTACAGGGATTTTGCCTCCACCATTAAGTGGGCGGCTAAAAATTACTTCTTCAGGATCACCTGCAGAGAAATCTACACCAGACTCCAGCTTGCGACCAAGGAGCATCCGTAATGTGTTTATCATTGAAGAAGGACAATTCTCGACATGGGGAACGCAAGAGGAGATGAAAATGCGTATTTACATCCATGGTCTTAACTCTCGGATAGATTATGGTTACCTAAGGGAGGTGCTGGAGGCCTAGACGGTTTCCATGCTCAGGGCCAGGCAGATCAAGTGGGCTGAAAAGACACCCCTGGGGATCTTCGTCGTCACCACGGATGCCACTGCCGTGGGATGGAATCTGAAGGACTTCCTGCGTTGTACGTCGTTGGCTAACTCCAAGGTCCGGATACAGCGGTGCAGGCACCAAAAGTCGCAGATGTGCTTCAAATGCAACCGCTTTGGCCATGCCTCCTTCTAGACTACCGTTTCGTGCTACTATAAATTCGGACGACCCCACGAGGGGAAGTAGTGCTCTAGGAAGAAGGAAGATTGGTCCCCGAACTGGTATAATTGTGGAAGCTTCAAAACGCCCTTCATGACGTCCAGTCCAGTATATGTCCGGAAGTATGAAAAGAGGAACGGATCACCTCCCACATCCCGACCCACTGTACGAGCCGCAGCCTCAGCACCCGTTTCGACAACTATACCTGCTGAAGCCCCCTCCCCTGAAGAGCAAACACCTTGGGGCGGTGGGAATGCCCCGTACCAACGGCCTCATCATCCGAAGAGATCGGAATTTTCTTGCTTCCCGCCCTGCTCAGCTCACTGCACCGAGCCGATGCAAGATCTCCCCAACCCTCTTCGGAAGTGCAGGTATCTGCAACAGCAGAACATTCCACCGGTGCTTCCAACATTGGGGGCCTCTTCCGGAATACCCAGCGGCGGCACTCCAAGCAACGCAAACCACTATTCAGAGAGCACTAAACTTCGTGGCGTAAATCCTGCAGGAACAGCTGTCGGGCATCGGGAAGTTCATAACCCAACTCTACCGAAAATTCCTGATTACTGCACAGGCATCCCTTACGATGACCACCGAGAACGCCAACGGTAGGGTTAAGAATAAGCGTCCGGAGCTGCTCATGTTCACCGGACCAGGATCATGGTGGTTTTTTCAGTACAGGAAACCCATCTCCGACCTTTCTAGATATGTTCAGTCCACGGCTACAGGATTATCTGTGCTGACGGGGCGAAAGCTCCAGGGCCCTCTGGTGGAACAGCCGTTTTTGTCAGGGTTAATATCGCAGCCCATGAGTTGTGCCTCTCCCAGCTTTGGAACTTTGAGGCAACGTCGATCGCAGGTTCCACTTCGAGCGGGTACCTCCAGCAGGTGTCATGCTACCTCCCTCATATGAAGGTTCCAGCTGGAGGATTTCCAGGATCTCCACTACTCTGGGCTTCCTGTCCTTACCGGAGGAGGATTCAGCACAAATCATGAGCCGCGGTGTTCGCGCTCGAACAAACACCGTGGGATCGCCTTGTATATTTGGGCGGACGACTCCGGTACAAAGGTCATCAGGGCGCATTACATGGGTATGGAGAAATTCCTGGATTCTTCCTGGCAGTGGGGAAGTCCGTCAGCGTGTGCACCGTCCCATATCTTACTGTTAGCTGCAACCACTTCCAGGTTGTCACATATGTTGGCTTTATACCCCTGTAGCAGCCACCCATCAAGGTCTTTGAATTCGCCAGAGCTGACTGGTCTGCACTCTGGTCGAATTTACCCCGACCCCGGAGGATAGAGCACCTAGTCTGTGACAAGATACAGGACTTCCGCAGATCGTCCTGAGACCAAAATGTGGCCTCACCCGCCTACGGGGAAGGGTAAATTTGGAGAATGGCGCGCAAGCTTCGGAACCCTTTGGAATCTGATCCCCCACTCAGAGCAGCACATGGGGTAGCCTGCACACGGAAATAAAATGCAGCGCATGTTGCAGAGTACCTGACGTTGGTCTTCCATCACAGTGACATTCCGGACATTGCCCTTGACAGCCTGCCTCCCAACCGTGGGACAGAAGACGGAGAGGATGTTCCAACCCTCACCGAGGACCAACTGGCGCCGGTCATCAAGACTTTCAAACACCGTATGTCTCCTGGCAAGGATTGGTTGCGTAACGACATCCTCCGTCTTCCCCCAAGTGATTTCGCGTAAGTACCTGTTGGCGGTGTAAATCGCGTTGCACCGGATAAGCTACTCCTCCATCTACTGGAAGGCAGCCTGGATGACCTAAATCATTAAGCCAGGTAAGCCGCGGACACCTAAGAACCTCAACCCAATATCTCTCTTGGATGAGTTCGGGAATTTGTTAGAACGGCTCGTCCTGCCACACCTACAGCGGCATGACCAGATAAATCACATCCTGCACCAAGAACAGTTATTCTTTTGAAGCAAGGCCACCTCAATCCTTCAGTTCATCTAGGCGTACGACTATCTGTTGGAGGCGTTATTAACCCCAAATGCTGCGGTGCCGAGGTGTTGTTTCTCATATGCAATGCGTTTCGTAAGTTCTGGTATGACGGACTCCTCCGACGCTTGTCCTTTTCCACATTCCGACCAGAACCATCAAGCTAGAGTAATCCTTCCTTAGTAGGAGAATATTCCGTGTGGCATGGCAACAAGAACTCTCTCCTCATCACCCAATTCCGGTGGCCGTACCTAAGGAGTTTGTCCTTGGGCCTCGATTGTTAAATATTAAAAGGCATACTACCCATGAGACTTCGAGTAAAACATCATGCTGCCACTCTACGCAGACGACGTTGAATTCAACATCCGGTCGACAAAACCGTGAACCGTCCAAGTATCAGCAAAATGCCTCAGAAAGTCACCTCGATTGATCATTCAATTAGAGAATGGACATAAACCCAAGGACCACAAAGACTATCCTTTTCTCTACGAATACCCCTACAGATACAGACAGTTTATTAATAGATTCCACGGAGGAGTGTAGAGTTCTTTTAACGTGCAATTGTATTCATGTGAACACTCATTTGTCTCAGTGGTAAGATGGAATGAAAAATTATTTCACTTTTCTTCTCTTCCATTATTGCGGCAAAGCTATCGACAAATGAATCATAGGATTCCTTGTATTACCTCTAATTTTTCTAGTGGGACCCAGAATTTTTCTCAAATTTAAGCACTTAAAAAATATATCTTGCTGTAATATTTTCTTCGTACTACAACCTATTTCCAATTATTTAGCATAAATTCGGGTTTCAGACTGTACTAGTAAATCGGCTTCATCAGGCGAAATCAGGCATTGAGCTTTGGTTGTACTTTTTGTACACAGATTCGATTATCTTTCTTATGTTATGTTATGAGGAGACGAATTGGTCAATCATTTAGCTATCTTCATGGCATATCTAGTCAGGCTCGCGATTTCTCAGCTATATTGTGATGGAATCTTTTTCTCATAATTCAGAATTTTGTTTCGATTTTCTGTATAGGCATACTCGGCTGTGGAAGGGGCATTCCATTGGGTTTTCTGTACCTCTCATTTATATATGTTCTTTGAATTAGCATGTAGTGGTTCACCCAGTTTTTCGTTTCGAAGTTACTCAACTGATTCAGGGTAACGTTTGTTGTTTTTCGGAAACGGGAACAGGCAACCGGCCCTTTTCTCCAGTTAGATTCCCCAAGAATGTAGCCAAGGTATTACATCCACAGTAGATGTAGGTCCTCTTTGATATTCTGCGTCTCGTTTTCATTCTGCTACCACGCATGAAATTTGTAGTAACCCTGTCAACACATTTGATTTGATATTTATTTGGAGAACCAAACAATAGAATAAGTATTTACAAAAAAACATTCATTACGATGGCCAGGTGAAAATTACTCTCGCACTCCGGTATAGTGTATGAATCTGCTAATTATCTTACCGGATATTATGCGTCTCACTGGCTGAGAGATAATGCTTCGGGTGATAATGGAGCTGCGTGTTAAAGTAGGAGTCGTTATGAGTGATTTTCCGTGAAACACTGTCTCATAGAGAGATTTCTTGGTGCAATCCAAAAGAATATATCATATCACTGGAAGGACACTTCCAAGTCATTCTCACCACTTTTTCCATTTTCTTTCTCGATAATGTAGAATGCAATCTACTTAATAAATATCCATTGGATTATGCTTGTATTATTTTTTTTTCTACTCGTGACTTAGAAAGGGATACGTATTGATTAAATATTACACTTGAACATGAAATTTCCTTTTATATTATCACGATTAATTGAAGGTGTAGGAAAATTTCTAATCTTAAGAGATAACGGCGTTGCACCTGTAAAAATTCTTCTCAGACACAGGTTTGGTTAACAAATTGAATTGAGTTGCCAAACCTTTCTCTTTCCCTGTGATTTGAAAATGAGATGGGTTATATTTTGCTCAGTAAAGAGTGCAGAAATTTGCACTGGGAAGGGTTTAAAAAACCTGATATAAATGCTGGTGTTACCTGTAGCTGCAAATGAAATGGTTCTTCTGCTTTTTAACACGGTCCTCAATTCATTATCTGAGGTCACCTTGTTTATGAAATTAAACCTTTCTAAATGGCGCAGGTTGTATTACGTAATGAGATAGCAATCTGTATCAGGAGCATTCTTGCATTTCTGAGAGACTTAGTTTGGTGTCTATGTGCTCGAATCCATGTTTCTTGAATGGACGTTTCTTGGGAAAATATAAAAAATCTCTCCCTAGCAATACAATTTTTGTAACTGTTATTACGGCCAAATACCGCACAAAACGACATTTCACTGAGAAACGCACAGTTCAAGAGAAAACGTAATAAATTTCCAAACTCGCCACCACAGTCAATGCCAAATCATAGGAGACATGCGCAATCTAGAGACCACGTTACGTCACACGCTCAAAGCGACTCTCGCCCGAGATGCGCAATGACCTACCTGGTATTGTAGTACCATGATGTTGTTATAGGTATTATTATTCTTTCGCTGCAAGAAGAGATTTCCAATTATTTTTCTTTGTTTCGGGTTTCGGAACACCTGTTCTTGTAACTAGACTTCATTATGCGAAGTCAGATAATAGATTCGGGTTCTACGATTTGTACAACGTTTCCATTTTCTTATTCTCATATGATAGGTCATTTATTCCCTAACCATTCCGATCCACCGTTGATGTGAAATTTCTTCTGTGCAGAGGAGTGCATTAGCCGTCCGCTCTATTGGAACTACACGAATATTTTGCTATCAATATGTTATTACTAGTGAGGCTCGTTAGTTAATAGCTATATTTCGATGAGGATTCCTGTAATTTTTTCTATCTTTAGATGTAATTACAAAGCGTTTCTTTTTCATTAGCGTTTGGACGCTAAAATTATTCGAGAGAATTCTTTTAACGTGTTATGTTATTCATAGTGGAATCGTGTCATCTTTTTCTATCTTTAGATGTTATTACAAAATATTTCACTTTCCCTCTGTTCTACTTTTACGAAAAAGTTATTGACACATGCTTTATTTAGTCACACGTTTTATTCTAGAAAAGAAAGTCTGAATATATTGTCTTGCAACTTAAGGTCTACGAGGCCAAAAGATGTATTGCTGTTCCTTCATTATTTCGAGTTAGGAGAGGTCTACTATTCTTTGTCATTTTTTCGATACTCGTTGATAATACACCTGTACTTGTAAGCCATCCTCCTTAGTGGAAGACAGATAAAAGATTCCTGTTGTCCGTTTCGTACAAAGTTACAAATTGTTTTTTCTCATATGATATGTCTCATAGTATATAACTTTAAGATTCTTATTTTATGTTCAATATCTCCAGAGAGGAGGAGAGTATTTGCCTTCCGCCGTCTCCGAATAACGCAAATATTTTGCTAACTATATGTCTTAACTACTGATGCTCGTTAGGTAACAGTTATATTAAGATAAAATATTTCTTCCAATCATCAGAATTCCGTATCGATTTCCTATAGAAGCATACTCGGCGTTCAAATGGATATTCCATTGGATTTACATTAGGGCTCATTTAATTCATATAAATCAGAATGTGGAGGCTTCATCCAGTTGTCCGTTAATAAGTTATTCGGCCGTCTCAGCGTGCCGTGTGCTCATCGTCTGATGGGGATGCTGGCTGAAGATCATTATTTATTTAGATTTTCCATGGATTTAGCCACGGCGCAACATCAAGAGCTAATGTAGATCCTCTTCGATATTCTACTTTTTGATTCCGTCGTATTTCCACATATGTAACATGTACGAAGCTAGTTATCTCGCTAGATTTCGGATATCTATCCGGAAAGACAATCGTAGTAATTTCTTGTCGGAAAACATTGTTCAAACAGACGGCGAGGCGGAGATGATTCTCGTGTTTTGGCAGAATGTATTAGTCTGCTAATTGTCAGGCCCGATATGATACGTCTTGCTGGCTGGTGGTTCTCCTTTGGATGACAATGGTGTTGTGTGTTGAGAAAGGAGCCTTCATTAGTGTTTTTCATTATACACTAGGTGCAATCCAGAAGAACACATATCAAAGAGTTTGTCGTTTCCATGGTTTTTTCCTTTTTTCATTTTCTTCCTTGATAACATATAATTCATTTAACTGCTGATAAACTTTCCTTAGATTAAGATAGTAGGATTTTTTGATAATAGGATTTTTTCCTATTCATGATTTAGTGCTGGATATATAGTTTAACTATCATATATACGCATTAAATTTCCATTTATTTCACGAGATTAAAATTGAAGATTGTTCCAAATTTTCGCCAGCATATATTGGAATGGGATAAAAGAATTGCATCTTTAAAAATTATTCTCAAACGTGAGGTTCGTTGGCAACAAGAATTACGTGCCCAATCCTACCTCTGTTTCTGGAATAGTGGGAAAGATACCTATTTTGCTTAGGGATGCGGGCATTAATTCACACTAGAAAGGAATAAGAAACCTGATCTACATGCAGGTCTTGTCCTTGGCTCCAAATGAAGTGGTTCCTCTCCTCTTATTAGGACTCCCATATCTTTGATTGACTTCACATATTTTACGTAATTTCACATTTTCATTGGTTACTGATGTTATTAGGTAATGAGTTAACAGTCGGCATCAGGGGCCGTTTTGCATTTCTGGTGTTCTATATTTGGTGACTAGATGACTCCAAACAAATATATCAGGGGTAATGAGGCGGTTTCGTTTTTCTGTTTGTATTGTTATTGTCATTTATGGTTTTCCTACTGCTTTCATGTCATTGTCGGCCATACACAATGATTAATGTTGTGTTTGATGTAATTGTGGGTGAGTGAGTGGCAGGGCTAATGAATTATCTCGAGTTAATCGTTATCGATTGGACTATTGAGGAATACGGGAGAATGCACTTACCGTGCCATTGTATTAATAGTAATGCCCTATCATTTTCTGAATCGTAAGATGGTATCACAAAATATTTCACCTTTCCTCTGTTCTATTATTCCGGCGAAATTATCGACGCATGCTATATTGGATTACTTGTCACACGTTTTATTTTAGCAGTGAGAGTTTGAATATTTTGTCATATGATCTAACGTCTTCAAGGCCCAATGATATGTTGTTGTTATTTCATTCTTTCGCAGCTAGAAGAGATTTCCATTTATTCTGCATTGGATTGGTATTCGGGGAGAATAGGTCTGTACATGTTTACCTGCATCATTGGGCGAAGGGAAGTGATGGATTCTGGTTGTCTGTTTCGTACAATGTTTACATTTTATTTCTCTCCTATGGTATGTCATTTGTTCTCCAACCATAACAATCAACCGTTAAGAAGACGTCTCACAGCAGCTGCAACGGCCGGCTTTAGAAGAAATGTTCGAAACTGATATCTCAAAAACGAATAATAATGTCTGAATACAGTTTTATGTGTATTATTAAACTATCAATCATTAGCATATTTGTTTTTAAAAGTATTTTATTACTTATTGGTCCGCGATCAACATGGGAACTATTATTTACGAGCGCTGTTTTCTCCATAAGTTGGTTAGCTACCACAATTGTAGGAACTGCGAAAGGAAGAATTAACCTTTAACCTTAACACTCAATAGAAATTTTTTTCGTATTCCATGGAAAATCTTCAGAATTTGAAAAATAATCACTATTGTTCGGCGATTTTTGAAACCATGTTTTATCGGATACTGGCAGCGTTTTGCCGCTGATTGTGAGTCGTTGGCGCTAGCTTATAAAATGCAAACATTGGAAAATTTGTAGAATATCTGGCTTTAGACTAGAGTCGGTAGTAGTTTTTGGGGAAGAGGTTCCTCGAAGGAAATTTGGGGGAGAGTACGTGTCACGCTGGAAAGCTCCGCAAACGATTTCCCATTGCTCTGTTAGGAGCGATAAGACTGACTGCAGTTTAGTGTGTTTACATAACCTTTCCTCTTTAAAGCAGGTCCCTTCCAAAGATCTATGGCCATTTTCTTCTAATTTTAATTTGCAAAAGAATGAAAGCCTGCACGCCGAACAGTCGGTTTTTACGTGTTATCTTGCGGGAAACAATGTATATCCTGGGTTTGAATACGAATCCTTTTCGAAGATTTTGTTATCGTGATTAAATTACCCATTTCTTTTCACTTAAAAACGTTGTGTATACGTAAAGAAAATAGACATATTTATGTTCATTTCTCCGCCTTAGAAAATTCATTTCACTTCATTTTCCAAATGGTGCGTGCGCACAAAAAAATTAAACTATCCAGTGGTATCCGCAAAAACTTTTGCGATGTCTGCCAGAAATCTGCATAGTTCGGAGATTGGTTTATATTGCAATTACCTACGACTCGTCTGTGAAAATGAGATTCACTTAATAACGAAGTGAAACGAAATTTTGATGGCTGCAACAACTATTAACTCAATGAATTATAAAAAAGGTATACCGCATTACAATCTCGTGCATTCCGTCAGCCAAACCGAATTCTTACGTCAGTGTTTAAAGTGGAACATACGGTGAATGCTACCAAGTAGCAGGTAATGGAAGATGAAACAGCAAAAGTGGTTTCTTAAGATTTTTTAAACGCATATATCTCGACTGTTTTTGAGAGTTGTTGCTATTTTCGTTATGTAAAAAATACTATCGAACCGGAGAATTTGATAAAACCGATGAAATCACCGATTCGAAATTCGTAAATACACTAACTTCTACTATTATTACTAATTACGCAGCGAGTTTGCTTCAGTCCTCCTCCAACAACCCCTCACTTGGACAAAAAAAATTCCATGGGCCTGCTTACGCTCTCATCTCGATGAAAGAATGACTGTTAAATATCAATGGCGAATTATAATACAAACGATCGCTCAAGACGCGGAATAATTTCTGAAACTCCGGTCGATACGCAAGAATGAATCGTATTTTATACAAAAATAAACCCTGAAGGCTTATGTGGCGTCACGACAGGAATACATATTCACCGACTGAAATAACATTCACGTAGACAGGAAGTTGAAATTCAGTCTGCGGTGAAAGCCACGCTGCTGAAATTGTTCAAATTCTTTTGAAAATGAGTGTAAATTGTACATCTATTGCATATTATTCATAAGTTCTCGAACAGTCGGTTTAGTCCTCCAGAATAAACATTCTTCGCAGGAAGTAAGGTTACGAAAGTTGCGAGCGAGAAAAAAAATTGTCCTCATGTCATATTCCTTAAACCATTTTCACCTACCTCCATCGAACTCAGATAACAGCTGCTGTTGCCAAATGTATTAGTATTCAACTAAACGGCTAAATCTTCCACTCCTAAGGGTTCCCTAAAATCCCTCATAGAGTCACTGATGCCGTGCTCCCGCTGTGCCTTCTGGATGATATCTCGAAAAGCTAAACCAACGAAGGAGCTCATAGTAGTCCACTTAACGTGCTATATCTCCAGTGTATAGGAAAGAATTACCCGTCTTTCTTCTGCGAACTGGGAGAGGTTTTGAACATTTCTATGGCATTCTTGTAAGATCCGTGAAGTAAGAGCTATATATCGATGAATTCATTCTCTCATTCATCATAATTTCGTATCGATTTTCTATATAAGCATGCTCGGTGCTGGAAGAGATATTCCACTTGATTTTCTTTAAGTTTAATTTGTATCATTTTAATCAGTTTGTAGATGGTTCATCCAGTTCTCCGTTAATTACTTATTCAGCTTCTTCAGTATACCTCGCGTAGCGTTTTTATGCGAAGGATGTCTGTATAATATGCTTGAGTTTTCCTCAAATTCCTCATACTACATTATTCTGGATCATTGTACAGGGAGCATAGTGGGGGAGCACATCAATGTGACTTGTCCACTGGCAAAGAAGAACCTAGTAACGCCATCATCATGCTTCAAGTTTGATTTTTCCAAATGAATGAAGAATTATTGATAGCGACACTATGCTGATATTCCAATATATACGATAGATGGGATAACCATGTAAAATGATTAAAAGTTCGAAAAACTTTCCAAAAGACATTCGGAAATACTTCAAGGATTTCTTATCATCTCGCAAACATATCAGGAATATGAATATGAAATTATCCATAGTGGTCCCTTTAAAAACAAATCTCCTGTACCCAAAATCTAGGGAAATCTTTTTTCTAATTCATAGCACGCCAAACATAGAGCAAAAACTCCTCCCCATTTAAACTGTCAATGACAACTGAAAAGCTCAAACGGTCTGATGTGCTCTTTTCCGTTCCGATCCGATACGATTATAGGGAGACAAACACGCCAGATCCAATTCGATCTGATGCAAACTACTGGGCGCCCTGCTTTATTCAGCATGAGGCAAGTTTTATCGTTTTCCTTTAATTAGTTATTCAGCAGCATAGGTTTACGTATCATCGTACTCTAAAGCAGACGCTAGAAGTCGGAATTTTTCTCCAGTAGGATTTTCCATGGATTTGGCTACATCGTTACGTGAATAACAGATCCCATTAGATATTTTGATTTACAGATCCATTGTGCTTCCACCTGCGTATTTAGTGCAAACTCTGTTATATCACCCGTTCAGAATATCTAAATGCAGAAGAGAATGGTAGAATTACTTTTGTTTTAAAAATATATTTCTTTTAAGAAAAATCCGTTCAATCAGATGGCGAGACGGAAATGATACTCGTGTTTCAGTTGATTGTATTAGTCTGCAAATTATCAGGCACAATATGATACCTCTTGCTAATAGTAAGATCTCCTTCGTGTGGTAATGGTTTTGTGTGATGAAGGAGCAGTCATTCTTAGTGTTCCTTCGCGATACACAAAGTTCAATCCAAAAGAACACATATCAGTGAGAGGTCTTTTCCAAATCTTTTTAGCTATCATATATACGTATGAAATTTCCATTTATTTCACGACATTAAAATTGAAGATTGTTCCAAATTTCTATCCGCATATATTAATATTGGAATAAAAGAATTGCCTCTTTAAAAATTCTTCTCAAACGTGAATTCCGTTGGCAACTAAAATCCTACCTCTCGTCCTGGAATACTGGGAAAGTTCAAGGGTTTTTACGGTCATTAATTTGCTCTAGGAAGGATTATGAAACATGATCTAGATCCATTTGTTGTCTGTAGCTCGAATAAACACGTTCACCACCTTGTTATTACGATCATCATATCTTTGATTGAGGTCACCCTGTTTAGGTAATTTAACATTTGCTTTGGCTGCTGATAGTATTACGTAATGAGATAGTAGTCGGTATCAGAGCCCGTTTCGCATTACTGAGTGTGTACATTTGGTGAATAGATGTACCTTTATAATCATATCAGTGATAATGAGGCAATTTCGTATTTTTCGTTTCCTTGGTGATAATAATTTAGGTCCTTCTTATGATGCCATGTCGTAGTCGACCATACGCAAAGCTTTATGTAGTCTTTGATGTATTTTAGAGTTTGGCAAAGCTAATAAATCACCTGGTATTAATCATAATCGAATGGACGCTAGAAGAATCCGGGACAACCCTATTAACGTGCTACGTTATCCATAATAGTGACCTGTCAATTTTTCAGTTGTTAGATGTAATAACAAATCATTTCACTTTTTCACTTCTTTATTCCGGCGAAGTTAACGATTCAACCTTCATTAGGTTATTTGTCATACGATTTATATTAGCAGTGAGAGTCTGAATATACTGATTAATATTTTAAGGTTTTCGAGGCCAAATGATATGTTGTTATTTTATACATTCGATAGAAGAAATTTCCAATTATTCTGTATTTTTTTGGTATTCGGGGAGAATATGCCCGTACTTGTAAACCTTCTTCATTAGATGAACAAAGAAAAAGGATTCCTGTTTTCCGCTTCGTACAAAGATTCCATTTTATTTTTCTTGTATGATAGGTTTCATAGTCTCCAACCATACCGATAATTCGTTTATGCACAATATCCATTCCGAACTGGCAGAAGATTTGACAATTTCTATTACGTCGTGTTTTCACCTATGGAACTTGTATGAAACCTATTATCTCATTATATTTTAGGTATCTATATGGAAAATATAATCGTAGAATTTTTCTGGTCAGAAAATTCGGATCAATCATATGGCGAGACCAAAATGATTTTCGTGCTTCGGTAGAATATATTATTCCACTAATTATCGGACAATATATAATACGTCTTGGTGACTGTGGGTTATCTTTCGAGTGGAAATGGCGTTTTGTGTTGAGGAAGGAGATTTTATTAGTATTTTTTCGAAATACACTAGGTGCAATACAAAAGAAAATATCGTATCAGTGGAAGGTCTTCTCCATGTCTTGCTTACAATTATCACATTTACTTCTTCGATAAAATAGAAGGCAATATACTGCTGTTAAACATTCCTTAGATTATGTTCGTAGGATTGTTTTCACTAGTCATGACTTATAGCGGGATATATATGGTATATCTTTCATGTATACGCATGAAATTTCTATTTATTTTACAACGGTGAAATTGAACATATTTGCAAATTTATATTCTAATATATTGGATAGAGAATGCATCTTTAACAATTTATCACAAACGCGGGTTCGCTTGGCAAATAGAATTGTCCGCGAAATCCTATCTCTTCCTGGAATACTGAGAAATATTCTGAACAATTTGTTTTACTATTTAAGATCATAGAGGACATAGACATAGAAGACATATTCAATTATTCTGCATTCTTTCCTTATTCTGAGAGTATTCGCCTGTATTTGTAAACCTGCTTTATTAGGATAAGAAAGCTAATATATTATGTTTGTCCGTTTGTTACAACGTTTCTCTTTTATATCTCATCTATAATAGGTCTCTTATTCTAGTACCATAAAAATCAACCGTTCATGTTCAATATCTCTATTGTGGAGTAGTGGGGACCTCTCTTCGAACTGACCTGATTTGACCATTTTTATAGCACAATAATAAAAAACATGCAAAACCGATATTTTTATGGAATATTTCTTTCATTCATCCGAAATCGGTTTCAAGATTCTTTAAAAACGTGGTCGTACATGGATAGTGTACCCCATTTAATTTTCATTATGCCCAGTTATGTCCATTTAATCAGCATGTAGTAAGTTATCCCAGTTTTCCGTTTACTAGTTATTCAGCAGCTTAAGTATAACGTGTGATCTTTATCTGAAGGGCATGGTGGAAGCTGGAATTTTTCTCGAGACATTTTCCATGGAAATATGTTTCCTTTCGGTAGAAGAAGAGATTTTCAATTAATCTCTATTGTCCCGCGTTTCTGTATGAACAGGCCTGTTCTTGTAAATCGGCTTTTTTATAGGAAGTCAGGTAATTGGTTCGGGCAGTCAAATTTGAGCAACGATTTCATTTCCGATCTATCTTATGGTGGATATGTTATTCCCTAAACATTCCGATCCACATCTTATGTGCATTCTATTCAATGTCGAGAAAAGATTTGCCGACTTTTCTCCCCAAGCTGAACGATTGTTTTACTATATTTATGGTTTCATTAATGTGGCACGTTTGCTAACAGATTCATTTTGATGGAATTCTCCTCTCATCCGTCAGAATTTCTGTTTGATTTTAAATATGTTCATGCTAATTTATGGTATGCATACTGCATATGATATATTTGAATAATTTTTGTCCGTTTATTTAGCATGAAGGTGGTCCTACAATTTTCCGTTTGTTAGTTTTATTGTAGCTTAAAATTTCCGTGTGATCTTTGTCTGAATCGGATGATTGAAGCCGGAGATTTCCCCAAATATATTTTCCAAGGACTTATTTACATTGTTTCATGAAGTAAACATGAAGTGCGGGAAGTGTCGTTATTATTGTTTTTCTGATACACTAAGTGAAATCCAAAATAATACATCATATCTGTAAGGGACAATTTCCAAAACTTGCATGCCATTATTTCTATTATTATCCACGTCAACATATAATTCATTTTAATGTTAATTGAAATTTCTTGGATTATGTTCGTAGCATTTTTGTCCTACTTGTGACCGCAACTTTGGGCGAGATATTCATATTTAAACCATAAAAAATCAGCATGAATTTTCCATTTAATGTATGACGATTAAATTGCAGGCATAAAAAAATATCCATTCTCATACATTGCAATGGAAAAATGAGTTTGCATCTTTAACAATTGTTGGATCGAGCCAAGCCTCACTTCCTTAAGAATAGCAAGCATTAATTCGCAGAACACTGGCGAAGAAACTGACTTAGATGCAGATATTTCCTGGAAGTCCAAATGAAGTGGTTCCTCCTAATCATGACTCACATTATTTTATTTGATGTCTGCCTGCTTAGGTAATTTAACATTTGCATTGAGTTTGATAGTGTTACATAACGAGATAAGAGAAGGCTGCAGTGACCGTTTCGTTTTTCTGATGGTCTATATTTGGTGACTACATATCTCAAAACGAGAACATTAGGGAAAAGGACGCAACTTCGATATTCAGCTTCCTAGATTATAATAATTTAGGGCCTTTCAACTGATATCATATCAAAGTCAGCCTTACGCAAAACTTAATGTCTATATCTAATGAATATTTATGTGATTTTGGCAATGCTAAAGCAGGAATTTAGTACTTATAGAGATTATAAAAGAGGCTTCTAGGGAGAGTGAGAGATGGAGACAGCGATTCAGCTGAAACCTGTCTTCGGACATCAGCATGATGATGATAACGAATGTATCTCCTCGAATAACACTTTATTGATTGGAAGCTAAATAGACGGAGGAGAATTGTTTTAACGTAATATAGTATTCATAGTGATGAATAGTTATTTATTCAATGATAAGATGGAATGAAAATATATTTCCCTATTCCTCTGTTCTATAATTCCAGCAAAATTATCGACGCAAGATTAATTGGATTATATGTCCAACGATTTAATTTGGCACAGAGAATCTTATTATTATATTACAATTAAAGGTACGGGAGGAAGAGTATATATTGCTGTTATAATATTCTTTCGCTGACAGAATGTATTTCCATTTATTATGCATTGTTTCGGTATTCTGTGAGAATGTGCCTGTTCTGCTAAATCTGCTTTATTAAGCAAAGTAATATAATGGATTCTGAATTTCGGTTTCGCACCAATATCTATTTTATTTATCTATTTTGATTAGTCTCTAAGGTTGGTGAATATGTATTCTCACACAATATATAAAGGATAATGAACATATATCCATTTTAAATTTCCATGGTAACATTAATTTGGAAACCTCCTGCAGATGACATTATATTGTTATTCTTACGTAAGCTTTTAAGTTTTCTATGATAAGATAAGGGCAGCGTCAATGCTAAACCATTACCTAAAATAATTTTCTATTGATTAAACACAAGGCAAATCGAGGAAAATTCTTTTAACATGAAACGGTATTCATCGTAGTGACATATTTTAATATCCTTCTTAGGATGGAATGGAAAAATATTTCCTTTACTTGATGCCATTTTTTCGTTGAAAATATCGGTGCATTGTGGTCTTGGTGACAAAATTTTAAAGAGAGAATCTTAAATTGTTGTCCCGCAAATTAAGATCACAGAGGCCAAAAAAATTCTTATTATTGGTGTAATCTTTTCTTGGGAAAAAGAGATTTCCAATTATTCTGCAATGATTGGGAATACACCTGTTCTTGTAAACCGGCTTTATGACCGGATGTCAGATTCTAGGTTCCAGTTGTCCAATTTGTACTAAGTTTCCGGTTTCTGTCTATCCTATGAAGGGTTTATTATTTCCATCTCTCATAACTTCGTTTATACCTAGTATCTGCAGCTTCAGCCCTAGAAGCTAAAGATTTGAATGCATTATTTTATAATTTAAGCCTTTCTGATCGCTGTTATATATATATACTCTCACCAAACAATCCTTTGTTGTCAATGAGATAATAGCATTTCGCTTTAAATTTAAAAAATTTGTCCGAATTAGCCGATAATATTTCGCCACAGATAATCGTCTAATTCGGATGAAGTAGCCTAAGTTTTTTCCAAAGAGATCTTCTTGTTAATCGGGCGATTTTATTAGTATTCTCACTGAGTGCCATGCTCGTCTGGAATGACCTGCTACAAAAATCCTTAGTTCTGTTCGTATTCGCTTACCACCTGAGGCTGATACAGATCTTTTTATCTTGAACCTGCATATCTTGGACCTGAATATTGATTTTTGTATTCTACCTGAGATGTTGACCATTGTAAGCAAAGGAGACCCAACTGAATTAACTTTCTTGATCTTATTCATCTTCACCTTAACTATAGGCGTTTGCCTTGCGAAGGACCTTTGCTGCCTCTGCAGCCCTAAAATGTGCCGTTACTCCAGTCAAGTCATTGTTGGCCCTGAAAAGGTCATTGGTTGCGGCTTCTCTTGTATGTTTATATGTTTGATTGCCCAGTCAGTCAGTCAGCTAGGTGAGCGTGCACAGCCGAGCTCTGCAGAGTAAACCGATCGATCATTGGCTTATGTCTAGCGGCTTTTAACCAACATATTCCCCTAGCTTTCCGTTGCTCTGGCTGGTGATCGAAAACTCCCCCTTGGGGAGGAAGTACAGTCATTCGATGTGGTCCAGAGCTGTTAGGGCTTTCCGAGCGAACCCAGGTTCCACCTAGGGGTAAACCGCACGCCTCGCTGCGAGCGGAGCACCTGGGTGACCATTGCACGGGTCAACTCACTTTCTTCTTGCGGGGGGTGGCTAACGAGGCCCCACCTTCTCACCCGCCTCACTCTTTTTGTCTATTTTGACAGGTGGCATTTGGTTGGACATGGGGGTCCCCCACCTTTTAGATATCCCATTAAGAAACCGCTAATATGCCGCTTAACAGATCTCCACCGGCCATAAAAACATCTAAGAAAAATTTGCGACAAATATTACTATACCCAAGGACATTAAACAAGTTCTTTCTGGACAAAGTTTTATTGACAATTAGACAACCGATCATGGTAACGGTTTTAAAACTGACGAGGGTCAGTCAAGAACCCTACTAGATAGGCAACCCATCCGGGAGCATAATATTTTTATTATTGAAAAAGACATGGAATAACCTCGTCCAAGATGAATCACCACCGCCGAGCAAATCACCAGCAAAGGGCCAACAAATACTAAAGCCATCATAAATGTGGAGGAAACTATAAAAAAACGAAAAAGGCAACAGGGAGACGCAGCCGTCCCTTTGACCAACAGATACTATTCCCTCATAGGACTCGACTCCAAATTCAGCCGTAACACCTGCGCCAAGTTCACAACTACCACCCACCATAGCCATTTTCTAAATAGCTAGCTTTAAGCGATTTCATGAAGCCATACAAGCCACATGCGCGAACCCAAACTTTGCAATTAAACACACCAAAAGGGTAACAAAACTCCAAGTACAAACTAAGGACGACTTCGACAACGTTCGCAGGATGCTAGCAGTCGAAATAGCTCAAACTAGCACATGGGACGCCTGCGAAGTCCATACAAAACAATACTACGATAGAGGATTACATTGCAACGTTGACACAGATTATATAAAAGAATACCTCATTACTGGCGTGATCCCTGTTACCAGAGTGCGTAACTTAGCTAAAAATCCTTATGAGCCATCAGATCGTTATGCCATAACGGTATGTGCAAAAATAACACCGTGTGATATCTGCAACAATAAAAGCAGCAGAAGGAGTACAATGCACATTCCACCATTTAAGTGCCAAAGACGAAGAATGTTCTATAGATGCAACCGATAAGGACACTTATCAACAAAGTGTACGGCCGCTCCTAGGGGCTATAAGTGTTCCGGCCCCCACGAAATTACGGAATGTACCAAACAACTAGACACATCAGCTACATGCTTTAACTGTGAGAATGACCACGTTGCATGCTCCAGAAAATGCTTCATATATAAGAATCAACTGGGGAAAATGAGAGGAGCATACAAACCCATCCAAGGAAACCGGAAGGGCCAACACGTTCAGTCGATTCAAAACTCACGAGTTGACTGACCCCCTACGGAAATGGGACCTACCCCAGCAAAAGCATATGACACACGGAAGGACACAACAACACTGAAGCAGAATCTTTGGGGCACATTAATACCCGAGCATCGCCCAGCACCACCCCCCGACCAAGGCTAGAAATGCCTCGAAACCTCCATCCCTATTTGGAAAAAGCATTAGCAAATCCTGCCGGAACAGATCTATCGATGTTCCCAATAGTAACTACGCTAATAGGCATTACCAACGCCTTACAAGACAAACTCGCCCATCTCACTTCACTCCTTAATAACTTAGCCGCACAAAATGGCCCATAAACTTAATAACATCAGAGGAATGAGCATCGTGCGTTTGTAACGCTAACGGAGGAGTCAAAAATAAGACCCCTGAGCTCTTGCAATTCTTAATGCAACATACTAGAATATTTAACACTGAAGACCCGGTCCTTGCGGCTGGCTATTAAAACGCTTTAGATACATCATGGAAATCCACCAGGGATAACCCGAATGGGAATAAGCTACTAATCTGGGCAGACTTCAACAATCTAAGATTTACCTCACTCGATCAGCCGACTCGCTTTCATCGAAAGCTTGACATTGCAGCATATAAGGGCATAAACACCTCCACGGGGCTCTACAGCGCTGCAGCTTTATATGGTGAGCATAACCCAGTAATAATTCACATTGGAGTAAAACCTACGCTTCTCCTCAGATGCAAAAACTCCGATACGACATCATTGATTGGGAAAATATCGGAAAACATTCACAGATGCCCTTCCGGAAATCCAAACCATCCAATTGAACAAAGAGGAAGATAAATTATCGGAATCACTCTCCTCACAAATGATTAAGGCACTACAACACTCCACTTCTACAATCCGTGCACGCCAAACCAACCACCTAGCACTCCCTAGAAATATTTTAGCTTTTTTAGCCAAGAAAAACAAAAACAAAATGCGGCGTGAAACAGAAGACTGGAGATCCGCGATACTGGATAAAGGTTCTATGGATGGAAAGACAAATTTAATTAGACATAAAAGAATGTACGTCTAGATGCTGGAAAATGTTCGCCTCCAACCTCACTCAAAAATATGGCTCCATCAGGCGCTCCGTTAAATGACTTAGGAGACCACAAACCAGGGAATCCTCTTTGAGAACCGCCCAAGATGAGGCACATTTTCAGGAGTGGAGCAAGAAGGTGTCAAATAAAATAAAGGCTACTGCTTGCGATGCTTCTAACGCCGCTCAGCAACCGTCATTCCCTCAGGTGAGGCCTATCAATCGGCATTCATAGATATTGTGCAGCAGAAGTGCGGCGAGGACTTCAAGTTAAACATTCGCTGTGTGTCGATTCGAGTCTTTTTATGCACTCCAGAACAGCGTGAGAGAGTGCTAAAATCATCGGCATCCCGAAAGCAAACTTGTCTTCCAATGCCGTTGACAGTTATTGGCCGCTTTAACTCCTGAACGCATTGAAGCGCCTCCTCCTGCCGGAATTTATCAATCTTTTTGCAACCAATAATATCATCCCCAGGGAGCAGCTCGGCTACAAGGAGGAGGTGGTTTCCAGGTTTTTCTCCATTTTTTAATGCATTCTTCTACTGATAAACATTTCTTATGTTCTGTTCCTAATATTCTTTTCTTTGTTCGAGCCTTTGTTGGGTGTATATATTGTTTAAATATCATATACTCGCAACATATTTCAATTTATTTCACGTCTGTGAAATGGAAGATGCTTGCATATTTCCACTCCCATTTTTTGGAATCTAACAATTGCAATGCATCTACAAAAAATTTTCTCCAATGCAAGATCTATTAGAATAGAGAATTGCGTACATAGATATGCCTCTACTTCAGAAATATTTTGATACAGCACAACTACTTTTCCCTTCTCTGAAAGAAGAGATTTCCAGTTATTCTGCTTATTTTCGCTTTCTGTGTTAATTCACCTATTCCTGTAAATCGGCCTCTTTAGACGCAGTCCAATTTGTACTACCTTTCCATTTTCGTTGTGTCCTATTATGGATTCAAATTACATTGGAGTAGTCCTAGGCCGTGAATGAAATGGTCGATGAAAAATTGATCTTGGCGATCGCTGCCGATACACTCGGTGAGAGATTCTCAGGATGTGGATAGAGATTATTGTCTCCAAAAAGAATGTATCACATTTCCTAAAGTAAGAGCACGCAACACCGAGTCGAAACAATTTTCAAATACTGATAAGTGGCTATCGGGAGGACGATAAAAAAAGCCCGTAAAAAGTTTATCCTTCCCCGAAGTAAAAATAGGATTAACATCCTGACAAACCTCAGTCCAAACGATTTTACAGTTGGTTTCCAAATCCATTCTGCACTTTGCGGACAGGGAGGAGTTTATAGCGTCGATAACACCACCGCCTCTGCCAACACGATCGCGTCGAAAAATTTGATGGCTGCTTGAAAAGGAAAATTCACTATCACAGACACTCGGCTATAGCTATGTCTCAGCAAGCGCGATAACGTGGAAACTCGACAATTCACCAAAGTTTGAGGCAACAGAGGAGATTTTGTTTTCGACACTCCTTACGTTTTGATAGTACGCTCTGAAACTATTGGAATGCTGACAAAAGTTGGGGCCAGGATTTACTTCCGCGTCAACGGCGAGCAACAGTAGGAAAAGGGATAATTTGAAGAGATGGCATGGCGAAGCAGGAGCAGCGGACGGTGGCGCTGTTGGGCTCCCACGACGGATGCACCTCGTGGATATAGCCTCTGAACTTGTGTCACTTCCATCCTGCAAACATCCTTCCACATCTCTCTCTGTTGAACTCTCCACTCGCAGAAAATATTCATTCTCAGTGATGTGATATAAATTGTGGATAACAATCCAACCGGCTCACTTCAAACTGAAGCCATTCCGATATAAATGTGAGGGCAATTTCAGCGGATATCCAGAGGCACCTCTTCTTGTAAATCCTACGCGTTGGAACGAAGTCGAGGAAGGCGCCATTTAGGATCTCGTACATTAGTGAGAGTGCGTCGTGCGGGTGAACCGAGCAGCAGGAGGTCCCAGGGCAAGAAATACAGGGCGTGGTTTATTCCTGGCCATTCGCCCTTATTCCTGGATCTGATGTGTCGGTTTGTGGGTGAGGAGTGCTGAGAATATTGAGGGGAGGAGAGGGGTAGCGTACATTCCCTTGAGTCATGATCGCTTTAAAAAATATTCACACCAGAGGAAACGGAACCCACATTGATGGAAGAAAAGACAAAATCTAGAGTTGCAAAATTACGGGTGGGGTTTAATATTCACTGAACAATCCCGATCCACAGTCCATGTGCCATCTCCCCATATTGAAGACAATTTATCTATCATTCCTCACCGAATAATAATAATGTATTACTATCTATATGGCATTATTGTTGTAGTTTTTTTGGTAAATTACATTTAGATGAAATCCTAATATCTTTCATCAGAATTTCTGTACTATTTTTAAAATACGTATATTTACATATGGATGACTTACTCCATTTGATATATTTGGATAGTTTTTTTCGTTTATTCAGAATGAGGTATTTATTACAATTTTCCACATATTAGATAATAGGAAGGTAATTAGTTCTGCGTGATCTTCATCTGAATCGGGTGATTGAAGCCAAATATTTCTCCACATTGATTTTCCATGAATTCATCCACGTTGTCACATAAAGAAAGATGTAGCTCCATTTAGATATTTCGCTTTCGGGTTCCATTGTATTCCACGTCTACTATTTTGGTAATTCCTGTTATCTCTCTCATTTTTAATATATAAATTGAGAAAATAATCATAGAAACATTAATTTTTTTTAAATGTCTTTATTTTTAGAATAATCCTTTCCATACAATTTCAAATCAACAATGATTGTCGTAATTCGGTAGATATAATTAATCTGCTAAATATCAGTCACGATATAATACATCTGACTGATTTTGCATTATCATTCAGGTAGTATTGATGTTGCTTGTCGAGGGAGGAATCGTTATTATTGCTTTTCTTGGTACAATAGGCGCAATCCAGAATCCAGAATCAGGGGGAGAAGGTTTCCATTTCATTCTCCATTTCTTTCTTCCTTGATAACGTATAAGTAATTATGGTCCTAAAAAGTTTCCTTAAATATTGATAGTAGTATTTTTCCTGGCTGTGCCTTTGTTATGCATATTTATATTTTACACATAACATATATACGCAAGAAATTGTATTTATTTCACGAGGGTGAAGTTGAAGATGTTTGAAAATATCCATTCCCGTAATTTGGAATTTGACATTGGCAATAAATCTTTATGAATTCCTATTAAACGCGAGGTCTATTTGCATAAAGAATTGCGTACACATTACTACCTATCTTCCAGGAAAACTGCAACAGAGCTTATCTACCTTTCCTTTCGCAAGAAGAGGAGATTTCCAATTATTCTGCATTATTGCGTGTTACGGTGTAAATACGTCTGCTATTGTAAATCGGCTTCTTTTGACAAATTCAGGTAATTGGTTGGGGTTTTCTAATTTGAAATAAATTTTCGTTTGCTGTCTGTCATATTATGGGTTGATTTTTACTAAACAATCCGACTTAAGGTTTACGTGCAAAACATTAGGAAATTGGAGAGTTTAGGCCGTCCTTCCTCTTCTATTTACACAAATATTTGCTAACTATGAGGAATTCTTTGTCTGTTAAAGTCAGAGTTATATTTCGATAGAATCCTGCACACATCCATCAAAGGCTCATAGCCGTATTCTATATACGAATACTAGTATATGGAAGGTATATTCCATTATATATTTTGGATTCATTTCTCCGTTTTAAACAACGGTGTCTACACCTAGTTTTCTGTTTACTACTTATTCAGCAACATAAATATAATGTGTGATCTTTATCTGAAAGGAATGATGAAAGCTGGGGTTCTTCTCGAGACATTTTCCATGGAAATATTTTGCCTTTCGTTGGAAAAAGAGATTTTCTCTTAATCTCTATTGTCCTGCGTTTCTGTGTGATCACGTCTTTTCATGTAAATCGGAATTTTAAAGGATGTCAAAGGTAATGGGTTCGGGCTGTCGAATTTCAGCAACGATTCCATTTACGAGCTATCCTATGGTGGATATATTATTCCCTAAACAATCCGATCCACAGCTTATGTGCAATCTATTCAATGTGGAGGAGAGTTTAGCCGACTTTTCTCACCGAATTGAACGATTGTTTTGTATATGGTATCATAAATGTTGCAAGTTGGTAACAGTTTCATTTCGATGCAAATTTTCTCATATCCGTCAATATTTCCGTTCGATTTTCAATATGAACAAGCCCATTTATGGTATGCACATCCTATAGGAAATATTTGGATAATTTTTGTCCGTTTATTCAGCATGAGGTGGGTCCTACAATTTTACGTTTGTTAGTTTTACTGTATCTTAAGGATTCTGTATGATATTAGTCTGAATGAAAGGATTCTAGCCGGATATTTCCCAAAATAGATTTTCCAAGGATTTATCTACGTCATTTCATGAAGTCAATATGTAGTGTCGGGAGGTGTCGTTAGGATTCTTTTTTATGACACCCTAAGTGAAATCCAAAAGAATACATCACATCTGTAAGAGGTTAAATTCCAAATCTTGCATGCCATTATTTCTATTATTATCCACGTTAACATAGAATTCATTAAATGCTCACTGACGTTTCTTGGATTTTGATCTTAGCATTTATGTGCTACTTGTGACTGTGGACATGTAAAAGATATTCACACATTTACCATAAAAATTCATCATAAAGTCATCTAATTATTGCAAGACGATTAAATTGAAGACATTAGAAAATTTCCATTCTCATACATTGTAATGGAAAAATGTGTCTTAATTTATTGTTCCGCAAATTAAGATAACAGAGGCCAACGAAATTCTCATTATTGGTGTAATCTTTTCGCTGGTAAAAGAGATTTCCAATTATTCTGCAATGTTTGGGAATACACCTGTTCTTGTAAACCGGCTTAGTGACCGAGAGTCAGATAATTGGTTCCGGTGGTCCAATTTGTTCTACGTTACCGGTTTCTGTCTATCCTATGATGGGATTATTATTACCATCTCTCATTAATT
Source organism: Tanypteryx hageni (assembly GCA_028673005.1). Taxonomy (NCBI): domain Eukaryota; kingdom Metazoa; phylum Arthropoda; class Insecta; order Odonata; family Petaluridae; genus Tanypteryx; species Tanypteryx hageni. The sequence goes on along the minus strand of CM054120.1, from coordinate 55,433,076 downwards.
CATTTATACCTAGTATCTGCAGCTTCATGCCCAGAAGCTAAAGATTGGAAGGCAGTAATTTAAAATTTAAGACTATTTCATCGTAGTTTTATATATATATACTCACCAAACAATCCTTTGTTGTCAATGAGATAATAGCATTTCGCTTTAAATTTCAAAAATTTGTCCGAATTAGCCGATAATATTTCGCCACAGATATTGAGCTGCCTATGGCTGTCGGATTACACCGAATGTCGGGCAATCGGAGGTCGGATAATCAGGACTATACTGTACGCATATATGTATATGGAAGGTATATTTTATTTGTTTTATTTGGATCATTATTTCCGTATTCAGCTTGAGGTTGTTCCTAAAATTTTCCACTTTGACTTATTCAGCAGCTTAAGTTTTCCATGTGATATTCGTCTGAATCGGATGAAGGCGCATAAGTTTTCTCCAAAAAGATTTTCTCGACTATCGTGTGATATTATTAGTATGCCAATTAACAGCCAGAATATAACACCTCTAGCTGATTGCGTGTTTTCTTCGAACTGTATATATTTTTTTGTTTAGAGAAACGTGCTTATAAGAGTTTTCTGTTATACAATAGGCGCATTTAAGAATAACACATCTTTTAAAAGGGAGTAGGTCTCTACAAGTCTTTTTTCCATTTTTATGCATTATATTTATTTATTTCTTAATACGGCGAGTTTGAGGCCATATGGCCCCTTCTTCCACCTAACCATTATGATAAATTTAAATGTACAGAATACAACACAAATCAATATAGAGAAATTAAATTCATTTCAAGGTATTCATAAATAATAGAAAAAATAAGAATAGTACAGCAAAATTATACACAAAGTAAAATAATAAATATCAATCATCATTGCCCTGTTTGCTGATGGATATAGTGATGTGCTGATATTTAAATGAAGGATAGAAGGAAAAATACAGAGGAAAGTATTACATTTTTTTGAGGACCTAATGCTGGCTAAGTATTTAGCACAATGATTCTTAAATTGGTTAATACCATTGACAGAGTAAAAGAGAAAGGGGAGAGAGTTCCAAAGATTGCAGGCGGTAACGGTGAAGGATTTATTATAGAATCTGCTACGATGAGTGGGAATAAGTAGTTTGGATGATCCTCGGGTTTTCAGGGAGTTGCCAGAATTAAGGGGTTTGAAGTTGTAGCTTAGGTATTTAGACGAGGAAGAGGTGAGGATACTTCTTAGCTGCGTTAGGATATGCATCTTCCTACGTTCTTCCAAGAACAGCCAGCCCAATTCTTTGAATGCGTTTGTTATATGGCAACTTTTGCTCATATTAAAAATGTATCTAACACAAGAGTTATGAGTCCTCTGGAGCTTTTGTAACAAATCTTGTTTTAGATCTAGAAAAACGGAATCACAATAATCGAAATGAGGAATTACAAGCGAATTTACAAGTAAAATTTTTAGTTTTACTGGAAGAATGTTTTTAAGTAGCCTAAGTGAATAAAGTGAGTAGTTGATTTTTCGGCAAATTTCGTTTACATGTTTAGACCAGCAGAGTGTATCATTCATAATAACACCAAGGTTTTTTACTGACTTGGAAAACGGTGCAGGAGTGGAGTTAATTAATACTGGGTCAATATTTGACTTTTGTAATTTGCCGAGTAATTTAGGATAGCAGAAAATTATTGACTGAGATTTTAAGGGGTTTAACATTAAGCCATTACAAGCACTCCAGGTCATGAGCGATCTTATATCCCTATTCATGCAATCAATTCTGTTATTGATATGAGATATTTGAGTTCCTATGTATATTTGCAGATCGTCAGCATAAAGGTGGTACTGGCAGTGAAGAATTGAGTTAGAGATATCGTTTATATATAAGGCGAAGAATAAGGGTCCTAATGTAGATCCTTGGGGACAACCACGGGAGACATTTTTCCACGATGAACTTTTATCAGAGATTGATACCATTTGGTAGCGATTCTGAAAATAAGATTTTATCCATTTCAAAGAGCTAAGGGAAAAGTTCATTTTAGCAAGTTTGGCAAGTAATACTCCGCTGTCAATGAAGTCAAACGCTTTAGAGAAGTCCAATAGTGTGAGAATTGTAGCTTTTTTGTTATCGAAATTCTCCCGAATATCATCTGTGACTTTGATCAATGCGGTAGCAGTGCTGTGGCCAGTACGAAATCCAGATTGATAGGGGTTAAGGAGCTCATATTCATTTAGATATTGATGTATTTGTTTATGCGCTAGTTTTTCAATAATTTTGGATAGCGTTGGCAGGATGCTTATAGGGCAAAAGTCCTGTGGAGTTGTTGGATTAGCCTTTTTAGGGATAGGTCGCAGTAGAGCACGTTTCCAGGAACTGGGAAAGTAACAGCTAGAGAAGGAGCAATTAATTATATGTGTAATGATCGGTGCCAAGATATGAATCAAATTATGGAGCATAGATCCAGTGATGAGATCATAGCCTTTTGTTTTCGAATTAAGTTTAGAAATTATCTTCTTTACATCGGATATGGAGACAGAAGCAAAACTGAAGGATTGTGAATAGTTTATGATTGAGGAAAAAATGTCAGAGATAGTTAAATTTCTTTTATTTACTGAAAATATATTAGGTGGTGATGAGAAGGCATCATTTAATGCATCAAGAGAGACAGAAGGTAGTTCAGAGTCACTTTTCTTATTCCCAATTCCGAATACTTTCAGTTTTCTCCATAGTGATGCATTGTCGGACTGAGGAGAAATTATTGAGTACGAGAATTTGATTTTAGCATTTCTAACTGCCTGCTTTACTGAGTTCCTCAGTTTTCTATACTGTTAGAGTTGGAGCGTAGAATTTGTGCGTTTGAATTTACGAAAAGCGGAATCACGATTCGACATTAATCTTTTTATATCATCCGTAATCCAAGGAGAATTTTTTCTAGTAATACGAATTGTTTTTTGTGGAGCATGGCGATCAAATAGATTGAGGAGGAAAACATTAAAATTATTCACCTTGTCATCTATGTCATTTATATTAATAATACTTTCCCAAGGGACTAAGAGAGCATCATCTGTCAATTTGTTTATGTCTATGTTTTTAAAATCTCTAAAAGTAATAAATTTTTGTTGTTCCTTTGGTACTTTGTAAGAGCAGGATGCATAAATGAGATCATGTGCAGATATCCCCGGGACTGAGATCTGACCCTATTTGAGTATTTTGTCAGGTTTGGTTGTTATTATTAAATCAAGTAGAGTAGAAGAGGTTAGGGTGCGGTGGGTAGGATTAAGCGGGAGAATACTAAGTCCTAGCGGGTGTAATATATTAAGGAGTGTTTTAGTGTGAAAATTATTCGGGTTCAGGAGATCAGAATTAAAATCGCCCATAAGGATGACATTATCGAAATCTACTCTAAGTTCCGTGAGGGGAATTTCAATATCCGATAGATTTGAAATTTGAGGGGGTTTGTACACAACTCCAAATAATAATTTCTGACAGTTGAAAGTTATTTCCAGGAAGAGAAATTCAGGTCTGCGAGAATAAAGGCTGTCACTTTTAAGGAGCAATTTACAACATAGCTCTTCGCGAATATAGATACCCACCCCACCCCCTCTCTTTCCAGTGCGGTCATTACGAAAAAGCTTATATCCGGAAATTTGTACAAGGGAAGAAGGAAGAGAAGGTTTCAGCCAAGTTTCAGATACCGCGATCGCATGGACACCCTTCTCAGGTAGAATAGAGCAAAGCTCTTCAATGTGAGGGATAAGGCTCTGGCTGTTAACATGGATAGCTTGAAAATTACGGGGAAATGGGGAAAGTGAATTACTAAGAAGTAGCCTTGTCCATTCAGGAATGTGAGGGAAGGGAAAAGATAAGGGAGCGTGAGGGCAGTTCCTGGAAGGACAAGCGTTATGCAATTTTTCAGGTAGCCGGAAAGAATCGTAGCAAGCTTCGAATGGGTTACTTTTGAGGATATGAAGAAAGAACTTAGGGAAAGATTCAGACATAGTATTCACACAAGAAGAAAGAAGAAAATATCAGAAGAAAGAGTAAAATATCAGCACAACCACTTACCTCCAACGTTATAAATAAATTTCAGCAGAAACTGCCAAATGAAAATACCTATTGACATAAAAATTATAGTATGGAATAAAAGAATAAGCAAGTTGTGTGTAAATAGAAACAAAATGAATATGAAATTAAAACATAGATATATTAATAGCCTAAAAGAACAAAGTATCGTAATACACACGCAATATAAAAGGAGATCAATTCACATAACATAAACCCTCATAATGTGAGACACCAACACGAAAGAGAAGAAAACAGTGGTAAATAATTGGGAATAAGGAGAAGGAGAGCACTTAACAAAGACATAGCTGAAATTAATGGATAATTACTGGGAAAGCCAGCTTCGTCTGAGAACGTTAAATTCTCGGATAGTGCAAAAGTAAGATTTGGATCCGTCCTGTTTTATCACAAAAATCTTTCCTTCAACCGACCAGGCGTTTGTGGGTCCCACAAGATCGCGTGATTCCTGCAGTAACTTTTGCCTGATTGGCGTCAGAGATTCAGTAATTAGGATCTTGGAGCCCTATAAATTTTTTTTGTTACGCCACACAACATCCCGGATTCGACAACTTACAAAATTGACTAATAATGGCCTCGGTCTCAAGTCACGAGGCCGACCAAGTCTGCGAACACAGGACAGGGCTTCCATACTAACTTGCACTTTCACTTGTTTGCTAAAAAATTGCTAGCAACACTGTATGCGTCTTCGTTGGATTCCTCAGCAAGTCCGTGGACAAGAAGACAATTCATTCTGGCCAGTTGGTCAACAGCGTCGATCTTCTCCTCGAAGACAGAGTGGCTAGCAGCGAGAAGATCAATCTTTTCCATGATGCACTCCAGGTCTTTCATGACACCCGATTTCAAAGTGAAGAAACTGGCTTCAATGGACGCAAGGCTATCTCTCCGTTCCGATCCGTCCAGTTTCCTCGCCTCTTCAAGCTGATTATGGAATCCGGCCATGGATTTCGTCAATTCTTCAATATTTTTCTTCAGATCCCTATTCTGGGATCTAAGATCGGCGTTTTGGGCCTGCAAGCTAGTCTTCGCGGACATGGTTGGTAGAGTGGGGGCGGAAGTGAAAGTGAGGGTCAGAGCAAAGGGATAGGCACGTCCGTTCACCACGAGCATTGGGAAACGAGTTGTTGAAAAAGAATTTTTATGTATTTTCCTGTTATTTATTTTCCATAGATGAGCCTGTATGGGGTGTATATAAGGCATACATATCATATACAAGCAACATTTATTTCACGTCGGTGAAATTGAAGATGTTTGCGAATTTCAATTCCCATAATTTGTAATCAGAAAATTGCAATGCATCTATAAAAATTCTTCTCACAAGGGAAAACTTTTATCGTAGAATATTTCGTACACAACCCTACCTCTATTCAAGGAATACTACGATAGAGCGTAACCACTTTTCCTTCCGCTGGAACAAGAGATTTCAAGTTATAATTCATAATTTCGCTTTTCTCTGTGAATTTACCTATTCTTGTAAATAACCTTCTTTAGACAAAGTCAGATAATGGGCATAGGCTCTGCAAGTTATACAAAATTTCCGTTTCCCGTGTGTCCTATGATGGGTATAATATTCAGTGAACTATCCTGATAAACAATTTACGTGCAATCTCTCCATATGGGAGGGAGTTTCCATTCTTCATATCCGAAAAAGAATAATGTATTGCTATCTCTTTGGGCATATTGTTTTTGCACCTTTGGAACAATTACATTTCGATGGACCCCTTCTGTCTTTCATCAGAATTTCTGTACTCTTTTCAAAATATACATGTTTGTATATGGAATATTTCTTCCATTTGATATATTTGGATCATTTTTTTCCGTTTCCAACATGAGATTGTTCCTATAATTTTCCGCTTTTACTTATTCGGCAGCTTACGTCTTCCATGTGATATTCGTCTAAATCTGATGAGGTAGCCTAAGTTTTTCCAAAGAGATTCTTGTAAATCGCGTGATTATATTAGTATTCTCACAGAGAGCCATGCTCGTCTGGAATGACCTGCTACAAAAATCCTTAGTTCTGTTCGTATTCCCTTACCACCTGAGGCTGATACAGTTCTATTGATCTTGAGCCTGCATATCTTAGACCTGAATATTGAGTTTTGTATTCTACCTGCGATGCTGACCATTGTAAGCAAAGGACACCCAACAGTGTTAACTTTCTTGTTCATATTCAGCTTCAACCCAACTATAGGCGGTTGCCTTGCGAAGGACCATTGCTGCCTCTGTAGCCCTGAAATGTGCCGTTACTCCAGTCACGTCATTGGTGGCCCTGAAAAGGTCTTCGGTTGCTGCTTCTTTTGTATGTTTATATGCTTGGGTGCTCTGTTAGTCAGTCACGGAGGTGAGCTAGCCAAGCGGAGCTCAGCAGAGTAAACCGATCGATCGTTGGCTTATGTCTAGCGGCATTCAACCAACATATTCCCATAGCTTTCCGTAGCTCTGTCTGGTGTTCGAAAACTCCCCCTTGGGGAGGAAGTACAGTAATCAGCTGTGGTCCAGAGCTGTTAGGGCTTTCAGAGCGAACCCAGGTTCCACCTAGGGGTAAACCGCACGCTTCGCTGCCAGCGGAGCACCTGGGTGACCATTGCACGGGTAAACTCACTTTTTTCTTGCGGGGGGTGGATAACGAGACCCCACGTTCTCACCCGCCTCGCTTTTTTCGTCTATTTAGACAGGTGGCAGTTTGTTGGACATGTTGGTCCCCCACCTTTTAGATAGCCCATTAAGAGACCGCAAATATGACGCTTAACAGATCTCCACCGAACAAAAAGGCACCTAAGACAAATTTGGGCAAATGTTACTGTACCCAAGGACATTAAACAAGTTTTTTTTGGATAAAGTTTTATTGACAATGACACAACCGATAATGGTAACGGTTTTAAAACTGACGAGGGTCAGTCAAGAACCCTACTAGATAGGCAACCCATCCGGGAGCATAATATTTTTATTATTGAAAAAGACATGGAATAACCTCGTCCAAGATGAATCACCACCGCCGAGCAAATCACCAGCAAAGGGCCAACAAATACTAAAGCCATCATAAATGTGGAGGAAACTATAAAAAAACGAAAAAGGCAACAGGGAGACGCAGCCGTCCCTTTGACCAACAGATACTATTCCCTCATAGGACTCGACTCCAAATTCAGCCGTAACACCTGCGCCAAGTTCACAACTACCACCCACCATAGCCATTTTCTAAATAGCTAGCTTTAAGCGATTTCTTGAAGCCATACAAGCCAAATGCGCGAACCAAAACTTTACAATTAAAAACACCAAAGGGGTAACAAAACTTCAAGTACAAGCTAAGGACGACTTCGACAAAGTCGGCAGGATGCTAGCTGACGAAATAGCTCAAACTAGCACCTGGGACGCCTGCAAAGACGAAACAATGCAATACTACGTTAGAGGATTACATTGCAACGTTGACACAGATTATATCAAACAAGATCTCATTGCTAGCGGGATCCCTGTAACCAGAGTGCGAAACTTAGCCAAAAATACTAATGAGCCATCAGATCTTTATGCCGTAACGGTAAGTGCAAATTTATCTCCGTTTGATATCTGCAACAATAAAAGCATCAGAAGGATTCCAGTGCACATTCAACAATTTAAGTGCCAAAGACGAAGAATGTTCTATAGATGCAACCGATAAGGACATTGATCAACAAAATGTACGGCCGCTCCTAAGTGCAATACGTGTGCCAGCCCCCACGAAATTACGGAAAGTACCAAACCACTAGACACATCAGCTACATGCTTTATCTGTGGGGGCGATCACGCCTCATGTTCCAGAAAATGCTCCATATATAATAAGCAACTGGGGAAAATGAGAGGAGCATACGAACCCATCCAAGGAAACCGGAAGGGCCAACACGTTAAGTCGACTAAAAACTCACGAGTTGACAGACCCCCTACGGAAGTGGGACCTACCCCAGCGAAAGAGTTTGACTCACGGAAGGGCACAACAACACTGAAGCAGAATCTTTGGGGCACATCAATATCCGAGCATCGCCACGCACCTCCAAACGACCAAGGCTAGAAATGCCTCGAAACCTCCATCCCAATTTGGAAAAAGCATCAGCAAATACTTCCGGAACAGATCTATCGATGTTTCCAATAGTAACTAGGCTAATAGGCATTACCAACGCCCTACAAGACCAACTCGCCCATCTCTCTTCATTCCATAATGACTAAGCCGCACAATATGGCCCATAAACTTAATAACATCAGAGGAATGAGCATTGCGAATTGCACGCTAATGGAGGAGTCAAAAATAAGACCTCTGTGCTCTTGCAATTCTTAATGCAATAAACTAGAATATTTAACACTGACGACCCAGTTCATTCGGCCGGCTATTATAGAGCTTTACATAATGGAAATCCACCAGGGATAACCCGAATGGGAATAAGCTACTAAGCTGAGCAGACTCCAACTATCTAATAATTACCGGACTCGATCATCCGACTCGCTTTCATCAAACGCTTGACATTGCAGCATATAAGGGCATAAACACCTCCATGGGGCTCTACACAGCTTTTAGTAGCGAGCATAATCCAGTTAAAATTCAAATTGGAGTTAAACTTACGCTTCTCCTCAAATGCCAAAACTCCGATATGACCACATACATTGGGTAAAGTAACGGAAAACATTGACAGATGCCCTTCCGGAAATAAAAACCATCCAATCTAACAAAGAGGTAGATAAATTATCGGAATCACTCTCCTCACAAATGATTAAGGCACTACAACACTCCACTTCTACAATCCGTGCACGCCAAACCAACCACCTAGCACTCCCTAGAGATATTTTAGCTTTCATAGCCAGGAAAAACAAAATGCGGCGTGAACCCGAAGACTGGAGATCCGCGATACTGGAGAAAGGTTCGATGGATGGAAAGACAAATTTTATTAGTCATAAAAGAATATAGGACTAGAAACTGGAAAAAGTTCGCCTCCAACCTACCCAAAAATATGGTTCCATCTGGCGCTCCGTTAGAAATCTTAGTAGACCACTAACCAGGGAATCCTCTTTGAGAACTGCACAAGATGAATCGACCACTCCCAGAGAAATGGCGGAAATAATGGCCAACTATCTAGAAAACCTTCTCAGGTCACTCCCAGCCGATTGGGGGAGCCTGAAAATAAACTGAACTTAGGAGGATTACGATATAGTACCTCCTACATGTACAGAAGAAGTGCTTATCCATTCCAAAAAACAGCTGCGACGCATCAAGGCCCCCCGTTATGGATGGAATCCCGAATGAGGCAATATTACAAATGCCGCGCATTGCGGAAGAAGTTATGCTAGTCATTTCCAACGCGGCACTAAAGCTCGTAAAACCCGGTTCTGGCATTTTCCTGCTTTTACGAAGAACGCCAGGTGGGCAACGGCATAACGACCCTTCTGAAGGACGGATCAGCTGAATTTGCGCAGTCTCCTCAAACCTCAAAAACAGGGGGTCGAGCGACACTGTCAAAATCATACTTGCGCAGGATCCGGGCCCGCTGCCTTTTACTCCGTTTAAAACGGTGTCTACACCTAGTTTTCTGCTTACTACTTATACAGCGACATAAATATAACGTGTGATCTAGGTCTGAAAGGTATGATGAAAGCTGGTGTTCATCTCGAGGCATTTTCCATGGAAAAATTTTGCCTTTCGTTGGAAAAAGAGATTTTCTCTTAACTTCTATTGTCCTGCGTTTCTGTTTAAAAACGTCTTTTCTTGTAAATCGGTTTTAAAGAATGTTAAAAGTAATGGGTTCGGTATCTCGAATTTCAGCAACGATTCCATTTACGAGCTATCCTATGGTGTATATATTATTCCCTAAACAATCCTATCCACAGCTTATGTGCAATCTATTCAATGTGGAGGAGAGTATTGCCGACTTTTCTCACCGAATTGAACTATTGTTTTGTTCTGTAAATGGAATCATAAATGTTGCACGTTTGGTAACAGTTTCATTACGATGCAAATTTTCTCTCATACTTCAATATTTTCGTTCGATTTTAAATACGAACAAGCCCATTTATGGTATGCACATCCCATATGAAATATTTGGATAATTTTAATCCGTTTATTCTGCATGAGGGGGGTCCTACAATTTTACGTTTGTTAGTTTTACTGTATCTTAAGGTTTCTGTATGATATTTGCCTAAATGGAGGGATTCTAGCCAGGTATTACCCAAAATAGATTTTCGAAGGATTTATCTACGTCATTTCATGAAGTCAATATGTAGTGTCGGGAGGTGTCCTTATGATTCTTTTTTATGACACCCTAAGTGAAATCCTAAAAAATACATCACATCTGTAAGAGGTTAAATTCCAAATCTTGCATGCCATTATTTCTTTTACTATCCGCGTTAACATAGAATTCATTTAATGCTCACTGATCTTTCTTGTTTTATGTTCGTAGCATTTATGTGCTACTTGTGACTGTGGACTAGTGGAAGATATTAATATTTTTACCATAAAAATTCATCATGAAATCATCTAATTATTGCAAGACGATTAAAATGAAGACATTAGAAAATTTCCATTCTCATACATTGCAATGTAAAAATGTCTGTTAATTTATTGTCCCGCAAATTTAGACCACAGAGGCCAAAAAATGCTCATTATTGGTGTAATATTTTCGCTGGTAAAAGAGATTTGCAATTATTCTGCAATGTTTAGGATTACACCTGTTCTTGTAAACCGGCTTAATGACCGAGAGTCAGATAATTGGTTCCGGTGGTCCAATTTGTTCTACGTTTCCGGTTTCTGTCTATCCTATGATGGGATTATTATTACCATCTCTCATTAATTCGTTTATACCTAGTAAATGCAGATTCATGCCCAGAAGCTAAAGATTGGAAGGCAGTAATTTAAAATTTAAGACTATTTCATCGTAGTTATATATATATTCTCACCAAACAATCCTTTGTTGTCAATGAGATAATAGCATTTCGCTTTAAATTTAAAAAATTTGTCCGAATTAACCGATAATTTTTCGCCTCAGATATTGAGCTGCCTATGGCTGTCGGATTACACGGAATGTCGGGCATTCGGAGGTCGGATAATCAGGACTATACTGTACGCATATATGTATAGGAAGGTATATTTTATTTGTTTTATTTGGATCATTATTTCCGTATTCAGCTTGAGGTTGTTCCTAAAATTTTCCGCTGTTATTTATTCAGCAGCTTAAGTTTTCCATGTGATATTCGTCTGAATCTGATGAAGGAGCTGAAGTTTTCTCCAAAAAGATTTTCTCGACTGTCGTGTGATATTATTAGTGTGCCAATTAACATCCAGGATATAATACCTCTAGCTGGTTGCATGTTTCCTTCGAACTGTATATCTTTTGTTTGTTTAGAGGGGAGTGCCTATACTTGGTTTTTTTGATACAATAGGCGCATTTAAGAAGAATACATCACATAAAAGGGAGGAGGTTTCTAAGTCTTTTTTCCATTTTTATGCATTATATTAATTGATAGTAGCTCAATAACTTTGGCCAAATCTAACAAAAGTAGAATACTCCTTTAGCCAAATCAACTAGAGATGGTTCCTATAATTTTCCGCTTTTACTTATTCGGCAGCTTACGTCTTCCATGTGATAATCGTCTAAATCTGATGAAGTAGCCTAAGTTCTTTCAAAAGGATATCTTCTATTAAATCGGGCGATTTTATTAGTATTCTCACTGAGAGCTATTCTCGTCTGGAATGATCTGCTACAAATATCCTTAGTTCTGTTCGTATTCGCTTACCACCTGAGGCTGAAACTGTTCTATTGATCTTGAGCCTGCATATCTTGGACCTGAATATTGAGTTTTGTATTCTACCTGCGATATTGACCATTGTAAGCAAAGGAGACCCAACTGAGTTAACTTTCTTGTTCTTATTCAGCTTCACCCCAACTATAGACGTTTGCCTTGCGAAGGACCTTCGCTGCCTCTGTAGCTCTTAAATGTGCTGTTACTCCAGTCACGTCATTGATGGCCCTGAAAAGGTCCTTGGTTGCTGCTTCTCTTTATTTTATATGTTTTAGTGTCCAGTCAGTCAGTCAGCGAAGTGAGCGAGCAGAGCGGAGCTCAGCAGAGTAAACCGATCGATCATTGGCTTATGTTTAACGGCTTTCAACCAACATATTCCCCTAGCTTTCCATAGCTCTGGCTGGTTTTCGAAAACTCACCCTTGGGGAGGAAGTACCGTAATTCGCTGTGGTCCAGAGCTGTTAGGGCTTTTCGAGTGAACCCAGGTTCCACCCAGGTGTAAACCTCACGCATCGCCTCGAGCCGAGCACCTGGGGGAACTATGCACGGGTCAACTCACTTTCTTCTTGCGGGGGTGGATAACGAGGCCCCATCTTCTCACCCGCCTTCCTCTTTTCGTCTATTTAGACATTTGGCAGTTGGTTGGACATGGTGGTCTCCCACCTTTTAGATAGCCCATTAAGAGACCGCTAATTTGCCGATTAACAGATCTCCACCGAACAAAAAGGCACCTAATACAAATTTGGGACAAATGTTTATGTACCCAAGGACATTAAACAAGTTCTTTTTGGATAAGGTTTTATTGACAATGACACAACCGATAATGGTAACGGTTTTTAACTGAAGAGGGCCAGTAAGGAACCCTACTGGACAGCCAACCCATCCGGGAGCATAATAATTTTATTATTGAACAAGACGAGGAAGAAACTCGACGAAGCTGAGCCAACACCCACGAGCAAATCACCAGCAAAGGGCCAACAAATGCTAAAGCCCTTATAACATTGGACGAAACTATAAAAAAACGAAAAAGGCAACAGGGAGACGCAGCCGTCCCTTTGACCAACAAATACGATGCCCTCATAGGACTAGACTCCAAATTCTGCCGTAACACCTGCTCCAAGGTCACAACTACCACCCACCATAGCTAACTTTAAGCGATTTCTTAAAGCCATACAATCAAAATGCGCGAACCAAAACTTTAAAATTAAAAACACCAAAGGGGTAACAAATCTTCAAGTACAAACTAAGGACGACTTCGACAACGTCGGCAGGATACTACCTGACGAAATAGCTCAAACTAGCACATGGGACGCCTGCAAAGACGAAACAATGCAATACTACGTTAGAGGATTACATTGTAACGTTGACACAAATTATATCAAAGTATATCTCATTGCTAGCGGGATCCCTGTAACCAGAGTGCAAAACATATCTAAAAATCCTAATGAGTCATTAAATCGTTATCCCATTACGGTAAGTACAATAATATCACCGTTTGATATCTGCAACAATAAAAGCATCAGAAGGAGTTTAGTGCACATTCAACCATTTAAATGCCAAAGACGAAGAATGTTCTATAGATGCAACCGATAAGGACATTGATCAACAAAATGTACGGCCGCTCCTAGGTGCAATATGTGTGCCGGCCCCCACGAAATTACGGAGTGCACCAAACAACTAGACACATCAGCTACATGCTTTAACTGTGGGGGCGATCACGCCTCATGCTCCAGTAAATGCTCGATATTTAAGAAGCAACTGGGGAAAATGAGAGGAGCATACGAACACATCCAAGGAAACCGAAAGAGCCAACACGTTACGTCGACTAAAAACTCACGAGTTGACAGACCCCCTACGGAAGTGGGACCTACCCCAGCGAAAGGGTTTGACTCACGGAAGGGCACAACAACACTGAAGCAGAATCTTTGGGGCACATCAATATCCGAGCATCGCCACGCACCTCCAAACGACCAAGGCTAGAAATGCATCGAAACCTCCATCCCAATTTGGAAAAAGCATCAGCAAATCATTCCGGAACAGATCTATCGATGTTTCCAATAGTAACTATGCTAATAGGCATTACCAACGCCCTACAAGACCAACTTGCCCATCTCTCTTCATTCCTTATTGACTTAGCCGCACAATACTTCCCATAAACTTAATAACATCAGAGGAATGAGCATTTGCGTTTGGATCGCTAAAGGAGGAGTCAAAAATAAGACCGTGAGCTCTTGCAATTCTTAATGCAACATACTAGAATATGTAACACTGACGACCCGGTCCTTGCGGCCGGCTATTATTCAGCTTTACATACATCATGGAAATTTATCAGGGATAACCCGAATGGGAATAAGCTACTAAGCTGAGCAGACTCCAACAATCGAATATTTACCGCCCTCGATCATCCGACTCGCTTTCATCAAACGCTTGACATTGCAGCATATAAGGGCATAAACACTTCCATGGGGCTCTACACCGCTGCAGCTTTAAGTTGCGAGCATAACCCAGTGATATTTCACATTGGAGTTAAACCTACGCTTCTCCTCAAATGCCATAACTCCGATACGACCTCATTGACTGGGAAAAATAACGGAAAACATTGACAGATGCCCTTCCGGGAATAAAAACCATCCAATCTAACAAAGAGGTAGATAAATTATCGGAATCATTCTCCTCACAAATGATTAAGGCACTACAACAGGCCTCTTCTACAATCCGTGCACGCCAATTCAACCACCTAGCACTCCCTAGAGATATTTTGTCTTTCATAGCCAGGGGAAAAAAATGCGGCGTGAACCAGAAGACTGGTGATAAGCGATACTGGAGAATGGTTCGATGGATGGAAAGAGAAATTTCATTAGACATAAAAGAATATAGGACTTGAACCTGGAAAAAGTTCGCCTCCAACCTCACCCAAAAATATGGTTCCATCTGGCGCTCCGTTAGAAATCTTAGTAGACCACTAACCAGGGAATCCTCTTTGAGAACTGCAAAAGATGAATCAACTACTCACAGAGAAAAGGTGGAAATAATGGCCAATTATTTAGAAAGCTTTCTCACGCCACTCCCAGCCGATTGGGGGAGCCTGAAAATAAACTGAACTTAGGAGGATTACGATATAGTACCTCCTACGTGTACAGAAGAAGTGCTTATCCATTCAAAAAACAGCTGCTACGCATCAAGGCACCCATTATGGATGGAATCCCGAATGAGGCAATATTACAAATGCCGCGCATTGCGTGAGAAGTTATGCTAGTCATTTCCAACGCGGCACTAAAGCTCGTAAAACCCGGTTCTGGCATTTTCCTGCTTTTACAAAGAACGCCAGGTGGGCAACGGCTTAACGACCCTTCTGAAGGACGGATCAGCTGAATTTGCGCAGTCTCCTCAAACCTCAAAAACAGGGGGTCGGGCGACACTGTCAAAATCCACCTTGCGCAGGATCCGGGCCCGCTGCCTTTTACTAACCACTACACCATCGGAACCCTACCCCTGCTTCTCTTCTTCTCCTCTTCTTGCTCTTTAAAGATCATATTTTCCTGCGTTTCGCAGGTCGGTCTCAGAAACATGTGATGTTTGATATTTGCATTATGGTTGTGTCGCGATCCGGGAGAAGGCTGACGGATTCCCTTCTTCTCACCCGCTTCGCCACTTCGGCTTTCCTACTCCTCCTCTTGCTGCTCTGAAAAGGGCCGGTTTTGCAGGTTGGTCCTCAAAGAGTCAGTGGGTCAATTATTGCCTTTGTGTTGCGCCGCGATCTGTGTGTAGGCTAACGTAAATCCTTCTTCTCACTCGCTTAGCGTCATCCGGGCATTCTTCTCCTTCTCTTGTGGGCCTGAAAGGATTTCGCTCTTTGCTCTATAATCGGATCTCTTGCTGACATCTGTAATCTGGCTGGTGTTGTTGCCTTCACATTATTTTAATCCCTTTCTTCCGTTACCCCTGAAATGACTTCCCTCTCTCTGACAGCTATTTCTGAACTATTCCCCTGTTTGACGTTGCACCTTGGATACACCCAATGATGTCTAAGATGCTGCTACGTGGGCAGCTGCAAAAGAGCTTGACATATAGCGAACTGTTTGCCTTCAAGAGAGTAGATGGCCGAAATACTAACCTCCACGTTGAACTCTGCGAGGTATAAAAACCAGCGCAATATCTCGCTACACTCCGGGAGGGATAACTCTGGGTCTGATTAGGAAACCTGCACCACCAAACACCTTCAGGCTAACCTTCAGGGGTCTTTTGACTCCGCAAAACCCGGCAAAGCCAAGGGGAAGAAGACAAAAGGAAAAAGCAACGCCAAGTCAGTCAAGATGGCAGAGCGGAAATTTCCGTCTTCACCATCTCCAGCACTGCTTGTCCAAACCCCTTGCCCTAGTATGGAGCATACCCAGACTGCCGTACAGGCTGGGCCACCACCCTCCTTCCCTCTCGATCCCACTCGTGCCCAGGCAAGTAAATCCACGAGCGAGTCAATGGAAACAGAGTCCTCGATCTCCTAGAAGATGAAACTCTTCTGTTCTGAGTTTGACTCCACCTAAGCAACAAACTATTGCCTCTCCGGAGGTTGACAACCTGCAAGTTCAGGCCGCTGCTTATTCCGAGTCCTCCTTTGCAGCAACGCCCTCTACTGACTTAATCCTTGTCAGTCCGTGTCGTCCTGAACCTATGGAGTCTGAACCATCCAATTCCTACTCGGCACCAAAGAGGAAGCTGTCTTCCCCAGCGGAGAAATCCCCTGAATGGGATGCCCCGCAGTAGATTGCCACACGCGAAGAACCATCCCAAAACAAGGCACATTTTCAGGAATGGAGCAAGAATGTGTCGAATAAAATAAAGGCTACTGCTTGCGATGCTTCTAACGCCGCTCAGCAACCGTCATTCCCTCAGGTGAGGCCTATCAATCGGCATTCATAGAAACTCTGCAGCAGAAGTGCGGCGAGGACTTCAAGTTAAACATTCGCTGTGTGTCGATTCGAGTCTTTTTATGCACTCCAGAACAGCGTCAGAGAGTGCTAAAATCATCGGCATCCCGAAAGCAAACTTGTCTTCCAATGCCGTTGACAGTTATTGGCCGCTTTAACTCCTGAACGCATTGAAGCGCCTCCTCCTGCCGGAATTTATCAATCATCTGGCAACCAATAATGTCATCCCTAGGGAGCAGCTCGGCTATAAGGAGGAGGTGGTTTCCAGGTTTTTCTCCATTTTTAATGCATTCTTCTACTGATAAACATTTCTTATGTTCTGTTCCTAATATTCTTTTCTTTGTTCGAGCCTTTGTGGGGTGTATATATTGTTTAAATATCATATACACGCAACATATTTCCATTTATTTCACGTCTGTGAAATGGAAGATGCTTGCATATTTCCACTCCCATTTTTAGGAGTCTGACAATTGCAATGCATCTACAAAAATTTTTATCCAACGCAAGATCTATTATAATAGAGAATTGCGTACATAGACGTACCTCTCCTCCAGAAATATTTTGATGCAGCACAACTACTTTTCCATTCGCTGAAAGAAGAGAATTCCAGTTATTCTGCTAATTTTCGCTTTCTGAGTTGATTCACCTATTCCTGTAAATCGGCTTCCTTAGACGCAGTCCAATTTGTACGACCTTTCCATTTTCGTTGTGTCCTATGATGGATTTAATATTCACTGAACAATCCCGATCCACAGTCCATGTACCATCTCCCTATATTGAAGACATTTTATCTATCCTTCTAAACTCAAACTGGTTGCATGTTTCCTTCGAACTATATATCTTTTGTTTGTTTAGAGGGGAGTGCTTTTAAGAGTTTTTTTGATACAATAAGCGCATTTAAGAAGAATACAACCGGTAAAAGGTAGGAGGTTTCCAAGTCTGTTTTTATTTTTATGCATTATATTGTTGAAAAATAATTTTTATGTTTTTCGTGTTAATTTATTACCTTAGATGATCCTGTATGGTGTATATAAATAGTATAAATATCATATACAAGCAACATTTATTTCACGTCTAAGAAATTGTTGATGTTTACAAATTTCCATCCTCATAATTTGTAATCAGAAAATTGCAATGCATCTATAAAAATTCTTCTCACACGGGTAAACTATTATCGTTGATAATTGCGTACTCAATCCTACCTCTATTCCAGGAATACTGCGATAGAGCGTAAATACTTTTCCTTACGCTGGAAAATTAGATTTCAAATTATTCTTCATAATTTCGCTTTTCTCTGTGAATTCACTTATTCTTGTAAATCACCTTCTTTAGAAAAAGTCAGATAATGGGCATAGGCTCTGCAAATTGTGCAACATTTCCGTATCCCTTGTGTCGTATGATGAGTATAATATTCATTGAACTATCCTGATCAACAATTTACGTTCAATATCTCCATATGGACGAGAGTATTTCCATCCTTCCTATCTGAAAAAGAATAATGTAATTCTATCTATATGGCCGTATTGTTTTTGCACCTTGGGAACAATTACATTTCGATGAACCCCTTCTGTCTCTTATCAGAATTTCTGTACTCTTTTCAAAATATGCCTTTTTGTATATGAAAGATTTTTCCATTTGATATATTTGGATCATTTTTTTCCGTTTCCAACATGAGATGGTTCCTATAATTTTTCCTCTTTTACTTATTCCGCAGCTTACGTCTTCCATGTGATAATCCTCTAAATCGGATGAAAGAGCCTAAGTTATTTCCAAAGAGATCTTGTGAATCGTGCGATTTTATTAGTATTCTCATTGAGAGCCATGCTCGTCGGGAATGACCTGCTACAAAAATCAATAGTTCTGTTCGAATTCGCTTACCACATGAGGCTGATACAGTTCTATTGAACTTGAGCCTGCATATCTTGGACCTAAATATTGATTTTTGTATTCTACCTGCCATTGTAAGTAAAGGAGACCCAACTGAATTAACTTTCTTGTTCTTATTCAGCTCCACCTCAATTATAACGGTTGTTTTGCGAAGGACCTTCGCTGTCTCTGTAGCCCTGAAATGTGCCGTTACTCCAATCACGTCATTGGTGGCCCTGGAAAGGTCCTTGGTTGCTGCTTCTCTTTCTTTTTATATGTTTGAGTGTCCAGTAAGTCAGTCAGCGAAGTGAGCGAGCGGAGCGGAGCTCAGCAGAGTAAACCGATCGATCATTGGCTTATGTTTAACGGCTTTCAACCAACATATTCGCCTAGCTTTCCATAGCTCTGGCTGGTTTTCGAAAACTCACTCTTGAGGAGGAAGTATCTTAATTCGCTGTGGTCCATAGTTGTTAGGGCTTTCCGAGTAAACCCAGGTTCCACCCAGGGGTAAACCGCACGCCTCGCTGCGAGCGGAGCACCTGGGGGACCTTTGCACGGGTCAACTCACTTTCTTCTTGCGGGGGTGGCTAACGAGGCCCAACCTTCTCACCCGCCTTGCTCTTTTCGTCTATTTAGACAGGTGGCATTTGGTTGGACATGGGGATCCCCCACCTTTTAGATAGCCCATTAAGAGACCGCTAATATGCCGCTTATCATATCTCCAGCGGCCAAAAAGGCACCTAAGACAAATTTGGGACAAATATTACTATACCCAAGGACATTAAATAGTTCTTTTTGGACAAAGTTTTATTGACAATGACACAACCGATCATAAAAACGGTTTTTAAACTGACGAGGGCCAGTCAGGAACCCTACAGGACACGCAACCCATCCGGGAGCATAATATCGCGTACACATTACTACCTATCTTCTAGGAAAACTGCGACAGAGCATATCTACATTTCCTTTCGCTGGAAGAAAAGATTTCAAATTATTCGGCATTTTTTGCTGTTACGGCGTAAATATGGCTGCTATTGTAAATCGGCTTCATTAGACAAAATCAGGTAATTCGTTGGGGTTTTCTAATTTGAAATAAATTTTCGTTTGCTGTCTGTCATATGAGGGCGTGATTTTTTACTAAACAATCCGACTTAAGGTTTATGTGCAAAACATTAAGTAATTGGAGATTTTATGCCGTCCTTCCTCTTCAATTTACACAAATAATTGCTAACTATAAGGAATTCTTTGTCGGTTAAAGTCAGAGTTATATTTCGATAGAATCCTGCACACATCCATCAAAGGCTCATAGCCGTATTCTATATACGAATATTCGTATATGGAATGTATATTCCATTATATATATTGGATTCTTTTTCTCCTTTTAAAACGGTGTCTACACCTAGTTTTCTGCTTACTACTTATACAGCGACATAAATATAACGTGTGATCTAGGTCTGAAAGGCATGATGAAAGCTGGTGTTCATCTCGAGGCATTTTCCATGGAAATATTTTGCCTTTCGTTGGAAAAAGAGATTTTCTCTTAACTTCTATTGTCCTGCGTTTCTGTGTGAACACCTCTTTTCATGTAAATCGGCATTTCAAAGGATGTTAAAAGTAATGGGTTCGGTACGTCGAATTTCAGCAACGATTCCATTTACGAGCTATCCTATGGTGTATATATTATTCCCTAAACAATCCTATCCACAGCTTATGTGCAATCTATTCAATGTGGAGGAGAGTTTTGCCGACTTTTCTCACCGAATTGAACGATTGTTTTGTTCTGTAAATGGAATCATAAATGTTGCACGTTTGGTAACAGTTTCATTACGTTGCAAATTTTCTCTCATCCGTCAATATTTCCGTTCGATTTTCAATGCGAACAAACCCATTTGTGGTATGCACATCCCGTATGAAATATTTGGATAATTTTTGTCAGTTTATTCAACATGAGGTGGGTCCTACAATTTTACGTTTGTTAGTTTTACTGTATCTTAAGATTTCTGTATGATATTAGTCTGAATGGAAGGATTCTAGCCGGATATTTCCCAAAATAGATTTTCCAAGGATTTATCTACGTCATTTCATGAAGTCAATATGTAGTGTCGGGAGGTGTCCTTATGATTCTTTTTTATGACACCCTAAGTGAAATCCTAAAAAATACATCACATCTGTAAGAGGTTAAATTCCAAATCTTGCATGCCATTATTTCTTTTACTATCCACGTTAACACAGAATTCATTTAATGCTCACTGATCTTTCTTGGTTTATGTTCGTAGCATTTATGTGCTACTTGTGACTGTGGACTAGTGGAAGATATTAATATTTTTACCATAAAAATTCATCATGAAATCATCTAATTATTGCAAGAAGATTAAATTGAAGACATTAGAAAATTTCCATTCTCCTACGTTGCAATGGAAAAATGTCTTAATTTATTGTCCCGCAAATTTAGACCACAGAGGCCAAAAAAATTCTCATTATTGGTGTAATATTTTCGCTGGTAAAAGAGATTTGCAATTATTCTGCAATGTTTATGATTACACCTGTTCTTGTAAACCGGCTTAATGACCGAGAGTCAGATAATTGGTTCCGGTGGTCCAATTTGTACTACGTTTCCGGTTTCTGTCTATCCTATGATGGGTTTATTATTACCATCTCTCATTAATTCGTTTATACCTAGTATCTGCAGCTTCATGCCCAGAAGCTAAAGATTGGAAGGGAGTAATTTAAAATTTAAGACTATTTCATCGTAGTTATGTATATATTCGCACCAAACAATCCTTTGCTGTCAATGAGATAATAGCATTTCGCTTTAAATTTCAAAAATTTGTCCGAATTAGTCGATAATTTTTCGACACAGATATTGAGCTGCCTATGGCTGTCAGATTACACCGAATGTCGGGCAATCGGAGGTCGGATAATCAGGACTATACTGTACGCATATATGTATAGGAAGGTATATTTTATTTGTTTTATTTGGATCATTATTTCCGTATTTAGCTTGAGGTTGTTCCTAAAATTTTCCGCTGTTATTTATTCAGCAGCTTAAGTTTTCCATGTGATATTCGTCTGAATCTGATGAAGGAGCTGAAGTTTTCTCCAAAAACATTTTCTCGACTATCGTGTGATATTTTTAGTATGCCAATTAACATCCAGGATATAATACCTCTAGCTGGTTGCATGTTTCCTTCGAACTGTATATCTTTTGTTTGTTTAGAGGGGAGTGCTTTTAAGAGTTTTTTGATACAATAAGCGCATTTAAGAAGAATACATCCGGTAAAAGGTAGGAGGTTTCCAAGTCTTTTTTCCATTTTTATGCATTATATTGTTGAAAAACAATTTTTATGTTTTTTCGTGTTATTTATTTTCCTTAGATGATCCTGTATGGTGTATATAAATAGTATAAATATCATATACAAGCAACATTTATTTCGCGTCTGAGAAATTGATGATGTTTACAAATTTCCATCCTCATAATATGTAATCAGAAAATTGCAATGCATTTATAAAAATTCTTCTCACACGGGTAAACTATTATCGTTGATAATTGCGGACTCAGCCCTACCTCTATTCCACGAATACTGCGATAGAGCGTAAATACTTTTCCTTACGCTGGAAAATTAGATTTCAAATTATTCTTCATAATTTCGCTTTTCTCTGTGAATTCACTTATTCTTGTAAATCACCTTCTTTAGAAAAAGTCAGATAATGGGCATAGGCTCTGCAAATTGTGCAACATTTCCATATCCCGTGTGTCGTATGATGGGTATAATATTCAGTGAACTATCCTGATCAACAATTTACGTGCAATATCTCCATATCGACGAGAGAATTTCCATCCTTCCTATCTGAAAAAGAATAATGTATTTCTATCTATATGGCCATATTGTTTTTGCACCTTGGGAACAATTACATTTCGATGAACCCCTTCTGTCTCTTATCAGAATTTCTGTACTCTTTTCAAAATATGCCTTTTTGTATATGAAAGATTTTTCCATTTGATATATTTGGATCATTTTTTTCCGTTTCCAACATGAGATGGTTCCTATAATTTTCCGCTTTTACTTATTCCTCAGCTTACGTCTTCCATGTGATAATCGTCTAAATCGGATGAAATAGCCTAAGTTATTTACAAAGAGATCTTGTGAATCGGGCGATTTTATTAGTATTCTCATTGAGAGCCATGCTCGTCGGGAATGACCTGCTACAAATATCCTTAGTTCTGTTCGAATTCGCTTACCACCTGAGGCTGATACAATTCCATTGAACTTGAGCCTGCATATCTTGGACCTGAATATTGATTTTTGTATTCTACCTGCCATTGTAAGCAAAGGAGACCCAACTGAGTTAACTTTCTTGTTCATATTCAGCTCCACCCCAACTATAGCCGTTTGTTTTGCGAAGGACCTTCGCTGCCTCTGTAGCCCTTAAATGTGCTGTTACTCCAGTCACGTCATTAGTGGCTTTTAAAAGGTCCTTGGTTGCTGCTTCTACTGTTTGTTTATATGTTTCAGTGACCAGTCAGTCAGTCAGCGAGGTGATCGAGCAGAGCGGAGCTCAGCAGAGTAAACCGATCGATCATTGGATTATGTCTAGCGGCTTTTAACCAACATATTCCCCTAGCTTTCCGTTGCTCTGGCTGGTGATCGAAAACTCCCCCTTGGGGAGGAGGTACAGTCATTCGATGTGGTCCAGAGCTTTTAGGGCTTTCCGAGCGAACCCAGGTTCCACCTAGGGGTAAACCGCACGCCTCGCTGCGAGCGGAGCACCTGGGGGACCATTGCACGGGTCAACTCACTTTCTTCTTGCGGGGGGTGGCTAACGAGGCCCAACCTTCTCACCCGCCTTGCTCTTTTCGTCTATTTAGACAGGTGGCATTTGGTTGGACATGGAGGTCCCCCACCTTTTAGATAGCCCATTAAGAGACCGCTAATATGCCGCTTATCATATCTCCAGCGGCCAAAAAGGCACCTAAGACAAATTTGGGACAAATATTACTATACCCAAGGACATTAAACAAATTCTTTTTGGACAAAGTTTTATTGACAATGACACAACCGATCATAAAAACGGTTTTTAAACTGACGAGGGCCAGTCAGGAACCCTACAGGACACGCAACCCATCCGGGAGCATAATATCGCGTACACATTACTATCTATCTTCTAGGAAAACTGCGACAGAGCATATCTACATTTCCTTTCGCTGGAAGAAAAGATTTCAAATTATTCGGTATTTTTTGCTGTTACGGCGTAAATATGGCTGCTATTGTAAATCGGCTTCATTAGACAAAATCAGGTAATTCGTTGGGGTTTTCTAATTTGAAATAAATTTTCGTTTGCTGTCTGTCATATGAGGGCGTGATTTTTTACTAAACAATCCGACTTAAGGTTTATGTGCAAAACATTAAGTAATTGGAGATTTTATGCCGTCCTTCCTCTTCAATTTACACAAATAATTGCTAACTATAAGGAATTCTTTGTCGGTTAAAGTCAGAGTTATATTTCGATAGAATCCTGCACACATCCATCAAAGGCTCATAGCCGTATTCTATATACGAATATTCGTATATGGAATGTATATTCCATTATATATATTGGATTCTTTTTCTCCGTTTAAAACGGTGTCTACACCTAGTTTTCTGCTTACTACTTATACAGCGACATAAATATAACGTGTGATCTAGGTCTGAAAGGCATGATGAAAGCTGGTGTTCATCTCGAGGCATTTTCCATGGAAATATTTTGCCTTTCGTTGGAAAAAGAGATTTTCTCTTAACTTCTATTGTCCTGCGGTTTCTGTGTGAACACGTCTTTTCATGTAAATCGGCATTTCAAAGGATGTTAAAAGTAATGGGTTCGGTACGTCGAATTTCAGCAACGATTCCATTTACGAGCTATCCTATGGTGTATATATTATTCCCTAAACAATCCTATCCACAGCTTATGTGCAATCTATTCAATGTGGAGGAGAGTATTGTCGACTTTTCTCACCGAATTGAACGATTGTTTTATTCTGTAAATGGAATCATAAATGTTGCACGTTTGGTAACAGTTTCATTACGTTGCAAATTTTCTCTCATCCGTCAATATTTCCGTTCGATTTTCAATGCGAACAAACCCATTTATGGTATGCACATCCCGTATGAAATATTTGGATAATTTTTGTCAGTTTATTCAACATGAGGTGGGTCCTACAATTTTACGTTTGTTAGTTTTACTGTATCTTAAGATTTCTGTATGATATTAGTCTGAATGGAAGGATTCTAGCCGGATATTTCCCAAAATAGATTTTCCAAGGATTTATCTACGTCATTTCATGAAGTCAATATGTAGTGCCGAGAGGTGTCCTTATGATTCTTTTTTATTACACCCTAAGTGAAATCCTAAAAAATACATCACATCTGCAAGAGGTTAAATTCCAAATCTTGCATGCCATTATTTCTTTTACTATCCACGTTAACACAGAATTCATTTAATGCTCACTGATCTTTCTTGGTTTATGTTCGTAGCATTTATGTGCTACTTGTGACTGTGGACTAGTGGAAGATATTAATATTTTTACCATAAAAATTCATCATGAAATCATCTAATTATTGCAAGAAGATTATTTGAAGACATTAGAAAATTTCCATTCTCATACGTTGCAATGGAAAAATGTCTTAATTTATTGTCCCGCAAATTTAGACCACAGAGGCCAAAAAAATTCTCATTATTGGTGTAATATTTTCGCTGGTAAAAGAGATTTGCAATTATTCTGCAATGTTTATGATTACACCTGTTCTTGTAAACCGGCTTAATGACCGAGAGTCAGATAATTGGTTCCGGTGGTCCAATTTGTACTACGTTTCCGGTTTCTGTCTATCCTATGATGGGTTTATTATTACCATCTCTCATTAATTCGTTTATACCTAGTATCTGCAGCTTCATGCCCAGAAGCTAAAGATTGGAAGGGAGTAATTTAAAATTTAAGACTATTTCATCGTAGTTATGTATATATTCGCACCAAACAATCCTTTGCTGTCAATGAGATAATAGCATTTCGCTTTAAATTTCAAAAATTTGTCCGAATTAGTCGATAATTTTTCGACACAGATATTGAGCTGCCTATGGCTGTCGGATTACACCGAATGTCGGGCAATCGGAGGTCGGATAATCAGGACTATACTGTACGCATATATGTATAGGAAGGTATATTTTATTTGTTTTATTTGGATCATTATTTCCGTATTTAGCTTGAGGTTGTTCCTAAAATTTTCCGCTGTTACTTATTCAGCAGCTTAAGTTTTCCATGTGATATTCGTCTGAATCTGATGAAGGAGCTGAAGTTTTCTCCAAAAAAATTTTCTCGACTATCGTGTGATATTTTTAGTATGCCAATTAACATCCAGGATATAATACCTCTAGCTGGTTGCATGTTTCCTTCGAACTGTATATCTTTTGTTTGTTTAGAGGGGAGTGCTTTTAAGAGTTTTTTGATACAATAAGCGCATTTAAGAAGAATACATCCGGTAAAAGGTAGGAGGTTTCCAAGTCTTTTTTCCATTTTTATGCATTATATTGTTGAAAAACAATTTTTATGTTTTTTCGTGTTATTTATTTTCCTTAGATAATCCTGTATGGTGTATATAAATAGTATAAATATCATATACAAGCAACATTTATTTCGCGTCTGAGAAATTGATGATGTTTACAAATTTCCATCCTCATAATATGTAATCAGAAAATTGCAGTGCATCTATAAAAATTCTTCTCACACGGGTAAACTATTATCGTTGATAATTGCGTACTCAGCCCTACCTCTATTCCACGAATACTGCGATAGAGCGTAAATACTTTTCCTTACGCTGGAAAATTAGATTTCAAATTATTCTTCATAATTTCGCTTTTCTCTGTGAATTCACTTATTCTTGTAAATCACCTTCTTTAGAAAAAGTCAGATAATGGGCATAGGCTCTGCAAATTGTGCAACATTTCCATATCCCGTGTGTCGTATGATGGGTATAATATTCAGTGAACTATCCTGATCAACAATTTACGTGCAATATCTCCATATCGACGAGAGAATTTCCATCCTTCCTATCTGAAAAAGAATAATGTATTTCTATCTATATGGCCATATTGTTTTTGCACCTTGGGAACAATTACATTTCGATGAACCCCTTCTGTCTCTTATCAGAATTTCTGTACTCTTTTCAAAATATGCCTTTTTGTATATGAAATATTATTCCATTTGATATATTTGGATCATTTTTTTCCGTTTCCAACATGAGATGGTTCCTATAATTTTCCGCTTTTACTTATTCGGCAGCTTACGTCTTCCATGTGATAATCGTCTAAATCGGATGAAATAGCCTAAGTTATTTACAAAGAGATCTTGTGAATCGGGCGATTTTATTAGTATTCTCATTGAGAGCCATGCTCGTCGGGAATGACCTGCTACAAAAATCCTTAGTTCTGTTCGAATTCGCTTACCACCTGAGGCTGATACAATATCATTGAACTTGAGCCTGCATATCTTGGACCTGAATATTGATTTTTGTATTCTACCTGCCATTGTAAGCAAAGGAGACCCAACTGAGTTAACTTTCTTGTTCATATTCAGCTCCACCCCAACTATAGCCGTTTGTTTTGCGAAGGACCTTCGCTGCCTCTGTAGCCCTTAAATGCGCTGTTACTCCAGTCACGTCATTGGTGGCCCTGAAAAGGTCCTTGGTTGCTGCTTCTACTGTTTGTTTATATGTTTCAGTGACCAGTCAGTCAGTCAGCGAGGTGAGCGAGCAGAGCGGCGCTCAGCAGAGTAAACCGATCGATCATTGGCTTATGTCTAGCGGCTTTTAACCAACATATTCCCCTAGCTTTCCGTTGCTCTGGCTGGTGATCGAAAACTCCCCCTTGGGGAGGAAGTACAGTCATTCGATGTGGTCCAGAGCTCTTAGGGCTTTCCGAGCGAACCCAGGTTCCACCTAGGGGTAAAAAGCACGCCTTGCTGCGAGCGGAGCACCTGGGGGACCATTGCACGGGTCAACTCACTTTCTTCTTGCGGGGGGTGGCTAACGAGGCCCAACCTCCTCACCCGCCTTGCTCTTTTCGTCTATTTAGACAGGTGGCATTTGGTTGGACATGGGGGTCCCCCACCTTTTAGATAGCCCATTAAGAGACCGCTAATATGCCGCTTAACATATCTCCAGATGCCAAAAAGGCACCTAAGACAAATTTGGGACAAATATTACTATACCCAAGGAAATTAAACAAGTTCTTTTTGGACAAAAGTTTATTGACAATGACACAACCGATCATAAAAACGGTTTTTAAACTCACGAGGGCCAGTCAGGAACCCTACAGGACACGCAACACATCCGGGAGCATAATATCGCGTACACATTACTACCTATCTTCCAGGAAAACTGCGACAGAGCATATATACATTTCCTATCGCTGGAAGAAGAGATTTCAAATTATTCGGCCTTTTTGGCTGTTACGGCGTAAATATGGCTGCTATTGTAAATAGGCTTCATTAGACAAAGTCATGTAATTTGTTGGGGTTTCCCAATTTGAAATAAATTTTCGTTTGCTGTCTGTCATATGAGGGCGTGATTTTTTACTAAACAATCCGACTTAAGGTTTATGTGCAAAACATTAAGTAATTGGAGATTTTATGCTGTCCTTCCTCTTCTATTTAAACAAATATTTGCTAACTATAAGGAATTCTTTGTCGGTTAAAGTCAGAGTTATATTTCGATAGAATCCTGCACACATCCATCAAAGGCTCATAGCCGTATTCTATATACGAATATACGTATATGGAATGTATATTCCATTATATATATTGGATTCTTTTTCTCCGTTTAAAACGGTGTCTACACCTAGTTTTCTGCTTACTACTTATCCAGCGACATAAATATAACGTGTGATCTAGGTCTGAAAGGAATGATGAAAGCTGGTGTTCATCTCGAGGCATTTTCCATGGAAATATTTTGCCTTTCGTTGGAAAAAGAGATTTTCTCTTAACTTCTATTGTCCTGAGTTTCTGTGTGAACACGTCTTTTCATGTAAATCGGCATTTCAAAGGATGTTAAAAGTAATGGGTTCGGTACGTCGAATTTCAGCAACGATTCCATTTACGAGCTATCCTATGGTGTATATATTATTCCCTAAACAATCCTATCCACAGCTTATGTGCAATCTATTCAATGTGGATGAGAGTTATGCCGACTTTTCTCACCGAATTGAACGATTGTTTTGTTCTGTAAATGGAATCATAAATGTTGCACGTTTGGTAACAGTTTCATTACGATGCAAATTTTCTCTCATCCGTCAATATTTCCGTTCGATTTTCAATACGAACAAACCCATTTATGGTATGCACATCCCGTATGAAATATTTGGATAATTTTTGTCAGTTTATTCAACATGAAATGGGTCCTACAATTTTACGTTTGTTAGTTTTACTGTATCTTAAGATTTCTGTATGATATTAGTCTGAATGGAAGGATTCTAGCCGGATATTTCCCAAAATAGATTTTCCAAGGATTTATCTACGTCATTTCATGAAGTCAATATGTAGTGTCGGGAGGTGTCCTTATGATTCTTTTTTATGACACCCTAAGTGAAATCCTAAAAAATACATCACATCTGTAAGAGGTTAAATTCCAAATCTTGCATGCCATTATTTCTTTTACTATCCACGTTAACACAGAATTCATTTAATGCTCACTGATCTTTCTTGGTTTATGTTCGTAGCATTTATGTGCTACTTGTGACTGTAGACTAGTGGAAGATATTAATATTTTTACCATAAAAATTCATAATGAAATCATCTAATTATTGCAAGAAGATTAAATTGAGGACATTAGAAAATTTCCATTCTCATACATTGCAATGGAAAAATGTGTCTTAATTTATTGTCCCGCAAATTTATACCACAGAGGCCAAAAAAATTCTCATTATTGGTGTAATATTTTCGCTGGTAAAAGAGATTTGCAATTATTCTGCAATGTTTATGATTACACCTCTTCTTGTAATCCGGCTTAATGACCGAGAGTCAGATAATTGGTTCCGGTGGTCCAATTTGTACTTCGTTTCCGGTTTTTGTCTATCCTATGATGGGTTTATTATTACCATCTCTCATTAATTATTTTATACCTAGTATCTGCAGCTTCATGCCCAGAAGCTAAAGATTGGAAGGGAGTAATTTAAAATTTAAGACTATTTCATCGTAGTTATATATATATTCGCACCAAACAATCCTTTGTTGTCAATGAGATAATAGCATTTCGCTTTAAATTTCAAAAATTTGTCCGAATTAGTCGATAATTTTTCGACACAGATATTGAGCTGCCTATGGCTGTCGGATTACACCGAATGTCGGGCAATCGGAGGTCGGATAATCAGGACTATACTGTACGCATATATATATAGGAAGGTATATTTTATTTGTTTTATTTGGATCATTATTTCCCTATTTAGCTTGAGGTTGTTCCTAAAATTTTCCGCTGTTACTTATTCAGCAGCTTAAGTTTTCCATGTGATATTCATCTGAATCTGATGAAGGAGCTGAAGTTTTCTCCAAAAGGTTTTTCTCGACAATCGTGTGATATTTTTAGTATGCCAATTAACATCCAGGATATAATACCTCTAGCTGGTTGAATGTTTCCTTCGAACTGTATATCTTTTGTTTGTTTAGAGGGGAGTGCTTATAAGAGTTTTTTTTTATACAATAGGCGCATTTAAGAAGAATACATCCTATAAAAGGGAGGAGGTTTCCAAGTCTTTTTTCCATTTTTATGCATTATATTGTTGAAAAACAATTTTTATGTTTTTTCGTGTTATTTATTTTCCTTAGATGATCCTGTATGGTCTATATAAATAGCATAAATATCATATACAAACAACATTTATTTCGCGTCTGAGAAATTGATGATGTTTACAAATTTCCATCCTCATAATATGTAATCAGAAAATTGCAATGCATCTATAAAAATTCTTCTCACACGGGTAAACTATTATCGTTGATAATTGCGTACTCAATCCTACCTCTATTCCACGAATACTGCGATAGAGCGTAAATACTTTTCCTTACGCTGGAAAATTAGATTTCAAGTTATTCTTCATAATTTCGCTTTGCTCTGTGAATTCACTTATTCTTGTAAATCACCTTCTTTAGAAAAAGTCAGATAATGTGCATAGGCTCTGCAAATTGTGCAACATTTCCATATCCCGTGAGTCTTATATCGGGTATAATATTCAGTGAACTATCCTGATAAACAATTTACGTGCAATATCTTCATATAGACGAGTGTAGTTTCGTCCTTCCTATCTGAAAAAGAATAATGTATTTCTATCTATATGACCATATTGATTTTGCACTTTGGGAACAATTACATTTCGATGGACCCCTTCTGTCTCTTATCAGAATTTCTGTACTCTTTTCAAAATATGCCTGTTTGTATATGAAAGATTTTTCCATTGATATATTTGGATCATATTTTTCCGTTTCCAACATGAAATGGTTCCTATAATTTGCTTACCACCTGAGGCTGATACAGTTCTATTGAACTTGAACCTGCATAACTTGGACCTGAATATTGAATTTTGTATTCTAACT
The DNA here is from genome assembly GCA_028673005.1 of Tanypteryx hageni. Taxonomy (NCBI): domain Eukaryota; kingdom Metazoa; phylum Arthropoda; class Insecta; order Odonata; family Petaluridae; genus Tanypteryx; species Tanypteryx hageni. The sequence continues at coordinate 55,401,879 of CM054120.1, read as the reverse complement.
GCGATGTTGACCATTGTAAGCAAAGGAGACCCAACTGAGTTACCTTTCTTGTTCTTATTCAGCTCCACCCCAACTATAGCCGTTTGCCTTGCGAAGGCCCATCTGTGTCTCTGTAGCTCTGAAATGTGCCGTTACTCCAGTCACGTCATTGTTGGCCCTTAAAAGGTCTTTGGTTGCTGCTTCTCTTTTTTTATATGTTTGAGTGTCCAGTCAGTCAGTCAGCGAAGTGAGCGAGCAGAGTGGAGCTCAGCAGATTAAACCGATCGATCATTGGCTTATGTCTAGCGGCATTTAACCAACATATTCCCCTAGCTTTCTGTTGCACTGGCTGGTTTTCGAAAACTCATCCTTGGGGAGGAAGTACCGTAATTCGCTGTGGTCCAGAGCTGTTAGGGCTTTCCGAGTGAACCCAGGTTCCACCAAGGGGTAAACCGCACGCCTCGCTGCGAGCGGAGCACCTGGGTGACCTTTGCACGGGTCAACTCACTTTCTTCTTGCGGGGGTGGCTAACAAGGCCCACCTTCTCACCCGCCTTCCACTTTTCGTCTATTTAGACAGTTGGCAGTTGGTTGGACATGGTGGTCTATATATATGTATATATATAGTATAAGTATCATATACAAGCAACTCCGATTTTACGTCGGAGGAATTGAAGGTGTTTGCAAACTTTCATTCCCATAATTTGTAATCAGAAAATTGCAATGCATCTATAAAAATTCTTCTCACACGGGTAAACTATTATCGTTGATAATTGCGTACTCAACCCTACCTCTATTCCGCGAATACTGCGATAGAGCGTAAATACTTTTCCTTACGCTGGAAAATTAGATTTCAAATTATTTTTCATAATTTCGCTTTTCTCTGTGAATTCACTTATTCTTGTAAATCACCTTCTTTAGATAAAGACAGATAATGGGTATAGGCTCCGCAAATTGTGCAACATTTCCGTATCCCGTGTGTCGTATGATGGGTATAATATTCAGTGAACTATCCTGATCAAAAATTTACGTGCAATATTTCCATATGGACGAGAGAATTTCCATCCTTCCTATCTGAAAAAGAATAATGTATTTCTATCTATATGGCCATATTGTTTTTGCACCTTGGGAACAATTACATTTCGATGGACCCCTTCTGTTTCTTATCAGAATTTCTGTACTCTTTTCAAAATATGCCTGTTTGTATATGAAAGATTTTTCCATTTGATTTATTTGGATCATTTTTTTCCGTTTCCAACATGAGATGGTTCCTATAATTTTCCGCTTTTACTTATTCGGCAGCTTACGTCTTCGATGTGATAATCGTCTAAATCGGATCAAGTAGCATAAGTTATTTCCAAAGAGATCTTCTTTTGAATCGGGCGATTTTATTAGTATTCTCATTGAGAATTATGCTCGTCGGGAATGACCTGCTACAAAAATCCTTAGTTCTGTTCGAATTAGCTTACCACCTGAGGCTGATACAGTTCTATTGAACTTGAGCCTGCATATCTTGGACCTGAATATTGATTTTTGTATTCTACCTGCCATTGTAAGCAAACGAGACCCTACTGAGTTAACTTTCTTATTCTTATTCAGCTCCACCCCATCTATAGCCGTTTGCCTTGCGAAGGACAATCGGTGTCTCTGTAGCTCTGAAATGTTCCGTTACTCCAGTCACGTCATTGGTGGCCCTGAAAAGGTCCTTGGTTGCTGCTTCTCTTTTTTTATATGTTTGAGTGTCCAGTCAGTCAGTCAGTGAAGTTAGCGAGCAGAGCGGAGCTCAGCAGATTAAACCAATCGATCATTGGCTTATGTTTAACGGCTTTCAAGCAACATATTCCCCTAGCTTTCCATAGCTCTGGCTGGTTTTCGAAAACTCACTCTTGGGGAGGAAGTACCGTAATTCGCTGTGGTCCAGAGCTGTTAGGGCTTTCCGAGTGAACCCAGGTTCCACCCAGGGGTAAACCGCACTCCTCGCTGCGAGCGGAGCACCTGGGGGACTTTTGCACGGGTCAAATCACTTTCTTCTTGCGGGGGTGGCTAACGAGGGCCCCACCTTCTCACCCGCCTTCCTCTTTTTGTCTATTTAGACAGTTGGCATTTGGTTTTACATGGTGGTCTCCCACCTTTTAGATAGCCCATTAAGAGACCGCTAATTTGCCGATTAACAGATCTCCACCGAACAAAAAGGCACCTAAGACAAATTTGGGACAAATGTTACTGTACCCAAGGATATTAAACAAGTTCTTTTTGGACAAAGTTTTATTGGCAATGACAAAACCGATAATGGTAACGGTTTTTAAACGGACGACTGTTAGTCAGGAACCCTACATGTCAGGCAACCCATCCGGGAGCATAATAATTTTATTATTGAACAAGACAAGGAAGAAACTCGACGAAGCTGAGCCACCACCCACGAGCAAATCACCAGCAAAGGGCCAACAAATACTAAAGCCCTTATAATAGTGGACGAAACTATAAAAAAACGAAAAAAGCAACAGGGAGACGCAGCCGTCCCTTTGACCAACAAATACGATGCCCTCATAGGACTCGACTCCAAATTCTGCCGTAACACCTGCTCCAATGTCACTACTATCACCCACCATAGCTAACTTTAAGCGATTTCTTGAAGCCATACAAGCAAAATGCGCGTACCAAAACTTTACAATTAAAAACACCAAAGGGGTAACAAAACTTCAAGTACAAACTAAGGACGACTTCGACAACGTCGGCCGGATGCTAGCTGACGAAATAGCTCAAACTAGCACATGGGACGCCTGCAAAGACGAAACAATGCAATACTACGTTAGAGGATTACATTGTAACGTTGACACAAATTATATCAAAGTATATCTCAGTGCTAGCGGTATCCCTGTAACCAGAGTGCAAAACTTAGCTAAAAAACCTTATGAGCCATCAGATCGTTATGCCAAAAGGGTAAGTAATATGATATCACCGTTTGATATCTGCAACAATAAAAGCATCAGAAGGAGTCCAGTGCACATTCAACCATTTAAGTGCCAAAGACGAAGAATGTTCTATAGATGCAACCGATAAGGACATTGATCAACAAAATGTACGTCCGCTCCTAGGTGCAATAAGTCTGCCGGCCCCCACGAAATTACGGAGTGCACCAAACCACTAGACACATCAGCTACATGCTTTAACTGTGGGGGCGATCACGCCGCATGCTCCAGAAAATGCTCCATATTTAAGAAGCAACTGGGGAAAATGAGAGGAGCATACGAACCCATCCAAGGAAACCGGAAGAGCCAACACGTTACGTCGACTAAAAACTCACGAGTTGACAGACCCCCTACGGAAGTGGGACCTACCCCAGCGAAAGAGTTTGACTCACGGAAGGGCACAACAACACTGAAGCAGAATCTTTGGGGCACATCAATATCCGAGCATCGCCACGCACCTCCAAACGACCAAGGCTAGAAATGCCTCGAAACCTCCATCCCAATTTGGAAAAAGCATCAGCAAATCCTTCCGGAACAGATCTATCGATGTTTCCAATAGTAACTATGCTAATAGGCATTACCAACGCCCTACAAGACCAACTCGCCCATCTCTCTTCATTCCATAATGACTTAGCCGCACAATAAGGCCCATAAATTTAATAACATCAGAGGAATGAGCATTTGCGTTTGGAACGCTAACGGAGGAGTCAAAAATAAGACCCTGAGCTCTTGCAATTCTTAATGCAACATACTAGAATATTCAACACTGACGACCCGGTCCTTGCGGCCGGCTATTATAGCGCTTTACATACATCATGGAAATTCATCAGGGATAACCCGAATGGGAATAAGCTACTAAACTGAGCAGACTCCAACAATCTAAGAATTGCCGCACTCGATCTTCCGACTCGCTTTCATCAAACGCTTGACATTGCAGTATATAAGGGTATAAACACCTCCATGGGGCTCTACACCGCTGCAGCTTTAATTTGCGAGCATAACCCTGTGATTATTCACATTCGAGTTAAACCTACGCTTCTCCTCAAAAGCCATAGCTCCGATACGACGTCATTGACTGGGAAAAATAACGGAAAACATTGACAGATGCCCTTCCGGAAATAAAAACCATCCAATCTAACAAAGAGGTAAATAAATTATCGGAATCACTCTCCTCACAAATGATTAAGGCACTACAACACTCCACTTCTACAATCCGTGCACGCCAAACCAACCACCTAGCACTCCCTAGAGATATTTTGTCTTTCATAGCCAGGGAAAACAAAATGCGGCGTGAACCAGAAGACTGGAGATCCGCGATACTGGAGAATGGTTCGATGGATGGAAAGACAAATTTAATTAGACATAAAAGAATATAAGTCTTGAACCTGGAAAAAGTTCGCCTCCAACCTCGACCAAAAATATGGTTCCATCTGGCGCTCCGTTAGAAATCTTAGTAGACCACTAACCAGGGAATTCTCTTTGAGAACTGCAAAAGATGAATCAACTACTCACAGAGAAAAGGTGGAAATAATGGCCAATTATCTAGAAAACCTTCTCACGCCACTCCCAGCCGATTGGGGGAGCCCGAAAATAAACTGAACTTAGGAAGATGACGATATAGTACCTCCTACGTGTACAGAAGAAGAGCTTATCCATTCCATGAAACAGCTGCGACGCAACAAGGCCCCCGTTATGGATGGAATCCCGAATGAGGCAATATTACAAATGTCGCGCTTTGCGGGAGAAGTTATGCTAGTCATTTCCAACTCGGCACTAAAGCTCGTGAAACCCGGTTCCGGCATTTTCCTGCTTTTACGAAGAACGCCAGGTAGGCAACGGCTTAACGACCCTTCTGAAGGACGGATCAGCTGAATTTGCGCAGTCTCCTCAAACCTCAAAAACAGGGGGTCGGGCGACACTGTCAAAATCCACCTTGCGCAGGATCCGGGCCCGCTGCCTTTTACTAACCACTACACCATCGGAACCCTACCCCTGCTTCTCTTTTTCTCCTCTTCTTGATCTTTAAAGATCATATTGTCCTGCGTTTCGCAGGTCGGTCTCAGAAACATCTGATGTTTGATTTTTGATTTATGGTTGTGTCGTGATCCGGGAGAAGGCTGACGGAGTCCCTTCTTCTCACCCGCTTCGCCTCTTCGGATTTATTACTCCTCCTCATGCTGCTCTGAAAAGGGCCGGTAGACATGCGTTTTGCAGGTTGGTCCTCAAAGAGTCAGTGGGTCGATTATTGCATTCGTGTTGCGCCGCGATCCGTGTGAAGGCTAACGTAAATCCTTCTTCTTACTCGCTTAGCGTCATCCGGTCATTCTAATCCTTTACTTTTGGGCCTGGAAGGATATCGCTCTTTGCTCTCTAATCGGATCTCTTGCTGACATCTGCAATCTGGCTGGTGTTGTTGCTTTCAAATTATTTTAATCCCTTTCTTCCGTTACACCTGAAATGACTTCCCTCTCTCTGACAGCTATGTCTGAATTATTCCCCTGTTTGACGTTGCACCATGGATACACCCAATGATGTCAAAGATGCTGCTACGTGGGCAGCTGCAAAAGAGCTCGCAATATGTCGAACTGTTTGCCTTCAAGGGAGTGGATGGCCGAAATACTAACCTCCACGTTGAACTCTGAGAGGTATAAAAACCAGCGCAATATCTCGCGACCTTCCGACAGGTATAACTCTGGGTCTGATTCGGAATTCTGCACCGCCAATCAGCTTCAGGCTAACCTTCAGGAGCCTTTTGACTCCGCGAAACCCGGCAAAGCCTAGGGGAAGAAGACAAAAGGAAAAAGCAACGCCAAGTCTGTCAAGGTGGCAGAGCGGAAAATTCCGTCTTCACCATCTCCAGTAGTGATGGTCCAAAACACTTGCCCTACTATGTAGCCTACTCAGACTGCCATACAGACTGGGCCACCAGCCTCCGGCCCTCTCGATCCCACTATTGCCCAGGCAAGTGAATCCACGAGCGAGTCCATGGAAAGAGATTATTCGATCTCCTAGAAGAAAAAATTTTCTGTTCTAAGTTTGACTCCGCCTAAGCAACAAACTATTGCCTCTCCGGAGGTTGACAACCTTTAAGTGCAGGCCGCTGCTTATTCCGAGTCCTCCTTTGCAGCAACGCCCTCTACTGACTTAATCCTTGTCAGTCCGTCTCATCCTGAAGCTATGGAGTCTGAACCATACAAATCCTCCCGGCACCAAAGAGGAAGCTGTCTTCCCCAGCGGAAAAATCCCCTGAAAGGGATGACCCGCAGTAGAATGCCACACGGGAAAAACCATCCCAAAACAAGGCACATTTTCAGGAGTGGAGCAAGAAGGTGTCAAATAAAATAAAGGCTACTGCTTGCGATGCTTCTAACACCGCTCAGCAACCGTCATTCTCTCAGGTGAGGCCTATCAATCGGCATTCACAGATACTCTGCGGCAGAAGCGCGGCGAGGACTTCTAGTTGAACATTCGCTGTGTGTCGATTCGAGTCATTTTATGCACTCCAGAGCAGCGTCAGAGAGTGCAAAAATCATCGACATCCCGAAAGCAAACTTGTCTTCCAATGCCGCTGACAGGTATCGGCCGCTTTCACTCCTGATCGCATTGAAGCGCCTCCTCCTTCCGGAATTTATCAATCATCTGGCAACCAATAATGTCATCCCCAGGGAGCAGCGCGGCTACAAGGAGGAGGTGTTTTCCAAGTTTTTCTCCATTTTTAATGCATTCTTCTACTGATAAACATTTCTTATGTTCTGTTCCTAATATTCTTTTCTTTGTTCGAGCTTTTGTGGGGTGTATATATTGTTTAAATATAATATACACGCAACATATTTCTATTTATTTCACGTCTGTGAAATGGAAGATGCTTGCATATTTCCACTCCCATTTTTTGGAATCTGACAATTGCAATGCATCTACAAAAATTTTTCTCCAACGCAAGATCTATTAGAATAGAGAAATGCGTACATAGACATACCTCTCCTCCAGAAATAATTTTGATACAGCACATCTACTTTTCCATTGGCTGAAAGAAGAGATTTCCAGTTATTCTGCTTATTTTCGCTTTCTGAGTTAAATCACCTATTCCTGTAAATCGGCTTCTTTAGACGCAGTCCAATTTGTCCAACCTTTCCATTTTCGTTGTGTCCTATGATGGATTTAATATTCACTGAACAATCCCGATCCACAGTCCATTTGCTATCTCCCCATATTGAAGACAATTTATCTATCCTTCCTACATCTAGCTGGTTGCATGTTTCCTTCGAACTGTATATCTTTTGTTTGTTTAGAGGGGAGTGCTTATACTTGGTTTTTTTGATACAATAGGCGCATTTAAGAAGAATACATCCGGTAAAAGGGAGGAGGTTTCCAAGTCTTTTTTCCATTTTTATGCATTATATTGTTGAAAAACAATTTTTAAGTTTTTTCGTGTTATTTAATTTCCTTAGATATGCCTGTATGGGGTATATATATAGTATAAGTATCATATACAAGCAACTCTGATTTCACGTCGGAGAAATTGAAGATGTTTGCAAACTTCCATTCCCATAATTTGTAATCAGAAAATTGCAATGCATCTATAAAAAATCTTCTCACACGGGAAAACTATTATCGCACAGAATTGCATACACAAGACTACCTCTATTCCAGGAATACTGCGATAGAGCGTAACTATTTTCCTTCAACTGGAAAAAGAGATTTCATGTTATTTTTCATAATTTCGCTTTTCTCTGTGAATTCACCTATTCTTGTAAATCACCTTCTTTAGACAAAGTCAGATAATGGGCATAGGCTCTGCAAGTTGTGCAACATTTCCGTTTCCCGTGTGTCGTATGATGGGTATAATACTCAGTGAACTATCCTGATCAACAATTTACATGCAATATCTCCATATGGACGAGAGTATTTCCATCCTTCCTATCTGAAAAAGAATAATGTATTTCTATCTATATGGCCATATTGTTTTTGCACCTTGGGAACAATTACATTTCGATGGACTTCTTCTGTCTCTTATCAGAATTTCTGTACTCTTTTCAAAATATGCCTGTTTGTATATGAAAGATTTTTCCATTAATATATTTGGATCATTTTTTTCCGTTTCCAACATGAGATGGTTCCTATAATTCGCTTACCACCTGAGGCTGATACAGTTCTATTGAACTTGAACCTGCATAACTTGGACCTGAATATTGAATTTTGTATTCTACCTGCGATGTTGACCATTGTAAGCAAAGGAGACCCAACTGAGTTACCTTTCTTGTTCTTATTCAGCTCCACCCCATCTATAGCCGTTTGCCTTGCGAAGGACAATCGGTGTCTCTGTAGCTCTGAAATGTGCCGTTACTCCAGTCACGTCATTGGTGGCCCTGAAAAGGTCCTTGGTTGCTGCTTCTCTTTTTTTATATGTTTGAGTGTCCAGTCAGTCAGTCAGCGAAGTTAGCGAGCAGAGCGGAGCTCAGCAGATTAAACCAATCGATCATTGGCTTATGTTTAACGGCTTTCAAGCAACATATTCCCCTAGCTTTCCATAGCTCTGGCTGGTTTTCGAAAACTCACTCTTGAGGAGGAAGTACCGTAATTCGCTGTGGTCCAGAGCTGTTAGGGCTTTCCGAGTGAACCCAGGTTCCACCCAGGGGTAAACCGCACTCCTCGCTGCGAGCGGAGCACCTGGGGGACTTTTGCACGGGTCAAATCACTTTCTTCTTGCGGGGGTGGCTAACGAGGGCCCCACCTTCTCACCCGCCTTCCTCTTTTCGTCTATTTAGACAGTTGGCATTTGGTTTTACATGGTGGTCTCCCACCTTTTAGATAGCCCATTAAGAGACCGCTAATTTGCCGATTAACAGATCTCCACCGAACAAAAAGGCACCTAAGACAAATTTGGGACAAATGTTACTGTACCCAAGGATATTAAACAAGTTCTTTTTGGACAAAGTTTTATTGGCAATGACAAAACCGATAATGGTAACGGTTTTTAAACGGACGACTGTTAGTCAGGAACCCTACAGGTCAGGCAACCCATCCGGGAGCATAATAATTTTATTATTGAACAAGACAAGGAAGAAACTCGACGAAGCTGAGCCACCACCCACGAGCAAATCACCAGCAAAGGGCCAACAAATACTAAAGCCCTTATAATAGTAGCCGAAACTATAAAATAACGAAAAAAGCAACAGGGAGACGCAGCCGTCCCTTTGACCAACAAATACGATGCCCTCATAGGACTCGACTCCAAATTCTGCCGTAACACCTGCTCCAATGTCACTACTATCACCCACCATAGCTAACTTTAAGCGATTTCTTGAAGCCATACAAGCAAAATGCGCGTACCAAAACTTTACAATTAAAAACACCAAAGGGGTAACAAAACTTCAAGTACAAACTAAGGACGACTTCGACAACGTCGGCCGGATGCTAGCTGACGAAATAGCTCAAACTAGCACATGGGACGCCTGCAAAGACGAAACAATGCAATACTACGTTAGAGGATTACATTGTAACGTTGACACAAATTATATCAAAGTATATCTCAGTGCTAGCGGTATCCCTGTAACCAGAGTGCAAAACTTAGCTAAAAATCCTTATGAGCCATCAGATCGTTATGCCATAAGGGTAAGTAATATGATATCACCGTTTGATATCTGCAACAATAAAAGCATCAGAAGGAGTCCAGTGCACATTCAACCATTTAAGTGCCAAAGACGAAGAATGTTCTATAGATGCAACCGATAAGGACATTGATCAACAAAATGTACGTCCGCTCCTAGGTGCAATAAGTCTGCCGGCCCCCACGAAATTACGGTGTGCACCAAACCACTAGACACATCAGCTACATGCTTTAACTGTGGGGGCGATCACGCCGCATGCTCCAGAAAATGCTCCATATTTAAGAAGCAACTGGGGAAAATGAGAGGACCATACGAACCCATCCAAGGAAACCGGAAGAGCCAACACGTTACGTCGACTAAAAACTCACGAGTTGACAGACCCCCTACGGAAGTGGGACCTACCCCAGCGAAAGAGTTTGACTCACGGAAGGGCACAACAACACTAAAGCAGAATCTTTGGGGCACATCAATATCCGAGCATCGCCACGCACCTCCAAACGACCAAGGCTAGAAATGCCTCGAAACCTCCATCCCAATTTGGAAAAAGCATCAGCAAATCCTTCCGGAACAGATCTATCGATGTTTCCAATAGTAACTATGCTAATAGGCATTACCAACGCCCTACAAGACCAACTCGCCCATCTCTCTTCATTCCATAATGACTTAGCCGCACAATAAGGCCCATAAATTTAATAACATCAGAGGAATGAGCATTTGCGTTTGGAACGCTAACGGAGGAGTCAAAAATAAGACCCTGAGCTCTTGCAATTCTTAATGCAACATACTAGAATATTCAACACTGACGACCCGGTCCTTGCGGCCGGCTATTATAGCGCTTTACATACATCATGGAAATTCATCAGGGATAACCCGAATGGGAATAAGCTACTAAACTGAGCAGACTCCAACAATCTAAGAATTGCCGCACTCGATCTTCCGACTCGCTTTAATCAAACGCTTGACATTGCAGCATATAAGGGCGCAAAAACCTCCATGGGGATCTACACCGCTGCAGCTTTAAGTTGCGAGCATAACCCTGTGATTATTCACATTGGAGTTAAACCTACGCTTCTCCTCAAAAGCCATAGCTCCGATACGACCTCATTGACTGGGAAAAATAACGGAAAACATTGACAGATGCCCTTCCGGAAATAAAAACCATCCAATCTAACAAAGAGGTAAATAAATTATCGGAATCACTCTCCTCACAAATGATTAAGGCACTACAACAGGCCACTTCTACAATCCGTGCACGCCAATTCAACCACCTAGCACTCCCTAGAGATATTTTGTCTTTCATAGCCAGGGAAAACAAAATGCGGCGTGAACCAGAAGACTGGAGATCCGCGATACTGGAGAATGGTTCGATGGATGGAAAGACAAATTTAATTAGACATAAAAGAATATAGGACTTGAACCTGGAAAAAGTTCGCCTCCAACCTCGACCAAAAATATGGTTCCATCTGGCGCTCCGTTAGAAATCTTAGTAGACCACTAACCAGGGAATCCTCTTTGAGAACTGCAAAAGATGAATCAACTACTCACAGAGAAAAGGTGGAAATAATGGTCAATTATCTAGAAAACCTTCTCACGCCACTCCCAGCCGATTGGGGGAGCCCGAAAATAAACTGAACTTAGGAAGATGACGATATAGTACCTCCTACGTGTACAGAAGAAGAGCTTATCCATTCCATGAAACAGCTGCGACGCAACAAGGCCCCCGTTATGGATGGAATCCCGAACGAGGCAATATTACAAATGTCGCGCTTTGCGGGAGAAGTTATGCTAGTCATTTCCAACTCGGCACTAAAGCTCGTGAAACCCGGTTCCGGCATTTTCCTGCTTTTACGAAGAACGCCAGGTAGGCAACGGCTTAACGACCCTTCTGAAGGACGGATCAGCTCAATTTGCGCAGTCTTCTCAAACCTCAAAAACAGGGGGTCGGGCGACACTGTCAAAATCCACCTTGCGCAGGATCCGGGCCCGCTGCCTTTTACTAACCACTACACCATCGGAACCCTACCCCTGCTTCTCTTCTTCTCCTCTTCTTGATCTTTAAAGATCATATTTTCCTGCGTTTCGCAGGTCGGTCTCAGAAACATCTGATGTTTGATTTTTGATTTATGGTTGTGTCGTGATCCGGGAGAAGGCTGACGGAGTCCCTTCTTCTCACCCGCTTCGCCTCTTCGGATTTATTACTCCTCCTCATGCTGCTCTGAAAAGGGCCGGTAGACATGCGTTTTGCAGGTTGGTCCTCAAAGAGTCAGTGGGTCGATTATTGCATTCGTGTTGCGCCGCGATCCGTGTGAAGGCTAACGTAAATCCTTCTTCTTACTCGCTTAGCGTCATCCGGTCATTCTAATCCTTTACTTTTGGGCCTGGAAGGATATCGCTCTTTGCTCTCTAATCGGATCTCTTGCTGACATCTGCAATCTGGCTGGTGTTGTTGCTTTCAAATTATTTTAATCCCTTTCTTCCGTTACACCTGAAATGACTTCCCTCTCTCTGACAGCTATGTCTGAATTATTCCCCTGTTTGACGTTGCACCATGGATACACCCAATGATGTCAAAGATGCTGCTACGTGGGCAGCTGCAAAAGAGCTCGCAATATGTCGAACTGTTTGCCTTCAAGGGAGTGGATGGCCGAAATACTAACCTCCACGTTGAACTCTGCGAGGTATAAAAACCAGCGCAATATCTCGCGACATTCCGACAGATATAACTCTGGGTCTGATTCGGAATTCTGCACCGCCAATCAGCTTCAGGCTAACCTTCAGGAGCCTTTTGACTCCGCGAAACCCGGCAAAGCCTAGGGGAAGAAGACAAAAGGAAAAAGCAACGCCAAGTCTGTCAAGGTGGCAGAGCGGAAAATTCCGTCTTCACCATCTCCAGTAGTGATGGTCCAAAACACTTGCCCTACTATGGAGCCTACTCAGACTGCCATACAGACTGGGCCACCAGCCTCCGGCCCTCTCGATCCCATTATTGCCCAGGCAAGTGAATCCACGAGCGAGTCCATGGAAAGAGATTATTCGATCTCCTAGAAGAAAACATTTTCTGTTCTAAGTTTGACTCCGCCTAAGCAACAAACTATTGCCTCTCCGGAGGTTGACAACCTTTAAGTGCAGGCCGCTGCTTATTCCGAGTCCTCCTTTGCAGCAACGCCCTCTACTGACTTAATCCTTGTCAGTCCGTCTCAACCTGAAGCTATGGAGTCTGAACCATACAAATCCTCCCGGCACCAAAGAGGAAGCTGTCTTCCCCAGCGGAAAAATCCCCTGAAAGGGATGACCCGCAGTAGAATGCCACACGGGTAAAACCATCCCAAAACAAGGCACATTTTCAGGAGTGGAGCAAGAAGGTGTCAAATAAAATAAAGGCTACTGCTTGCGATGCTTCTAACACCGCTCAGCAACCGTCATTCTCTCAGGTGAGGCCTATCAATCGGCATTCACAGATACTCTGCGGCAGAAGCGCGGCGAGGACTTCTAGTTGAACATTCGCTGTGTGTCGATTCGAGTCATTTTATGCACTCCAGAGCAGCGTCAGAGAGTGCAAAAATCATCGACATCCCGAAAGCAAACTTGTCTTCCAATGCCGCTGACAGGTATCGGCCGCTTTCACTCCTGATCGCATTGAAGCGCCTCCTCCTTCCGGAATTTATCAATCATCTGGCAACCAATAATGTCATCCCCAGGGAGCAGCGCGGCTACAAGGAGGAGGTGTTTTCCAAGTTTTTCTCCATTTTTAATGCATTCTTCTACTGATAAACATTTCTTATGTTCTGTTCCTAATATTCTTTTCTTTGTTCGAGCTTTTGTGGGGTGTATATATTGTTTAAATATAATATACACGCAACATATTTCTATTTATTTCACGTCTGTGAAATGGAAGATGCTTGCATATTTCCACTCCCATTTTTTGGAATCTGACAATTGCAATGCATCTACAAAAATTTTTCTCCAACGCAAGATCTATTAGAATAGAGAAATGCGTACATAGACATACCTCTCCTCCAGAAATAATTTTGATACAGCACATCTACTTTTCCATTGGCTGAAAGAAGAGATTTCCAGTTATTCTGCTTATTTTCGCTTTCTGAGTTAAATCACCTATTCCTGTAAATCGGCTTCTTTAGACGCAGTCCAATTTGTCCAACCTTTCCATTTTCGTTGTGTCCTATGATGGATTTAATATTCACTGAACAATCCCGATCCACAGTCCATTTGCTATCTCCCCATATTGAAGACAATTTATCTATCCTTCCTACATCTAGCTGGTTGCATGTTTCCTTCGAACTGTATATCTTTTGTTTGTTTAGAGGGGAGTGCTTATACTTGGTTTTTTTGATACAATAGGCGCATTTAAGAAGAATACATCCGGTAAAAGGGAGGAGGTTTCCAAGTCTTTTTTCCATTTTTATGCATTATATTGTTGAAAAACAATTTTTAAGTTTTTTCGTGTTATTTAATTTCCTTAGATATGCCTGTATGGGGTATATATATAGTATAAGTATCATATACAAGCAACTCTGATTTCACGTCGGAGAAATTGAAGATGTTTGCAAACTTCCATTCCCATAATTTGTAATCAGAAAATTGCAATGCATCTATAAAAAATCTTCTCACACGGGAAAACTATTATCGCACAGAATTGCATACACAAGACTACCTCTATTCCAGGAATACTGCGATAGAGCGTAACTATTTTCCTTCAACTGGAAAAAGAGATTTCATGTTATTTTTCATAATTTCGCTTTTCTCTGTGAATTCACCTATTCTTGTAAATCACCTTCTTTAGACAAAGTCAGATAATGGGCATAGGCTCTGCAAGTTGTGCAACATTTCCGTTTCCCGTGTGTCGTATGATGGGTATAATACTCAGTGAACTATCCTGATCAACAATTTACATGCAATATCTCCATATGGACGAGAGTATTTCCATCCTTCCTATCTGAAAAAGAATAATGTATTTCTATCTATATGGCCATATTGTTTTTGCACCTTGGGAACAATTACATTTCGATGGACTTCTTCTGTCTCTTATCAGAATTTCTGTACTCTTTTCAAAATATGCCTGTTTGTATATGAAAGATTTTTCCATTAATATATTTGGATCATTTTTTTCCGTTTCCAACATGAGATGGTTCCTATAATTCGCTTACCACCTGAGGCTGATACAGTTCTATTGAACTTGAACCTGCATAACTTGGACCTGAATATTGAATTTTGTATTCTACCTGCGATGTTGACCATTGTAAGCAAAGGAGACCCAACTGAGTTACCTTTCTTGTTCTTATTCAGCTCCACCCCATCTATAGCCGTTTGCCTTGCGAAGGACAATCGGTGTCTCTGTAGCTCTGAAATGTGCCGTTACTCCAGTCACGTCATTGGTGGCCCTGAAAAGGTCCTTGGTTGCTGCTTCTCTTTTTTTATATGTTTGAGTGTCCAGTCAGTCAGTCAGCGAAGTTAGCGAGCAGAGCGGAGCTCAGCAGATTAAACCAATCGATCATTGGCTTATGTTTAACGGCTTTCAAGCAACATATTCCCCTAGCTTTCCATAGCTCTGGCTGGTTTTCGAAAACTCACTCTTGAGGAGGAAGTACCGTAATTCGCTGTGGTCCAGAGCTGTTAGGGCTTTCCGAGTGAACCCAGGTTCCACCCAGGGGTAAACCGCACTCCTCGCTGCGAGCGGAGCACCTGGGGGACTTTTGCACGGGTCAAATCACTTTCTTCTTGCGGGGGTGGCTAACGAGGGCCCCACCTTCTCACCCGCCTTCCTCTTTTCGTCTATTTAGACAGTTGGCATTTGGTTTTACATGGTGGTCTCCCACCTTTTAGATAGCCCATTAAGAGACCGCTAATTTGCCGATTAACAGATCTCCACCGAACAAAAAGGCACCTAAGACAAATTTGGGACAAATGTTACTGTACCCAAGGATATTAAACAAGTTCTTTTTGGACAAAGTTTTATTGGCAATGACAAAACCGATAATGGTAACGGTTTTTAAACGGACGACTGTTAGTCAGGAACCCTACAGGTCAGGCAACCCATCCGGGAGCATAATAATTTTATTATTGAACAAGACAAGGAAGAAACTCGACGAAGCTGAGCCACCACCCACGAGCAAATCACCAGCAAAGGGCCAACAAATACTAAAGCCCTTATAATAGTAGCCGAAACTATAAAATAACGAAAAAAGCAACAGGGAGACGCAGCCGTCCCTTTGACCAACAAATACGATGCCCTCATAGGACTCGACTCCAAATTCTGCCGTAACACCTGCTCCAATGTCACTACTATCACCCACCATAGCTAACTTTAAGCGATTTCTTGAAGCCATACAAGCAAAATGCGCGTACCAAAACTTTACAATTAAAAACACCAAAGGGGTAACAAAACTTCAAGTACAAACTAAGGACGACTTCGACAACGTCGGCCGGATGCTAGCTGACGAAATAGCTCAAACTAGCACATGGGACGCCTGCAAAGACGAAACAATGCAATACTACGTTAGAGGATTACATTGTAACGTTGACACAAATTATATCAAAGTATATCTCAGTGCTAGCGGTATCCCTGTAACCAGAGTGCAAAACTTAGCTAAAAATCCTTATGAGCCATCAGATCGTTATGCCATAAGGGTAAGTAATATGATATCACCGTTTGATATCTGCAACAATAAAAGCATCAGAAGGAGTCCAGTGCACATTCAACCATTTAAGTGCCAAAGACGAAGAATGTTCTATAGATGCAACCGATAAGGACATTGATCAACAAAATGTACGTCCGCTCCTAGGTGCAATAAGTCTGCCGGCCCCCACGAAATTACGGAGTGCACCAAACCACTAGACACATCAGCTACATGCTTTAACTGTGGGGGCGATCACGCCGCATGCTCCAGAAAATGCTCCATATTTAAGAAGCAACTGGGGAAAATGAGAGGACCATACGAACCCATCCAAGGAAACCGGAAGAGCCAACACGTTACGTCGACTAAAAACTCACGAGTTGACAGACCCCCTACGGAAGTGGGACCTACCCCAGCGAAAGAGTTTGACTCACGGAAGGGCACAACAACACTGAAGCAGAATCTTTGGGGCACATCAATATCCGAGCATCGCCACGCACCTCCAAACGACCAAGGCTAGAAATGCCTCGAAACCTCCATCCCAATTTGGAAAAAGCATCAGCAAATCCTTCCGGAACAGATCTATCGATGTTTCCAATAGTAACTATGCTAATAGGCATTACCAACGCCCTACAAGACCAACTCGCCCATCTCTCTTCATTCCATAATGACTTAGCCGCACAATAAGGCCCATAAATTTAATAACATCAGAGGAATGAGCATTTGCGTTTGGAACGCTAACGGAGGAGTCAATAATAAGACCCTGAGCTCTTGCAATTCTTAATGCAACATACTAGAATATTCAACACTGACGACCCGGTCCTTGCGGCCGGCTATTATAGCGCTTTACATACATCATGGAAATTCATCAGGGATAACCCGAATGGGAATAAGCTACTAAACTGAGCAGACTCCAACAATCTAAGAATTGCCGCACTCGATCTTCCGACTCGCTTTAATCAAACGCTTGACATTGCAGCATATAAGGGCGCAAAAACCTCCATGGGGATCTACACCGCTGCAGCTTTAAGTTGCGAGCATAACCCTGTGATTATTCACATTGGAGTTAAACCTACGCTTCTCCTCAAAAGCCATAGCTCCGATACGACCTCATTGACTGGGAAAAATAACGGAAAACATTGACAGATGCCCTTCCGGAAATAAAAACCATCCAATCTAACAAAGAGGTAAATAAATTATCGGAATCACTCTCCTCACAAATGATTAAGGCACTACAACAGGCCACTTCTACAATCCGTGCACGCCAATTCAACCACCTAGCACTCCCTAGAGATATTTTGTCTTTCATAGCCAGGGAAAACAAAATGCGGCGTGAACCAGAAGACTGGAGATCCGCGATACTGGAGAATGGTTCGATGGATGGAAAGACAAATTTAATTAGACATAAAAGAATATAGGACTTGAACCTGGAAAAAGTTCGCCTCCAACCTCGACCAAAAATATGGTTCCATCTGGCGCTCCGTTAGAAATCTTAGTAGACCACTAACCAGGGAATCCTCTTTGAGAACTGCAAAAGATGAATCAACTACTCACAGAGAAAAGGTGGAAATAATGGTCAATTATCTAGAAAACCTTCTCACGCCACTCCCAGCCGATTGGGGGAGCCCGAAAATAAACTGAACTTAGGAAGATGACGATATAGTACCTCCTACGTGTACAGAAGAAGAGCTTATCCATTCCATGAAACAGCTGCGACGCAACAAGGCCCCCGTTATGGATGGAATCCCGAACGAGGCAATATTACAAATGTCGCGCTTTGCGGGAGAAGTTATGCTAGTCATTTCCAACTCGGCACTAAAGCTCGTGAAACCCGGTTCCGGCATTTTCCTGCTTTTACGAAGAACGCCAGGTAGGCAACGGCTTAACGACCCTTCTGAAGGACGGATCAGCTCAATTTGCGCAGTCTTCCCAAACCTCAAAAACAGGGGGTCGGGCGACACTGTCAAAATCCACCTTGCGCAGGATCCGGGCCCGCTGCCTTTTACTAACCACTACACCATCGGAACCCTACCCCTGCTTCTCTTCTTCTCCTCTTCTTGATCTTTAAAGATCATATTTTCCTGCGTTTCGCAGGTCGGTCTCAGAAACATCTGATGTTTGATTTTTGATTTATGGTTGTGTCGTGATCCGGGAGAAGGCTGACGGAGTCCCTTCTTCTCACCCGCTTCGCCTCTTCGGATTTATTACTCCTCCTCATGCTGCTCTGAAAAGGGCCGGTAGACATGCGTTTTGCAGGTTGGTCCTCAAAGAGTCAGTGGGTCGATTATTGCATTCGTGTTGCGCCGCGATCCGTGTGAAGGCTAACGTAAATCCTTCTTCTTACTCGCTTAGCGTCATCCGGTCATTCTAATCCTTTACTTTTGGGCCTGGAAGGATATCGCTCTTTGCTCTCTAATCGGATCTCTTGCTGACATCTGCAATCTGGCTGGTGTTGTTGCTTTCAAATTATTTTAATCCCTTTCTTCCGTTACACCTGAAATGACTTCCCTCTCTCTGACAGCTATGTCTGAATTATTCCCCTGTTTGACGTTGCACCATGGATACACCCAATGATGTCAAAGATGCTGCTACGTGGGCAGCTGCAAAAGAGCTCGCAATATGTCGAACTGTTTGCCTTCAAGGGAGTGGATGGCCGAAATACTAACCTCCACGTTGAACTCTGCGAGGTATAAAAACCAGCGCAATATCTCGCGACATTCCGACAGATATAACTCTGGGTCTGATTCGGAATTCTGCACCGCCAATCAGCTTCAGGCTAACCTTCAGGAGCCTTTTGACTCCGCGAAACCCGGCAAAGCCTAGGGGAAGAAGACAAAAGGAAAAAGCAACGCCAAGTCTGTCAAGGTGGCAGAGCGGAAAATTCCGTCTTCACCATCTCCAGTAGTGATGGTCCAAAACACTTGCCCTACTATGGAGCCTACTCAGACTGCCATACAGACTGGGCCACCAGCCTCCGGCCCTCTCGATCCCATTATTGCCCAGGCAAGTGAATCCACGAGCGAGTCCATGGAAAGAGATTATTCGATCTCCTAGAAGAAAACATTTTCTGTTCTAAGTTTGACTCCGCCTAAGCAACAAACTATTGCCTCTCCGGAGGTTGACAACCTTTAAGTGCAGGCCGCTGCTTATTCCGAGTCCTCCTTTGCAGCAACGCCCTCTACTGACTTAATCCTTGTCAGTCCGTCTCAACCTGAAGCTATGGAGTCTGAACCATACAAATCCTCCCGGCACCAAAGAGGAAGCTGTCTTCCCCAGCGGAAAAATCCCCTGAAAGGGATGACCCGCAGTAGAATGCCACACGGGTAAAACCATCCCAAAACAAGGCACATTTTCAGGAGTGGAGCAAGAAGGTGTCAAATAAAATAAAGGCTACTGCTTGCGATGCTTCTAACACCGCTCAGCAACCGTCATTCTCTCAGGTGAGGCCTATCAATCGGCATTCACAGATACTCTGCGGCAGAAGCGCGGCGAGGACTTCTAGTTGAACATTCGCTGTGTGTCGATTCGAGTCATTTTATGCACTCCAGAGCAGCGTCAGAGAGTGCAAAAATCATCGACATCCCGAAAGCAAACTTGTCTTCCAATGCCGCTGACAGGTATCGGCCGCTTTCACTCCTGATCGCATTGAAGCGCCTCCTCCTTCCGGAATTTATCAATCATCTGGCAACCAATAATGTCATCCCCAGGGAGCAGCGCGGCTACAAGGAGGAGGTGTTTTCCAAGTTTTTCTCCATTTTTAATGCATTCTTCTACTGATAAACATTTCTTATGTTCTGTTCCTAATATTCTTTTCTTTGTTCGAGCTTTTGTGGGGTGTATATATTGTTTAAATATCATATACACGCAACATATTTCTATTTATTTCACGTCTGTGAAATGGAAGATGCTTGCATATTTCCACTCCCATTTTTTGGAATCTGACAATTGCAATGCATCTACAAAAATTTTTCTCCAACGCAAGATCTATTAGAATAGAGAAATGCGTACATAGACATACCTCTCCTCCAGAAATAATTTTGATACAGCACATCTACTTTTCCATTGGCTGAAAGAAGAGATTTCCAGTTATTCTGCTTATTTTCGCTTTCTGAGTTAAATCACCTATTCCTGTAAATCGGCTTCTTTAGACGCAGTCCAATTTGTCCAACCTTTCCATTTTCGTTGTGTCCTATGATGGATTTAATATTCACTGAACAATCCCGATCCACAGTCCATTTGCTATCTCCCCATATTGAAGACAATTTATCTATCCTTCCTACATCTAGCTGGTTGCATGTTTCCTTCGAACTGTATATCTTTTGTTTGTTTAGAGGGGAGTGCTTATACTTGGTTTTTTTGATACAATAGGCGCATTTAAGAAGAATACATCCGGTAAAAGGGAGGAGGTTTCCAAGTCTTTTTCCAATTTTTATGCTTTATATTGTTGAAAAACAATTTTTAAGTATTTTCGTGTTATTTATTTTCCTTAGATATGCCTGTATGTGGTATATATATAGTATAAGTATCATATACAAGCAACTCTGATTTCACGTCGGAGAAATTGAAGATGTTTGCAAACTTCCATTCCCATAATTTGTAATCAGAAAATTGCAATGCATCTATAAAAAATCTTCTCACACGGGAAAACTATTATCGCACAGAATTGCATACACAAGACTACCTCTATTCCAGGAATACTGCGATAGAGCGTAACTATTTTCCTTCAACTGGAAAAAGAGATTTCATGTTATTCTTCATAATTTCGCTTTTCTCTGTGAATTCACCTATTCTTGTAAATCACCTTCTTTAGACAAAGTCAGATAATGGGCATAGGCTCTGCAAGTTGTGCAACATTTCCGTTTCCCGTGTGTCGTATGATGGGTATAATACTCAGTGAACTATCCTGATCAACAATTTACGTGCAATATCTCCATATGGACGAGAGTATTTCCATCCTTCCTATCTGAAAAAGAATAATGTATTTCTATCTATATGGCCATATTGTTTTTGCACCTTGGGAACAATTACATTTCGATGGACTTCTTCTGTCTCTTATCAGAATTTCTGTACTCTTTTCAAAATATGCCTGTTTGTATATGAAAGATTTTTCCATTGATATATTTGGATCATTTTTTTCCGTTTCCAACATGAGATGGTTCCTATAATTCGCTTACCACCTGAGGCTGATACAGTTCTATTGAACTTGAACCTGCATAACTTGGACCTGAATATTGAATTTTGTATTCTACCTGCGATGTTGACCATTGTAAGCAAAGGAGACCCTACTGAGTTAACTTTCTTATTTTTATTCAGCTCCACCCCAACTATAGCCGTTTGCCTTGCGAAGGATAATCGGTTTCTCTGTAGCTCTGAATTGTGCCGTTACTCCAGTCACGTCATTGGTGGCCATGAAAAGGTCCTTGGTTGCTGCTTCTCTTTTTTTTATATGTTTGAGTGTCCAGTCAGTCAGTCAGCGAAGTTAGCGAGCAGAGCGGAGCTCAGCAGATTAAACCGATCGATCATTGGCTTATGTCTAGTGTCTTTTAACCAACATATTCCCCTAGCTTTCTGTTGCTCTGGTTGATTTTCGAAAACTCATCCTTGGGGAGGAAGTACCGTAATTCGCTGTGGTCCAGAGCTGTTAGGGCTTTCCGAGTGAACCCAGGTTCCACCCAGGGGTAAACCGCACGCCTCGCTGCGAGCGGAGCACCTGGGGGACCTTTGCACGGGTCAACTCACTTTCTTCTTGCGGGGTGGCTAACGAGGCCCCACCTTCTCACCCGCCTTCCTCTTTTCGTCTATTTAGACAGTTGGCAGTTGGTTGGACATGGTGGTCTATATATATGTATATATATAGTATAAGTATCATATACAAGCAACTCCGATTTCACGTCGGAGAAATTGAAGATGTTTGCAAACTTCCATTCCCATAATTTGTAATCAGAAAATTGCAATGCATCTATAAAAATTCTTCTCACACGGGTAAACTATTATCGTTGATAATTGCGTACTCAACCCTACCTCTATTCCGCGAATACTGCGATAGAGCGTATATACTTTTGCTTACGCTGGAAAATTAGATTTCAAATTATTCTTCATAATTTCGCTTTTCTCTGTGAATTCACTTATTCTTGTAAATCACCTTCTTTAGAAAAAGTCAGATAATGGGCATAGGCTCTGCAAATTGTGCAACATTTCCGCATCCCGTGTGTCGTATGAGGGGTATAATATTCAGTGAAATATCCTGATCAACAATTTACGTGCAATATCTCCATATGGACGAGAGTATTTCCATCCTTCCTATCTGAAAAAGAATAATGTATTTCTATCTATATGGCCATATTGTTTTTGCACCTTGGGAACAATTACATTTCGATGGACCCCTTCTGTCTCTTATCAGAATTTCTGTACTCTTTTCAAAATATGCCTGTTTGTATATGAAAGATTTTTCCATTTGATATATTTGGATCATTTTTTTCCGTTTCCAACATGAGATGGTTCCTTTAATTTTCCGCTTTTACTTATTCGGTAACTTACGTCTTCCATGTGATAATCGTCTAAATCGGATGAAGTTGCCTAAGTTACTTCCAAACAGATCTTCTTTTGAATCGGGCGATTTTATTAGTATTCTCATTGAGAACCATGCTCGTCGGGAATGACCTGCTACAAAAATCCTTAGTTCTGTTCGAATTTGCTTACTACCTGAGGCTGATACAGTTCTATTGAACTTGAGCCTGCATATCTTGGATCTGAATATTGATTTTGGTATTCTACCTGCCATTGTAAGCAAAGGAGACCCTACTGAGTTAACTTTCTTATTCTTATTCAGCTCCACCCCAACTATAGCCGTTTGCCTTGCGAAGGACCTTCGCTGTCTCTGAAGCTCAGAAATGTGCCGTTACTCCAGTCACGTCATTGGTGGCCCTGAAAAGGTCCTTGGTTGCGGCTTCTCTTTTTTTTATATGTTTCAGTGTCCAGTCAGTCAGTCAGCGAAGTGAGCGAGCAGAGCGGAGCTCAGCAGAGTAAACCGATCGATCATTAGCTTATGTTTAACGGCTTTCAAGCAACATATTCCCCTAGCTTTCAATAGCTCTGGCTGGTTTTCGAAAACTCACTCTTGGGGAGGAAGTACCGTAATTCGCTGTGGTCCAGAGCTGTTAGGGCTTTCCGAGTGAACCCAGGTTCC
This sequence comes from Tanypteryx hageni, assembly GCA_028673005.1. Lineage (NCBI taxonomy): Eukaryota > Metazoa > Arthropoda > Insecta > Odonata > Petaluridae > Tanypteryx > Tanypteryx hageni. The sequence continues at coordinate 55,378,506 of CM054120.1, read as the reverse complement.
ACCCAGGGGTAAACCGCACGCCTCGCTGCGAGCGGAGCACCTGGGGGACCTTTGCACGGGTCAAATCACTTTCTTCTTGCGGGGGTGGCTAACGAGGGCCCCACCTTCTCACCCGCCTTCCTCTTTTCGTCTATTTAGACAGTTGGCATATGGTTTTACATGGTGGTCTCCCACCTTTTAGATAGCCCATTAAGAGACCGCTAATTTGCCGATTAACAGATCTCCACCGAACAAAAAGGCACCTAAGGCAAATTTGGGACAAATGTTACTGTACCCAAGGATATTAAACAAGTTCTTTTTGGACAAAGTTTTATTGGCAATGACACAACCGATAATGGTAACGGTTTTTAAACTGACGAGTGCCAGTCAGGAACCCTACATGTCAGGCAACCCATCCGGGAGCATAATAATTTTATTTTTGAACAAGACAAGGAAGAAACTCGACGAAGCTGAGCCACCACCCACGAGCAAATCACCAGCAAAGGGCCAACAAATACTAAAGCCCTTATAATAGTGGACGAAACTATAAAAAAACGAAAAAAGCAACAGGGAGACGCAGCCGTCCCTTTGACCAACAAATACGATGCCCTCATAGGACTCGACTCCAAATTCTGCCGTAACACCTGCTCCAATGTCACTACTATCACCCACAATAGCTAACTTTAAGCGATTTCTTGAAGCCATACAAGCAAAATGCGCGTACCAAATATTTACAATTAAAAACACCAAAGGGGTAACAAAACTTCAAGTACAAACTAAGGACGACTTCGACAACGTCGGCAGGATGCTAGCTGACGAAATAGCTCAAACTAGCAAATGGGACGCCTGCAAAGACGAAACAATGCAATACTACGTTAGAGGATTACATTGTAACGTTGACACAAATTATATCAAAGTATATCTCAGTGCTAGCGGGATCCCTGTAACCAGAGTGTAAAACTTAGCTAAAAATCCTTATGAGCCATCAGATCGTTATGCCATAAAGGTAAGTAATATGATATCACCGTTTGATATCTGCAACAATAAAAGCATCAGAAGGAGTCCAGTGCACATTCAACCATTTAAGTGCCAAAGACGAAGAATGTTCTATAGATGCAACCGATAAGGACATTGATCAACAAAATGTACGGCCGCTCCTAGGTGCAATAAGTCTGCCGGCCCCCACGAAATTACGGAGTGCACCAAACCACTAGACACATCAGCTACATGCTTTAACTGTGGGGGCGATCACGCCGCATGCTCCAGAAAATGCTCCATATTTAAGAAGCAACTGGGGAAAATGAGAGGAGCATACGAACACATCCAAGGAAACCGGAAGAGCAAACACGTTACGTCGACTAAAAACTCACGAGTTGACAGACCCCCTACGGAAGTGGGACCTACCCCAGCGAAAGAGTTTGACTCACGGAAGGGCACAACAACACTGAAGCAGAATCTTTGGGGCACATCAATATCCGAGCATCGCCACGCACCTCCAAACGACCAAGGCTAGAAATGCCTCGAAACCTCCATCCCAATTTGGAAAAAGCATCAGCAAATACTTCCGGAACAGATCTATTGATGTTTCCAATAGTAACTAGGCTAATAGGCATTACCAACGCCCTACAAGACCAACTCGCCCATCTCTCTTCATTCCATAATGACTAAGCCGCACAATACGGCCCATAAATTTAATAACATCAGAGGAATGAGCATTTGCGTTTGGAACGCTAACGGAGGAGTCAAAAATAAGACCCTGAGCTCTTGCAATTCTTAATGCAACATACTAGAATATTTAACACTGACGACCCGGTCCTTGCGGCCGGCTATTATAGCGCTTTACATACATCATGGAAATTCATCAGGGATAACCCGAATGGGAATAAGCTACTAAACTGAGCAGACTCCAACAATCTAAGAATTACCGCACTCGATCTTCCGACTCGCTTTCATCAAACGCTTGACATTGCAGCATATAAGGGTATAAACACCTCCATGGGGCTCTACACCGCTGCAGCTTTAAGTTGCGTGCATAACTCTGTGATTATTCACATTGGAGTTAAACCTACGCTTCTCCTCAAAAGCCATAGCTCCGATACGACCTCAATGACTGGGAAAAATAACGGAAAACATTGACAGATGCCCTTCCGGAAATAAAAACCATCCAATCTAACAAAGAGGTAAATAAATTATCGGAATCACTCTCCTCACAAATGATTAAAGCTCTACAACAGGCCGCTTCTACAATCCGTGCACGCCAATTCAACCACCTAGCACTCCCTAGAGATATTTTGTCTTTCATAGCCAGGGAAAACAAAATGCGGCGTGAACCAGAAGACTGGAGATCCGCGATACTAGATAATGGTTCGGAATCACTCTCCTCACAAATGATTAAGGCACTACAACAGGCCACTTCTACAATCCGTGCACGCCAATTCAACCACCTAGCACTCCCTAGAGATATTTTGTCTTTCATAGCCAGAGAAAACAAAATGCGGCGTGAACCAGAAGACTGGAGATCCGCGATACTAGATAATGGTTCGGAATCACTCTCCTCACAAATGATTAAGGCACTACAACAGGCCACTTCTACAATCCGTGCACGCCAATTCAACCACCTAGCACTCCCTAGAGATATTTTGTCTTTCATAGCCAGAGAAAACAAAATGCGGCGTGAACCAGAAGACTGGAGATCCGCAATACTAGATAATGGTTCGGAATCACTCTCCTCACAAATGATTAAGGCACTACAACAGGCCACTTCTACAATCCGTGCACGCCAATTCAACCACCTAGCACTCCCTAGAGATATTTTGTCTTTCATAGCCAGGGAAAACAAAATGCGGCGTGAACCAGAAGACTGGAGATCCGCGATACTGGAGAATGGTTCGATGGATGGAAAGACAAATTTAATTAGACATAAAAGTATATAGGACTTGAACCTGGAAAAAGTTCGCCTCCAACCTCGACCAAAAATATGGTTCCATCTGGCGCTCCGTTAGAAATCTTAGTAGACCACTAACCAGGGAATCCTCTTTGAGAACTGCAAAAGATGAATCAACTACTCACAGAGAAAAGGTGGAAATAATGGCCAATTATCTAGAAAACCTTCTCACGCCACTCCCAGCCGATTGGGGGAGCCCGAAAAGAAACTGAACTTAGGAAGATGACGATATAGTACCTCCTACGTGTACAGAAGAAGAGCTTATCCATTCCATGAAACAGCTGCGACGCAACAAGGCCCCCGTTAGGGATGGAATCCCGAATGAGGCAATATTACAAATGTCGCGCTTTGCGGGAGAAGTTATGCTAGTCATTTCCAACTCGGCACTAAAGCTCGTGAAACCCGGTTCCGGAATTTTCCTGCTTTTACGAAGAACGCCAGGTAGGCAACGGCTTAACGACCCTTCTGAAGGACGGATCAGCTGAATTTGCGCAGTCTCCTCAAACCTCAAAAACAGGGGGTCGGGCGACACTGTCAAAATCCACCTTGCGCAGGATCCGGGCCCGCTGCCTTTTACTAACCACTACACCATCGGAACCCTACCCCTGCTTCTCTTCTTCTCCTCTTCTTGATCTTTAAAGATCATATTTTCCTGCGTTTCGCAGGTCGGTCTCAGAAACATCTGATGTTTGATTTTTGATTTATGGTTGTGTCGTGATCCGGGAGAAGGCTGACGGAGTCCCTTCTTCTCACCCGCTTCGCCTCTTCGGATTTATTACTCCTCCTCATGCTGCTCTGAAAAGGGCCGGTAGACATGCGTTTTGCAGGTTGGTCCTCAAAGAGTCAGTGGGTCGATTATTGCATTCGTGTTGCGCCGCGATCCGTGTGAAGGCTAACGTAAATCCTTCTTCTTACTCGCTTAGCGTCATCCGGTCATTCTAATCCTTTACTTTTGGGCCTGGAAGGATATCGCTCTTTGCTCTCTAATCGGATCTCTTGCTGACATCTGCAATCTGGCTGGTGTTGTTGCTTTCAAATTATTTTAATCCCTTTCTTCCGTTACACCTGAAATGACTTCCCTCTCTCTGACAGCTATGTCTGAATTATTCCCCTGTTTGACGTTGCACCATGGATACACCCAATGATGTCAAAGATGCTGCTACGTGGGCAGCTGCAAAAGAGCTCGCAATATGTCGAACTGTTTGCCTTCAAGGGAGTGGATGGCCGAAATACTAACCTCCACGTTGAACTCTGAGAGGTATAAAAACCAGCGCAATATCTCGCGACCTTCCGACAGGTATAACTCTGGGTCTGATTCGGAATTCTGCACCGCCAATCAGCTTCAGGCTAACCTTCAGGAGCCTTTTGACTCCGCGAAACCCGGCAAAGCCTAGGGGAAGAAGACAAAAGGAAAAAGCAACGCCAAGTGTGTCAAGGTGGCAGAGCGGAAAATTCCGTCTTCACCATCTCCAGTAGTGATGGTCCAAAACACTTGCCCTACTATGGAGCCTACTCAGACTGCCATACAGACTGGGCCACCAGCCTCCGGCCCTCTCGATCCCACTATTGCCCAGGCAAGTGAATCCACGAGCGAGTCCATGGAAAGAGATTATTCGATCTCCTAGAAGAAAAAATTTTCTGTTCTAAGTTTGACTCCGCCTAAGCAACAAACTATTGCCTCTCCGGAGGTTGACAACCTTTAAGTGCAGGCCGCTGCTTATTCCGAGTCCTCCTTTGCAGCAACGCCCTCTACTGACTTAATCCTTGTCAGTCCGTCTCATCCTGAAGCTATGGAGTCTGAACCATACAAATCCTCCCGGCACCAAAGAGGAAGCTGTCTTCCCCAGCGGAAAAATCCCCTGAAAGGGATGACCCGCAGTAGAATGCCACACGGGAAAAACCATCCCAAAACAAGGCACATTTTCAGGATTGGAGCAAGAAGGTGTCAAATAAAATAAAGGCTACTGCTTGCGATGCTTCTAACACCGCTCAGCAACCGTCATTCTCTCAGGTGAGGCCTATCAATCGGCATTCACAGATACTCTGCGGCAGAAGCGCGGCGAGGACTTCTAGTTGAACATTCGCTGTGTGTCGATTCGAGTCATTTTATGCACTCCAGAGCAGCGTCAGAGAGTGCAAAAATCATCGACATCCCGAAAGCAAACTTGTCTTCCAATGCCGCTGACAGGTATCGGCCGCTTTCACTCCTGATCGCATTGAAGCGCCTCCTCCTTCCGGAATTTATCAATCATCTGGCAACCAATATTGTCATCCCCAGGAAGCAGCGCGGCTACAAGGAGGAGGTGTTTTCCAAGTTTTTCTCCATTTTTAATGCATTCTTCTACTGATAAACATTTCTTATGTTCTGTTCCTAATATTCTTTTCTTTGTTCGAGCTTTTGTGGGGTGTATATATTGTTTAAATATCATATACACGCAACATATTTCTATTTATTTCACGTCTGTGAAATGGAAGATGCTTGCATATTTCCACTCCCATTTTTTGGAATCTGACAATTGCAATGCATCTACAAAAATTTTTCTCCAACGCAAGATGTATTAGAATAGAGAAATGCGTACATAGACCTACCTCTCCTCCAGAAATAATTTTGATACAGCACATCTACTTTTCCATTGGCTGAAAGAAGAGATTTCCAGTTATTCTGCTTATTTTCGCTTTCTGAGTTAAATCACCTATTCCTGTAAATCGGCTTCTTTAGACGCAGTCCAATTTGTCCAACCTTTCCATTTTCGTTGTGTCCTATGATGGATTTAATATTCACTGAACAATCCCGATCCACAGTCCATTTGCTATCTCCCCATATTGAAGACAATTTATCTATCCTTCCTACATCTAGCTGGTTGCATGTTTCCTTCGAACTGTATATCCTTTGTTTGTTTAGAGGGGAGTGCTTATACTTGGTTTTTTTGATACAATAGGCGCATTTAAGAAGAATACATCCGGTAAAAGGGAGGAGGTTTCCAAGTCTTTTTTCCATTTTTATGCATTATATTGTTGAAAAACAATTTTTAAGTTTTTTCGTGTTATTTATTTTCCTTAGATATGCCTGTATGGGGTATATATATAGTATAAGTATCATATACAAGCAACTCTGATTTCACGTCGGAGAAATTGAAGATGTTTGCAAACTTCCATTCCCATAATTTGTAATCAGAAAATTGCAATGCATCTATAAAAAATCTTCTCACACGGGTAAACTATTATCGTTGATAATTGCGTACTCAACCCTACCTCTATTCCGCGAATACTGCGATAGAGCGTAAATACTTTTGCTTACGCTGGAAAATTAGATTTCAAATTATTCTTCATAATTTCGCTTTTCTCTGTGAATTCACTTATTCTTGTAAATCACCTTCTTTAGAAAAAGTCAGATAATGGGCATAGGCTCTGCAAATTGTGAAACATTTCCGCATCCCGTGTGTCGTATGATGGGTATAATATTCAGTGAATTATCCTGATCAACAATTTACGTGCAATATCTCCATATCGACGAGAGTATTTCCATCCTTCCTATCTGAAAAAGAATAATGTATTTCTATCTATATGGCCATATTGTTTTTGCACCTTGGGAACAATTACATTTCGATGGACCCCTTCTGTCTCTTATCAGAATTTCTGTACTCTTTTCAAAATATGCCTGTTTGTATATGAAAGATTTTTCCATTTGATATATTTGGATCATTTTTTCGTTTCCAACATGAGATGGTTTCTATAATTTTCCGCTTTTACTTATTCGGTAACTTACGTCTTCCATGTGATAATCGTCTAAATCGGATAAGGTAGCCTAAGTTATTTCCAAAGAGATCTTCTTTTGAATCGGGCGATTTTATTAGTATTCTCATTGAGAATTATGCTCGTCGGGAATGACCTGCTACAAAAATCCTTAGTTCTGTTCGAATTAGCTTACTACCTGAGGCTGATACAGTTCTATTGAACTTGAGCCTGCAACTCTTGGACCTGAATATTGATTTTTGTATTCTACCTGCCATTGTAAGCAAAGGAGACCCTACTGAGTTAACTTTCTTATTCTTATTCAGCTCCACCCCAACTATAGTCGTTTGCCTTGCGAAGGACCTTCGCTGTCTCTGAAGCTCAGTAATGTGCCGTTACTCCAGTCACGTCATTGGTGGCCCTGAAAAGGTCCTTGGTTGCGGCTTCTCTTTTTTTTATATGTTTCAGTGTCCAGTCAGTCAGTCAGCGAAGTGAGCGAGCAGAGCGGAGCTCAGCAGAGTAAACCGATCGATCATTAGCTTATGTTTAACGGCTTTCAAGCAACATATTCCCCTAGCTTTCCATAGCTCTGGCTGGTTTTCGAAAACTCACTCTTGGGGAGGAAGTACCGTAATTCGCTGTGGTCCAGAGCTGTTAGGGCTTTCCGAGTGAACCCAGGTTCCACCCAGGGGTAAACCGCACGCCTCGCTGCGAGCGGAGCACCTGGGGGACCTTTGCACGGGTCAACTCACTTTCTTCTTGCGGGGGTGGCTAACGAGGCCCCACCTTCTCACCCGCCTTCCTCTTTTCGTCTATTTAGACAGTTGGCAGTTGGTTGGACAAAGTGGTCTATATATATGTATATATATAGTATAAGTATCATATACAAGCAACTCCGATTTCACGTCGGAGAAATTGAAGATGTTTGCAAACTTCCATTCCCATAATTTGTAATCAGAAAATTGCAATGCATCTATAAAAATTCTTCTCACACGGGTAAACTATTATCGTTGATAATTGCGTACTCAACCCTACCTCTATTCCGCGAATACTGCGATAGAGCGTAAATACTTTTGCTTACGCTGGAAAATTAGATTTCAAATTATTCTTCATAATTTCGCTTTTCTCTGTGAATTCACTTATTATTGTAAATCACCTTCTTTAGTAACAGTCAGATAATGGGCATAGGCTCTGCAAATTGTGCAACATTTCCGCATCCCGTGTGTCGTATGAGGGGTATAATATTCAGTGAATTATCCTGATCAACAATTTACGTGCAATATCTCCATATGGACGAGAGTATTTCCATCCTTCTTATCTGAAAAAGAATAATGTATTTCTATCTATATGGCCATATTGTTTTTGCACCTTGGGAACAATTACATTTCGATGGACCCCTTCTGTCTCTTATCAGAATTTCTGTACTCTTTTCAAAATATGCCTGTTTGTATATGAAAGATTTTTCCATTTGATATATTTGGATCATTTTTTCGTTTCCAACATGAGATGGTTTCTATAATTTTCCGCTTTTACTTATTCGGTAACTTACGTCTTCCATGTGATAATCGTCTAAATCGGATAAGGTAGCCTAAGTTATTTCCAAAGAGATCTTCTTTTGAATCGGGCGATTTTATTAGTATTCTCATTGAGAATTATGCTCGTCGGGAATGACCTGCTACAAAAATCCTTAGTTCTGTTCGAATTAGCTTACTACCTGAGGCTGATACAGTTCTATTGAACTTGAGCCTGCAACTCTTGGACCTGAATATTGATTTTTGTATTCTACCTGCCATTGTAAGCAAAGGAGACCCTACTGAGTTAACTTTCTTATTCTTATTCAGCTCCACCCCAACTATAGTCGTTTGCCTTGCGAAGGACCATCGCTGTCTCTGAAGCTCAGTAATGTGCCGTTACTCCAGTCACGTCATTGGTGGCCCTGAAAAGGTCCTTGGTTGCGGCTTCTCTTTTTTTTATATGTTTCAGTGTCCAGTCAGTCAGTCAGCGAAGTGAGCGAGCAGAGCGGAGCTCAGCAGAGTAAACCGATCGATCATTAGCTTATGTTTAACGGCTTTCAAGCAACATATTCCCCTAGCTTTCCATAGCTCTGGCTGGTTTTCGAAAACTCACTCTTGGGGAGGAAGTACCGTAATTCGCTGTGGTCCAGAGCTGTTTGGGCTTTCCGAGTGAACCCAGGTTCCACCCAGGGGTAAACCGCACGCCTCGCTGCGAGCGGAGCACCTGGGGGACCTTTGCACGGGTCAACTCACTTTCTTCTTGCGGGGGTGGCTAACGAGGCCCCACCTTCTCACCCGCCTTCCTCTTTTCGTCTATTTAGACAGTTGGCAGTTGGTTGGACAAAGTGGTCTATATATATGTATATATATAGTATAAGTATCATATACAAGCAACTCCGATTTCACGTAGGAGAAATTGAAGATGTTTGCAAACTTCCATTCCCATAATTTGTAATCAGAAAATTGCAATGCATCTATAAAAATTCTTCTCACACGGGTAAACTATTATCGTTGATAATTGCGTACTCAACCCTACCTCTATTCCGCGAATACTGCGATAGAGCGTAAATACTTTTGCTTACGCTGGAAAATTAGATTTCAAATTATTCTTCATAATTTCGCTTTTCTCTGTGAATTCACTTATTATTGTAAATCACCTTCTTTAGTAAAAGTCAGATAATGGGCATAGGCTCTGCAAATTGTGCAACATTTCCGCATCCCGTGTGTCGTATGAGGGGTATAATATTCAGTGAATTATCCTGATCAACAATTTACGTGCAATATCTCCATATGGACGAGAGTATTTCCATCCTTCCTATCTGAAAAAGAATAATGTATTTCTATCTATATGGCCATATTGTTTTTGCACCTTGGGAACAATTACATTTCGATGGACCCCTTCTGTCTCTTATCAGAATTTCTGTACTCTTTTCAAAATATGCCTGTTTGTATATGAAAGATTTTTCCATTTGATATATTTGGATCATTTTTTTCCGTTTCCAACATGAGATGGTTCCTATAATTTTCCACTTTTACTTATTCGGTAACTTACGTCTTCCATGTGATAATCGTCTAAATCGGATGAAGTAGCCTAAGTTATTTCCAAACAGATCTTCTTTTGAATCGGGCGATTTTATTAGTATTCTCATTGAGAACCATGCTCGTCGGGAATGACCTGCTACAAAAATCCTTAGTTCTGTTCGAATTTGCTTACTACCTGAGGCTGATACAGTTCTATTGAACTTGAGCCTGCATATCTTGGATCTGAATATTGATTTTGGTATTCTACCTGCAATTGTAAACAAAGGAGACCCTACTGAGTTAACTTTCTTATTCTTATTCAGCTCCACCCCAACTATAGCCGTTTGCCTTGCGAAGGACCTTCGCTGTCTCTGAAGCTCAGAAATGTGCCGTTACTCCAGTCACGTCATTGGTGGCCCTGAAAAGGTCCTTGGTTGCGGCTTCTCTTTTTTTTATATGTTTCAGTGTCCAGTCAGTCAGTCAGCGAAGTGAGCGAGCAGAGCGGAGCTCAGCAGAGTAAACCGATCGATCATTAGCTTATGTTTAACGGCTTTCAAGCAACATATTCCCCTAGCTTTCTATAGCTCTGGCTGGTTTTCGAAAACTCACTCTTGGGGAGGAAGTACCGTAATTCGCTGTGGTCCAGAGCTGTTTGGGCTTTCCGAGTGAACCCAGGTTCCACCCAGGGGTAAACCGCACGCCTCGCTGCGAGCGGAGCACCTGGGGGACCTTTGCACGGGTCAACTCACTTTCTTCTTGCGGGGGTGGCTAACGAGGCCCCACCTTCTCACCCGCCTTCCTCTTTTCGTCTATTTAGACAGTTGGCAGTTGGTTGGACAAAGTGGTCTATATATATGTATATATATAGTATAAGTATCATATACAAGCAACTCCGATTTCACGTCGGAGAAATTGAAGATGTTTGCAAACTTCCATTCCCATAATTTGTAATCAGAAAATTGCAATGCATCTATAAAAATTCTTCTCACACGGGTAAACTATTATCGTTGATAATTGCGTACTCAACCCTACCTCTATTCCGCGAATACTGCGATAGAGCGTAAATACTTTTGCTTACGCTGGAAAATTAGATTTCAAATTATTCTTCATAATTTCGCTTTTCTCTGTGAATTCACTTATTATTGTAAATCACCTTCTTTAGTAACAGTCAGATAATGGGCATAGGCTCTGCAAATTGTGCAACATTTCCGCATCCCGTGTGTCGTATGAGGGGTATAATATTCAGTGAATTATCCTGATCAACAATTTACGTGCAATATCTCCATATGGACGAGAGTATTTCCATCCTTCTTATCTGAAAAAGAATAATGTATTTCTATCTATATGGCCATATTGTTTTTGCACCTTGGGAACAATTACATTTCGATGGACCCCTTCTGTCTCTTATCAGAATTTCTGTACTCTTTTCAAAATATGCCTGTTTGTATATGAAAGATTTTTCCATTTGATATATTTGGATCATTTTTTCGTTTCCAACATGAGATGGTTTCTATAATTTTCCGCTTTTACTTATTCGGTAACTTACGTCTTCCATGTGATAATCGTCTAAATCGGATAAGGTAGCCTAAGTTATTTCCAAAGAGATCTTCTTTTAAATCGGGCGATTTTATTAGTATTCTCATTGAGAATTATGCTCGTCGGGAATGACCTGCTACAAAAATCCTTAGTTCTGTTCGAATTAGCTTACTACCTGAGGCTGATACAGTTCTATTGAACTTGAGCCTGCAACTCTTGGACCTGAATATTGATTTTTGTATTCTACCTGCCATTGTAAGCAAAGGAGACCCTACTGAGTTAACTTTCTTATTCTTATTCAGCTCCACCCCAACTATAGTCGTTTGCCTTGCGAAGGACCATCGCTGTCTCTGAAGCTCAGTAATGTGCCGTTACTCCAGTCACGTCATTGGTGGCCCTGAAAAGGTCCTTGGTTGCGGCTTCTCTTTTTTTTATATGTTTCAGTGTCCAGTCAGTCAGTCAGCGAAGTGAGCGAGCAGAGCGGAGCTCAGCAGAGTAAACCGATCGATCATTAGCTTATGTTTAACGGCTTTCAAGCAACATATTCCCCTAGCTTTCCATAGCTCTGGCTGGTTTTCGAAAACTCACTCTTGGGGAGGAAGTACCGTAATTCGCTGTGGTCCAGAGCTGTTTGGGCTTTCCGAGTGAACCCAGGTTCCACCCAGGGGTAAACCGCACGCCTCGCTGCGAGCGGAGCACCTGGGGGACCTTTGCACGGGTCAACTCACTTTCTTCTTGCGGGGGTGGCTAACGAGGCCCCACCTTCTCACCCGCCTTCCTCTTTTCGTCTATTTAGACAGTTGGCAGTTGGTTGGACAAAGTGGTCTATATATATGTATATATATAGTATAAGTATCATATACAAGCAACTCCGATTTCACGTCGGAGAAATTGAAGATGTTTGCAAACTTCCATTCCCATAATTTGTAATCAGAAAATTGCAATGCATCTATAAAAATTCTTCTCACACGGGTAAACTATTATCGTTGATAATTGCGTACTCAACCCTACCTCTATTCCGCGAATACTGCGATAGAGCGTAAATACTTTTGCTTACGCTGGAAAATTAGATTTCAAATTATTCTTCATAATTTCGCTTTTCTCTGTGAATTCACTTATTATTGTAAATCACCTTCTTTAGTAAAAGTCAGATAATGGGCATAGGCTCTGCAAATTGTGCAACATTTCCGCATCCCGTGTGTCGTATGAGGGGTATAATATTCAGTGAATTATCCTGATCAACAATTTACGTGCAATATCTCCATATGGACGAGAGTATTTCCATCCTTCCTATCTGAAAAAGAATAATGTATTTCTATCTATATGGCCATATTGTTTTTGCACCTTGGGAACAATTACATTTCGATGGACCCCTTCTGTCTCTTATCAGAATTTCTGTACTCTTTTCAAAATATGCCTGTTTGTATATGAAAGATTTTTCCATTTGATATATTTGGATCATTTTTTTCCGTTTCCAACATGAGATGGTTCCTATAATTTTCCGCTTTTACTTATTCGGTAACTTACGTCTTCCATGTGATAATCGTCTAAATCGGATGAAGTAGCCTAAGTTATTTCCAAACAGATCTTCTTTTGAATCGGGCGATTTTATTAGTATTCTCATTGAGAACCATGCTCGTCGGGAATGACCTGCTACAAAAATCCTTAGTTCTGTTCGAATTTGCTTACTACCTGAGGCTGATACAGTTCTATTGAACTTGAGCCTGCATATCTTGGATCTGAATATTGATTTTGGTATTCTACCTGCAATTGTAAACAAAGGAGACCCTACTGAGTTAACTTTCTTATTCTTATTCAGCTCCACCCCAACTATAGCCGTTTGCCTTGCGAAGGACCTTCGCTGTCTCTGAAGCTCAGAAATGTGCCGTTACTCCAGTCACGTCATTGGTGGCCCTGAAAAGGTCCTTGGTTGCGGCTTCTCTTTTTTTTATATGTTTCAGTGTCCAGTCAGTCAGTCAGCGAAGTGAGCGAGCAGAGCGGAGCTCAGCAGAGTAAACCGATCGATCATTAGCTTATGTTTAACGGCTTTCAAGCAACATATTCCCCTAGCTTTCCATAGCTCTGGCTGGTTTTCGAAAACTCACTCTTGGGGAGGAAGTACCGTAATTCGCTGTGGTCCAGAGCTGTTAGGGCTTTCCGAGTGAACCCAGGTTCCACCCAGGGGTAAACCGCACGCCTCGCTGCGAGCGGAGCACCTGGGGGACATTTGCACGGGTCAAATCACTTTCTTCTTGCGGGGGTGGCTAACGAGGGCCCCACCTTCTCACCCGCCTTCCTCTTTTCGTCTATTTAGACAGTTGGCATATGGTTTTACATGGTGGTCTCCCACCCTTTAGATAGCCCATTAAGAGACCGCTAATTTGCCGATTAACAGATCTCCACCGAACAAAAAGGCACCTAAGACAAATTTGGGACAAATGTTACTGTACCCAAGGATATTAAACAAGTTCTTTTTGGACAAAGTTTTATTGGCAATGACAAAACCGATAATGGTAACGGTTTTTAAACTGACGAGTGCCAGTCAGGAACCCTACAGGTCAGGCAACCCATCCGGGAGCATAATAATTTTATTTTTGAACAAGACAAGGAAGAAACTCGACGAAGCTGAGCCACCACCCACGAGCAAATCACCAGCAAAGGGCCAACAAATACTAAAGCCCTTAAAATAGTGGACGAAACTATAAAAAAAAACGAAAAAAGCAACAGGGAGACGCAGCCGTCCCTTTGACCAACAAATACGATGCCCTCATAGGACTCGACTCCAAATTCTGCCGTAACACCTGCTCCAATGTCACTACTATCACCCACCATAGCTAACTTTAAGCGATTTCTTGAAGCCATACAAGCAAAATGCGCGTACCAAATCTTTACAATTAAAAACACCAAAGGGGTAACAAAACTTCAAGTACAAACTAAGGACGACTTCGACATCGTCGGCAGGATGCTAGCTGACGAAATAGCTCAAACTACCAAATGGGACGCCTGCAAAGACGAAACAATGCAATACTACGTTAGAGGATTACATTGTAACGTTGACACAAATTATATCAAAGTATATCTCAGTGCTAGCGGTATCCCTGTAACCAGAGTGCAAAACTTAGCTAAAAATCCTTATGAGCCATCAGATCGTTATGCCATAACGGTAAGTAATATGATATCACCGTTTGATATCTGCAACAATAAAAGCATCAGAAGGAGTCCAGTGCACATTCAACCATTTAAGTGCCAAAGACGAAGAATGTTCTATAGATGCAACCGATAAGGACATTGATCAACAAAATGTACGGCCGCTCCTAGGTGCAATAAGTCTGCCGGCCCCCACGAAATTACGGAGTGCACCAAACCACTAGACACATCAGCTACATGCTTTAACTGTGGGGGCGATCACGCCGCATGCTCCAGAAAATGCTCCATATTTAGGAAGCAACTGGGGAAAATGAGAGGAGCATACGAACACATCCAAGGAAACCGGAAGAGCCAACACGTTACGTCGACTAAAAACTCACGAGTTGACAGACCCCCTACGGAAGTGGGACCTACCCCAGCGAAAGAGTTTGACTCACGGAAGGGCACAACAACACTAAAGCAGAATCTTTGGGGCACATCAATATCCGAGCATCGCCACGCACCTCCAAACGACCAAGGCTAGAAATGCCTTGAAACCTCCATCCCAATTTGGAAAAAGCATCAGCAAATACTTCCGGAACAGATCTATCGATGTTTCCAATAGTAACTAGGCTAATAGGCATTACCAACGCCCTACAAGACCAACTCGCCCATCTCTCTTCATTCCATAATGACTAAGCCGCACAATACGGCCCATAAATTTAATAACATCAGAGGAATGAGCATTTGCGTTTGGAACGCTAACGGAGGAGTCAAAAATAAGACCCTGAGCTCTTGCAATTCTTAATGCAACATACTAGAATATTTAACACTGACGACCCGGTCCTTGCGGCCGGCTATTATAGCGCTTTACATACATCATGGAAATTCATCAGGGATAACCCGAACGGGAATAATCTACTAAACTGAGCAGACTCCAACAATCTAAGAATTACCGCACTCGATCTTCCGACTCGGTTTCATCAAACGCTTGACATTGCAGCATATAAGGGTATAAACACCTCCATGGGGCTCTACACCGCTGCAGCTTTAAGTTGCGTGCATAACTCTGTGATTATTCACATTGGAGTTAAACCTACGCTTCTCCTCAAAAGCCATAGCTCCGATACGATCTCAATGACTGGGAAAAATAACGGAAAACATTGACAGATGCCCTTCCGGAAATAAAAACCATCCAATCTAACAAAGAGGTAAATAAATTATCGGAATCACTCTCCTCACAAATGATTAAAGCTCTACAACAGGCCGCTTCTACAATCCGTGCACGCCAATTCAACCACCTAGCACTCCCTAGAGATATTTTGTCTTTCATAGCCAGGGAAAACAAAATGCGGCGTGAACCAGAAGACTGGAGATCCGCGATACTAGATAATGGTTCGGAATCACTCTCCTCACAAATGATTAAGGCACTACAACAGGCCACTTCTACAATCCGTGCACGCCAATTCAACCACCTAGCACTCCCTAGAGATATATTGTCTTTCATAGCCAGGGAAAACAAAATGTGGCGTGAACCAGAAGACTGGAGATCCGCGATACTGGAGAATGGTTCGATGGATGGAAAGACAAATTTAATTAGACATAAAAGAATATAGGACTTGAACATGGAAATAGTTCGCCTCCAACCTCGACCAAAAATATGGTTCCACCTGGCGCTCCGTTAGATATCTTAGTAAACCACTAACCAGGGAATCCTCTTTGAGAACTGCAAAAGATGAATCAACTACACACAGAGAAAAGGTGGAAATAATGGCCAATTATCTAGAAAACCTTCTCACGCCACCCCCAGCCGATTGGGGAAGCCCGAAAATAAACTGAACTTAGGAAGATGACGATATAGTACCTCCTACGTGTTCAGAAGAAGAGCTTATCCATTCCATGAAACAGCTGCGACGCAACAAGGCCCCCGTTATGGATGGAATCCCGAATGAGGCAATATTACAAATGTCGCGCTTTGTGGGAGAAGTTATGCTAGTCATTTCCAACTCGGCACTAAAGCTCGTGAAACCCGGTTCCGGAATTTTCCTGCTTTTACGAAGAACGCCAAGTAGGCAACGGCTTAACGACCCTTCTGAAGGGCGGATCAGCTGAATTTGCGCAGTCTCCTCAAACCTCAAAAACAGGGGGTCGGGCGACACTGTCAAAATCCACCTTGCGCAGGATCCGGGCCCGCTGCCTTTTACTAACCACTACACCATCGAAACCCTCCCCCTGCTCCTCTTCTTCTCCTCTTCTTGCTCTTTAAAGTGCATATTCTCCTGCGTTTTGCAGGTTGGTCTCAGAGACGACTGATGTTTGATTTTTGCATTATAGTTGTGTCGCGATCCGGGAGAAGGCTGACGGAGTCCCTTCTTCTCACCCGCTTCGCCTCTTCGGTTTTATTACTCCTCCTCTTGCTGCTCTGAAAAGGGCCGGTAGACATGCGTTCTGCAGGTTGGTCCTCAAAGAGTCAGTGGGTCGATTATTGCATTCATGTTGCGCCGCGATCCGTGTGAAGGCTAACGTAAATCCTTCTTCTTACTCGCTTAGCGTCATCCGGTCATTCTACTCCTTCATTTGTGGGCCTGGAAGAATTTTGCTCTTTGCTCTCTAATCGGATCTCTTGCTGACATCTGCAATCTGGCTGGTGTTGTTGCCTTCACATTATTTTAATCCCTTTCTTCCGTTATCCCTGAAATGACTTCCCTCACTCTGACAGCTATGTCTGAATTATTCCCCTGTTTGACGTTGCACCATGGATACACACAATGATGTCAAAGATGCTGCTACGTGGGCAGCTGCAAAAGAGCTCGCAATATGTCGAACTGTTTGCCTTCATGGGAGTGGATGGCCGAAATACTAACCTCCACGTTCAACTCTGAGAGGTATAATAACCAGCGCAATATATCGCGACCCTCCGACAGGTATAACTCTGGGATGCACCGTAATTCGCTATGGTCCAGAGCTTTTAGGGCTTTCCGAGTGAACCCAGGTTCCACCCAAAGGTAAACCGCACGCATCGTTGCGAGCGGAGAACCTGGGGGACCTTTGCATGTGTCAACTCACTTTCTTCTTGCGGGGGTGGCTAACGAGGCCACACCTTCTCACCCGCCTTCCTCTTTTCGTCTATTTACAGTTGGTAGTTGGTTGGACATGGTGGTCTATATATATGTATATATATAGTATAAGTATCATATAAAAGCAATTCCGATTTCACGTCGGAGAAATTGAAGATGTTTGCAAACTTCCATTCCCATAATTTGTAATCAGAAAATTGCAATGCATCTATAAAAATTCTTCTCACACGGGTAAACTATTATCGTTGATAATTGCGTACTCAACCCTACCTCTATTCCGCGAATACTGCGATAGAGCGTAAATACTATTCCTTACGCTGGATAATTAGATTTCAAATTATACTTCATAATTTCGCTTTTCTCTGTGAATTCACTTATTCTTGTAAATCACCTTCATTAGAAAAAGTCAGATAATGGGCATAGGCTCTGCAAATTGTGCAACATTTCCGTATCCCGTGTGTCGTATGATGGGTATAATACTCAGTGAACTATCCTGAGCAACCATTTACGTGCAATATCTCCATATGGACGAGAGTATTTCCATCCTTCCTATCTGAAAAAGAATAATGTATTTCTATCTATATGGCCATATTGTTTTTGCACCTTGGGAACAATTACATTTCGATGGACCCCTTCTGTCTCTTATCAGAATTTCTGTACTCTTTTCAAAATATGCCTGTTGGTATATGAAAGATTTTTCCATTGATATATTTGGACCATTTTTTTCCGTTTCCAACATGAGATGGTTCCTATAATTCGCTTACCACCTGAGGCTGATACAGTTCTATTGAACTTGAACCTGCATAACTTGGACCTGAATATAGAATTTTGTATTCTACCTGTTATGTTGACCATTGTAAGCAAAGGAGACCCAACTGAGTTACCTTTCTTGTTCATATTCAGCTCAACCCCAACTATAGCCGTTTGCCTTGCAAAGGACCATCGCTGTCTCTGTAGCTCTGAAATGTGCCGTTACTCCAGTCACGTCATTGGTGGCCCTGAAAAGGTTCTTGGTTGCTGCTTCTCTTTTTTTATATGTTTGAGTGTCCAGTCAGTCAGTCAGCGAAGTTAGCGAGCAGAACGGAGCTCAGCAGATTAAACCGATCGATCATTGTCTTATGTCTAGTGGCTTTTAACCAACATATTCCCCTAGCTTTCTTTTGCTCTGGCTGATTTTCGAAAACTCATCCTTGGAGAGGTAGTACCGTAATTCGCTCTGGTCCAGAGCTGTTAGGGCTTTCCGAGTGAACCCAGGTTCCACCCAGGGGTAAACCGCACGCCTCGCTGCGAGCGGAGCACCTGGGGGACCTTTGCAAGGGTCAACTCAATTTCTTCTTGCGGGGGTGGCTAACGAGGCCCCTCCTTCTCACCTGCCTTCCTCTTTTCGTCTATTTAGACAGTTGGCAGTTGGTTGGACATGGTGGTCTCCCACCTTTTAGATAGCCCATTAAGAGACCGCTAATTTGCCGATTAACAGATCTCCACCGAAGAAAAAGCACCTAAGACAAATTTGGGACAAATGTTACTGTACCCAAGGACATTAAACAAGTTCTTTTTGGACAAAGTTTTATTGACAATGACAAAACCGATAATGGTAACGGTTTTTAAACTGACGAGTGCCAGTCAGGAACCCTACAGGACAGGCAACCCATCCGGGAGCATAATAATTTTATTATTGAACAAGACATGGAAGAAACTCGACGAAGCTGAGCCACCACCCACGAGCAAATCACCAGCAAAGGGCCAACAAATACTAAAGCTCTTATAACAGTGGACGAAACTATAAAAAAACGAAAAAGGCAACAGGGAGACGCAGCCGTCCCTTTGACCAACAAATACGATGCCCTCATAGGACTCGACTCCAAATTCTGCCGTAACAACTGCTCCAATGTCACTACTATCACCCACCATAGCTAACTTTAAGCGATTTTTTGAAGCCATACAAGCAAAATGCGCTCACCAAAACCTTACAATAAAAACACCAAAGGGGTAACAAAACTTCAAGTACAAACTAAGGACGACTTCTACACCGTCGGCAGGATGCTAGCTGACGAAATAGCTCAAACTAGTACAAGAGACGCCTGCAAAGACGAAACAATGCAATACTACGTTAGAGGATTACATTGTAACGTTGACACAAATTATATCAAAGTATATCTTAGTGTTATCGGGATCCCTGTAACCAGAGTGCAAAACTTAGCTAAAAATCCTAATGAGCCATCAGATCGTTATGCCATAACGGTAAGTAATATGATATCACCGTTTGATATCTGCAACAATAAAAGCATATCAGAAGGAGTCCAGTGCACATTCAACCATTTAAGTGCCAATGACGAAGAATGTTCTATAGATGCAACCGATAAGGACATTGATCAACAAAATGTACGGCCGCTCCTAGGTGCAATAAGTCTGCCGGCCCCCACGAAATTACGGAGTGCACCAAACCACTAGAAACATCAGCTACATGCTTTAACCGTGGGGGCGATCACGCCGCATGCTCCAGAAAATGCTCCATATTTAAGAAGCAACTGGGGAAAATGAGAGGAGCATACGAACACATCCAAGGAAGCCGGAAGAGCCAACACGTTACGTCGACTAAAAACTCACGAGTTGACAGACCCCCTACTGAAGTGGGACCTAGCCCAGCGAAAGAGTTTGATTCACGGAAGGGCACAACAACACTGAAGCAGAATCTTTGTGGCACATCAATATCCGAGCATCGCCACGCACCTCCAAACGACCAAGGCTAGAAATGCATCGAAACCTCCATCCCAATTTGGAAAAAGCATCAGTAAATCCTTCCGGAACAGATCTATCGATGTTTCCAATAGTAACTATGCTAATAGGCATTACCAACGCCCTACAAGACCAACTCGCCCATCTCTCTTCATTCCATAATGATTTAGCCGCACAATACGGCCCATAAATTTAATAACATCAGAGGAATGAGCATTTGCGTTTGGAACGCTAACAAAGGAGTCAAAAATAAGACCCTGAGCTCTTGCAATTCTTAATACAACATACTAGAATATTCAACACTGACGACCCGGTCCTTGCGGCCGGCTATTATAGCGCTTTACATACATCATGGAAATTCATCAGGGATAATCCGAATGGGAATAAGCTACTAAGCTGAGCAGACCCTAAAAATCTAAGAATTACCGCACTCGATCATCCGACTCGCTTTCATCAAACGCTTGACATTGCAGCATACAAGGGCGCAAAAACCTCCATGTGGATCTACACCGCTGCAGCTTTATGTTGCGAGCATAACCTAGTGATATTTCACATTGGAGTTAAACCTACGCATCTCCTCAAATGCCATAACTCCGATACGACCTTATTGACTGGGAAAAGTAACGGAAAACATTGACAGATGCCCTTCCGGAAATAAAAACCATCCAATCCAACAAAGAGGTAGATAAATTATCGGAATCACTCTCCTGACAAATGATTAAGGCTCTACAACAGGCCGCTTCTACAATCCGTGCACGCCAATTCAACCACCTAGCACTCCCTAGAGATATTTTGTCTTTCATAGCCAGGGAAAACAAAATGCGGCGTGAACCAGAAGACTGGAGATCCGCGATACTAGATAATGGTTCGGAATCACTCTCCTCACAAATGATTGAGGCATTACAACAGGCCACTTCTACAATCCGTGCACGCCAATTCAACCACCTAGCACTCCCTAGAGATATTTTGTCTTTCATAGACAGGGAAAACAAAATGTGGCGTGAACCAGAAGACTGGAGATCCGCGATACTGGAGAATGGCTCGATGGATGGAAAGACAAATTTAATTAGACATAAAAGAATATAGGACTTGAACCTGGAAAAAGTTCGCCTCCAACCTCGACCAAAAATATGGTTCCACCTGGTGCACCGTTAGAAATCTTAGTAGTCCACTAACCAGGGAATCCTCTTTGAAAACTGCAAAAGATGAATCAACTACTCAAAGAGAAAAGGTGGAAATAATGGCCAATTATCTAGAAAACCTTCTCACGCCACTCCCAGCAGATTGAGGGAGCCCGAAAATAAACTGAACTTAGGAAGATGACGATATAGTACCTCCTACGTGTACAGAAGAAGAGCTTATCTATTCCATGAAACAGCTGCGACGTAACAAGGCCCCCGTTATGGATGGAATCCCGAATGAGGCAATATTACAAATGTCGCGCTTTGCGGGAGAAGTTATGCTAGTCATTTCCAACTCGGCACTAAAGCTCGTGAAACCCGGTTCCGGAATTTTCCTGCTTTTACGAAGAACGCCAGGTAGGCAACGGCTTAACGACCCTTCTGAAGGACGGATCAGCTGAATTTGCGCAGTCTCCTCAAACCTCAAAAACAGGGGGTCGGGCGACACTGTCAAAATCCACCTTGCGCAGGATCCGGGCCCGCTGCCTTTTACTAACCACTACACCATCGAAACCCTCCCCCTGCTCCTCTTCTTCTCCTCTTCTTGCTCTTTAAAGTGCATATTGTCCTGCGTTTTGCAGGTTGGTCTCAGAGACGTCTGATGTTTGATTTTTGCATTATGGTTGTGTCGCGATCCGGGAGAAGGCTGACGGAGTCCCTTCTTCTCACCCGCTTCGCCCCTTCGGTTTTATTACTCCTCCTCTTGCTGCTCTGAAAAGGGCCGGTAGACATGCGTTCTACAGGTTGGTCCTCAAAGAGTCAGTGGGTCGATTATTGCATTCATATTGCGCCGCGATCCGTGTGAAGGCTAACGTAAATCCTTCTTCTTACTCGCTTAGCGTCATCCGGTCATTCTACTCCTTCATTTGTGGGCCTGGAAGAATTTTGCTCTTTGCTCTCTAATCGGATCTCTTGCTGACATCTGCAATCTGGCTGGTGTTGTTGCCTTCACATTATTTTAATCCCTTTCTTCCGTTATCCCTGAAATGACTTCCCTCACTCTGACAGCTATGTCTGAATTATTCCCCTGTTTGACGTTGCACCATGGATACAACCAATGATGTCAAAGATGCTGCTACGTGGGCAGCTGCAAAAGAGCTCGCAATATGTCGAACTGTTTGCCTTCAAGGGAGTGGATGGCCGAAATACTAACCTCCACGTTCAACTCTGAGAGGTATAATAACCAGCGCAATATCTCGCGACCCTCCGACAGGTATAACTCTGGGATGTACCGTAATTCGCTGTGGTCCAGAGCTGTTAGGGCTTTCCGAGTGAACACAGGTTCCACCCAAAGGTAAACCGCAGGCATCGTTGCGAGCGGAGCACCTGGGGGACCTTTGCATGGGTCAACTCACTTTCTTCTAGCGGGGGTGGCTAACGAGGCCCCACCTTCTCACCCGCCTTCCCCTTTTCGTCTATTTAGACAGTTGGCAGTTGGCTGGACATGGTGGACTATATATATGTATATATATAGTATAAGTATCATATACAAGCTACTCCGATTTCACGTCGGAGAAATTGAAGATGTTTGCAAACTTCCATTCCCATAACTTGTAATCAGAAAATTGCAATGCATCTATAAAAATTCTTCTCACACGGGTAAATTATTATCGTTGATAATTGCGTACTCAACCCTACCTCTATTCCGCGAATACTGCGATAGAGCGTAAATACTTTTCCTTGTATATGAAAGATTTTTCCATTGATATATTTGGATCATTTTTTCCGTTTCCAACATGAGATGGTTCCTATAATTCGCTAACCACCTGAGGCTGATACAGTTCTATTGAACTTGAACCTGCATAACTTGGAGCTGAATATAGAATTTTGTATTTTACCTGCGATGTTGACCATTGTAAGTAAAAGAGACCCAACTGAGTTACCTTTCTTGTTCTTATTCAGCTCCACCCCAACTATAGCCGTTTGCCTTGCGAAGGACCATCGCTGTCTCTGTAGCTCTGAAATGTGCCGTTACTCCAGTCACGTCATTGCTGGCCCTGAAAAGGTCCTTGGTTGCTGCTTCTCTTTTTTTTATATGTTTGAGTGTCCAGTCAGTCTGTCAGCGAAGTTACCGAGCAGAGCGGTGCTCAGCAGATTAAACCGATCGATCATTGGCTTATGTCTAGCGGCTTTTAACCAACATATTCCCCTAGCTTTCTTTTGCTCTGGCTGATTTTCGAAAACTCATCCTTGGGGAGGAAGTACTGTAATTCGCTGTGGTCCAGAGCTGTTAGGGCTTTCCGAGTGAACCCAGGTTCCACCCAGGGGTAAACCGCACGCCTCGCTGCGAGCGGAGCACCTGGGGGACCTTTGCACGGGTCAACTCACTTTCTTCTTGCGGGGGTGGCTAACGAGGCCCCACCTTGCAATGCAATTGCAATGCATCTATAAAAATTCTTCTCACACTGGTAAATTATTTTCGTTGATAATTGCGTACTCAACCCTACCTCTATTCCGCGAATACTGCGATAGAGCGTAAATACTTTTCCTTACGCTGGATAATTAAATTTCAAATTATTCTTCATAATTTCGCTTTTCTCTGTGAATTCACTTATTCTTGTAAATAATCTTCATTAGAAAAAGTCAGATAATGGGCATAGGCTCTGCAAATTGTGCAACATTTCCGTATCCCGTGTGTCGTATGATGGGTATAATACTCAGTGAACTATCCTGAGCAACAATTTACGTGCAATATCTCCATATGGACGAGAGTATTTCCATCCTTCCTATCTGAAAAAGAATAATGTATTTCTATCTATATGGCCATATTGTTTTTGCACCTTGGGAACAATTACATTTCGATGGACCCCTTCTGTCTCTTATCAGAATTACTGTACTCTTTTCAAAATATGCCTGTTTGTATATGAAAGATTTTTCCATTTGATGTATTTGGATCATTTTTTTCCGTTGGATCCTATAATTTTCCGCTTTTACTTATTCGGCAGCTTACGTCTTCCATGTGATAATCGTCTAAATCGGATGAAGTAGCATAAGTTATTTCCAAAGAGATCTCCTTTTGAATCTGGCGATTTTATTAGTATTCTCATTGAGAACCATGATCGTCGGGAATGACCTGCTATAAAAATCCTTAGTTCTGTTCGAATTAGCTTACCACCTGAGGCTGATACAGTTCTATTGAACTTGAGCCTGCAACTCTTGGACCTGAATATTGATTTTTGTATTCTAACTGCGGTGTTGACCATTGTAGGCAAAGGAGACCCAACTGAGTTAACTTTCTTATTCTTATTCAGCTCCACCCCAACTATAGCCGTTTGCCTTGCGAAGGACCTTAGCTGTCTCTGAAGCTTAGAAATGTGTTGTTAATCCAGTCACGTCATTGGTGGCCCTGAAAAGGTCCTTGGTTGCTGCTTCTCTTTTTTTTATATGTTTCAGTGTCCGGTCAGTCAGTCAGCGAAGTGAGCGAGCAGAGCGGAGCTCAGCAGAGTAAACCGATCGATCATTGGCTTATGTTTAACGGCTTTCAACCAACATATTCCCCTAGCTTTCCATAGCTCTGGCTGGTTTTCTAAAATTTACTCTTGGGGAGGAAATACCGTAATTCGCTGTGGTCCAGAGCTTTTAGGGCTTTCCGAGTGAACCCAGGTTCCACCCAGGGGTAAACCGCACGCCTCGCTGTCTCCGGAGCACCTGGGGGCCTTTGCACGGGTCAACTCACTTTCTTCTTGCGAAGGTGGCTAACGAGGCTCCACCTTCTCACCCGCCTTCCTCTTTTCGTCTATTTAGACAGTTGGCAGTTGGTTGGACATGGTGGTCTCCCACCTTTTAGATAGCCCATTAAGAGACCGCTAATTTGCCGATTAACAGATCTCCACCGAACAAAAAGGCACCTAAGACAAATTTGGGAAAAATGTTACTGTACCCAAGGACATTAAACAAGTTCTTTTTAGACAAAGTTTTATTGACAATGACAAAACCGATAATGGTAACGGTTTTTAAACTGACGAGTGCCTGTCAGGAACCCTACAGGACAGGCAACTCATACGGGAGCAGAATAATTTTATTATTGAACAAGACAAGGAAGAAACTCGACGAAGTTGAGCCACCACCCACGAGCAAATCACCAGCAAAGGGCCAACAAATACTAAAGACCTTATAACAGTGGACGAAACTATAAAAAAACGAAAAAGGCAACAGGGAGACGCAGCCGTCCCTTTGACCAACAAATACGATGCCCTCATAGGACTCGACTCCAAATTCTGCCGTAACACCTGCTCCAATGTCACTACTATCACCCACCATAGCTAACTTTAAGCGATTTATTGAAGCCATACAAGCAAAATGCGCTTACAAAAACTTTACAATTAAAAACACCAAAGGGGTAACAAAACTTCAAGTACAAACTAAGGACGACTTCTACAACATCTGCAGGATGCTAGCTGACGAAATAGCTCAAACTAGCACATGGGACGCCTGCAAAGACGAAACAATGCAATACTACATTAGAGGATTACATTGTAACGTTGACACAAATTATATCAAAGTATATCTCAGTGCTAGCGGGATCCCTGTAGCCAGAGTGCAAAACTTAGCTAAAAATCCTAATAAGCCATCAGATCGTTATGCCATAAGGGTAAGTACAATAATATCACCGTTTGATATCTGCAACAATAAAAGCATCAGAAGGAGTCCAGTGCACATTCAACCATTTAAGTGCCAATGACGAAGAATGTTCTATAGATGCAACCGATAAGGACATTGATCAACAAAATGTACGGCCACTCCTAGGTGCAATAAGTCTGCCGGCCCCCACGAAATTACGGAGTGCACCAAACCACTAGACACATCAGCTACATGCTTTAACTGTGGGGGTGATCACGCCGCATGCTCCAGAAAATGCTCCATATATAAGAAGCAACTGGGGAAAATGAGAGGAGCATACGAACCCATCCAAGGAAACCGGAAGAGCCAACACGTTACGTCGACTAAAAACTCACGAGTTGACAGACCCGTTACGGAAGTGGGACCTACCCCAGCGAAAGAGTTTGACTCACGGAAGGGCACAACAACACTGAAGCAGAATCTTTGGGGCACATCATTATCCGTGCATCGCCACGCACCTCCAAACGACCAAGGCTAGAAATGCCTCGAAACCTCCATCCCAATTTAAAAAAAAGCATCAGCAAATCCTTCCGGAACAGATCTATCGATGTTTTTAATAGTAACTATGCTAATAGGCATTACCAACGCCCTGCAAGACCAACTCGCCCATCTCTCTTCATTCCTTAATGACTTAGCCGCACAATACGGCCCATAAACGTAATAACATAAGAGGAATGAGCTTTTGCGTTTGGAACGCTAAAGGAGGAGTCAAAAATAAGACCCTGACCTCTTGCAATTCATAATGCAACATACTAGAATATTTAACACTGACGACCCGGTCCTTTCGGCCGGCTATTATAGCTCTTTACATACATCATGGAAATTCATTAGGGATAACCAGAATGGGAATAAGCTACTAAGCTGAGCAGACTCCAAAATCTAAGAATTACCGCACTCGATCATCCGACTCGCTTTCATCAAACGCTTGACATTGCAGCATATAAGGGCGCAAACTCCTCCATGGGGCTCTACACCGCTACAGCTTTAAGTTGCGAGCATAAACTAGTGATATTTCACATTGGAGTTAAACCTACGCATCTCCTCAAATGCCATAAATCCGATACGACCTTATTGACTGGGAAAAGTAACGGAAAACATTGACAGATGCCCTTCCGGAAATAAAAACCATCCAATCCAACAAAGAGGTAGATAAATTATCGGAATCACTCTCCTGACAAATGATTAAGGCTCTACAACAGTCCGCTTCTACAATCCGTGCACGCCAATTCAACCACCTAGCACTCCCTAGAGATATTTTGTCTTTCATAGCCAGGGAAAACAAAATGCGGCGTGAACCAGAAGACTGGAGATCCGCGATACTAGATAATGGTTCGGAATCACTCTCCTCACAAATGATAAAGGCACTACAATAGGCCACTTCTACAATCCGTGCACGCCAATTTAACCACCTAGCACTCCCTGGAGATATTTTGTCTTTCATAGCCAGGGAAAACAAAATGCGGCGTGAACCAGAAGACTGGAGATCCGCGATACTGGAGAATGGTTCGATGGATGGAAAGACAAATTTAATTAGACATAAAAGAATATAGGACTTGAACCTGGAAAAAGTTCGCCTCCAACCTCGACCAAAAATATGGTTCCACCTGGCGCTCCGTTAGAAATCTTAGTAGACCACTAACCAGGGAATCCTCTTTGAGAACTGCAAAAGATGAATCAACTACTCACAGAGAAAAGGTGGAAATAATGGCCAATTATCTAGAAAACCTTTTCACGTCACTCCCAGCCGTTTGGGGAGCCCGAAAATAAACTGAACTTAGGAAGATGACGATATAGTACCTCGTACGTGTACAGAAGAAGAGCTTATCCATTCCATGAAACAGCCGCGACGCAACAAGGCCCCCGTTATGGATTGAATCCCGAATGAGGCAATATTACAAATGTCGCGCTTTGCGGGAGAAGTTATGCTAGTCATTTCCAACTCGGCACTAAAGCTCGTGAAACCCGGTTCCGGCATTTTCCTGCTTTTACGAAGAACGCCAGGTAGGCAACGGCTTAACGACCCTACTGAAGGACGGATCAGCTGAATTTGCGCAGTCTCCTCAAACCTCAAAAACAGGGGGTCGGGCGACACTGTCAAAATCCACCTTGCGCAGGATCCGGGCCCGCTGCCTTTTACTAACCACTACACCATCGAAACCCTCCCCCTGCTCCTCTTCTTCTCCTCTTCTGGCTCTTTAAAGTGCATATTGTCCTGCGTTTTGCAGGTTGGTCTCAGAGACGTCTGATGTTTAATTTTTGCATTATGGTTGTGTCGCGATCCGGGAGAAGGCTGACGGAGTCCCTTCTTCTCACCCGCTTCGCCTCTTCGGCTTTATTACTCCTCCTCTTGCTGCTCTGAAAAGGGCCGGTAGACATGCGTTCTGCAGGTTGGTCCTCAAAGAGTCAGTGGGTCGATTATTGCATTCGTGTTGCGCCGCGATCCGTGTGAAGGCTAACGTAAATCCTTCTTCTTACTCGCTTAGCGTCATCCGGTCATTCTACTCCTTCATTTGTGGGCCTGGAAGGATTTTGCTCTTTGCTCTCTAATCAGATCTCTTGCTGACATCTGCAATCTGGCTGGTGTTGTTGCCTTCACATTATATTAATCCCTTTCTTACGTTATATTTGAAATGACTTCCCTCTCTCTGACAGCTATGTCTGAATTATTCCCCTGTTTGACGTTGCACCATGGATACACCCAATGATGTCAAAGATGCTGCTACGTGGGCAGATGCAAAAGAGCTCGCAATATGTCGAACTGTTTGCCTTCAAGGTAGTGGATGGCCGAAATACTAACTTCCACGTTCAACTCTGAGAGGTATAATAACCAGCGCAATATCTCGCGACCCTCCGACAGGTATAACTCTGGGTCTGATTCGGAATTCTGCACCGCCAATCAGCTTCAGGCTAACCTTCAGGGGCCTTTTGACTCCGCGAAACCCGGCAAAGCCTAGGGGAAGAAGACAAAAGGAAAAAGCAACGCCAAGTCTTTCAAGGTGGCTGAGCGGAAAATTCCGTCTTCACCATCTCCAGTACTAATGGTCCAAAACACTTGCCCTAGTATGGAGCCTACTCAGACTACCGTACAGGCTGAGCCACCACCCTTCGTCCCTCTCGATCCCACTCGTGTCCAGGCAAGTGAATCCACGAGCGAGTCCATGGAAAGAGATTATTCGATCTCCTAGAAGAAAAACTCTTCTGTTCTGAGTTTGACTCCACCTAAGCAATAAACTATTGCCTCTCCGGAGGTTGACAACCTGCAAGTTCAGGCCGCTGCTTATTCCGAGTCCTCCCTTGCAGCAACGCCCTCTACTGACTTAATCCTTGTCAGTCCGTCTCATCCTGAACCTATGGAGTCTGAACCATCCATATCCTCCTCGGCACCAAAGAGGAAGCTGTCTTACCCAGCGGAGAAATCCCCTGAAAGGGATGACCCGCAGTAGAATGCCACACGGGATAAACCATCCCAAAACAAGGCACATTTTCAGGAGTGGAGCAAGAAGGTGTCAAATAAAATAAAGGCTACTGCTTGCGATGCTTCTAACACCGCTCAGCAACCGTCATTCTCTCAGGTGAGGCCTATCAATCGGCATTCATAGGTACTCTGCGGCAGAAGCGCGGCGAGGACTTCGAGTTGAACATTCGCTGTGTGTCGATTCGAGTCATTTTATGCACTCCAGAACAGCGTCAGATAGTGCAAAAATCATCGGGATTCCGGAAGCAAACTTGTCTTCCAATGCCGCTGACAGTTATCGGCCGCTTTCACTCCTGATCGCATTGAAGCGCCTCCTCCTTCCGGAATTTATCAATCATCTAACAACCAATAATGTCATCCCCAGGGAGCAGCGCGGCTACAAGGAGGAGGTGTTTTCCAAGTTTTTCTCCATTTTTGATGCATTCTTCTACTGATGAACATTTCTTATGTTCTGTTCCTAATATTCTTTTCTTTGTTCGAGCTTTTGTGGGGTGTATATATTGTTTAAATATCATATACACGAAACATATTTCCATTTATTTCACGTCTGTGAAATGGAAGATGCTTGCATATTTCCACTCCCATTTTATGGAATCTGACAATTGCAATGCATCTACAAAAATTTTTCTCCAACGCAACATCTATTAGAATAGAGAA
Source organism: Tanypteryx hageni (assembly GCA_028673005.1). Taxonomy (NCBI): domain Eukaryota; kingdom Metazoa; phylum Arthropoda; class Insecta; order Odonata; family Petaluridae; genus Tanypteryx; species Tanypteryx hageni. The sequence continues at coordinate 55,348,408 of CM054120.1, read as the reverse complement.
TTGCGTACATAGACCTACCTCTCCTCCAGAAATAATTTTCATGCAGCACATCTACTTTTCCATTGGCTGAAAGAAGAGATTTCCAGTTAATCTGCTTATTTTCGCTTTCTGAGTTAATTCACCTATTCCTGTAAATCGGCTTCTTTAGACGCAGTCCAATTTGTCCAACCTTTCCATTTTCGTTGTGTCCTATGATGGATTTAATATTCACTGAACAATCCCGATTCAGAGTCCATGTGCTATCTCTCCATATTGAAGAAAATTTATCTATCCTTCCTACCTCTAGCTGGTTGCATGTTTCCTTCGAACAGTATATCTTTTGATTGTTTAGAGGGGAGTGCTTATAATTGGTTTTTTTGATACAATAGGCGCATTTAAGAAGAATACATCCGGTAAAAGGGAGGAGGTTTCCAAGTCTTTTTTCCATTTTTATGCATTATATTGTTGAAAAACAATTTTTAATTTTTTTCGTGTTATTTATTTTCCTTAGACATGCCTTTATGGGCTATATATTTAGTATAAATATCATATACAAGCAACTCTGATTTCACGTCGGAGAAATTGAAGATGTTTGCAAACTTCCATTCCCATAATTTGTAATCAGAAAATTGCAATGCATCTATAAAAATTCTTCTCACACGGGTAAACTATTATCGTTGATAATTGCGTACTCAACCCTACCTCTATTCCGCGAATACCGCGAGAGAGCGTAACTACTTTTCCTTCAACTGGAAAAAGAGATTTCATGTTATTCTTCATAATTTCGCTTTTCTCTGTGAATTCACCTATTCTGGTAAATCACCTTCTTTAGAAAAAGTCAGATAATGGGCATAGGCTCTGCAAGTTGTATGTGCCGTTACTCCAGTCACGTCATTGGTGGCCCTGAAAAGGTCCTTGGTTGCTGCCTCTCTTTTTTATATATTTGAGTATAAGTCAGTCAGTCAGCGAAGTGAGCGAGCAGAGCGGAGCTCAGCTGATTAAACCGATCGATCATTGGCTTATGTCTAGCGGCTTTTAACCAACATATTCCCCTAGCTTTCTGTTGCTCTGGCTGGTTTTTGAAAACTCATCCTTTGGGAGGAAGTACCGTAATTCGCTGTGGTCCAGAGCTGTTAGGGCTTTCCGAGTGAACCCAGGTTCCACCCAGGGGTAATCCGTACGCCTCGCTGCGAGCGGAGCACCTGGGGGACCTTTGAACGTGTCAACTCAATTTCTTCTTGCGGGGGTGGCTAACGAGGCCCCACCTTCTCACCTGCCTTTCTCTTTTCGTCTATCTAGACAGTTGGCAGTTGGTTGGACATGGTGGTCTATATATATGTATATATATAGTATAAGTATCATATACAAGCAACTCAGATTTCACGTCGGAGAAATTGAAGATGTTTGCAAAATTCCATTCCCATAATTTGTAATCAGAAAATTGCAATGCATCTATAAAAATTCTTCTCACACGGGTAAACTATTATCGTTGATAATTGCGTACTCAACCCTACCTCTATTCCGCGAATACTGCGATAGAGCGTAAATATTTTCCTTACGCTGGAAAATTAGATTTCAAATTATTCTTCATAATTTCGCTTTTCTCTGTGAATTCACTTATTCTTGTAAATCACCTTCTTTAGAAAAAGTCAGATAATGGGCATAGGCTCTGCAAGTTGTGCAAAATTTCCGTATCCCGTGTGTCGTATGATGGGTATAATATTCAGTGAATTATCCTGATCAACAATTTACGTGCAATATCTCCATATGGACGAGAGTATTTCCATCCTTCCTATCTGAAAAAGAATAATGTATTTCTATCTATATGGCCATATTGTTTTTGCACCTTGGGAACAATTACATTTCGATGGACCCCTTCTGTCTCTTATCATTATTTCTGTACTCTTTTCAAAATATGCCTGTTTGTATATGAAAGATTTTTCCATTTGATATATTTGGATCATTTTTTTCCGTTTCCAACATGAGATGGTTCCTATAATTCGCTTACCACCTGAGGCTGATACAGTTCTATTGAACTTGAACCTGCATAACTTGGACCTGAATATTGAATTTTGTATTCTACCTGCGATGTTACCATTGTAAGCAAAGGAGACCCAACTGAGTTACCTTTCTTGTTCTTATTCACCTCCACCCCAACTATAGCCGTTTGCCTTGCGAAGGACCATCGCTGTCTCTGTAGCTCTGAAATGTGCCGTTACTACAGTCACGTCATTGGTGGCCCTGAAAAGGTCCTTGGTTGCTGCTTCTCTTTTTTTTATAAGTTTGAGTGTCCAGTCAGTCAGTCCGCGAAGTGAGCGAGCAGAGCGGAGCTCAGTTGATTAAACCGATCGATCATTGGCTTATGTCTAGCGGCTTTAAACCAACATATTCCCCTAGTTTCTGTTGCTCTGGCTGGTTTTCGAAAACTCATCCTTGGGGAGGAAGTACCGTAATTCGCTGTGGTCCAGAGCTGTTAGGGCTTTCCGAGTGAACCCAGGTTCCACCCAGGGGTAAACCGCACGCCTCGCTGCGAGCGGAGCACCTGGGGGACCTTTGCACGGGTCAACTCAATTTCTTCTTGCGGGGGTGGCTAACGAGGCCCCACCTTCTCACCTGCCTTCCTCTTTTCGTCTATGTAGACAGTTGGCAGTTGGTTGGACATGGCCCCGTGGCTCATACCCTCCCGTGGTATCTATTATTTCTGAGTTGCCTTCCAATGTGGCTTTACTCAACGTCGGGTATTAAATTACAGGCACCTCACCCGTGTTTCATAATGGTCAGTATTAATAAAAGTTATATTCGCCGCTTTTTAGGAGTGACCCTATCCTCTTCACCTGTGGATGCCAATGCTCTCTTGTACTTATCCCAGACCGACACTTTGTTAATTGCGAGATCGCGGAGAACGTCATTCGTTTTATTTTCCAGGGCGAGTTTGTATTTGTTAGCCAAATCTTTGGCAAAGTCCCTAATCGTTGGTATCTCTAGCATTTCATGGACATCAACATTTCTGCCCCGTGTCCTGCCTATTCGGCTTAAAATCTTTCTCTCCGCGATCTCGAGTATTTTCCAGGATTTCTGCATGAGAAAACCCGTCCACACCGGTGCAGCGTACATAAGTGTCGGTCTGATCATTGCCTTATGTAGGTGTGTTTTTAATTCCCTGGACACGTCAGTTGATTTAAAAATTGGGAAGAGTCTGGCTCTCTTCCCTGCTGCTGTAAGGTTGACCCTTTTTACATGGACATCAAACCGTAGTTTCTCGTCCATTGTTACGCCAAGGTATTTAATATGTCTAGCCCAGGGAATTTCAACACCTTCTACTGAGAGCTGTCTCGGCAAATCGGCATCCCTTTTTTGGAAGAGGATTGCTTGGGTCTTTTTGGGGTTTATCTCAATTCTCCATTTCTTGTAATACTTAGTGAGTTTTTCAATTTGCCTCAGGGCGTAACGGACGGCCATTTCCGGCTGGAAGCTTCTTGTAAGTATTGCACAATCGTCCGCGTAGAGGGCAATGGTGGAGTTCCAATCCCCCTCATCCGTCGGAATGTCACCCGTGTAAATAGAAAATAGTAATGGCCCTAGGACACTCCCTTGTGGAACACCAGCTGCTATCCTCCTTGTCGAGCTTTCGGCACCATTCCATTTTACAGTGAATGGCCTGTCGTTGATATAAGATGTTATAAATTTCACCTGCCAAGAGGGAAATTTAGCTATGAAAAGTTTTTGCAGTAGGCCTAAGTGCCATACTTTGTCGAAAGCTTTGCTTATATCAAAAGCTACTCCAACAGATACATTCCTCCTGTTGAAGGCGTCCGTGATAAAATCTACCACCCTCTGCAGCTGATGTGTTGTGGAGTGTCCTGCCTTAAATCCGAACTGCATTTGGGGGATCACACCATGCCCTTCCGCGTGTGTCAGTATATGCGGGTAGATAATTTTTTCGCATACTTTCCCAAGGCAGGAAAGGAGGGATATCGGTCTGAAGTCAGTGGCTTTTAAGACCTTCCTTCTTACCTTGGGTATGCATATGACATTTGCATGCTTCCAGCCGGCAGGGTAATGTCCTATCCTCACCGCTGCATTGAGAATCGAGATATGGTATTCTCCTGCAGAGATTGGCAGTCGCTTTATTAGTTCGTAGGGGATGTTGTCTTTGCCTGTCGCCTTCCCCTTTGGTAGGCGTGCTATAACTTCTGCCAATTCTCTGATGGAGAACACCGGAGTGGCTTGATCCTCGATGTGCTGTACCCTTAGCATGGACTCTATCTCCTCCATCTTTATGTCTGGGGTGTATTCTGTTGCGTCATTGGGCGTGAAAACCTGTTCTAAATGAGACGCAAGGAATTCGGCTTTGTCAACAGACGTGGTAAGTTTGCCTCTTGGGCTCTCCACCAGAGGGTCGCTCCTGGCAGAATCCATTAGGGAACGCGTATACTTCCATATGGAGTTGTCGCTTATATTGAGGTCTGCTAGTCTGATGGACCATTGGTACCTCCTCAGGCGCCTCAGTTGATCCCTGATTTCTCTGTTTAATCCCCGGAGATCCCTCTTTTGGTCGGCAGTACCGTAATGGTTAAACTGCCGCCTCACCCAGTTTCTTTTGCTTATAAGACTTTTGATTTCGTCAGGGATCTCCAGGTTTTCTTTTGATTTCCTTGCTCTACGCGGAATAGCTTTTTCCGCTGCGTTATTGATTGCGTTCCCCAACAATTCTGCCGCTTCATCAATTCCCTCCATGGTGGATATCGTGGGCACATCGCTTGGTAGTGACTCCGTAATTATTTTCCTAAAATTAGCCCAATCCGCAAGTCCATAGCACATGCGGTGGTTGTCCTGTTGATAAAACAATACTTGTGTTCCGATCCTCAGAACTACCGGGTAATGGTCGCTCGTTAGCTCTGGGATCGTTTTAGATACTGTCCGTTGATCAAAATTCTTGACCAGTGCAAAGTCAAGGACACTTCCTGTGTTCCTTGGTCCTGGTCGCGTCGTTGTTCTCGGAGCCACTACCCTAAATTGGTTATCTCGTGCCCATGTCTTTAAAAGATTACCACGCCTGCTATCTTTACTGCAGTTCCACGCTTAATGCGTTGCATTAAAGTCACCCGCTGTTATTACTCCATTGTCCATGCTAAGGAGCCCGTTTAGGTCTTGCATGCGCAATTCTTTCCCTGGTGGGATATAGGTGCTTATGATGGTGAGGGTTCCCATAGTTGTATCCGCTCTGACCCCTACTGCTTCAATCGGGCCAGAGCTTCTGTCGTCTATTTTTGCGCATGCAATACCTTCACGGGCGAGGATAGCCACTCCACCCCCTCGAGTATTATTATCTCGGTCCCTCCTAAATATCTCATAACCAGGAACAGCCCAATCCTCATTCGGTTGAAGGTGCGTCTCCTGTATTAAAATAATCTTTACTGAATGTTTCCTCAGGAACTCAATGAGCTCCGTCGTCTTATTTCTTACAGCCCCGTTTGCATTCCAGTGGGCCATGATGATCGCAGTCGCTTGATTGACCCTAGCGTCCATTGCCGTTTTGTGCGGTTATGGCGGCCACTAGGGTCTGAATTAACGTCATCATGGCCGTCATTTGCTGTTGGATAGTTGCAGTAAATTGGGCCATAGTCGCGACTAGTGTTTTCATATCTGGGTCGCTTTAAAAATTTTTCTCTTCCCTATTGGGCTGCTCCTTGGATTTTTTCTCTTCTAGCGGCGGAAATTCTTTTTCCTCGATCCCTTTGCCAGGTTTACCTGGGAGAGTCTAGACTGATGGCGGTGGGGGGGGGACCTGGATGGTTCTGTGCGTTTTGTCGTTTTTCTTTTCTTTGGATTTGAGCGCCTCCTCGTGTTTCAGTTGGTTTCAGTTGGTTAGACATGGTGGTCTATATATATGTATATATATAGTATAAGTATCATATACAAGCAACTCCGATTTCACGTCGGAGAAATTGAAGATGTTTGCAAAATTCCATTCCCATAATTTGTAATCAGAAAATTGCAATGCATCTATAAAAATTCTTCTCACACGGGTAAACTATTATCGTTGATAATTGCGTACTCAACCCTACCTCTATTCCGCGAATACTGCGATAGAGCGTAAATACTTTTCCTTACGCTGGAAAATTAGATTTCAAATTATTCTTCATAATTTCGCTTTTCTCTGTGAATTCACTTATTCTTGTACATCACTTTCTTTAGAAAAAGTCAGATAATGGGCATAGGCTCTGCAAATTGTGCAATATTTCCGTATCCCGTGTGTCGTATGATGGGTATAATATTCAGTGAATTATCCTGATCAACAATTTACGTGCAATATCTCCATATGGACGAGAGTATTTCCATCCTTCCTATCTGAAAAAGAATAATGTATTTCTATCTATATGGCCATATTGTTTTTGCACCTTGGGAACTAATACATTTCGATGGACCCCTTCTGTCTCATATCAGTATTTCTGTACTCTTTTCAAAATATGCCGGTTTGTAAATGAAAGATTTTTCCATTTGATATATTTGGATCATTTTTTTCCGTTTCCAACATGAGATGGTTCCTATAATTCGCTTACTACCTGAAGCTGATACAGTTCTGTTGAACTTGAACCTGCATAACTTGGACCTGAATATTGAATTTTGTATTCTACCTGCGATGTTGACCATTGTAAGCAAAGGAGACCCAACTGAGTTACCTTTCTTGTTCTTAAACAGCTCTACCCCAACTTTAGCTGTTTGCCTTGCGAAGGACCATCGCTGTCTCTGTAGCTCTGAAATGTGCCGTTACTCCAGTCACGTCATTGGTGGACCTGAAAAGGTCCTTGGTTGCTGCTTCTCTTTTTTTTATATGTTAGAGTGTCCAGTCAGTCAGTCCGCGAAGTGAGCGAGCAGAGCGGAGCTCAGTAGATTAAACCGATCGATCATTGGCTTATGTCTAGCGGCTTTTAACCAACATATTCCCCTAGCTTCTGTTGCTCTGGCTGGTTTTCGAAAACTCATCCTTGGGGAGGAAGTACCGTAATTCGCTGTGGTCCAGAGCTGTTAGGGCTTTCCGAGTGAACCCAGGTTCCACCCAGGGGTAGACCGCACGCCTCGCTGCGAGCGGAGCACCTGGGTGACCTTTGCACGGGTCAAATCAATTTCTTCTTGCGGGGGTGGCTAACGAGGCCCCACCTTCTCACCTGCCTTCCTCTTTTCGTCTATGTAGACAGTTGGCAGTTGGTTGGACATGGCCCCGTGGCTCATACCCTCCCGTGGTATCTATTATTTCTGAGTTGCCTTCCAATGTGGCTTTACTCAACGTCGGGTATTAAATTACAGGCACCTCCCCCGTGTTTCATAATGGTCAGTATTAATAAAAGTTATATTCGCCGCTTTTTAGGAGTGACCCTATCCTCTTCACCTGTGGATGCCAATGCTCTCTTGTACTTATCCCAGACCGACACTTTGTTAATTGCGAGATCGCGGAGAACGTCATTCGTTTTATTTTCCAGGGCGAGTTTGTATTTGTTAGCCAAATCTTTGGCAAAGTCCCTAATCGTTGGTATCTCTAGCATTTCATGGACATCAACATTTCTGCCCCGTGTCCTGCCTATTCGGCTTAAAATCTTTCTCTCCGCGATCTCGAGTATTTTCCAGGATTTCTGCATGAGAAAACCCGTCCACACCGGTGCAGCGTACATAAGTGTCGGTCTGATCATTGCCTTATGTAGGTGTGTTTTTAATTCCCTGGACACGTCAGTTGATTTAAAAATTGGGAAGAGTCTGGCTCTCTTCCCTGCTGCTGTAAGGTTGACCCTTTTTACATGGACGTCAAACCGTAGTTTCTCGTCCATTGTTACGCCAAGGTATTTAATATGTCTAGCCCAGGGAATTTCAACACCTTCTACTGAGAGCTGTCTCGGCAAATCGGCATCCCTTTTTTGGAAGAGGATTGCTTGGGTCTTTTTGGGGTTTATCTCAATTCTCCATTTCTTGTAATACTTAGTGAGTTTTTCAATTTGCCTCAGGGCGTAACGGACGGCCATTTCCGGCTGGAAGCTTCTTGTAAGTATTGCACAATCGTCCGCGTAGAGGGCAATGGTGGAGTTCCAATCCCCCTCATCCGTCGGAATGTCACCCGTGTAAATAGAAAATAGTAATGGCCCTAGGACACTCCCTTGTGGAACACCAGCTGCTATCCTCCTTGTCGAGCTTTCGGCACCATTCCATTTTACAGTGAATGGCCTGTCGTTGATATAAGATGTTATAAATTTCACCTGCCAAGAGGGAAATTTAGCTATGAAAAGTTTTTGCAGTAGGCCTAAGTGCCATACTTTGTCGAAAGCTTTGCTTATATCAAAAGCTACTCCAACAGATACATTCCTCCTGTTGAAGGCGTCCGTGATAAAATCTACCACCCTCTGCAGCTGATGTGTTGTGGAGTGTCCTGCCTTAAATCCGAACTGCATTTGGGGGATCACACCATGCCCTTCCGCGTGTGTCAGTATATGCGGGTAGATAATTTTTTCGCATACTTTCCCAAGGCAGGAAATGAGGGATATCGGTCTGAAGTCAGTGGCTTTTAAGACCTTCCTTCTTACCTTGGGTATGCATATGACATTTGCATGCTTCCAGCCGGCAGGGTAATGTCCTATCCTCACCGCTGCATTGAGAATCGAGATAAGGTATTCTCCTGCAGAGATTGGCAGTCGCTTTATTAGTTCGTAGGGGATGTTGTCTTTGCCTGTCGCCTTCCGCTTTGGTAGGCGTGCTATAACTTCTGCCAATTCTCTGATGGAGAACACCGGAGTGGCTTGATCCTCGATGTGCTGTACCCTTAGCATGGACTCTATCTCCTCCATCTTTATGTCTGGGGTGTATTCTGTTGCGTCATTGGGCGTGAAAACCAGTTCTAAATGAGACGCAAGGAATTCGGCTTTGTCAACAGACGTGGTATGTTTGCCTCTTGGGCTCTCCACCAGAGGGTCGCTCCTGGCAGAATCCATTAGGGAACGCGTATACTTCCATATGGAGTTGTCGCTTATATTGAGGTCTGCTAGTCTGATGGACCATTGGTACCTCCTCAGGCGCCTCAGTTGATCCCTGATTTCTCTGTTTAATCCCCGGAGATCCCTCTTTTGGTCGGCAGTACCGTAATGGTTAAACTGCCGCCTCACCCAGTTTCTTTTGCTTATAAGACTTTTGATTTCGTCAGGGATCTCCAGGTTTTCTTTTGATTTCCTTGCTCTACGCGGAATAGCTTTTTCCGCTGCGTTATTGATTGCGTTCCCCAACAATTCTGCCGCTTCATCAATTCCCTCCCTGGTGGATATCGTGGGCACATCGCTTGGTAGTGACTCCGTAATTATTTTCCTAAAATTAGCCCAATCCGCAAGTCCATAGCACATGCGGTGGTGGTCCTGTTGATAAAACAATACTTGTGTTCCGATCCTCAGAACTACCGGGTAATGGTCGCTCGTTAGCTCTGGGATCGTTTTAGATACTGTCAGTTGATCAAAATTCTTGACCAGTGCAAAGTCAAGGACACTTCCTGTGTTCCTTGGTCCTGGTCGCGTCGTTGTTCTCGGAGCCACTACCCTAAATTGGTTATCTCGTGCCCATGTCTTTAAAAGATTACCACGCCTGCTATCTTTACTGCAGTTCCACGCCCAATGCGTTGCATTAAAGTCACCCGCTATTATTACTCCATTGTCCATGCTAAGGAGCCCGTTTAGGTCTTGCATGCGCAATTCTTTCCCTGGTGGGATATAGGTGCTTATGATGGTGAGGGTTCCCATAGTTGTATCCGCTCTGACCCCTACTGCTTCAATCGGGCCAGAGCTTCTGTCGTCTATTTTTGCGCATGCAATACCTTCACGGGCGAGGATAGCCACTCCACCCCCTCGAGTATTATTATCTCGGTCCCTCCTAAATATCTCATAACCAGGAACAGCCCAATCCTCATTCGGTTGAAGGTGCGTCTCCTGTATTAAAATAATCTTTACTGAATGTTTCCTCAGGAACTCAATGAGCTCCGTCGTCTTATTTCTTACAGCCCCGTTTGCATTCCAGTGGGCCATGATGATCGCAGTCGCTTGATTGACCCTAGCGTCCATTGCCGATTTGTGCGGTTATGGCGGCCACTAGGGTCTGAATTAACGTCATCATGGCCGTCATTTGCTGCTGGATAGTTGCAGTAAATTGGGCCATAGTCGCGACTAGTGTTTTCATATCTGGGTCGCTTTAAAAATTTTTCTCTTCCCTATTGGGCTGCTCCTTGGATTATTTCTCTTCTAGCGGCGGAAATTCTTTTTCCTCGATCCCTTTGCCAGGTTTACCTGGGAGAGTCCAGACTGATGGCGGTGGGGGGGGGACCTGGATGGTTCTGTGCGTTTTGTCGTTTTTCTTTTCTTTGGATTTGAGCGCCTCCTCGTGTTTCAGTTGGTTTCAGTTGGTTAGACATGGTGGTCTATATATATGTATATATATAGTATAAGTATCATATACAAGCAACTCCGATTTCACGTCGGAGAAATTGAAGATGTTTGCAAACTTCCATTCCCATAATTTGTAATCAGAAAATTGCAATGCATCTATAAAAATTCTTCTCACACGGGTAAACTATTATCGTTAATAATTGCGTACTCAACCCTACCTCTATTCCGCGAATACTGCGATAGAGCGTAAATACTTTTCCTTACGCTGGAAAATTAGATTTCAAATTATTCTTCATAATTTCGCTTTTCTCTGTGAATTCACTTATTCTTGTACATCACCTTCTTTAGAAAAAGTCAGATAATGGGCATAGGCTCTGCAAATTGTGCAATATTTCCGTATCCCGTGTGTCGTATGATGGGTATAATATTCAGTGAATTATCCTGATCAACAATTCACGTGCAATATCTCCATATGTACGAGATTATTTCCATCCTTCCTATCTGAAAAAGAATAATGTATTTCTATCTATATGGCCATATTGTTTATGCACCTTGGGAACTATTACATTTCGATGGACCCCTTCTGTCTCATATCAGTATTTCTGTACTCTTTTCAAAATATGCCTGTTTGTATATGAAAGATTTTTCCATTTGATATATTTGGATCATTTTTTTCCGTTTCCAACATGAGATGGTTCCTATAATTCGCTTACTACCTGAGGCTGATACAGTTCTGTTGAACTTGAACCTGCATAACTTGGACCTGAATATTGAATTTTGTATTCTACCTGCGATGTTGACCATTGTAAGCAAAGGAGACCCAACTGAGTTACCTGTCTTGTTCTTAAACAGCTCTACCCCAACTTTAGCTGTTTGCCTTGCGAAGGACCATCGCTGTCTCTGTAGCTCTGAAATGTGCCGTTACTCCAGTCACGTCATTGGTGGCCCTGAAAAGGTCCTTGGTTGCTGCTTCTCTTTTTTTTATATGTTTGAGTGTCCAGTCAGTCAGTCCGCAAAGTGAGCGAGCAGAGCGGAGCTCAGCAGATTAAACCGATCGATCATTGGCTTATGTCTAGCGGCTTTTAACCAACATATTCCCCTAGCTTCTGTTGCTCTTTCTGGTTTTCGAAAACTCATCCTTGGGGAGAAAGTACCGTAATTCGCTGTGGTCCAGAGCTGTTAGGGCTTTCCGAGTGAACCCAGGTTCCACCCAGGCGTAAACCGCACGCCTCGCTGCGAGCGGAGCACCTGGGGGACCTTTGCACGGGTCAACTCAATTTCTTCTTGCGGGGGTGGCTAACGAGGCCCCACCTTCTCACCTGCCTTCCTCTTTTCGTCTATCTAGACAGTTGGCAGTTTGTTGGACATGGTGGTCTATATATATGTATATATATAGTATAAGTATCATATACAAGCAACTCCGATTTCACGTCGGAGAAATTGAAGATGTTTGCAAACTTCCATTCCCATAATTTGTAATCAGAAAATTGCAATGCATCTATCAAAATTCTTCTCACACGGTAAACTATTATCGTTGATAATTGCGTACTCAACCCTACCTCTATTCCGCGAATACTGCGATAGAGCGTAAATATTTTGCTTACGCTGGAAAATTAGATTTCAAATTATTCTTCATAATTTCGCTTTTCTCTGTAAATTCACTTATTCTTGTAAATCACCTTCTTTAGAAAAAGTCAGATAATGGGCATAGGCTCTGCAAATTGTGCAACATTTCCGTATCCCGTGTGTCGTATGATGGGTATAATATTCTGTGAATTATCCTGATCAACAATTTACGTGCAATATCTCCATATGGACGAGAGTATTTCCATCCTTCCTATCTGAAAAAGAATAATGTATTTCTATCTATATGGCCATATTGTTTTTGCACCTTGGGAACTAATACATTTCGATGGATCCCTTCTGTCTCATAAGAGTATTTCTGTACTCTTTTCAAAATATGCCTGTTTGTATATGAAAGATTTTTCCATTTGATATATTTGGATCATTTTTTTCCGTTTCCAACATGAGATGGTTCCTATAATTCTCTTACTACCTGAGGCTGATACAGTTCTGTTGAACTTGAACCTGCATAACTTGGACCTGAATATTGAATTTTGTATTCTACCTGCGATGTTGACCATTGTAAGCAAAGGAGACCCAACTGAGTTACCTTTCTTGTTCTTATTCAGCTCCACCCCAACTATAGCCGTTTGCCTTGCGAAGGACCATCGCTGTCTCTGTAGATTTGAAATGTGCCGTTACTCCAGTCACGTCATTGGTGGACCTGAAAAGGTCCTTGGTTGCTGCCTCTCTTTTTTTTATATGTTTGAGTGTCCAGTCAGTCAGTCCGCGAAGTGAGCGAGCAGAGCGGAGCTCAGCAGATTAAACCGATCGATCATTGGCTTATGTCTAGCGGCTTTTAAACAACATATTCCCCTAGCTTCTGTTGCTCTGGCTGGTTTTCGAAAACTCATCCTTGGGGAGGAAGTACCGTAATTCGCTGTGGTCCAGAGCTGTTAGGGCTTTCCGAGTGAACCTAGGTTCCACCCAGGGGTAAACCGCACGCCTCGCTGCGAGCGGAGCACCTGGGGGACCTTTGCACGGGTCAAATCAATTTCTTCTTGCGGGGGTGGCTAACGAGGCCCCACCTTCTCACCTGCCTTCCTCTTTTCGTCTATGTAGACAGTTGGCAGTTGGTTGGACATGGCCCCGTGGCTCATACCCTCCCGTGGTATCTATTATTTCTGAGTTGCCTTCCAATGTGGCTTTACTCAACGTCGGGTATTAAATTACAGGCACCTCACCCGTGTTTCATAATGGTCAGTATTAATAAAAGTTATATTCGCCGCTTTTTAGGAGTGACCCTATCCTCTTCACCTGTGGATGCCAATGCTCTCTTGTACTTATCCCAGACCGACACTTTGTTAATTGCGAGATCGCGGAGAACGTCATTCGTTTTATTTTCCAGGGCGAGTTTGTATTTGTTAGCCAAATCTTTGGCAAAGTCCCTAATCGTTGGTATCTCTAGCATTTCATGGACATCAACATTTCTGCCCCGTGTCCTGCCTATTCGGCTTAAAATCTTTCTCTCCGCGATCTCGAGTATTTTCCAGGATTTCTGCATGAGAAAACCCGTCCACACCGGTGCAGCGTACATAAGTGTCGGTCTGATCATTGCCTTATATAGGTGTGTTTTTAATTCCCTGGACACGTCAGTTGATTTAAAAATTGGGAAGAGTCTGGCTCTCTTCCCTGCTGCTGTAAGGTTGACCCTTTTTACATGGACGTCAAACCGTAGTTTCTCGTCCATTGTTACGCCAAGGTATTTAATATGTCTAGCCCAGGGAATTTCAACACCTTCTACTGAGAGCTGTCTCGGCAAATCGGCATCCCTTTTTTGGAAGAGGATTGCTTGGGTCTTTTTGGGGTTTATCTCAATTCTCCATTTCTTGTAATACTTAGTGAGTTTTTCAATTTGCCTCAGGGCGTAACGGACGGCCATTTCCGGCTGGAAGCTTCTTGTAAGTATTGCACAATCGTCCGCGTAGAGGGCAATGGTGGAGTTCCAATCCCCCTCATCCGTCGGAATGTCACCCGTGTAAATAGAAAATAGTAATGGCCCTAGGACACTCCCTTGTGGAACACCAGCTGCTATCCTCCTTGTCGAGCTTTCGGCACCATTCCATTTTACAGTGAATGGCCTGTCGTTGATATAAGATGTTATAAATTTCACCTGCCAAGAGGGAAATTTAGCTATGAAAAGTTTTTGCAGTAGGCCTAAGTGCCATACTTTGTCGAAAGCTTTGCTTATATCAAAAGCTACTCCAACAGATACATTCCTCCTGTTGAAGGCGTCCGTGATAAAATCTACCACCCTCTGCAGCTGATGTGTTGTGGAGTGTCCTGCCTTAAATCCGAACTGCATTTGGGGGATCACACCATGCCCTTCCGCGTGTGTCAGTATATGCGGGTAGATAATTTTTTCGCATACTTTCCCAAGGCAGGAAAGGAGGGATATCGGTCTGAAGTCAGTGGCTTTTAAGACCTTCCTTCTTACCTTGGGTATGCATATGACATTTGCATGCTTCCAGCCGGCAGGGTAATGTCCTATCCTCACCGCTGCATTGAGAATCGAGATAAGGTATTCTCCTGCAGAGATTGGCAGTCGCTTTATTAGTTCGTAGGGGATGTTGTCTTTGCCTGTCGCCTTCCCCTTTGGTAGGCGTGCTATAACTTCTGCCAATTCTCTGATGGAGAACACCGGAGTGGCTTGATCCTCGATGTGCTGTACCCTTAGCATGGACTCTATCTCCTCCATCTTTATGTCTGGGGTGTATTCTGTTGCGTCATTGGGCGTGAAAACCTGTTCTAAATGAGACGCAAGGAATTCGGCTTTGTCAACAGACGTGGTAAGTTTGCCTCTTGGGCTCTCCACCAGAGGGTCGCTCCTGGCAGAATCCATTAGGGAACGCGTATACTTCCATATGGAGTTGTCGCTTATATTGAGGTCTGCTAGTCTGATGGACCATTGGTACCTCCTCAGGCGCCTCAGTTGATCCCTGATTTCTCTGTTTAATCCCCGGAGATCCCTCTTTTGGTCGGCAGTACCGTAATGGTTAAACTGCCGCCTCACCCAGTTTCTTTTGCTTTTAAGACTTTTGATTTCGTCAGGGATCTCCAGGTTTTCTTTTGATTTCCTTGCTCTACGCGGAATAGCTTTTTCCGCTGCGTTATTGATTGCGTTCCCCAACAATTCTGCCGCTTCATCAATTCCCTCCCTGGTGGATATCGTGGGCACATCGCTTGGTAGTGACTCCGTAATTATTTTCCTAAAATTAGCCCAATCCGCAAGTCCATAGCACATGCGGTGGTTGTCCTGTTGATAAAACAATACTTGTGTTCCGATCCTCAGAACTACCGGGTAATGGTCGCTCGTTAGCTCTGGGATCGTTTTAGATACTGTCCGTTGATCAAAATTCTTGACCAGTGCAAAGTCAAGGACACTTCCTGTGTTCCTTGGTCCTGGTCGCGTCGTTGTTCTCGGAGCCACTACCCTAAATTGGTTATCTCGTGCCCATGTCTTTAAAAGATTACCACGCCTGCTATCTTTACTGCAGTTCCACGCCCAATGCGTTGCATTAAAGTCACCCGCTATTATTACTCCATTGTCCATGCTAAGGAGCCCGTTTAGGTCTTGCATGCGCAATTCTTTCCCTGGTGGGATATAGGTGCTTATGATGGTGAGGGTTCCCATAGCTGTATCCGCTCTGACCCCTACTGCTTCAATCGGGCCAGAGCTTCTGTCGTCTATTTTTGCGCATGCAATACCTTCACGGGCGAGGATAGCCACTCCACCCCCTCGAGTATTATTATCTCGGTCCCTCCTAAATATCTCATAACCAGGAACAGCCCAATCCTCATTCGGTTGAAGGTGCGTCTCCTGTATTAAAATAATCTTTACTGAATGTTTCCTCAGGAACTCAATGAGCTCCGTCGTCTTATTTCTTACAGCCCCGTTTGCATTCCAGTGGGCCATGATGATCGCAGTCGCTTGATTGACCCTAGCATCCATTGCCGTTTTGTGCGGTTATGGCGGCCACTAGGGTCTGAATTAACGTCATCATGGCCGTCATTTGCTGCTGGATAGTTGCAGTAAATTGGGCCATAGTCGCGACTAGTGTTTTCATATCTGGGTCGCTTTAAAAATTTTTCTCTTCCCTATTGGGCTGCTCCTTGGATTTTTTCTCTTCTAGCGGCGGAAATTATTTTTCCTCGATCCCTTTGCCAGGTTTACCTGGGAGAGTCCAGACTGATGGCGGTGGGGGGGGACCTGGATGGTTCTGTGCGTTTTGTCGTTTTTCTTTTCTTTGGATTTGAGCGCCTCCTCGTGTTTCAGTTGGTTTCAGTTGGTTTTACATGGTGTTCTATATATATGTATATATATAGTATAAGTATCATATACAAGCAACTCCGATTTCACGTCGGAGAAATTGAAGATGTTTGCAAAATTCCATTCCCATAATTTGTAATCAGAAAATTGCAATGCATCTATAAAAATTCTTCTCACACGGGTAAACTATTATCGTTGATAATTGCGTACTCAACCCTACCTCTATTCCGCGAATACTGCGATAGAGCGTAAATACTTTTCCTTACGCTGGAAAATTAGATTTCAAATTATTCTTCATAATTTCGCTTTTCTCTGTGAATTCACTTATTCTTGTACATCACTTTCTTTAGAAAAAGTCAGATAATGGGCATAGGCTCTGCAAATTGTGCAATATTTCCGTATCCCGTGTGTCGTATGATGGGTATAATATTCAGTGAATTATCCTGATCAACAATTTACGTGCAATATCTCCATATGGACGAGAGTATTTCCATCCTTCCTATCTGAAAAAGAATAATGTATTTCTATCTATATGGCCATATTGTTTTTGCACCTTGGGAACTAATACATTTCGATGGACCCCTTCTGTCTCATATCTGGATTTCTGTACTCTTTTCAAAATATGCCGGTTTGTAAATGAAAGATTTTTCCATTTGATATATTTGGATCATTTTTTTCCGTTTCCAACATGAGATGGTTCCTATAATTCGCTTACTACCTGAAGCTGATAGAGTTCTGTTGAACTTGAACCTGCATAACTTGGACCTGAATATTTAATTTTGTATTCTACCTGCGATGTTGACCATTGTAAGCAAAGGAGACCCAACTGAGTTACCTTTCTTGTTCTTAAACAGCTCCACCCCAACTTTAGCTGTTTGCCTTGCGAAGGACCATCGCTGTCTCTGTAGCTCTGAAATGTGTCGTTACTCCAGTCACGTCATTGGTGGCCCTGAAAAGGTCCTTGGTTGCTGCTTCTCTTTTTTTTATATGTTTGAGTGTCCAGTCAGTCAGTCCGCGAAGTGAGCGAGCAGAGCGGAGCTCTGCAGGATAAACCGATCGATCATTGGCTTATGTCTAGCGGCTTTTAACCAACATATTCCCCTAGCTTCTGTTGCTATGGCTGGTTTTCGAAAACTCATCCTTGGGGAGGAAGTACCGTAATTCGCTGTGGTCCAGAGCTGTTAGGGCTTTCCGAGTGAACCCAGGTTCCACCCAGGGGTAAACCGCACGCCTCGCTGCGAGCGGAGCACCTGGGGGACCTTTGCACGGGTCAACTCAATTTCTTCTTGCGGGGGTGGCTAACGAGGCCCAACCTTCTCACCTGCCTTCCTCTTTTCGTCTATCTAGACAGTTGGCAGTTGGTTGGACATGGTGGTCTATATATATGTATATATATAGTATAAGTATCATATACAAGCAACTCCGATTTCACGTCGGAGAAATTGAAGATGTTTGCAAAATTCCATTCCCATAATTTGTAATCAGAAAATTGCAATGCATCTATAAAAATTCTTCTCACACGGGTAAACTATTATCGTTGATAATTGCGTACTCAACCCTACCTCTATTCCGCGAATACTGCGATAGAGCGTAAATACTTTTCCTTACGCTGGAAAATTAGATTTGAAATTATTCTTCATAATTTCGCTTTTCTCTGTGAATTCACTTATTCTTGTACATTACTTTCTTTAGAAAAAGTCAGATAATGGGCATAGGCTCTGCAAATTGTGCAATATTTCCGTATCCCGTGTGTCGTATGATGGGTATAATATTCAGTGAATTATCCTGATCAACAATTTACGTGCAATATCTCCATATGGACGAGAGTATTTCCATCCTTCCTATCTGAAAAAGAATAATGTATTTCTATCTATATGGCCATATTGTTTTTGCACCTTGGGAACTAATACATTTCGATGGACCCCTTCTGTCTCATATCTGGATTTCTGTACTCTTTTCAAAATATGCCGGTTTGTAAATGAAAGATTTTTCCATTTGATATATTTGGATCATTTTTTTCCGTTTCCAACATGAGATGGTTCCTATAATTCGCTTACTACCTGAAGCTGATAGAGTTCTGTTGAACTTGAACCTGCATAACTTGGACCTGAATATTGAATTTTGTATTCTACCTGCGATGTTGACCATTGTAAGCAAAGGAGACCCAACTGAGTTACCTTTCTTGTTCTTAAACAGCTCCACCCCAACTTTAGCTGTTTGCCTTGCGAAGGACCATCGCTGTCTCTGTAGCTCTGAAATGTGCCGTTACTCCAGTCACGTCATTGGTGGCCCTGAAAAGGTCCTTGGTTGCTGCTTCTCTTTTTTTTATATGTTTGAGTGTCCAGTCAGTCAGTCCGCGAAGTGAGCGAGCAGAGCGGAGCTCAGTAGATTAAACCGATCGATCATTGGCTTATGTCTAGCGGCTTTTAACCAACATATTCCCCTAGCTTCTGTTGCTATGGCTGGTTTTCGAAAACTCATCCTTGGGGAGGATGTACCGTAATTCGCTGTGGTCCAGAGCTGTTAGGGCTTTCCGAGTGAACCCAGGTTCCACCCAGGGGTAAACCGCACGCCTCGCTGCGAGCGGAGCACCTGGGGGACCTTTGCACGGGTCAACTCAATTTCTTCTTGCGGGGGTGGCTAACGAGGCCCAACCTTCTCACCTGCCTTCCTCTTTTCGTCTATCTAGACAGTTGGCAGTTGGTTGGACATGGTGGTCTATATATATGTATATATATAGTATAAGTATCATATACAAGCAACTCCGATTTCACGTCGGAGAAATTGAAGATATTTGCAAAATTCCATTCCCATAATTTGCAATCAGAAAATTGCAATGCATCTATAAAAATTCTTCTCACACGGGTAAACTATTATCGTTGATAATTGCGTACTCAACCCTACCTCTATTCCGCGAATACTGCGATAGAGCGTAAATACTTTTCCTTACGCTGGAAAATTAGATTTCAAATTATTCTTCATAATTTCGCTTTTCTCTGTGAATTCACTTATTCTTGTACATCACTTTCTTTAGAAAAAGTCAGATAATGGGCAGAGGCTCTGCAAATTGTGCAATATTTCCGTATCCCGTGTGTCGTATGATGGGTATAATATTCAGTGAATTATCCTGATCAACAATTTACGTGCAATATCTCCATATGGACGAGAGTATTTCCATCCTTCCTATCTGAAAAAGAATAATGTATTTCTATCTATATGGCCATATTGTTTTTGCACCTTGGGAACTAATACATTTCGATGGACCCCTTCTGTCTCATATCTGGATTTCTGTACTCTTTTCAAAATATGCCGGTTTGTAAATGAAAGATTTTTCCATTTGATATATTTGGATCATTTTTTTCCGTTTCCAACATGAGATGGTTCCTATAATTCGCTTACTACCTGAAGCTGATAGAGTTCTGTTGAACTTGAACCTGCATAACTTGGACCTGAATATTGAATTTTGTATTCTACCTGCGATGTTGACCATTGTAAGCAAAGGAGACCCAACTGAGTTACCTTTCTTGTTCTTAAACAGCTCCACCCCAACTTTAGCTGTTTGCCTTGCGAAGGACCATCGCTGTCTCTGTAGCTCTGAAATGTGCCGTTACTCCAGTCACGTCATTGGTGGCCCTGAAAAGGTCCTTGGTTGCTGCTTCTCTTTTTTTTATATGTTTGAGTGTCCAGTCAGTCAGTCCGCGAAGTGAGCGAGCAGAGCGGAGCTCAGTAGATTAAACCGATCGATCATTGGCTTATGTCTAGCGGCTTTTAACCAACATATTCCCCTAGCTTCTGTTGCTATGGCTGGTTTTCGAAAACTCATCCTTGGGGAGGAAGTACCGTAATTCGCTGTGGTCCAGAGCTGTTAGGGCTTTCCGAGTGAACCCAGGTTCCACCCAGGGGTAAACCGCACGCCTCGCTGCGAGCGGAGCACCTGGGGGACCTTTGCACGGGTCAACTCAATTTCTTCTTGCGGGGGTGGCTAACGAGGCCCAACCTTCTCACCTGCCTTCCTCTTTTCGTCTATCTAGACAGTTGGCAGTTGGTTGGACATGGTGGTCTATATATATGTATATATATAGTATAAGTATCATATACAAGCAACTCCGATTTCACGTCGGAGAAATTGAAGATATTTGCAAACTTCCATTCCCATAATTTGTAATCAGAAAATTGCAATGCATCTATAAAAATTCTTCTCACACGGGTAAACTATTATCGTTGATAATTGCGTACTCAACCCTACCTCTATTCCGCGAATACTGCGATAGAGCGTAAATACTTTTCCTTACGCTGGAAAATTAGATTTCAAATTATTCTTCATAATTTCGCTTTTCTCTGTGAATTCACTTATTCTTGTACATCACTTTCTTTAGAAAAAGTCAGATAATAGCCATAGGCTCTGCAAGTTGTGCAAAATTTCCGTATCCCGTGTGTCGTATGATGGGTATAATATTCAGTGAATTATCCTGATCAACACTTTACGTGCAATATCTCCATATGGACGAGAGTATTTCCATCCTTCCTATCTGAAAAAGAATAATGTATTTCTATCTATATGGCCATATTGTTTTTGCACCTTGGGAACTAATACATTTCGATGGACCCCTTCTGTCTCATATCAGTATTTCTGTACTCTTTTCAAAATATGCCGGTTTGTAAATGAAAGATTTTTCCATTTGATATATTTGGATCATTTTTTTCCGTTTCCAACATGAGATGGTTCCTATAATTCGCTTACTACCTGAAGCTGATACAGTTCTGTTGAACTTGAACCTGCATAACTTGGACCTGAATATTGAATTTTGTATTCTACCTGCGATGTTGACCATTGTAAGCAAAGGAGACCCAACTGAGTTACCTTTCTTGTTCTTAAACAGCTCCACCCCAACTTTAGCTGTTTGCCTTGCGAAGGACCATCGCTGTCTCTGTAGCTCTGAAATGTGCCGTTACTCCAGTCACGTCATTGGTGGCCCTGAAAAGGTCCTTGGTTGCTGCTTCTCTTTTTTTTATATGTTTGAGTGTCCAGTCAGTCAGTCCGCGAAGTGAGCGAGCAGAGCGGAGCTCAGTAGATTAAACCGATCGATCATTGGCTTATGTCTAGCGGCTTTTAACCAACATATTCCCCTAGCTTCTGTTGCTCTGGCTGGTTTTCGAAAACTCATCCTTGGGGAGGAAGTACCGTAATTCGCTGTGGTCCAGAGCTGTTAGGGCTTTCCGAGTGAACCCAGGTTCCACCCAGGGGTAAACCGCACGCCTCGCTGCGAGCGGAGCACCTGGGGGACCTTTGCACGGGTCAACTCAATTTCTTCTTGCGGGGGTGGCTAACGAGGCCCAACCTTCTCACCTGCCTTCCTCTTTTCGTCTATCTAGACAGTTGGCAGTTGGTTGGACATGGTGGTCAATATATATGTATATATATAGTATAAGTATCATATACAAGCAACTCCGATTTCACGTCGGAGAAATTGAAGATATTTGCAAACTTCCATTCCCATAATTTGTAATCAGAAAATTGCAATGCATCTATAAAAATTCTTCTCACACGGGTAAACTATTATCGTTGATAATTGCGTACTCAACCCTACCTCTATTCCGCGAATACTGCGATAGAGCGTAAATATTTTCCTTACGCTGGAAAATTAGATTTCAAATTATTCTTCATAATTTCGCTTTTCTCTGTGAATTCACTTATTCTTGTAAATCACCTTCTTTAGAAAAAGTCAGATAATGGGCATAGGCTCTGCAAGTTCTGCAAAATTTCCGTATCCCGTGTGTCGTATGATGGGTATAATATTCAGTGAATTATCCTGATCAACAATTTACGTGCAATATCTCCATATGGACGAGAGTATTTCCATCCTTCCTATCTGAAAAAGAATAATGTATTTCTATCTATATGGCCATATTGTTTTTGCACCTTGGGAACAATTACATTTCGATAGACCCCTTCTGTCTCTTATCATTATTTCTGTACGCTTTTCAAAATATGCCTGTTTGTATATGAAAGATTTTTCCATTTGATATATTTGGATCATTATTTTCCGTTTCCAACATGAGATGGTTCCTATAATTCGCTTACCACCTGAGGCTGATACAGTTCTATTGAACTTGAACCTGCATAACTTGGACCTGAATATTGAATTTTGTATTCTACCTGCGATGTTGACCATTGTAAGCAAAGGAGACCCAACTGAGTTACCTTTCTTGTTCTTATTCACCTCCACCCCAACTATAGCCGTTTGCCTTGCGAAGGACCATCGCTGTCTCTGTAGCTCTGAAATGTGCCGTTACTCCAGTCACGTCATTGGTGGCCCTGAAAAGGTCCTTGGTTGCTGCTTCTCTTTTTTTTTATATGTTTGAGTGTCCAGTCAGTCAGTCCGCAAAGTGAGCGAGCAGAGAGGAGCTCAGCAGATTGATGCTCGCTGAGAGTCCCGATTTTTGATTGGCTACCTTGTTAGTACATTCAAAATTCACGCACTACGTGCTTACGAGAGATTTTTGCGACTGTCGTTTGTTTGCGGAAAGCCCCGAGTGAGGCTTTTCTGTGAATTAAGACTTTTCGCTGTTTTTTTTTGGGTCGTGGCTGCCAAGGGAAGGCTAACTTAGTCCCTTCTTATCACTTGGCAGTCTCCGAGCTGCTTGAACTAGCCGCCTGGGCTAGTTCTTGCTGGTCGTGGCCCTGAAAAGGGCCTCTCCCGTATTCTCGGCCAACATGGCCATGGACCTTTCCAGGTCAACGGAGTCGGCTGCCCTTCAAGAAGGGAGCCTCCATATTTCTCGGTTGTGTCCGCTCAGCGGCTCGTCTTTGGGGACTCCGGCAAGGCCGGAGAAAGCTCTTGACAGCCCGAGCGGGCTTATTGGTTCGGCTGCCCTTGATGAAGGGAGCCTCCAAATCGGCCGGGTTGAGCCGCCCAGCGGCTTCGGAAAAGTCACCCCGCAAGGGTTAAAGGATTTGGCTAAATCGGCTCCAGATGCTGCCGCCCTGGAGGCCGAAGAAGCAAATCCTAAAACTAAGCGGGGAAAATCTGCACGGGCCTCAAATAAAGGAGTGCAAAATAATAGTTCTGCTCCCCTTCTGGCGAAGGGAAATGTCGCCGTCGTCGGCGCCTCTGTCCCCCTGGATGGTGTGGAGGATGTTCTGCCCTCCTCCGCATCGGGCTTGGGGGCAACGGGGGCTTCGAGTGTGGCTGGGGAAAACGGCCCTTTGCAGGGCCATAAATCCACAGCCCCAGAGGCGATGGAGGCCACGGAGGGTGCCCGTGGCAAGAGAAAAATTGCAGCAAAGAAGGACGTTGGCCCTGCTGACGCCATGCTAGCCGACCGCTCGGCATCTATCCTCGCTTCGTCCGACGAGGATAGCCCTGGCCAAGAGGGAGGGTTCACGGAGGTTACCCGCCGCAGGGCAAAGAGGAAGAAGACTTCCTCGAATGCTAACGGCGGGGCCGGTGGAAAGGCCCAACAAAAAGGTCAGGCCGGAAATAATTCCGGCAATGGAGCCAGGACACGGTTGCGCGTATCACCGATAGTGGTGTACGGCATCGTGTCGCATAAGGTCATCGCCAATGAACTGAGTAAGGTCATTGGCGATGACTATGAGCTGGAGGTCCGTCGGGCCTCCACCAGAGTGGTGGTCCATTCGGCGGAGCACCACAGGGCTGCAACTAAGGTGCTGGACGACGCTGGCGTCCAGTATCACACCCAGCTCCTGGAGTCGGTGCAGGGGATGCGCCTTCTCCTGAAGGGAGTTGGGCGTGGCTATACGGCGGAGGACGTGTCGGCGGACCTGACTGCGAAGGGGTTCGTGGTCAGGACCGTCCGGCAGATGACGGCGATGGAGGACGGCAAAAGGGTCCTCATCGGTCGCTTCGTCGTTAACGTGGAGAGGACTCCCAGAGCTCCTCTCCCGAACGACATCAAGAAGGTTTGCCGGTGCTCGATTCAAGTCGAGCACTTCCGCGGCAGTCGAGGGCCGCTGACATGCTTCAATTGTCAGCGGTTCGGCCACATGTCGCATGCGTGCCGATGCGACACTAAATGTTTCAAGTGTGCGGGTCCGCACAAGGGAGCTGAT